>CM057450.1:127833750-128570000 GCA_016271365.2 Neoceratodus forsteri | reverse complement strand
GTTTGCGGGGGGTGGTCAATTTACTTTTTCTCTCTGCTGCCTACTCGTTCACCTGCTAGGACTTCTTCACATCAGTCCCCTGCCCACACCCCTGCCCACTGCCTCACACTGCAGCAAACTCCACAATGGCTCTACTTAGCAGGAGCACCCCCCATGCGAACTGTGGAAGGAGACCTCCAGGCTTCACTCTAGTTCACCTCCTGGGTCATGAATGTTTCAAAACCCTCCTTAATGTTTGGGGGAGGGGCTGTTCACCAGATATTCTGGGGAGAGGCAGGAGAGAGGATTGGTGCCATGGCATCACCCTCACCGGGAACAGCTTCATGCAGTATAGAGACAGGGTGCCCTCATGGTGCCAGTTAACGTTTACACTTGAGGAACTTCTAAACTCCAGGTGCACTTGGCTGGGGGCATCCCAAGGGCACAAGACCAACAGGACCACACAAAGTATGAGTGCTGGCAGAGTAAGCACATGGGGTACTGTCAGCAGGGTGCCGGTAGTTTTGTGGCATCATCTGGCATGCCTCAGAGGAGTGAGCACATGTCAGTGCCCACCAAGTGGCTGGCTGCCAGACTCTGGCCTGGAGTCAGGAGTTACACAGGCATGGGCGCAAAAATGCCCTCAAGGCAGACAGCATCATTAAGTCCTAGACACTTCGCAGCTGTGATGGCGTCATGATACCCAGAGACTATGGTGGTTACCAGGCAGACACTGGGCACCCAGGGTAAATCCTAAGACTGGGAACCATGGGCTTGGTTTACATCCAGCTGTCCATAGTGTATGAGATTAGAGGAATCATCACAAAGGTGCGAGAACCCATTGGGGGAGGAGTCTGTTCTCTCCCCCCCTCCCCCCGCCAGGGTAGGTTCTCACTGGATCTTATGCTTGTGCCTGTGGTGGTTCTCCAAATACTGCTGTGGGACATCCTGGTCAGAACTCCAAATTTGCTTGTGTCTCATGGGGGGGTAACCCCTTCCCAGTGTCTTACAAGGAAGGGGGGCTTACCAAAATGTAAGAGGGACAATTGTATTCAAGGAAAGACAGCGTTTTGCACAATTCAGTAGTGGGAAGAATCATACGAATTCGTAAGGAAGGCAGTCCCTACTCAAAATGTTCCCAAAACTGCATAACTTGGTTTATGAGAGAATCCTGCACCCCCCCTTTGAAAAGTAAACCCTGCTGAAGACAGGCATATGCAGAAACAAGCAGCACCTGAAGCTGGCAGATGAAACCACAGAGTCAGGTGGAAGATTCTGCTCCAAAGTTAACAGAAAGGAATCCCGTACGAAGGCAGCACATGCAGCCTGACAAGCCAGCGAGAGCAACAGAGAGGAGGGCAGGTAGAAGGGTTTGCCTGACACAGCCAGAGGTGTGGGTGATGCTCTGTTGCAGCATAAGAGGGTTGGAGGAAGCTGGCCCTGGTGCAGCAGATGCAACAGCATTACTGCTTGCAATGCCAGCATCTCAGGTTCAGACACTTGCCAGGGAGGATGCTTGAGCACGAGAGAGAGAGAAAGTATATGTGCGTACGTATGTACATATATATATATATATATATATAATGTACATATATATATATATATATATATATGTACATATATATATATATATATATATATACATATATATATATATATATATATATTATATACATATATATATATATATATATATATATATACATATATATATATATATATATGTACATATATATATATATATATATATATGTACATATATATATATACATATATATATGTACATTATATATATACATATATATATGTACATATATATATATGTACATGTACATATACATATACATATATATATATGTACATATACATATACATATATATATGTACATATACATATACATATATATATATGTACATATACATATATATATATATATATATATATATATATATATGTACATATACTATATATATATATATATATATATATATATATATATATATATATATATATATATATATATATATATATATATATATATATATATATATATATATATATATATATATATATATATATATATATATATATATATATATATATATATATATATATATATATATATATATATATATATATATACATATATATACATATACATATACATATACATATACATATACATATACATACATATATACATATATATATACATATATACATATATACATATATACATATATACATATATACATATATACATATATACATATATACATATATCATATATACATATATATATATATATATATATATATACACACACACACACACACCACTAGTGGCACAGTAGTACCACTATAGTTAGGGTTGAGGAACCATTTACATGTTAAACCCAAAATGTTGCACCTTAATAACTTTGCAACCTTTCAACGGATTTGCCTGAAATTTGGAATGCACGATCAAGACCCATACACCTTGGGATCTGCCAAGTTTCGTACTGGTCGCATATACAGCTGCGGAGTTGAGCGTGATCTGCGTGCGCGTTTATGCTTTTCTGTAATTATATTGCCGCACCTACAGGTCGCACGGTTTGCGCAACCGGTCCGAAATCTTCAGGGAATGTGCGGCCGGGGTCCCCGATGTGCCCTTTGAAGATTGTGACGATTTTGTGAAAAAATATTAAACGGTTCAAATATTGTTCAAAAAACAATTTCCCATTATGTCAATGGGAAAAGTTAACAAAAAGTTCAACAGTGTCGCAAATGGCCCTTTTACTGTCGCAAATCCGCCAATTTGTTTTCGGTTAGTGATCAGAAAAACGCTTGCCATTTAAAATTGGAACCCTCTAGCAACCCGATCCTTTTTGTATTCACCTAGTCTGGCCCTGAGGATGCTAGCCATGTCTTTATTTTGGGGTAAAACACCCCAGAAATATGTTTTTCAAATTTCTGGAAAAATACTTTCGCAAAGTACTGTCGCACTTGCGACACTGTCTAATGAATTTGCAAAAGCTTTCGCAAAACTTCAACAGTATTTTTCTAGGCTGTGGGAAAATGACAGCAATTCTTTGGCACCCTGCTGCAAAAGAACGGTTTGGTGTTTTGGCCTGAAATTTGGAGGGAACGCAGCAGACATCTCACAGATGTGCCTTTCAGTGTTGCGTTGAAAAATTATTACATGGTAGCAAAGTTACAGCACTCCAAAGTTGACGCTTCCCCCCTAGGATAACATTACAGCGTCCAACGCAACGCATCCAAGGAATCCTTTGGCGTCCTGCTGCAAAACAACGGTTTGGTCTTTTGGGCTGAAATTGAGGGAACACAGCCAACATCCCACAGATGTGCTTTTCTGTGGTTTGGTGAAAAAAATATTACAGGGAGCCAAAGTTATGGAACTCTGAACATTACGGCGTTTGCCACGCCTTTCAGGGCCTGCATCTCGGAAACGGTGCGAGATACAGACTTTGTCAGAAAAATGCAGGGGGCTGAGTACAAAACCAGCCATGCAAGTCATAAGTCAAGCAGAGGTGTAGGAGAATGGGGTGAGAGTTAGGACAGACAACCCTAATGCGCACCCCGATGCCGGTTTGGGGTGTGGGTAGGGGGGCCAAAGGGGTCTTTCAACCCTAACACCGAATTTCCTTGCTTTTGTCAGTGTGGAACAACCCTAACTAATGCATTAAACAGAGTTTTTTGCCTCTAATATACATTCACACACACACACACACACACACACACACACACACACACACCCCCAGAGGGCTTTGGTCTCTGCCATTTTACGGTCACCTGGGTGACTAGAGGTGGTCATACAGCTGGACCCAGTGTCAGGAGAGGAGCTCAGTCATGCAGACAGTGATGAGTCAAGACTGCATCAGTCTGATGCTCCAGGGTAGGGCAGCTACATAGCAGAAAAAACCTTCACCTGTGCAGAATGCCGTCTGCTATCCTGTCAGTTACCACACCAATTGACAGGAAATAGTAACCAGGGAAACAGTGTAAGGGGCCGCTGGTGAGCAAAGTATACTCCTGAACACGGGAGTGCAGACACGCAAGGGTGTCCCTGAGGAAGCAGAGATTATCCTGGAGGTAGTAGCATGGGGGCACATCGCACAAGTGATCGCTCCAGTCACAGCAGAAGGGCACATTGGCAAAGCACAGCTGGGTCACCACACAGGAGCACGTAGCTCTCAACTACTAGGTAAGGCAGAGCCTGAACTGGCTTATGCAATGGGCAACTAGACTGCAAGTTGTAGGTGATGACTGATGTTTCTCAGGGTGTCATCTTGTGCAGTATGGGCAAGAGGACTGCAAAGCAAGGCAAGGAGCTTCTCTGCACAAACTGTGCGAGATGCTCTATCAAAAACACCTTGGCACCTAGAGAATACCAGTTGGCTGCAATAATTGATAAGCACCCAGCTAGCTCCTCCACCTGCAATGGCATGGATCATGCAACTTTATCATTCCAGCACCATATGAAAACTGCATGCCAGAATAAGGGCCCAGCATTTCAAAACTGTCAAACAAGTGAAGCCAGTTCACACGTTGCTGTTGTGACATCACTGATGACAGCCAAGCTTCAGTGCCTTAATGTCACATTAACAAGGTATGTAAACTAGAAAGTTTTTTTTTTTTTTTTTTTTTTTTTTTTTTTTGAGTTTTGTTAGTTTAATAGAGTTTTGTTTTTGCTTAGTTTTAAGCACTGCTGTAATAGCCCCTCAATCATTTATTTTTTAAATTTGTCATGCACCTTGCTCCCCCCAGCCCTCCCTTGGGATAAGCCCAGCCCCATAACCCACCTTCTTGGGGCCTTCCACCACTGGCCCAGAACCATTATGTGGTACATGGGTGCCCGTCCAGTACTACTGGGCCTGCGAGGTCACATAGTCATCCTGCCATTTGGGGATTTATTCCTCCTGAGTTCTGTCCTCCACTGTTCCCAAGAGCGGAACGCATGCAGTGACGCGCGTATGCGAATATGCAGACACATGCGTCTGCATCAGTGGCCATCCACTGGGTGTCTGCTGCCATACCCCTAGCCACCATTAAGTGACAGTGAAGCATCAAGATGCGCTTCCCCCTACCTGAAGGAAGAGAGTAGTTCATGAGATGCTCAGTCCTCTTCCTAGGCCTGCCCCAAGGGAGCAGAGTATGTTCACAAACCAGAGTCGCTGGCACAGCCAGGGCTCCATGTAAGATTTCTGGGGATGAGTAATGTACTCATTTTGAAGGCGAGGTGAGTAAAACCAAATTCAGATGCGTACAAATGTCTGGATGGAGGGAGTAGAAGAGCACATTTTTTTTTGGGGGTATTATTTTCTCACCTCAGAGCTCAGCTCGACCCGCCCTCGTTGTTTCCCCCAAGCGCCATCCCGGACATCAGACCCCTCCCTTATGCCCGCGACTTACCCTTCGCGGCAGGGTAGTGGGGAGTGGCTCAACCCCCCAGCGGATCCATGCCAGGAAGGCGCCCTTCCAGGAATGGCGCTGCAGAGGAACAACCCGTGCTGCGGGCTCGCTTTTTCGTTATTTTCCTCGGCGGTCATGGCGTGCAATGGCGCCAGCGACTGGAGTGCCGCGCGCTCCCGTGCGTGCCCCAATCAACCGTCTGCCACGACCGCCCCCAAACTTGCAGCTACGCGTTGTCGACCCCCAGCCTCCGCTAGGGGTCAGGCAAGCCCGCCGCCTAAACCCCCTCCCGAGATGGAGAGCAGTCCTTGGACGCTCAATCCATCTCTCCTCCTCGCCACCCACGGCAACCCATGCCCGTTCCCAACACAGGTGGCGGTGTGGCGACCAGCACCTCAACCCTCAGCGCCACCGGCCAGCAAGAGTACAGTTTCAAAACTTTTTCCAGATAAGAATTGGATCAGGTGCAAACAGTGCCACAGACAATAATGGCAGGTAGGAGTAATTCACTCAGTTTTAAAATATTGACTAAAACAAAAACTAGAATGCGTACGAGTGCTGTAAATCTTGAACACTCTTGAATCACCAGTTAAGCATTCTTCTATGGAGTGTGGTACATTTACAAATGTTGGCGAGTATTGGTACGCATTAAAATATTTCTGTAGAGCATTTCCTAAAATGAGGTGGGTAAAATAGGGTGGTACTCACCTTATCTGGAGCCCTGGGCACAGCAGGCGATGGCACCACCACCACCATGCCACCAGGCTAGTTGAAAGTTTGCCATTTACTCTCACTAGCCTAGTCTGCGCTCTTGGAGTGGTTGTTCTAGAACGATTTGAGAAATCCGTTTTACTTAGCAGCGGCTCAGACCGAATTCGCCAAGACTGCAACTCAGTTTTCGCTCTACTTAGCTGTAGCTCTATGGCGAGAGCGCAAGTCTGATTGCAGCAGCTGTGTGGAAAGCTACTGTTCATTCTGAAAGAGTTCCTCAATGTCTGCTGAGGACTTTCACATCACAGAAAAAAAAAAAAAGCCAATAGTGCATTGTAGTCTACATAACACCAGACTAGTACCATTTTTAGTCAACTTGTCCAGATGCTGATTTTTCTTTTTAGGGGGACATTTAAGGACACCCCGGAAGGTAGCGGTGAACTTAATGCTGCTCCTTTCAGGACACTGGTTTACAGCAGTCACTGCATCATAAAATAGTGGGTTTTGTTGTTATTTGATTGTACAACACTAATTCCACAAAGGGGCCTTTAATAAATACATTACATGTCAATGAAGTAATACATAAAACAAAAAAAAAAAAAAAAAGTATCTAAATACTTACTCTCCACCTCAATGCAGAAACTTCACTTGGCCAGCTTGCCAAAATCCATTCATTTATAGCTCTAACTGGTCATCTTGCTTTATTTGGAATGAGGTTTTTTTTTTTTTTGGGAGACGCTTATTCATTCCCCTCCCCCATTCATCCCTATTACTGAGCCTGTGGAGGAAGGGGGTGCTAAACTGCTACCATCAAGTTACCAGAGTCACTGTCATATGATGGCGACTGGGGCAGGGTTGCTTGAGGACTGGGTGGCCTGAACCTTCACCAGGAACCAAGTTCCTTACCTCAGCTCTGTGGTTCGCTTCCAAGGGCCCCAGGGTGGAAATGCCATCAGGCAAACTCCACTCTACAAGCCACTAGCTCAGGATACAAATCGCTTGCTGCCAGAAAGAACACTTCCTGATGGGAGTTAATTTCTGAACCCACCATTCTAGCTAAGAGTACCTGGTCAAAGGGCTTTGGTGTCGACACAAGATAGTTCTCTTACTGAGTATTCAGCAGTGGAAGTTCTAATAATGGAACAATGAAGCATCTGTAAGTTCATCCATACAGCTGCAGCATTACGATGGGGAAAGCACTCATTTTCCTCCAAGTAAAGACACTTCTGTAGATAGCAGAAGTAAGAAAGTCCATATATTTTAAGTGTATGGCAAACAAACTATAAATATCACCAGTCGGAAAACAGTTCCATACATTTAGGCCTTGCTTACTATGACATTACTCATGTCATTGAAGCGTTTCATCATCCAAGATTAGAGCACTGTCTGACCTACATCTCTGCTATAGTAAGCACCTTCAGAAGATAAAGCTTCACCCTATGGAGCCGATCCTATTTTTATCTAGCAGCTTCCAACAGTAGCTAGTCAGAGAGCTCGAATGTAATGTAGCAGGCTGTAAAAATCATCCTTTAGGCTGTCGCTACAAGCTGCACTACCATGAAATCCTCCCCCTAGAAAGATTCCAAACTCTCCCTACATGGTTCGGCAGAGTTTTGTTCCCTTGTTCAGTGGCATTTAAACCCCCCCCCTCCCCAGTCTCACTCAAGATACTCCCCTGCCAGTCAACCGTGGTAGTATCACTGTTGGTTCTTACATGGCTCTCTTTCGCCTACCCCTCCCAGGTGAGCAGGGTGGTTGGGGGAGGTCAACAAAAGGACAAATGGAACTCTGGGTGAAAAAAAAAAAATAGATTCTCTGCTGTGGATGCCTGGATACGAAGTCCGATAAAACCCCTACTCAAGGAGTGGAAGAAAGGGTTATGTAGCCCCTACTGGGCAAGTGGGGTGGGGCAGTAGTATTACTAGCTTAAAACGGATCATGTTACAGAATGATGTTATACAGGGGAAAGAAATTGCTAGGGTCACTCAAACTCATATGATCTTAAAAAAAAAAAATGATATTATATCTCTACATCGGGATTACCTGTAGGCACCTGGAGTCCTGAGAGAGAAGTAAATCAAGGCAGCCATTTCATTGACGGATCAGCAATTTTATTTTACTGCACCACTATCACCAACAAGTTCTCATAAAGTCATTATTTATCGCCATTAATGACGTACACTCATTACAGCATTTTCCTTACTTGCAGAGATCGTTTTGGCCTAAAAAATATTTTAATAGCCAAAGTTTTACAGAGCCCCAGCATGCTATTTCAGGGAAGTCCCCTTCAACCCTCAACAGCCCCTCACAGATATTCTCCCCTCTTTTTTCAGTCCTCCCCATTTTCCCTACTGAAAAAAAAAAATCACAATTTCATCTGAAATCTGCTCCTTTTACTTCTGTGGCACAGATCAGTATGCTGCAGATCTAGATCCTATTTCCAAGTCGTACATTACTGAATTTGCATCCCACTTTTCAAACGTGGTGCTGCTGGCTCCTAGATTCTCCATTTTCCAAGAACTCCAAAGCTTACTGTGTGCATGAAACTGGCATGCACCTAGGGCAGCCAATGAGTAGCTGAGGTCCTGGTTGCCTCCCAAACGTGAGGCACACTTTCAGAGTTGGCACACACCAGTGGGGGCATGAATGTGCGTCTTGCAGCAGCAGAACCATGCCACTACACTCCCATGCCAGCCAGTCCAGTGTCCAAGCTGCATCCCAAATGCATGGCACAATTCCAAAGTCAGAGGTCCTGTGGGGGCATGCTTGTAGCAGAAAAGTTTCACGACAAAAGCATATGTACCTGTGCCAGCTAAGTGCCAAAAAAATGCCAGTTTTAACAGAAATCTCAGTATATGAATTCAGTGGTACTCAAAGTTGTGCACGTTCTAAAGATATTGTGCGCATTCTATCAAGTGCACCTGCGTCCGTGCTTGCGCCAACTCCCGTCTGCCAGCCCGCTTTCATTTTCATGGAGTGCTCCGTGGCAGCAGACTCCTGCCTGGCAGCCCACTTTCATTTAACAGAACTCTCTCCTCGCCAGCACTCAGCACCATGCGCGCAGCTCCCACTCACTGCTTCCCTCTACAAAGCCATATAGTAATAAAACACAGGTGACCATGCACGTCTTGCCTTTTGTTCTTGGGGTTCAGATTAACAGTATGGACTTTGAGCTCCACTCCTGAGGTACATATGTGGTCATCTTTGCTCCTCGATGGAAAACACATGCTTGTTGGTGTATGGTAACCCATACATTATTCCTTATTTTACAATCTGGCGAGGAGCAGCGCAAGCTGGCACTTCATGGAGTCTTTAAATAGAAATGGATGTCATGAAGGTGCAAACTGTATTTGTAGACCTTAATACAACGTGCCAGTTCTCAAGCTCCTTAAACTATTTCTGTGCTTCAGACTTGCAATATGCAAGTGAACGACTGCTCTGAAAGACAGTACACCAATAAAATGGTAGTATTCACTTTCAGTTTACTATAAAACTTGTCCCAAACAGTGAGATATCAAAGAGCAGGGAACCAGATGGCCAAGTGGATTGATAGCAAGTCACTGGTTCAAATCCGGCCAAAAGCCATCACCACCAGAATGCAGTTCAATGGCCTCTGCAAAATGAGTCGCCGTGGCTCAGTCCAGTTGCCAGTGGAATGGTGTCCACATCACGGAGCTACCTACTAAACTAGCACTAAACAACTTGTTGGCAGTCTCACATGAAACACCAAGGAATTAATGGGCATGTAATCTGAAATACCCTACCACCTACGTGGTGGTCCCTCCATCACAAGGAGTACACTGGCAGGGCAGTGTGGAAAAGCTGTGATCAATCATCCATGCTGTACCAGTCATGTGGATAAACAGAGGGCTTCAGGTTTCCAGTACACTGCCTCTCAAAGTGCAATTTTATCTACCCCAATGCATCAAACTGAACAATAATTAGACTAATTTCAGCATTTGTTTTTCCTGTTTTATTAATTGATGTTCTGGAACTTGCATACAGTTCATTTAGATTAAAAACACAAGACATTTCACTCAGTTTGTGTAATGCAACCAGAACATCTCATTCTGAAAACTTCAGTGGAATCAATTAAAAACAGAACATGGCCAGCTCTGTGGCGCCAAGCAAGAGGGTTCGATTGGCAAGCTGGCGACCCGGTTCCACACCCCAAGCCCTGGGCGTCAGGAGTGGATGCCAGCAGAGGGTGTTTGGCGTTCTTTTGGACACTTCCCTCCGAGAGAGAGGTTGTGCTATGCTGCATTTCAAGCAGCTCCTGGTGATGCACTGAAGTGACACCTAGGCAATGTGGGAGAGTCTTTGCACCGTCAAATGTCCCTCCCAGGACGCATACTGCGCCAGTGTCACTGTGGGAGCCGGAATCAGAACGGAAAATGGGGCCATCCTGTTCCAGATGGATGGCTGCTTCTCTCTCACACACACACACACACACACACACACACACACACACACACACACACACACAGGTCCCAGAGTGCACCTCCTCCATCCCCACTTCTGTTCCAGGGACAAAGTTCCAGAAACTGCTCACTTTTGGGGCCCCCTTGCCAGACCCAGACCCCCAGACACAAGATGCATGGGCCTTGACCAGAGGAAGGCAGCGGTGTGAGGCCAGTGGGTATCTGGGACTTACGCAGCCCAAGTGGCAGACTGGAGCCCGGGGTGGTGCATAAACAGATAATACAAATCCAAAACAGAACACATAAATGACCATGTTTTTCTAAAAATGCGTTTATAAAGTCTGCACTGTGTTGGGGAGTTCTCTTTACAAAGAGACCTTTTTTTACACAGTAAAATTAGACCTTTTTAGAACATGTCAACATCACATGCATTCGGAACTGTCACATGCGTTCAACAATATTTGATGAATTTGACTATGACTTTAATTCTATAACATTTTTAATAATGTTACAACTTAAGTCAGAAATGGTGGGGGGGGGGCGCAAGATCTCAGGTCAGACAGGATCTTAAGTAAAGTAGAAACTATTCTACAACAAGGGCAGACTAGATGGACCGTAGGGGTCTTCTCTCTGCCGATCTATTATGCAAGTTTCATGGCAGTTCATTTTTTTTTTTTTTTTTTTTTTTTAAGTTTTGTAGTCAGTCCAGAATAACATGCAAAATATGAGTTCCTACACTGGACAAATACATGTGAAAACTGAAAGTTGTGTAAAATACCACAAATATAAATTGTGCTAGTTTTGCAGATTAAATATTTAAACAAAGGAAATAAAGTTCACAATAGATAAGACCATGAAAGGAAACGTCACACGCACAACGCAGAAGCCAAACATGAACATAATCTGAGAGAAAACATTATCCTCAGCCTGACATTTGATCACCACCTATTGTCACTACAAATTGTACATTTTTATCAATTCCTGACTGTCATACAAATGACCTCACATTAGCGCGTGCACTCACACTCACTCTATATGTGCAATCCAGTACTATAATGCTCTCTTCAAGTCTGCTGGTTGCCAAAACTGCCAACAGCACAAAGCACACCGAGTTGAACAGATGTCTATCACCATGAGACGCCATAACAAAAGGATATCCCATCATGCCAACCTCACAGGATGACAGCACCTCCTGGGTTCTTGTACCTGCTAATATTTTTTTGTGTCGATTGCACGCATTTACAAGAAACATGTTGCGGCAGCTTGCTGCAGAAGCAGGCTGTGGAGGTGCGGCACTGTTGTGGCCAATGCCCCCACTACCTTTGGAGGCTTGGCCCGAATTCCCCAATGGTTTGGCACGCTGCAGCTGGCACTAGTTCAGCCAGCGGCGGCCACCACCGTGAAACATGTTTGCCGCTGCAATCAGAGGCTGCCTCATCATTGTAGCAGCATCCACTGCAATGAGGGTGCGACCCTCATTGCAGGGCTTCTCAAAGGGCACCCAATCCCGGTTACTTCAGTCCCCTTGCCTATGGGTGAGCCCACCCCATCGGCACAAGTCCCACTCTGCCCCTGTTCTCCTGTGCTGAAGGCGTGCTCAACTCCTGGGCTCTTATGCGCCCCTTCGTAAGTGCCAATGGGTGCCCAATCTCGGCTAGAGAGTCTTCCCCCAAAAAAAAAAAACATTCAGGTGGCACACTGAAGCCCACCCCAGCTACAAATGCCCCTGAAAAAAGAAACTGTCCTGCAATTTTTTTTTTTGAAACCTGACCTCTCCCCACGCCCACCCACTGTGTGCCCTGCCTCCCCACACTCCCTCACCCCATACTTGCCTCCGGAGCCCGGCACGACAATCTTCGGTGGACCGGGAACACATCTGCACTCTTCAAAGAGAACCGTCAACTGAGGTGCATAATGGCATAAATAGGGTTCTCAACTTTGCTGCATATGACAGGCATTTCTGGCACCAAATTTTCAACATGGGTTTTGCAATATTTTCACTCCAGATTTTCAACACTTCATCATGAACAGTACAGCTGTCTATTTTCACATCCTGGCCGAAATGTGTTGGGCTACAGTCAGGCAGCATGCGCTCCGCCCCCCACCGAATGGCACCTCCTTAAATCGGATCCTGCTCCGGTGGGTCGACCTGGAAAGCTCACCACCCCACCATGGGACCAATCCATGGAGGCAAGCAGCCTCAGCTTGATGTCGGGATGACCAAACCAACCGTAGCCCAGTGAGAAAATACGTAAAAACACAAAACAAAACCCAAAAAAAAAAAAAAAACACACACCACCCACCACCACCACCACCACACACACACAAAGGCAGGATTAGAGGGGTATCTCTCTACTAAGGTGGATTAAACAAATTGGGGGCGGCCAAAGAGTGGTAGAAAGGTCCGACAGAGGAGCCTGATGAGGTCACCACCTAGATGTAGGTAAAAGCGGAGGCGCAGTAACCCTGGAAGGGGGCAGGCAGAGTGGTCCGAGTGTAACACAGAAGGCACCACCACTCGGTAAGAAGAAGGAAAAAGGGTGCGGACTACCGGGAGGAGGGACACAGGCCAAGGAGGAGAAGAGTGAGGAGAAGGAGGGGTACAGGTGGAAGGTGGTCTGACTAAATTGACAGAACTGGTTACAGGAGAAGGTGCAGAGGGTGGAGATGGGGTAGCTCTCAGCACCCAGAGCAGTGACAAGCGGGGTGCCGCAGGTCTCCATGCTTGGCCAATGCTATTTGGGCTCTTTATCTCCGAGAGGCACATGGAGTGGGGAGCACAGTCGGTTCACACATTATACCAAATCAAAAGCAAACAGTTACAGTAGCAGAGCGCCACACACACACACACACACCCACCGAAAAGCTGCTTAAAAGCCTGCAATTCATTCAAATCAATTCCATTTTCTTATTTGGGGTTCAATGCCAACAAGTGTAAATTCAGGGATTTATTTAACTCTAAAAATTGATTAGTGTTTTACTCATAAAAGTGCTAAATCTTTGTGAAAATGCATAGCTGTTGCCTCACTGTGTTTAACAAACACAGCACTTCTAGAAAATCTATAGAAATACTTTCTGTACAGTTAGTATAGTCCCAAGAAAAAAAAAACTGCTAATCAATTATTTAAAACCCTGAAAATCATGCACCTAGGGCATAGGAACCCCAATGATGGATATAGGATGGGGAGAGGTACTGATTCACTAGACGTGAAAGGGTCCTAGAGGTTCTTTTATCAGGACCTCAAGAGGCAGTACAATCGCGACAAGGCTATGGGCAGGGCAAATTGGATTCTGGGGTGCATAAGGATTGGCATCTCAAGGAGGAGGAGGGATGTTGTGCTACCACTGTATCACTCCCTGCTATACCCCTAGCTGGAGTACTGTGTCCAGTTTTACAGTCCACACTTCAGAAAGGACGTAAGGTGGAGGTTTTCCAGAGGAGGGCGACTAAAATGGTTCAGAATTTTCACAGGAATCCCTATAAGGAAAGACTGAGGCATCTCAACATGTACACTCTGGATAAAGGGAGGTCGAGGGTAACATGATCAAGACCTCACAAAGTACTTGCTAGGGTAAAGAAGGTACAGTTGGGGAGTTTCCTTCAAATGAGGATGAGCACCCAAACCAAAGGAAATACAGTGAAGCTGGGAAGGGGGGCATTCAGGATAGATGTGAAGAAATGTTTCTTTACTGAAAGGGTGGTAGATGCCTTGAACAGACTGCCAGGAGAAGTGGTGGAAGTTAAACTGGTAGGGGACTTGAAGCATGCATGGGATAAAGATAGGGGTATATTAGAAAAAGGGGAAGGAGGGGGTCAACGGAGATCAATAGGGCTATGGAAGTGGAGTAGGTTCGAAATTCATTGCAGGAAAAATCCATTAGCAAGCTCATTCACAAGGAGGTTGGTGATGGACGCAGAGCACAGTAAGACATGCAGTGACATATACAGGCAGGAGTTTCAAGTAGGTAGAGAACACTTGGGCAGACTGGGTGGGCTGAGCAGTCCTTTTCTGATGACAAATTCTATGTTTCTATGACACCATGCATTAATTCAGGTGCAGGGTTTAAAGTTGGGCCTACCATACATCCAGATGCAAGGTACAGTACATTACCAAACTAGATGCAGCCCACTTATAGTACAATAAACAGAACCCCAGTGCTTAGAGAAGCCTTTACTCTTCATAAAACGCTGCTTAAAGAGCTAACATACTAAAATGCCAGCAGAATAGGCCTAATGGTCTTTCGTGTCTGTTCATTTGGTCAGCCCCCACCCTGGGTGCTGACCTTGCTGCCCCCTCGCCTTCTCTGGCTTCTCCTTTCCCAGTTCCGGATATTTTTGCTGCATTGGATTTTGCTTCCAGAACCCTTCCCCTGTACCTGTCCCACCCCCTCTTGAACCCCACCACCGTCTTCTGCCTCCACCAGCCCCCTAGGCAGCGCATTCCATGGCTCCATCACCCTCTCAGTGAAGTAGCACCTCCTCCTTTCTCCCCTGAATCTTCCCCTCCAGCTTCCACCCATGCCCTCTAGTGGCCCTCCTCCTTCCTTCTTAAGCACCTGACTGTTCCTCCCTATTTACCCTCTTCATGTACCTGAAGACCTCCATCATGTTTCCGGTCCCTTCTCTCTTCCAATGTGTACATATTTAGCTCTTCAAGCCTCTCCTCATAGGTCCTGTCCCCTAGCCCAAAATCTTTTGGTTGCCCTCCTCTGAGGCTCTCCAGGAGTTTAATGTCCCTCTTTAAGTATGGCTCCAAAACTGCACGCAGTACTCAAGGTGCGGCCTCACTGCCAGTTGTACAGAGGCAGTATCACTTCCTCCTGGAGGTGATCCTTCAGCGATGCATCCCAGCATCCTGTTAGCCTTGGCTGCTGCCTCCCACAAGTCTCCGAGTTGTTCATCTTGACATCCACCACCACCCAGGTCCCTCTCAGCCAGAGACTTCAGCATTCCCCCCAGGGTGTACATCTGGGTCTGGTTTCTGGGCCCCAGGTGAGTACCTTGTACTTCCCTGCATTGAACCTCAGCTTCCACTTTCTAGACCATCTTCCAGGGCCTCCAGGTCCCCTGAATACACCTCCCCTCCTCCCCATCCACCACCACCCCAGTTTTGAGTCATCTGCAAGAGACTCATCTCACTCCTGATTCCTGTCCTTATGTCAGAGATGTAGGCGCGATCAGGAGGGGCCCAAGGACTGATCCCTGTGGGACCCCACTAATGACCCTCCTTGGGGAGACTATCCCAACTACGACCCTCTGGGTCCGGTCCTGGAGCCAACTGCCTATCCATCTGATCATCTGGTTCCCCACCCCCTGGAGCTGGGGTTCTATCTGCAGTGCCCACACCAGTATGCTGATCTTAACAGACGCTGCATCTGAATGAGTACCCGATTCTTGCTCACTCCATTTCTTCCACACTTTGAAACCTGCTTGTCCTCAGTTTTGGGCTGGCAGCACCTCACCTGTGTTGGAAGATGACCAGACTTCAGACTGTGAAGGCAGCTGCTCATGGACAGACATAAGGCAATTCTACTGGGGGAGAAGAGAAGAGGTAGAGAGGAGAAAGTAAGCTGTTGATCAACTAGAATCTGCAGCTTATCCATCAGGTAGGGAAATGGGCAGACTAGGTGGGCTAAGCGGTCCTTATCTGCAGTCAAATTCTATTTTCAATGTTTCTCACCTACCATCTTGCCAACAAGAAGGCTGCAGCTGTAGTCAATGACTGTTGGGGTGTGGGGATGGGGAGGACCAAAGGGCACAGACATAAGGAGGTAAAATCATAATAAGAATTGTGAGACCTTCACCAGCTTTCCAAATACTATCCCGTAAAAGAACACTATGAAGTTTTCAAATGGCAAACAATCTAGGTTGACCCTCTGTCTGCCATCTGACACCAGGCATCAACCAGCATAAAAAATTGCCTAACGAAGGCAGTGTGGTCATGTGGTTACTGAAATACTGGAGATTACAGATTTAGAAGAACAAAAGAATACCACGCAGAAGCTGGCACATATCCCTACAGCAACTGTCTTCTGCTTCTTAGTAGTTATATTTATACCCTTGAGATACTTGAATGTTTCTATCATATCCCCTTTCCCTCCTCTCTTCCAGTAAGTACATATTGGGTCCCTTAATTTCTCCTCACAAGTCTTGTGTGTGCAAGCTCTGTACCATCTGCAGCCTGTTAATATCCTTACAAAGGTGCAACCTCCAGAACTGTACACAGTACTCCATGTGAAGCCTGACCATGGCTTTATATAATGGCATCACTACCTCCCTCCTTATGCCGGTGATACCCTGCCTATGCACCCCAGCATGTCACTGGCCCTCCCAGCTGCCTTACCACTTTGACATTTTCAGGTCATCTGAAATAAGAATCTCCAGGTCCCTTTCCTTTTTGACTTTTGCACTTTTTTAAATTAAAAATCACCTGCCAGTCCTCAGACCATTTCTCAAGCTTCCCCAGGTCCTTCCTCATTTTCTCCACTCCATCTGGGGTATCCACTGTGTTACACATCTTTGTGCCATCTGCAAACAGGCAGACCTTTCCCTTCAGCCCTTCTGCAATGTCACGGACACTAAACAGGACTGGCCCCAGGTCCACTCCCTGCAGCACCCCACTGGTCAGCCCCTCTCCCCAGACTGCACCCAATTTACCACCACTCTCTGCCTCCTGTCTCACTTAGTTTCTAACCCAGTTTACCACCCTTTCCTCCATGCCCAGTCTACTCAACTACTTTATCAGCCTCCTATGTGGGACAGGTGTCAAAGGCTTTGTTTACATCAAGTTAAGCGTTGTCCACTGCCCCACCCTGATTTACTTCCTTTGTCACCCAGTCAAAGATCAACCAGATGGATCTGACATGACCTCCTCACTGAATCCATGTTACCTATGGTCCTGGCCTCCGATGGCTTCTAGATGCCTCACTATCCTTTCTTTAACCAATGTCTCCATGATCTTCCCCACTACTGAAGTGAGGTTGACTAGCCTATAATTCACCACCTTCTCCCTACTGCTGGATTTGCAGAGGGACCACATGTGCCCTCCTCCAATTCTCTGGTACCACCCCTGTGTTGAATGACTCGCTCAACATGGCTGCCAGAAGTACTGCTATTTCCAGTCAGTTCTTTTAATATCCTTGGGTGTATGCCATCTGGTCCCATCGCTCTGTCCACCTTCAATTTATTCACCTTCAGCAGGATTTTTCTGCCTGTGAATGGACTATTGTCCACCTCTTCACGTCTTTGCAACTGCTGTGGCCCTTGCGCCCCCCCCCTTTCTGTGAATACTGAACAAAGACAGTGGATGTCTTGGGGGCACGACATGACAGTTCTTGGGCATGGTACTTTCTACCTCAAATACCTAAACAGCACATATAAGCAATCAGCGTTCAGCACTGACAAATGTTTGTTTCACTAGTGCCCATCTCATGATCAGATCACCTCTTCCAGAGAAAACAGATTTTCTGGGATAGGAGTTGCTTCAAATAAATCAATTTATGTTCCCCAATGTTGCTTAAAGATGGTCTTCAATTCATTACAAAAGAACTGGCCCTTCAATACCTCAATTTCTGCTGTAATCATCAGCTCCCTTCTGCAGACTAAAGTATACACCACACACCAACTCAACCAATACCATAGTAGTAACTCTAGAACAGCTGTTCGAAGCCTCAGGTCCTGGTGGCCTTAAAAGGGCCTCAATCCAGAGTTTACTGGTTGCCTGCACAGAGTTCCATCCCAACCCTCACATAGCAAATTTATTCTCAAACAGTATACACTAAATCAAGTCCCTAATCCATTTACACTTATAATGCATATCCTGTTTATTTTACAAAGATTAGAAACTATCCACTCCATTACCCCAGTAATTGCAGCTCTAAGAGCACCGTGTATGTGGACACGGCGGCCTCATCTGATAAATAAAACCCTGGTATTTAACTCAAAATTGATTAGAGTTTTGCTCATGAAAGTGCTAAAATATTGTGAAAATACACAGCACTTGCCTCACTGTGTTTTACATAACACTTCTAGAAAACCTATATAAATACTCTGTACAGTTAGTATTGTCCCAAAGAGGAAAAAAAACACTGCTAATCAATTATTTAAAACTCTGAATACTGTAGAAAGCCCATAAGCAAATTGTGTCCTAGGATAGCAACTTTGTTCATAAACTAGAGTATCCAGTATTTATGGGTGGCATGGTTTTCCCTGAGAGTTGGGAGCTTAATTTTTCTAAACTACATGTATGCACGCAGGGAGCTAAAGTGCTAATCACTGAGAAAACAAGCTAACAGCATTTCATTTTATTAATTCTCCGTCATGAACTCAAAAATAATTGTTAGCAGTTTACTACTAATTTCTGGAACTGGTTAGCATTACCACCCGTTTTGCGTATGCTATGCCAGCTATTTAATACACTAACAAGCCCACTGGCCAACCTACTTCTAACATTATGTGCATACCACAGTACATGGATCATTCTGTGGACAACAGTACTCTCAATTTGAAATTAGAATATTATATAATGTTTCTACGGCATCACTTCAACAGAATTTAAGATTAAACTTTGCTAACTAAAAGTCACTCTTAAAAACAATGGCAAAACTCAGAAACAAGTTTTAACATGGTCCAGCATTCCTAAAACCAAATACTCCTAACCACACCCAAATCACACAGGTAACAATGCAGACTAACAGCTTAACACTCTGCTTGTCAACATCTCGTGGCAAACTACGAAATGCTTATTTAATGACTTTGCTTAGCACGCGTCGTAGCAAAAGGCAAGTTATAATCACTTAAACTATAAATGGCAAGAATGGGTACCCCTGACAGACAGGCTTTCTATAGAATGATGGCCTCAGATTACTGTTGACAACATCACGAATGTCAACCACATGTAAAGCTTAGAAAAATATGTACTTGGCAGTAAAACTATGACAGAAAACAGATGATCCAACTTTCGTTAATCTCAGACTAATTATTTTGGAGTTGCTCATCCACGATTTTAAATTTACTTTACATCTACTAACCTTATACTTTTGGGAAGCAGGATCAAACCAAATGCTTATTTACATAGATGACCATATGCAAAAATGTGACCAAGATTAAATTTTGGGGGTGGGTGTAGGCCCAAAAGTGGTACATAGTAACTTGCAAAGCTATGAAACTAGAAGTCCAACACAGTAACCAGACAGATAAAGCAAAAAAAAAAAAATCCATTTTCCAATCCACCAGCTGTTCTTCAAAGCTACCAGGACATTCCTGTAGACTGGCCTAGTGGCACAGTGCTGAGCACTACCGCTTTATGTGCTAGTGACCTGCATACAGGAATGAATGCCCAGGGGAGAAAAAAAACTGTTGCAGGGACTGCGCCAACTGGTTCAAGCAAGCTGGTAATAGTACAATCAGGAGGACTAGAAGGAGAGGCTGCCACCAGATGCCTGGCATGCGTGCGTTTGATTGAGTCACTGCACATCGGCACCCGGAAGACTGGAGGTGGAGGAAAAAGCTGGGCTGACCCAGGACAGCACTCCTGCAAGCTCTTGTACACCTGACGTGGTTGACCACCAGCATGTTGTGGTCGGGGGAGTAGGGGACAACAAGTTCCCGAGCAAGTCAGTAATGGGGCAGGGTGGCCAGCAAGAAGACCCAGAACAAGGTCGGTAAAGACAGCTGTAGGCAATACAGTACAATTTATTTATTTTATTTACTGAAAATGTTTCTCCAGGAGAGGCACACTGAGCAAAAAGATGCTCGTCTCACAGTGCGACCTAGGGGGTACATTTATTTTATTTATTTAGTGTGTATAATGGGAGGAGTATACATAAAATCAATGGGTTGAACTTTGGTCAAGCAATTCAAACAACTGTTACATAGTTAATTGTGGCTATACAACCTTGTTACATGCGGAAACACTACACACGTGCCACAAGGAGGGTGGCATCATATTTGATTACTCATCTAGAGCTAAAATATGGTTACATAAGTGCCTATATCTAGAGGCTGAAGATGCACCAAGTTGGCAAAGAAAAACAGGAGCCTGAGCGTGGGGCCAGGGGGAGGAGACAGGTCTGCGTAGTCAAACACAGGGAAAGATGAGGGGGTTGACTTAGGGAAGCTGTTGACAGGAATAAGGGAGGAGGAGCAGAAGTGTCATGAGCGGGTGAGTGCATTATATAAGCCAGTCATTTGGGCAATGGCCCAGCCGCTGGTCAGTCACGTGGGTCAGTCGGGTTGGGGGAGGTCAGGGGCAGGTACAACTGGGTGCGAAGTAGTTAGTGAGGGCAGAGGATAGAGCGCGTCTGGAGGGAGGAAGAATGGCGGATTTGGACCAGCAGGTCATTCCAGAGCTTAGGGAGGAGGTAAGAGAAAGCAGATTGGCCTGCGGAGGTGCTTCGGTGAGGGATTGCCAATAGCCTGGAGTCAGTAGACCCGAGGGCGTGAGCGGGATGTTGGCAGGGAAGATAGGGAGGAAATGAGGTAGGGTGGAAGGGAACCAAGTTAGAAACAAATTTAGCACTGTGAAGTAGGCGCGGGTTGCTCAGGGATGGGAGGGCCAGTGAATGGAAGAGCTCACAGTGATGGGTGTGGGCAGGGGCATCGAGGACGAAGCGGCAGAAAGCACTGAAGAGGGGGTCCAGTCTGGATAAGGTGGACTTGGAGGCAGAGCTGCAGACAACACTGCAGTAGTCGAAGGACAGTAGAATCATTTTCTGAACTATTTTGCATCTCACAGGAAGTGGGAGACTAGTGCAGTTTCTATAGAGGGCGCCGAGCTTAGGGCGCAGTTATGATAGGATGGCGGCCATGTGTGTGTGGAAATAAAAAGGAGGGCACGTCTTCAAGGATGGTGTTATTTAGGGTGCGGCAGATCAGAGGGGATGTAAGTCTGGATAGTCTGTCTAGTGCCGAAAGACATGGATACTGTTTTCTTGGCATTTAGGGAGAGTTGGTTGGAGATGAACCAGTGTTGTACTTTGTTGAAGTTGGTCTGAAGATTAGAGATGACTTCTTCATGGGTATGGCCGGAAGTAAAGAGGACCGTGTCATCAGCATGCATGTGCATTGAGGTAGTGGTGCAAGCCTTTGGCATATCATTTAGTAGGATGGAGAAGAGAATGGGGCCAAGGACCGAGTCCTGGGGAACGCCAGAGGTACAAGGCCTGATAGCACAGCTAACATTTGCTGTAGCCAGAAATCCCACAATCCCCTGCAGCTGACAGAGTGGGGCTGCAGCAGGAGGAGATTCAATAGCCTGAACTGCATGTTAAGAGATTGTATAAGCTCAGATCAGATGTTGGCAGGTCCCACAGTTCTCCAGGGCCAAGTACAGTCCTCTGTGGCTGTAGGTAACTTTGGGGGCAGTACTCTAACATGCACTGCAAGTTATTGAATTCCCACTGCCGCAGACCCACTCTGATGCCCGCGGCAGGGAATTCTGGATTTCTAGGCACAGAAAACATCAATACCGGAAGTCAGCAGAAAACCCAATACTGTTTATAAAGGTTTTTGCACACAAAATGCAATTGGGACCAGTCCCACAACTGGGTATGGGACTCTCAGGTGCCAACTGTTCCCTTTAAAGTTCCATTGCACTTGTAACCACCCCCTCCAACTAGAGGACATGGTTTATTTATCAGAGTGCTAGACCCAGAGCCTACTCCCATAGCGACTGACTTAGTGCAGTGGGCGGAGCTTAGTGCCAAACAGAATGGTGCCAGAGTGCCTTCAAGGTAAATTGTCAGAGCTTTCACTTGACAGGCAAGAACTCTGAACCAATCAATGGATACAGACCAAGATCCCCTGACACCCAGTCACCTAGCAGCCTCCAGGGACAATCTCACAATGGCGGCGAAGATCCCAGGGAAGGGATCTGTGGGCAAGCCATGTACATCGCCATTAATTCTGGGAATATGTAGACACCAAGAGTGTGTAGAGACCCTGAGGGGCTTTCTCGTGAGTCCCTGGCACTTTACAGTGTAGAAGGGGCTCCATTAAAGTGGATGTAACTTTGTGGGGGAAGAGTGAGGTCCTGAGCCAGAGTGATGCTGCCAGCCAAGCTGACAAGAGACCTGGTGAGAAATCCAGCTTCCAACTAAAGCAGGATATATGCCTACATTGTGCGACAGGACGGGTACTGGAGCTGCTGTTTCTGAAAGCGGGGCTGGGATGAGTGCTAGACACTGCCAGTTGGCAGGCTGAAGAACACACAGCTCTGATATACTCATCTCACCACCCTGCAAGTAGCAGAAGGTGGATGTAGGCACCCAGTAGAGGGGGGCCTCTGGGCTCCGGCGGAAGACTGGCCTGCTACAGAGCAGCTGCCCGCAAGACCAGGGAACGAATGGACGCCTGCAAACTAAACAGTCAGAGAAGTGTTATCCCTACAGCAGTGAATGTCTCCTGCATCACCAGCAGACCAGGTGTTCTGTTGCTAGATATGTAAAATGATTCCAAAGCTAATAGTATAGTGGTTCTCCCTGGGCCATGCTTACCTTATCTGTAGCAAGAAACAGTTATGTGGTTCCAGCCGTCTAAAAGATAGGCACAGAGGGCTTGCACACTTATTGTAAGACATAGGTATTCTCTCTCCTCCTCCCAAAAAAAAAAAAAAAAAAGATCATGGCCAACATTCCACCAATTAATAAACCAGGTCACTGTAACCTTCAGGACACACCTGGATATGAGCAGTCATAGGTAGTGTACCTTTGCCAGTTTAATAAAAAGAAAAAAGTAAAGTACAATTGAATACACATACTTTAAGGGATTCTGTGAAACAGAAGAATTAGTTGGTTCCTGACTAGAGGACAAACTTTAGGACATGCAGATAACCTAGAAAGCACGATGCCCCCTGGTATGCAGCTTTAAAGAGAATAAAAAAAAAAAAAGCACTGCTGCAATATAGTTGGATGTACACAAATATTACTTATGCTGCATTTATATCAAACTATTACATACCAACTCCTTCAATTCAGGGGCCAGTACATTAAATTAGGGAAGTCTGTTGTGCAAAGCCTATTTCAAATCAACATCACTCTATATTTGCTTTATTAAGCCAGTGGACAAACTAGCCCTCGCCAGAAGAAACCCTGAGGTTAATGACGGAGCAAACCATGACGCTGCAAACTTTCCTACCGAGAAGTGCAAAGGCATGCATTACTGGTTGCCTCCAGTATTCTTTGGTTGGTTGGGTGGGGCTGGCGGGCCAGCCAGCAGCCAGGGGTTAAGGATAAAATCCATCACTTTTTACAACCAGAGAGTAAACTGAAGGTTGCAACAGCAAGATTAACGGACGCCCACTCGACAAACTATTGTCCTTCTCCATTTTAGGACTGGGTGGGGCACAGACACATTAGTGCCATAACAGAAGGATCAAAGTGTCAACATTAAAAAGAAAAAAAAAAGAAACACACAGAAGACTATGGCTGATAATAGGCCTTGACCAAAGAGAGACTCAGAGTCCACTTAAGGTTTAACATTGCTGAGCCTAAAGGCACAGAGCCCAGTGGCCTAAAACTCTTAATTTCAATGAAAAGTTAATGGGTAACTAAAAGGTCGTACAGCGACGGGGGAGTTAAGAGGATATTCCGTTACCCCACGAAACTTGTCGAGTGCTCTACATATACCACCACGTCATAAATATACATAAAACACCGTTCTGGGTCTGCGATTTGCAGCTCGCACACCTTAATGTTTCCGGAAACCTGTACAGATTACTAATGCATTTTTATTAATCTTTCTGCGCCTCGTACCCCAGAACATGTGAAGTGGGAGCCTGCGTGATGCGGTCATTCTCACTACGGCAAAGTAGAGAGGCACCTCGCTCCACTCTGCCAGCGGTCGGTAGTGGGAGCTTTTTTTTTTTTTTTTAAACCTCCACTGCAAATGAATGAGGAAGTCCGCTCTTCACAGCGGAAGCCAATCCCATTTCTGTTGGGTAACCCTGAGCAGCTCGAGTGGTTTCCCTCTCGCTACCCGAAATTCAGTAGAATTGCGCCGCCTCCCCACGAAACCACGGCTATATTTTAAGTGCCCTCATGATCTGAAGGCACGTTTCCCAAAATATAACGTTCCCCCTTCTAGCGCATATCAGCCTTATCGTTATCAGTGCACGATCACAGCACAAAAAAAGGGAGGTGCCAAAATGTTTTAGCGAACATTTCACGTGCTCCGTGCCCAGCCGCGACAAATGTACCCGGCGTGCACAAAACGAACAGCTACAACTGTAAAACACCACTGCAATGCATTTAAAGCAGAGCCGGTCGACATCGTGCACACCTCCGGCAAACGCTTTCAAAGCGGCTCGCTCTTTTCGTTATCTCCCAGCAGGCCGGCCAGCCCTGAAAGGAAGGCGGCAGTCCCGTCTGAGGCACTTCCTGGATCCCTGCAAACTTCTCAAGTAAGACAAGGCACATGGACGGTTTCTCGTTATTTGCGCTGGCTGCTAGGGCTCCAATTCGTTATTACAAAATATATGTTTCCATATGTTCTGTATACACACACCCTACCTATTCCGCCCCTCCAGGGGTGCCAATAGAAATTACTGGGCCTGGGACACACCTTTAGGACGCCCTCCCTCCCTTTTCTTAGCCTCACATCCCCCGTTATAGATCCTCCTATGGGGCCCCCCCCGGTCTGCTCCCCTGCGCCCCTTTCACACATACAGACTCGGGTTCTCTCCTTCCTGATTCTTTGCAAATGGCACCGCTGTTGAAAAGGTCTGATGTGACGAGATTACCTGAGCTGGAGTTGAACAAGCGAGAAGAGTTCCGTCCTGCTTTTGGAGATATTAAATTCCCCGAATCTAGAATAGTTGCTATGCTTAGTTCAACCAAAACACATACGGGAAAGTCTTCAATATGTCGTTGCACAGTCCTGAAAGAGCCACCACCTCACCGTATCCGTCTCTCCAGCTCGCGCACCGGTACACAGTAGTTTGAACCCAGGGAGGAGTAGCCGTGATCTCTAGGTCCCGCCCACGCGCTGCGCCACCCAATAGCAATCGAGCCCTGGTTATCGGACGGCCTGCTCCTCTAATTGGGGGGTTATTGATTGATTGAGTGTTGAGAAGGACATCGCCGGCCTACGCCCATTCGATGCACACCTGGGTGCAGAATGAGGTGGGAGAACGGGGGAAGATGGGTGTCTGGCTGGTTCTCTGCATTCCATTCCCGTTTCCCCGCCCAATTCTCCGTCACAGCTAGTGGAGACTGCTCATACATGGCGATTGACGTAAGTCTAAACAGACTTACACTCACCTGGCCCCGAGGCAGGGCTAAAGAAGAAAAGGCGCTGCTGGTATTAATGTGGAGTCATTCCGCAGTTAGAAATTATTCGAGCCTACATCTATCCCAACCAAATGTGTAGATACTAGGCATGCGTACACATCTCTGTACAGTTTGACTTTGCGCAAAGTACATGTTCCAAACCATGAGCATTTTTCTGTTAATCATTGAAATCTGTAGTGGAAGCCACTGCTGTATTTGCTTTTGTCACAGAGCAGTGTTTTTACAGGACAGTCCTGATTTGGACAGCTGTGTCCTGCAGAAAAAAAATGAAGAAAACTACATGTCCTGACCTCATAGGAAAAATTTCTAACTTTCCTCTATATGTTGCAGAAAATACCTTAAAATGATTGTAACCCCCCCGTACAAATGGGGGTTCTCAAAAGTCTTCCGTGAGCTTACCCAAATGCTCGTTGCCAGGCGGGTGTCCTGCGTTTACCGCTGAAAAGTATTGCCAGCGAGTGCCTGTCTGGCTTTCGTGTACTGTCCCTTTAAGGGCTGTCTGTTTGCCGTCATAATTAATCGGGAGGAAGGACTGTCTGTTTCCATGCCCGAGTCTCGCCCGTGCTGCTGAATACTCACTCCGTTTCTGCCACCGCTACTTGTGCAGAGGGAGCTCTGCTGAAAGGGGTAACTGTTTGCTGTAAATGGTGTAGAGTAGGAATGAAGATGTGGTTTGTTCTAACCTGCCTTCTCTGCAGTGAGAACTATTCTGTTTAGCTCCACCATTTTGGTCCTGAACTGCCGAATTGGATCAATCAATACTCTGGGACTCTAAAGCTGAGCCTGCTAAAGTGGGACTGTATGGATTACCCGTTGGGATTTGTAGTTTTGAACTTTTGGCGCCTTTTGCACCTAAAGGGGGAGCTCTTACTGTGCTTGACAGCTGGACCAGCCAGTTGGACCTTTTGGATCAAGGGGAAATACCACCAGCTGTCTGCTGGCAAGCCAGATTTGAGGTGGATCTAGAGAGAGAAAGGACTCTGGTAATTCGAGCAGTTGTGCTGTGGAGTAGTTCGCGTGGGAGAATCGTGTACGGCCTGAATCTCGGCCTGCTTGCCATTTTCTGCACTGGGAGAAGTGAAACGGACTGAATCCGAACTAGTGCTGTGAAGCAAACCAACAAATTGAGACCAGGCTTAACCTGAAGAACGAAGATTTTGCTAGTGCAATCGGCCTGTCAGGACTCTAGCTACCTTTGTGCTCCCGGATCTAGCAGTGACTTTGCGATCGGGGTTTAGGAGCTGTATGCCTGGTGCAGTAAAGTTCGTTGCATGTAAATGTGCTGTGAACTGGAGGGTGGTCGCGATCTAGTATTTCCCCGAGTTGAATGTGTGCTAAGGGCTGGACGTGTAACCAGCTTGAAACGGACTGAATCCGCGGCTACCCTATGCTGTTGGGCCCTGCCTCGAGGGCTTTGTCTCCCCACCATGCTTCCTCTGGCCATCCAGAACATCCAGTTATAGCCTCGACCATCATTCCTCCTATGTTCAGCTTGGGTATCATGAGTAACCAACAGGATAGCTCCCTGCAACATATCTTTTAAATCACAAGTGTGTCATCTGATTTAATTTGTTGTATGTTTCCATGAACTGAGCCCTCTGGCTCCGGACTACAATTAGAAAGGGAGCATGTTATTTCTTTTTCCTCGCAGGGCCCCTACCAGCTGCAACGCTGGCCTACCCCAGGCAATGGTCCTGGCTAGCCCCCCTCTCCATCCTGGGTACCCAGAGAGTATGACTGATGGGGACACTGACTGCATGCATAACTGTGATATTTATAGTGTGTTTAAGCCAATTAACCTGATTGCCCCCATCCTTGTTATAGCCCCCCGAATAAATCAGATCTACTTTTTTCCTGCAATTTACATTGACTATGGTGTCCGTTTATGCCTAAGTTAGTGCCTAGTTGTTTTTGTCTTGCATCACCTTATTTTACAGGGGGTCCCCAGAATCGAGCTGAAGGAACCAGTCCTGGAGGTAAGTGCTAAATCCAGGTGTATGTGTAAAGCCTATCGGGGTATTGGGAAGGTAAACATTGTGTACTGTGTGGGCCACTAGCAGGAGAACAGGGGGGTCACAGTGTCCCAGAGGGCTGTGACCTGGTTAGTCAGACCAATACCTACCCTGACCTTTGGGTGGAGGCACCCGTCACTGAACCTAGGCCCTGCTACTTGCCAAGCAGGCAGGGGTAGTAGGCCTTGGTATAGCACCACCTAGGGGTTACATGATAAACAACAGAAGCAACTAAAAACTGCAACACTTGGTCTTCTGATTATTTATAGAAAACAAATATGTTGGATTTTTCAAGGTTACGTATTGTTCTGCAGAAAATCATGTTTCACTAAGAAATGTCCCACTTTGAGCTTTTTAAAAGGTGATGACTCCAGTGTTATTTAGGGCATGGATATAAAGTAAGTGGATATATAAGCAATAACACATGATGGGGTGTTACTATGGATAAACTCATGCCTGGTGGTCAAGTGAGGAACGAGGATACAGGCAGAGTGCCCTTACTACCCTACAGAAGTGCATATATCTACACTAACCCACACCCCAGAGTGTGTTATTGAGCAGCAGAGACATTCTTTCATCTACTGGGGCTGGCGATCAGAGGGTGCAAGAGACCACTAGGCCCCAGGGAATTTCTTACTTTTACAGGGGATGAAGGAAGACCACTAGACACCAGGGCTTACTTTATTGTAATGGGGCCAGGGTTCAGAAGGGTGAGGGAGTGCCACTGGACACCAGGGAATATGCCTGCTTCTATAGGATTGGGCAATCGGGGTGGGGATGGGGCCAGTCACAGTGGTGCAAACCTGCTGTCATTTCCCATGCAAATGTGCCCATAATTGGCATTAGCACCTTGCATGTCCAATAGGCTCATTTGCATGGGGCCTTCTGAATATCATGCTGGGAGCTAAGTAGCACTATTGGGTCTGGGGTGCTGTTCCCTGCCATGCCAAAATCCGTGTTGGGGCAGCGCTACTCAGTTTAGCTGTGCACTGACATGCCCTTGTATTCCATCAGATAGTACAGTGTATGGTATCCTCAGGGTCATGGGCAGGTGTAGCACAAACCTTTGCACTCTGCTTTGACCTATTTTGAATATATGGCCCCTGGCAACAATCTGAATAATTTTAAAAATGAATGTGTAACACCCCCCCCCCCAATGGCTTACCTGGGCTTCCTCCAAGCTGCCTGGTTTTGCAAGCCTTGGGTCTGGTAGTGCTTTACCAAACAATGTGAAAAGGCTGTGAGAAGAGCCACTGGAATGCTGGGGTGCATAGGAAGAAGTATCTCCAGCAAAAGGAAGGAGGTGGTGATGACACTGTATAGAACATTGGTGAGACCTCATCTACAATACTGTGTCCGGTTCTGGAGGCCATATCTCCGGAAGGACATAGATAAAGCAGAAGCGGTTCAGAAAAGGGTGACAAAAGTGGTGCAGGGGCTGCACAAAAGTCATATGAGGGGAGACCAGAGCGGAGGATCTCAGTACGTATTCCCTGAAGGAGTGGGAGGATATGATAGAGACTTTCAAATACCTCAAGGGTGTAAATAAGGTACTAGACGGTAGCATCCTTTTAAAAAAAAATAAATAAATAAATATCCTCAAGAACAAGGGGCCATGATATGAAAATAGAGGAAGGTAGACTTAGGAGTAACGTGAGAAAGTATTGTTTCATGGAAAGGATGGTGGATCCATGGAACAGCCTCCAGGTAGAGGTTGTAGGGGCAAAAACGGTAAGGGAATTCATAAATGCATGGGATAGACACAGAGGAACTCTAGGAATAGGAGAGGGAGGGTAAGCCACAGATCATTTAGGATTAGCGATATATGAAACAGGTAGGGAAAATGGGCAGACTAGGTGGGCCAAGTAGTCCTTATCTGCCATCAAATTCTATGTTTGATCGCCTTTCCAAGCCACTATATTCTGTTTGCTAGGGGTTGGAAAAACTGTGCATATAAATAAAGACCCACACTCAGTGGTACAGTGCAGCTAGCGCTGTGCAGGCAGTAAAATGCTGCACAACCCAGTGTGCACGCATTCGAGCTGGCTCCTGCTCGACCGTGCAAGTTGGTGGCCTGCTCATATATCCAGTTAGCACTACGGCGCCCCTGTAAAGTCTGCCTATGCAGCCTGAGACAATTATCTGCAGTGTGTTCTGACCTCTGGGATCCCAAAACGTTAGCAAGGGGTTCAAAGACACACTTTGGGGAGTAAGAGAAAGGAACTTTGTGTAACTCCCTTGTTTCCAAGGGTTACTAGAATCCCACTTAGAATAAGTGGCAGGCAGGGAGAGGCAGCTTGTGAGTTGCCAGTTAAATGGGTTTTACACTGTCACACTCTGTTTTCAGTCTCAGCTGAGCTCGAGTCATGATGTCACCTTAGAATTCTCACAGCAGCATAAGCCACAATGGAATGCTAGCTGCAGGGGTTACCAGTAGAATGTTGGGAGAGAGTGAGTAGTCTGTGTGGAGAGTCTGGAGAGTGAGGAGTGCTGCAGAAGGCAGCTCCTCAGACTTAGCTCTGTAAGAGAGCTACCTCAGGAGAAGAGATAGTGTGTTCTCACCCTAGAGAAGAACACAGAAGACCAGTGAAGGAAGTGGTAGAGATCGTTCCTAGAAGGTTTTCCAGTACCCCATCCCTGGAGGGATAGGGGGAATTCCAGGATACAGGGGCAGTCCCCTGGTCCAGCCTGAAGTGGTGAAGCTGCCTAGATTCGTTTGTTCTGTGAGTACCTGAGATTTTTTTGTGGAAAAGGCCCTGGGGCACCTGCATTCCTGTGGTGAGTTTTTCTCTGACAAAGGGACTCTGTTCACCAAGACTGTGTTTTTATATTAAAAGTGTCTGCCTACTGTGGGGTCCGAGGGAGACTTGCCAAGTACAAAACTTTTAGTTCATGTCTGATTTAAAAGCATCTGCTAAAGTGGGAGTCTAGGTAAAGACAGCCATATACAGAACTTTTAATTTCATGACACCTCCGAGGTGTGAGAAGTAGAATGTTAAATGTGCAAGACATTTCAAGAGAGCATGTACAAGAGTGTTTCAGAGAAAGGTGTTGCTAACCAGATGAATGGCTGAGTATAAATACTGGAAGCAAAGGTGGGAGAGCCCCAATCTGGAGTAACCATGTTTACCACTCCAGGTTCAGTTTGAGCACCTTGTCTTCTTTCAGTGCATTTGGCCAGTGCTTGGAAAACACCCAGATGTGGGATTTGGGATTTCCAGTGAGCCAGGATGTGCTTGTGGGTGGTCAAGGGAACCACCAAGAATTCTTCATGAAATATGGGAAAGTTTCCTAGTACTGGCCGAGGGTGCCAAGTCAAGGGAAAGAAGGGAAGTGTACCAGTTTAGGCCATGTGTGCCAAGTTCCATTCAGAACCTGAGGGTTCGCTCTGTGTATGTTCTGTACCTCAGTAATCTGCATTAAATGTGGGAGTAGCCCTGTGGGGGTCCATCTTTGCTTTGTTTATTCGCTGTGTATGTGAATAAAAGCCACACTCTAGAATCTCAACCTGGTTTGGACAGTACAGTTATTGCTTCCATCGTATCTGGATTTACTTGGGTGCCCCTGACCAGAAGTTCAAACCTAGCATAATTCTGAGCAAACGTTTTCTCCCAGGGACCCAGGTTGATGGCCGTGCTAAATGGTCCCCCCAGGTTTGAACCAGGTAGTTGCCACCTTTGGTTTGCCTGTCTGAGGATGGCAGTCTACAAAGTAGAAGTATGGGTCAATAGAACTTTTCGTAGTGATTACCTCCATCCCACTAGTTGGCGCCATCTGTGAGAGGAGCAGCTCTGCTAGTTGACCAAGGGGGGCCAGTGGGGGTAGGTTACAAAATGAAGGCACCACTGAGGATTTGTTTGGAATTTGGGAGAGAACAAGAGATGTTTGCTCAGGTTGTGTCTAGTGTTTTGTCTGTCTGGCAGTAGGTAGCCCAAAAAATTGGAAGCTTTGTGCATAGGGGATTTGCCAGAGAAGTGCCATCCGTGTGCCGCTATATGCCTGCTGTTCATGTGCTGCTGTGATTTGTGATTATGCCATTTACCAAGGAGCTGTAAAGCGAGATAGTGTGTGCCCCTTGTCCTGCATCAAAAAGAACGTTTGCCAGCTTTAATTTTCAAATTGTGACAAGAAAAAATATGGAAAACTGTGGGAAACGGAGACATTTGTACCCTGAAAGTTTAAAATGCTTGCTGTGTGAACTGGGGGAGTTGCTAGAGAAATTGCCATGAAAATGGTTAAAATGGTGCTCCCACCGTGGAGTTACAGTAGAAAAGAAAAAAGTTGTTTTGCAGTTTAAATGTTGTCTGCTCGACGATCGCCATGGAGGAGAAGAGCATGAGAAGAGAGAGAGGCTCATCTGCATGGCATTGAGTGATTGCAGTCTCATCAATCAGTCACGTTCCCAAGCCCGCTTCAGAGTGCTGCCCAGTGTTCAAGAGGGAGAGAGCGAGTGGTGTGTAAGCTTGCTAGCCAGGAGCAGCGTCACGGTGACTGCAAACATTCTAAAAGTTAAAACAACAGACTTTCCTGTGTTAAACATAGAAACATAGAATTTGAGGGCAGATAAGGACCGCTTGGCCTACCTAATCTGCCCATTTCCCTACCTAATGGATAAGCTGCAGATCTTAGTTAACCATCAGCCTACTTCCTCCTACCCCCCCACTAGAATTGCCTTATGTCTGTCCCATGCATTCTTGAATTCCCCACTGTTTTTGACTCTACGACCTCCTCAGGAAGGCTGTTCCATGTATCCACAACCCTCTCTGTGAAGAAATACTTCTTCACATTACCTCTTAGCCATCCCCCTCTATCTTCAAATTGTGCACCTTTGTTTTTGCACCTCTCTTTTTCTGAAAGATGCTACCCTTTTGGACTTTGTTGATTCACTTGAGGTATTTGAAAGTTTCTATCATGTTCCTCCTCTCCCTCCTTTCTTTGAGGCTATACATCTTTATTTCCTTTAGTCTTTCTTCATATGTCTTCTGATGCACACCCTGCATCATTTTGGTTGCCCTCCTCTGGACAGCCTCCACCCTGTCTATGTCTTTGCGGAGATGGGGTCTCCAGAACTCTGCACAGTACTCCAGATGTGGTCCTACCAACTGTCTGTACAGAGGGCCAACAACTTCCTGTTTTCTACTGGTGATGCCTCTCCCTATGCGTCCCAGTATCCCCCCAGCCCTCCTTACTGCCTTCTCACATTGCTTGCCCACCTTTAGGTCATCTGATATGACTACCACCAGGTCGCTTTCCATTTTTGTTGTTGTCAGTATCTCACCCCCCATTGTGTACTCTTCCCCTGGGTTTTTGTTTCCAAGGTGCATTACTTTGCACTTCTTTGCATTGAATCTAAGCTGCCATACATTTGATGATTCCTCCAACCTTGCCAAGTCCCTTTGCATCCATTCCACTTCACCTTGTGTATCAACCTGGTTGCATATCTTTGCGTCATCTGCAGAGAGACATACTTTCCCTTCCAGTCCCTCTGTAATGTCACTTATAAAGACATTAAAAAGGACCGGCCCCAGTACTGAACCTTGCGGTACCCCACTAGTAACACTCCTTTCTTCACTGTGGACTCCATTTACTATTACCTGGTGTGTCCTGTTGTCCAACCAATGTTTTACCCAGGCTACCACCCCAGGACCCACTCCCAGGCTGGCTAAATTGTTTATTAATCTTTTGTGTGGGACTGTGTCAGATGCCTTGCTAAAGTCTAGGTAGGCCATGTCCACAGCCCCTCCCTGGTCTACTACGTTGGTCACCCAGTCAAAGAAATCAATTAGATTTGTCTGACATGACCTTCCCACTGTGAATCCATGCTGCCTTGGGTCCTGTGCTCCACTGGCCTCTAGGTACTCAACAGTTCTTTCCTTCAGAAGTGATTCCATCATTTTCCCTACCACTGAGGTCAAACTGACAGGTCTGTAGTTTCCTGCCTCTGTCTTGCTCCCACGTTTGTGAAGGGGAATCACATCCGCCCTCCTCCATTCCTCAGGTACCACCCCATCCTCCCGTGATTTATTAAAAAGGGTAGTCAGTGGTGTTATTAGTTCTTCCCTTAGTTCTTTTAAAATTCTGGGGTGAATCCCATCAGGCCCCATTGCTTTAATCACCTTCAGTTTTAAGAGTTCTTTCAGAACTCTTTCTTCTGTGAAAGGACTAATATCAACCCCCCTATCCAGAGTGCTTCTATTGCTCAGATTAGGTATTTCCCCCCTGCTTTTCCATTGTGAATACTGAGCAGAAGTATTCATTCAGTATCCCTGCTTTTTCACTGTCACTCTCTGCCCAACCACCTTCCTCTTTGTTCAGCCTCAGTATCCCTGCCTTAGTCTTTCTTTGCTCCCTAATGTACCTATAAAAGGTTTTATCCCCCTTCTTAACTGAGTTGGCTATCTTTTCCTTGGTTTGGGCCTTGCCATTCTGACTGCCATACCTGCTTCCTTCTGCTTTAACTGGTACAGTTCTCTGTCCTGCTCCTTCTGTGTTTCCTTATACTTCCTGAATGCTATCTTTTTTTTCCCTTACCTTCCCCACCACTTCTTTTGAGAACCATAGTATTTTTTTCTTTCATTTTGATTTGTTTATTTGCTTCACACAAAGACTTGTTGCCTCTGTGATGGCGATTTTGATGTTTCCCCATTGTTGTTCCACCCCACCTTCTTGCCTGTTTGCTAGTGCTTTTCTGAGGCACTCTCCCATTTTGTCAAAATCAGCCCTCCTGAAGTCAAGTACCTTCATTTTTGTGTGGCTTGACTCTACAGTTAAGTTTATCGTGAACCACACTGTTGAGTCGCTTGTTCCCAGATGACTACCCACTTCAAGATCAGAGATCCTCTCTCCATCCCCATTTGAGAGTACCAGGTCTAAGAGTGCTCTCTCCCGTATTCTGATCGACTGGGGATAAAGCGTGGTGTTCATAGGGAGAGTTGCCAAGACCGCCAGCCCGTTTCAACCCAGAGGCCTCCAGGACTGGCTGTAGGCCAAAATTTCTATCGAAAAGCCAGCTACTGATTTAGTGAGTACCATTCAGCAAAACTGCGTTCAAACTGTGTGAGATTTTTCTAAAGCCAGCTGGATCTGTGTGTAAACAGTGTGATTGTTTTGCAAACAAGGACTGTGTAAAGTAAATCCAACCTAAGCAAGAATTCTGAACATTAGACTGTAAACATGATTATGGATTCAGCAACAGTGTAATTTTCTGAGCAAACAGAGAGACTGTGAGTTGTATGAGAGGATGCAACAAACAGGCAATCCTGTTCATGAAATACTGTGGCTTTACTGCTTACTTGGTATGAAAGAACAGAAGAAGGCCAGAGCCCATCGAGACTGTTCCCCACACTATGTAGGACATTATTTATCTATTGGCCCTCAACCAAACATCTAATTGTTTTTAAAGACAGTGGCACTAGTTGCTTCTACCAATTCTTGTGGCAAGGTGTTCCATACAATGGATGCTCTTATTGGAAAAAAGTTTCCCCTTTTGCTGGTTTTATAAGTTTTTACTTCAAGCTGTTTATTATGCAGTCTCTAAACATGTCTCCTTTTAGAGAGTGTTAGGCCACATTTTTCCATTAGATCTGGTGAATTTATTAAATTAAAAACCATAAGCATATCACCTCTTAATCTTCTAGTTTGAAGACAGTAGAGACCAGTAGCTTTTAATCTGTTCTGATAATCCAAGTTTGTTGATCTTGGAATCATTCTAGTTACTGCCCTTTGAACCTGTTCAAGAATTGCTATGTCTTTTTTTTTTTTGGTTTGCATTCCAGAAAGGGGAGCCATAGTCTAGATACGGTCTAATGTATGCCCTATACAATGGAATAAGGCATTGTTCAGTGCGATTAATAAAAGTGCATTTTATTTGCCTCAAAAGTCTGTTGGTCATGCAAGCAGTTCTAACACAGTGATCATTTGATGTCAATTTATTATTAACATATATCCCTAAATCTTTTTCACAATTTGATGAGTGAAGTGGTAGTCCGTTTATATAATATATCGTTTTTGGGTTATTTACACCGAAATGCACTACTAAACATTTGTCTTAATTAAACTGCATATGATTTTCATTTGCCCAAAGTGTTACTTTTTCCAAATCCTTCTTTAATGCAAAAATATTTTCTTGATTATTAACCTTGCCTCCCCAATTTAGTATAGTCTGCAAATTTAACCATGAAGTTATTTGGCCCTGTTTTGTAAATCACTGATAAAGAGATTAAACAATGTTGTTCCCAAGACCTACCCCTATGGTATACCACTTGTCACACTACCTGAATCAGACAAGATATAATTAATTCTGACTCTGAGAACGATTTGTCAACCAGTTTAAAGTCCAGTTGACAATATCGGGTGACAAACCTAGATTGTGCATTTTAGTAATGAGTTTTTCATGTGAGACTTTATCGAAATCTCTACTAAAGTCCAAAAGAATTACATCAGTAGGGATACCCACATCTAGTAGAGTACTTATATTATTGTAAAAAGATATCAGATTGGTGGTGCAGGAATTCATGGGTGTATATCCATGCTGATTTGAATAATAAATTCCAATTTTTTTACAATCTTGATCTATTAGAGACTTCATTACTCGTTCCATTAATTTACCAGCCACTGAGGTTAGGCTAATTGGATGATAATTTTGCACCGAACCTCTATTGCCTTTTTTAAATATGGGAGTAACTATTGCTGAACGCCAATCATTTGGTACAATGCTTTCTTGTAAGGATTTGTTGAAGATAATTGACAAAGGTATAGAAATATTTATAGAGGTTTGATCAGAAACCATGGATGAACTCCGTATAGGCCCCACTAGTATTTTTGTTTGTTTTTGATAGCCTGTATAATGTCAGTTGGATGAACCTATGATAATCTATGTGGTGAACTTAAAACGTACTAATAGGTGATTTTTGAGAGAAGAGAGAACAAAAGTACTTATTAAAGAGATTCGAGGTTTCTATATCAGATAGAGAAGAGCCATTGGTTATAATGGGACCAATGGTCCTTGATATACCTTTTTAACTATTTATATAGGAGAAAAGAAATTTGTGACAGTCTTTTGTGTGAGCTAGTTTAAATTCTAGCCTATTTTTTGCCAATTTAATAGCATTCTTTAAGTTTTTCACAGATAGTCTGTATTTATGCAATAGAATAGTTTTAAATGGAACAGAACTATTCTTAAGTTTCCTAAAAAGTTAAATTTTTATTTTAATCTGATTTTTAATTGTCTTGTTGAACCGAGGGGGGATTTTTCCTTTATTATTAAATTTCCTCTTAGATGGAATAAAGGTATTTTCCAAATAATGTACAATGTTTAAAAAAAAAAAAAAAAGCCCTAAGCTTGTTGTGTTATACAATTAAGAATATTAGATTCCCAGTTTGTTTTGTAAGTATTCATTGATTTTAGAAAAATTTGCTTTATTATAATTTTTTGTACAGTATAACTTCCTTTGTGTAGTTTTAAACTGTTGAATTTCAAAAAGAATAGATGAATCATCACTGGTCCCAAGTGGATCCCAAATTTGTAAATTGCTAATTTGTTGCTATATGTTAGGACATAATAGATCCAAAATATTAGGACCTCGAGTGGGTTCAGTAACAAGTTGTTGTAATCCAGTACTAACTACCACATCTATTAGTCCTTTCTCGGCATAGGACTGTCCTGAGAATGAGTCCCAGTTAATATGAGGGAGGTTAAAGTCACCAAATATTACAGTATTTTGAGATTCTGAAAAATGTGTAATTTCTTTAAACTTATCAGTTGTGTAATCTGAATTTGCAGATGGAGGTCGATAGATGTTACCAATAGTTATATAGGACTGCACCTTCAATAAGATTTTAACACATATACTTTCCAAAGGAAAGGGAGAACACCCTTCAAAAGAAGGAATATCATTTCGTATGTACTGTATATACAAACTCCACCGCCTTGCTTATCTAATCTGTTTTATGATACAACTTATAACCTGAATTTCTCTGGACCAAATTGAGGATCGTCCCACCAAGTTTCAGTTACTGCACCACACCTATATTTAAAGTTTTACATTTGGCTTTGAGTTCTGCTAATTTGAGTTGGTTTAAAGATCTTGCATTCAAAGCTAGGAATTTACATTTAGTTGTAATAATATTTTGGTAAGTATTCAGAGACTTGGGAATAGACCCATCCTCCCCCATTGTTTTTACTTTAAACAATGATTTATTATTTTAGTGCTACTTTTCGCCATAAGTGTACTACCCCTACGACTGAGATGTAAACCGTCCCAGCAAAACAAGGAAGAACGATCTGAAAATGATTCCCAGTGGGTAATACAGGGTATATCCTGCTTAGAACACCACTTTCTCAGTCATTCATTTAGGGCTTTGATTTTCTGCATCATGGTAGATGTTGCTCTTGAGACAGGTAGAATTTCAGATATACATACACAGCATCCCCTATCAAGTAACAAGTTACATAACACCACATAGTCCTGTTGTAACTGATTAAATGGGGTGTTGTTTATATCATTAACACCGGCATGTATGATAACCAGTGGATTTTCCCCCGCATTTTGTAAAATTTTAGGAATCATGGAGGTAATGTCAGATACCCTGGCCCCACGGAAGCTAGAACAAGTGCTTTAGTGACTTTAAGCAAGTAAAAGTGATTGAAAGCTAATGTAAAGTCCTAGAAAATCATATAGATGTGCTGAGGAAGCAAAACAGTGCAATCTGTGCAGTTTGAGTAAAATTTATCAGTATGCAGTAAATTGTATGCGCAGAGGCTTGAGTCAGATGCAGAATGTTGATGCGCCAGGAGCCCTGCTGCCGCCATTACAGGGTGGGGTAGTAATGTAAACACAGCAGCAGGGAGCTATTTTGTGGGACTGTTCAAAGTAAAGTGAACTCTGTGATAACAGTTAACTTTTGTGTGTTTTTCTACAGTCATGGCTTGGGATATCCGCTACTCAGATCATGCCTGGGCTATGATAGTGGAAGAGGTTACCAAGTTGCCAGAAATAGAGAAATGTTTCTATGGTGGAAGTTTGCCTCCTCATATTGCGATTCCCGGATACCCTGTGAGAGTATGCATAATGTGCCTCAAGGCTGGAAGGGACGTTTTCATGATTCCTCACTGGTTAGGGTGCTTAGAGAAGCAAGGCCTAACTAGTGCACCCAAGATTCGCTTGACTCCCACGTGGACAAAGCTTCAAGATCCTGCAAGTAGTAGCACATAGCACCAGGTGGGACCTGTTGGGGGAGGCCTAGCAGAGTGTGGCACAAAGGAAGAGGGTGTAGATGTACTGGCAGAGCAGAGTCCTCATGATGTCTCCATGCCTGTGTCACAGATGGACAGTGCAGAAGGAGAATTAGTGGATCCATGGAGAGAGGGTTCAAGTCCTAGCCTCATTGGAGAGGATGAGGTTCGAGAGACCCTAGATTGGGAGGTGTCTCCCTCCATGCCCAGTGAAGAGTGGACAGTCTCGGGAGTGAGGACAACTGCTCACTCCTAGGCCCAGGTCCTATGTGAGGAAGAAGAAGAGGAGGAGGAGGGAGCTATGTATCCTTACAATGAAGGTGCTAGTCCACAGCCTCAGGCTCTTGCCTTGGAGGAACCAGAAGAAGAAATTGGTGACTCCACGGCCCTGCCCCCAGAAGGAGGGGTCAGGCATCCATTCTACGTAGTTTTGAGTATGCGACACTGGCAGAACTAGGACTGGCCGCCCCCAAGCCAGGCCGGTGGTCGTGAACTGACCAAGAGTAGTAAGGAGGAAAGACTGGTTCATAGGAAGGCAGATGAGATCTATGGAAGGTCCTTTCCTACCTTTCCTTGGAGAGTCTGGGAGGAGATTGAGAAAAACAGGAGAGCGTGGCTAGTGGAAAAAGCAACCAAAAATTTGCATCCAGGTGCAACTCGATATGTCAGAGACAAAGTGGTCAAAGACAGATTCAAGTATTGGAAAGTAGGCAGGACACTGTTCATAGACACTGTACGTATTGTGGACAGAAAGGGCAACAAGACTTTCTACATTGTGAATTATGAGTACCCAGACGGGGTAATAATTCTAGCTACTGACACACTGTGGTACTACCCTCAATGTAACCAGCATCCTGCCAATGTGCCCATGCCTACCAAGTGGAAAGCAGAGCAGTGGTAGCCAGTGCTGCTATCCAGTCATTGCCATACCTATGTTGTTCTGCCAGTCTGGTGTTCCAGGATCCAAAGGTGCGTCCAGATTCGTCAGCCTTGCAGTGTGCCTTCCAGTTCCATCACCTGGCCTTCCAGATGACATCAACCTAGACGACCTCATCCCAGCTGTTTCCTGATTCATCGCCTTGGATTTCAGATGACTTCAGTCCAGCTATTCTTTTCCTGTTTCAAAGGGCCATCTCCAGATGACGTCAGCCAGAGATGACATCAACCCAGCAGTTTCCAGATGTGACATCCTGTCATTTCCGGAAGATTTCCACCCAGCTGTATCTGAAAAATGCTGCCAGGGAGAGTCTTCGGCTGGAGAGTCAGGTACTGTTCCATTTTTTTCATTCTTCAAGAGACTGGTAAGTCCAGACTTTTCTTACTTTATTGACATTGCAATACAACCTACACCTGGCAGACTACAGACTGTTGAACTGTCCACAAAGACTCTCCCCTTTGGGATTTACAGTACTTCAAGGAACTGTGCTTCACCAGGCTCCGGTCCAGGAGACACTCTTTCATGGATCCTGCCTTCAGGCGCTGTTGTCACTAGTCGGGACATTTAGGGCATTCCATCACCAAAAGGTGTATTGTATATAATGTTGATGTTTTTCTACTTTCTGCTTTTTTCTTAAAAAAAAAAAAAAATATGTGTGCGTGTGTGTATAATAAATAAATATATATATATATATATATATATATATATATATTTAGGATTCTCCAGTGTTTGATGGTAAGGGTTATGGTCGTGTACTGTGTTTGCAGATTTGGGGAGTGGTTTTGTCTTTTCTCTTTCAGGTGGTTCCTGATGAAGACGGAAGAGAAGACAAGAAGAGGATTGGAGGGGCTCATCGGAGTTCCTCAGTGCTTTGAAGTATTGTGTTTAAAGTACTGTGTAGTTGTCAACATGTGTTAACCTTTGTCCTTCCACAGGTGTAGTTGTGGGGGAGTGTGGGAGTGTAATGCTTGTGTATACTGTTAGCTCCGGTGGTTGATTTGCAGGTGTCCAGGGATGGGGGGACGTTCCCCTGTTTTGTGTAGGTGTGCTTTGGTCAGATAGGTTTTCCCTAGAGGGCTAGGGGGGATAGACAAGCTGTGGTCCTGACCGACCATAAGGGCTGCAGTGCTGGTCTATTAGGGCTATGCTCTGGACAGTTCTTCCAGGGCCACTGGTTGCCATAGTAAGATCATAATGTAGGGGCTGATGTGTCAGCCAGTTGCCTCTGGGTTCTTAGTGTTGTCTGCCTGTGCCTGGCACATGGGGAAAAGGCAGCACTACCTCCCCATAGTCAACACATAGGGTCGGATGGTCTGGTGCTGGGTAGGTAATGACTGCGGTCAGTCATTTTCCTGGCCGAGGGTGGGTGTAACCTCCTTGTTCCCAGGGGTCACTAGAATCCCACTTAGAATCAATGGCAGGCAGGGAGAGGCAGCTTGTGAGATGCCAGTTAAATATGTTTCACACTGTCACACTCTGTTTTCAGTCTCAGCTGAGCTCAAGTGATGATGTCACCTTAGAATTCTCACAGCAACATAAGCCACAATGGAATGCTAGCTGCAGGGGTTACCAATAGAATGTTGGGAAAGAGTGAGTAGTCTGTGTGGAGAGTCTGGAGAGTGAGGAGTGCTGCAGAAGGCAGCTCCTCAGACTTAGTTCTGTAAGAGAGCTACCTCAGGAGAAGGGGTAGTGTGTTCTCACCCTAGAGAAGAACACAGAAGACCAGTGAAGGAAGTGATAGAGACCATTCCTAGAAGGTTTTTCAGTGCCTCATCCCCAGAGGGATTGGGGGGGGTGGGATTCCAGGATTCAGGGGCAATCTTCTGGTCCAGTCTGGAAAGTGGTGAAGCTGCCTAGATTCATTTGTTCTGTGAGTAACTGAGATTTTTTTTTTGTGGAAAAAGCCTTGGGGCACCTGCATTCCTGTGATGAGTTTTTCTCTGACAAAGGGACTCTGTTCACCAAGACTGTGTTTCTGTTAAAAGTGTCTGCCTACTGTGGGGTCCAAGGGAGACTAGCCAAGTACCGAACTTTTAGTTTGTGTCTGATTTACAAGCGTGTGTTAAAGTGGGGGTCTAGGTAAAGGCATAGCCATATACAGGACTTTTAATTTCATGACACTTCCAAAATGTGAGAAGTAGAATGTTAAATGTGCAAGACATTTCAAGAGAGCATCTACAAGAGTGTTTCAGAGAAAGGTGTTGCTAACCAGATGATTGTAAGCAAAAGTTGGGAGACCCCCAATCTGGAGTAACCATGTTTACCTCTCCGGGTTCAGTTTGGGCACCTTTATTTTCTCTCGGTGCATTTGATGAGTGCCTGAGGAAAACACCCAGACGTGGGATTTTGGATTTCCAGTAAGCCAGGATGTGCTCATGGGTGATCGAAGGAGCTACCAAGAATTCATCATGAAATATGGGAAAGTTTCCTAGTACTAGCCGAGGGTGCCAAGTCAAGGGAAAGAAGGGAAGTGTACCAGTTCAGGCCATGTGTGCCAGGTTCCATTCAGAACCTGAGGATTCGCTCTGTGTGTGCGCTGTACCTCAGTAATCTGCATTACCTGTGGGGGTCCATCTTTGCTTTGTTTATTCTCTGTGTATGTAAATAAAAGCCACACTCTAGAATCCCAGCCTGGTTTGGACTGTACAGTCATTGCTTCCATGGTGTCTGCATTTACTTGGGTGCCCTGGACCAAAAGTTCAAACCTAACATAATACTGAGCAAATGTTTTCTCCCAGGGACCCAGGTTGATGGCCGTGCTAAATGGTACCCCACAGTGTGAGCCAGGTAGTTGCCACATTTGGTTTGCCTGTCTGAGGATGGCAGGCTACTAAGTAGAAGTATGGGTCAATAGAACTGTTCGTAGTGATTACCCCCATCCCGCTTGGTGGCGCCATGTGTGAGAGGAGCAACCCTGTTAGTTGACTGGGGGGGCCAGTGGGGGGAGGTTACATTTGTATAAATGTTGAATGTTAAGTGTGAGCTGTTACTTTAATAACAGCCAAGACTGCCCTGTGAATGTGTGTTTCTGCCTGTTGCCTGGGGACTCAGTGCTATGGCACTAGCGACAGTCAGATAGAGACTTCTTCAGCCCCCACTATTCAACCAGATAACAGGGCAGACAAGCAATTGGACAGTGGAACAGTTGTGTGTTGAAACTGCTCTGTTTATCCATGAAATTACTTTAAACTTGGGACTTTCTATAAACTGTTTATGTGGATGCCATTTTGGTTGCCTCTGACCCCTTTCTATCCAGTCAGCATTCAAGGAGCTCTAAGGACTGCTGCTATGGCTCCTGGGAAGGGGACTGAACAATGTTCTTGGCACCTTTAGTGCTAGTGTAACTCCCGTATGGGGGCTTACCTTCTCTGCTTGTGCCTCCTGGTAGCCTGTGTTGTCTCCTTCCTGCCCTTTTTACGTTTGCTTGCGCGCATGCGCAAGGAACGTCTTGGGAGAATGGGACACTTTGGAGGTGTGCCTGTCCTGTGCAATCCCCTGCTCCGTTGAGCAGGTGTGGCGTCCTGCATCAATCGATGTGGTGTTGTATGACAGCGGTGGTGTTCTCTTCAAAGAAAACCACCGCTGTGTGTGCTAACAGGCAGCGTCCGCCCCAAATCTTTGGTGCCACGCTGGGAGCCCACCCACGTGTGGCAAGCGTGCCGCGTCATCTGCCGACGGGTGCCCAATCGTTGGCTCCACGGCCCCCCAGCCATCCTTCTGCCACTCTGGAGCCCACCAGGCGTGGCAAATGTCACCGTGCGTCAATTTAGGAAAAAAAAAAAACTGTAAATTAAAACGGTCCCATGCAGTCTCCCGCCCCCCTCCCACAACCCGCACCCACCCACTGCGCACCCTGCCTCCCCACACCCCCTCACCCCATACTTACCTCCGGAGCTCGGTGCGACGATCATCGGTGGACCGGGAACACGTCTGCACTCTTCAAAGCCAACCGCGAACTGAGGAAATGCCGGTAAGCTGTATAATGGGCTAGATGGGGGTTTTCAACTTTGTTGCATATCTCAGGCACTTTTTGGAATTTTGGCACCAAATTTTCAACATGGGGTTTGGGACCCTTCTCATGAATTCTGTCACTGTCATGGCATTATTCGGGCGAAGGGTGATTTTGCAGTCACTGCGAAATCACCTTTCAGGCCTGATTAACAAAATGACAGTGCCAGCGCTCATAAGGTGGGCTCTCAAAAGCCTACTTTGAAAATTTCAGGAAAAATTCTAAAAATGATCGCTTTACAGCCAATAGCAGTTCACGAGGCTTGTAAGTTTGCAAATTTCAATATTTTCACTCCAGATTTTCAACATTGCCATTTTACCACACCTCCTTATGAGCAGTGCAGCTGTCATTTTTCACATCTTGCCCAAAACGTGTTTCCGCCCATGTAGCGCACAGTGGCACAGTTGGTGTGCGAACTCAATGTATGGGACACATTAAGAAAATCACAGTGTCACTGTTCATGAGCAGAGATCTTAAAATGGCTATGTTGAAAATTTGGTGAAAAAATTCCTAAAAATGACTGTTTTACGAGCGTCCGTTGCGCAGTTCCTACGCATGCTTGTAAGTTCATGAATTTTCAATGTTTTCACTCCAGATTTTCAACATTGCCATTTTACCACACCTCCTTATGAGCAGTACAGCTGTCATTTTTCACATCCTGCCCAAAACATGTTTCCGCTCATGTAGCGCACAATGGCGCAGTCGGTGTGCAAAATCAATGTATGGGACACATTAAGAAAATCACAGTGACACTGTTCATTAGCAGAGATCTTAAAATGGCTATGTTGAAAATTTGAGTGAAAATCCCTAAAATGACTGTTTTACTAGCGTAGATTATGCAGTTCCCGCATGCTCGTAAGTTCGCGAATTTTCAATATTTGCACTCCAATGACTTCCAGATACCTAAATAGCACATAGAAGCAAGCAACATTTGGCATTGACAAATGCTTGTACTTCTTTGTCACTGATTTTTTTTTTTTAAGCCATGTCCAAGTGCCAAATACCACTGCAAATACCTGCAAGTGAATGTTCGGCGTTGACAAATGCTTGTTTCTTCTTCTGATGGGGCTGGAGGAGCTGAACCGTGGAGCCACCGACCTGATTCTGCACCCTGTGTGGGCGGATCGCTCATGCATGTGCAGTATCACTTTAGGAATGTGGCCATTATGGCGGCCGCCTAAATGCTTCTCCAGTGTTCACAACCCCTTAATTCAGTTAAACTGGGGTCAGGCACCCAGGGGAGGCAAGTAAGGAGTGGTCCAGTAGTTTTTAAATAGCGCATGCAAGCACTAAAGAATCAGGATTCATAACAGAGCCAGCCTTAGGAGGGTTGCAAACTGTGCATTCTCACAGGGCCCCAAGAACAGAGGGGCCCCCCAAAAACCTCAGCTGTCCAGTTGGCCTTCTCCTTCTTCCTGCTCCAGTATGTACTAGTTTCAAGTTTCCAGTTTCAAGTTTATTGATTCCAATAACGAATTACGAAGGTTCCACGTCTAGACAGGACATACAATACAGAAAAATAGCAGTGTCGCAAGAATCAACTGCAAGGTCACTTGGAAAGGTACTAAACAATAATTTCACTCAGTTACAGACTTTAGAGTTGTTTATACATTCTAGTGTAAAGAGCAGAGACATAATATGTATAGAGTTTAGACTGCTATATGATCTTAAAGGAGAATGGAAAAAGAATAGAAATGACTATAGAGATGGAAAGAGAAACCCTGTGCCACCAGAGGAAGGCTTTGTCAGAGCTTATTTAGTGATCTAGCTAAGCAGGACTGGGGGGGAGGGGAGTCTGCGGTGTGATGGGAGGGGAAGTGTCCAGGGAAAAGTGGGGTGAATTGGAGGGAGAGGGTGGTGGGAGGAGCAGCCTCACAGGCATAGGTGGTGAGACCCTAGGCTGGACTGTGGGTGTCCTCAGATACATGAAGGGATGGGGGTGGGGGGATTAGAGGCTCACAAGGCAAGTGCTGTGGGTAAGGGTTGTTACTATAGGTAGGGGTGGCCGGGGTGATAGGTTAAGTGCTGCTACTAAGTAAAGGGATGGATTCCCCCGTAGGGAAGCAGGTATTACTTGAAGCAGTTGCAAGTGAATAAGTTGGCAAGCTGCTGTTTAAGTTGTGTTTTAAAGATCCTCAGGTTCTGTAAGCAAATTGTGTGGACTGGGAGATCATTCAACTATTGTGGAACCTTGTAGGAGAAGGAGCGTTGCCCCTGGGATGTTCTTCTGAAAGGTACATTGAAAGCGCAACGTGACATCTCACGGGTATTGTGCTAGAAACTAGTTGTCTGGAACATTTGTTGGATGCAAGGTGGTACAAGAGCTAGCAGTGCTTTTTTGCCTAGGATGCAGGTCTTGAATGTTGTCCTATCCCTAAGGGTGAGCCAGTTTGTGAGATTATATAGCAGGCATGTGTGCAGTTGGTTGTCAGCATCTAGGACAAGCCTGCAGGCCTTATTTAGTGCAGTGGCGATTTTTAAGGCAGTGTCAGAGGCTGCGCTGTATACCACTAGGCCATAATCAAACACTGATCATACAGAACACATGACTGATAGTCGCAGGGCGTTAGGCATGAGGTATTTCCTGTGTCTATACAGGATTCCAAGCTTAGCATTGATGCTTTTTGCCAGGTGATCAATGTGTTAGGAGAAGGTGAAGGATTTGTTGATGTGAATACCCAAGTATTTGAATACCTATACCTGCTTGAGTGGGGCGTTCTTATTGTTGATGGTGGTCAATGTGGGTTTCTTTTTCCTAAGGCGGGGACTGGTTAGTAACATTGTCTTGTTCTTTTTTTTTATAGTTGAGGAGAAGTATGTAGTTTATAAACCAGTAATCCAACAAGTTGAAGGTAGTCTGCAATTTACTTGCCAGTTCACTTATATTTGGGCTTCAGCTCAGAATTACTGCATCATCAGCATAAAGGATGACTCTTCTGGGGCATGATGCAGGAAGTCTGTTTATTTCTTTTTTTTGATTAGTCTTGTTTCTCCTACCGTGGCTCCCAGTCTGCATTTAACATCCGCAAATCCTAATCATCCAGCTGCCACCCAGTCCATCCCGGCTCCCAGTCAGACCCTTGCTGTTTTTAACCCTAGGGCTTGCCCCCATGGTGGGGTGGCGGAGAGCCCCTGCTCTCTCATACCAGGACTGGATCCAGTACACAGCAATGCCCCTGAAGCCAGGCGTCCCGTGGAATGGCCATCAAGCCGCCGCAACTGGTCACCATTTTTCCCCTGTTCTGAGCCCTGTGAGTGTGGTATGCAATGATGCCAGTGGGAGGAGCGTACATGCTTCTGCACTTGTTTCCTCCCCAGCGCCATGCCCAACTCACCCTCTGTGATGTACAGTGCCTGTGCACCACCCCCAGCCTCCACTAGGGGCCACAAGTGCACCGACTGCTGCAAGCCCCCTCACCCCAGAGAGGGTGAGCAGTCCATCGGGCGCTCAATCCCTGTCCTCCCCAGCCGACCCCCGGTGTTCTGAGTCCACTGCTGAACCCAGGTCACCGGTGTGGAGTGAGATGCGGCATCCAGCGCCTCAACCCTCAGTGCCACCGGGCCGGCAGGAAGTCTGTTTATGAAGAGACTAAATGATAGAGGACCTAGGATGGATCCCTGAGGGACGCCTAGGGAGACCTCTCTGGCAGTAGATAACACTGCTCCGATCTTTACCCTTTGATTCCTGGCAGCTAGATAGTCACTAAACCAGCCCACAGAGGCTGGTGACAGGCCCAGATCTGCCACTTGTTGTAGGAGAATCTTATGGTTGATGATATCAAACGCCTTCATTAGGTCAATAAAAATGGACCCCACAAAGCTTCCGTCATCCATGGCTTGGTGAACAGTCTGTGAATTCGACCAGAGCTGTGGTGGTGCTATGGCCTTTCCTGAAGCCGTGCTGCTGAGGATACTGTAGGTTGTATTTATTGAGGTATTCAGTAAGCTGGTCTGACAATATTCTCTCAAGTGCTTTAGAAAGGGAGGGCAGTATGGATATGGGCCTATAGTTGGCCATGGAAGCTTGGTCATCATTTTTGTACACTGGTGTTATGAGTGCCTGCTTCCACAGGGCAGGGAATTTTTCTAAGGAGAGGGACTTGTTGAAGATTTTTATGATTGGGACGATTACCTCATCAAGGGTGAGTCCCACCATCTTCATGTCAATTAAATCTCTTTTTTTTTGGTTTTTAAGAAGTAGTAGACACCAGCACTGGCAAAAAATTAGTCATGAAGCTAGTAAACAGTGTATTGAACTAATTTCAAAAGAAAATGCAACAATACAGCTAGAAACAGAGAAAGAAATAAAAACAAAAGAAGCAGCTTTAAGGAAATATTGCGATCATCCATTGTATGAAGAATTGTGCCAGAACTTTAAAGTTAATTTGGCGAAATATAATAAAAAGATCCAAGACATTAACCAGACCAAATCTGAGAGAGCTGTCAGTGATTACATGAGTGGGACCATTTTTGAATGGGGAAAGAAAGTAAGATTTAGCTCAGATGTTAACACACAGGGCAATAAACCCACTAGACCAATGCTAAGGAACACTACAATGAGACGAGAAGGAGAGTGTGCATTGCTGGAGGAGGGGATGGGATGCATGGAAGTGGAAGCATTGTGCACTTTTAAAATAAATGTAAGCACTTATGGAAACTTAATAAGGTCTTGCTTCCATTATTTTCATCCAGGCACTGTGGCAACCTTTCAAAGGACTTTAAAGCACTGTAAGTAGCCGGTGCTGGCGTCTATTACTTCTTAAATTTACTTGTTTGTCAGCCAAGCACAGCACCCAAGCGCAGGCCCAGGAATCCTATTCAGTTAAATCACTACCTATTCTTGTTTTCCAAGCACTCTTTTTATGTGTTTCTTAGTGTCCTTTACTGAGACACTCCTGAAATAGAATTTTGGGTGGTTGTTAAGTGAGGCAGTGCATCTCACGGAGCCACCAAGTCATTCAAACAATCGTGAGGGAGGAAAGAGCTCAAATCTGTGAAGGCAGCATTGACGGTGTTCGGTGTTGGCGATGGCTAGCAGGTCCAGCATGGTGCCACCATTAAAGTTGAGCATAGAGGGTACTTTCTTATCAGCGTTACCTAGCAACTCTTTCATGTCGTCCCAAAACCGTTTACCATTACCCTAAGTTTTATCGAGTTGCTCTTTGCAGTATTTGGCTTTGGCTACCCTGATGGCATAGGAGCACTTGTTCCTAGCTTCACTGTACTGTTGCATGTAATGAGCTATTCCTGAGGCTTTGGCCTTATGCCACAGGTTGTCTCTATGATGCATCATCTCCATTAGGCTTCCAGTGAGCCACCCATTCTGTGTGCCACAGACTTTACGCCTTCTCGAGGGTGCGAAGGTGTCGCAGATGGCATTAAACTTGTTAGTGAAGAATTTTAACGCCATATCAATGTCCTGAATTTTATCCAGCACATTCCAGTCAACTCCGGCAAGAGTTAGGACTTTCTATAAACATTAAACATTTTCCTATAAACAGTTTTGCATTTCACTAATTTAAGTAAAGTGCAAACCTGGCACAAAACTAGCTAAAAATGAAGTTACAGGGAGGCCATGACAAGGACGAGGATGTTGCTTGGGGGTTTCACGACTTCTTATATGGGGCCCCTGCAAGGAAGTTCGCACAGGGCCCCGGAATAGCTAGGGCCAGAGCTGCCTCATAAATATTAATGAGGGTGCAGATGCGTAATAATGAGGAGAGCCTGCCTGCTGCCTGGGGACAGTGGCAAATGGCAGCAGCAACAGGCTGGGAACTAAATAAATATTATATTTGTGGCAGTTGCTTTATAGGGTAGCTGGAGTGCTACAATTATGTAGGGAAATGGGAACAGAAAACTGTTTATTAAGGCTGCCGGAGGACTGTGAATCCATATGAACTGCAGTGAGATTGTGAACTAAGCAGCCAAGTTGTGACACTGTGACCCCAATCGGGCAGCCAGTCAGATACTTAGGCACCTATAGCTGTTTGTGAGGGTTCATGGGAGTAGGTGTGAACTATTTTCAGGCACCAAGAGACCTTTTCAATCAATAAGCAAAGCGGGCTAATGATTATGATCGATGACTAAAATTGGCCAATCAGAGGGCAGGAATTTCGGGAGAAATCTCAGGGACTTTGGGCAGTTTGGTCAGTCTGTTCGGGGCTCTGATTGAGTCAAGAGGGGCTCAGTACTGTGGTGATCACATCTAAAGACTTTTCACAGGACTTAAAATCGGAGTTTGTCTAAGGATTAAAGTTCAAGAATTCATTCTGTCTAAAGGAACTGTGCATCTGTCCTGAGCGTTCCAGGCATCTGGTGGAAATTGCTGGGTTTAGAGGACACTCGTTTGCTGCAGTGATCCTGCACCAGTTGGGACTGAAGGGGAACCCTGAGCTGAGAAAGAGACTTTCTTGGGACTGTGTGTGAGCCTGAGTAAAAGGCGAATGCTGCTTTGAATCAGAGAAACTTGAGAGGTAAAAGGTGAGCAGGTGTCCTAGGCTTCAGGAACCTGCTGAAATTCCAGTGGTGGAAAGGAACTGTTAGTCTGGAACTTGGAAGCTGTTGCCAAAAGGCACTGGAAAGTAAAGTTTAAGAAGCTGTCTGACTGCACACCTGAGCTGTTCTCCTGCTTGAGAAGGTAGGTTGGAACCAGGGAATTCCCCTTTGCAACTCAGAGCCAGGTGGGGAACCTGCTAACCCCTACCAAGTGGGTTCTGCTGGCTGCAGGGGACCATTGGTGCATGCTGGGGTGCTAGGCCACTTTCCACCTGTGAGGGAACTGGGATGTGGAGCCACTCCTATGTCTGGGCCAATTGTGATTTGGTAGGCCTTGCATGGGAGCTCTGCCTCTAACTTTTATCTTTCTTTCACAGCTATTCCTGCTCCAGGTACCTCCTTCCCTAGACCTCCCCCAAAATAAAGCTGTGTTTTGTTTGTTGAAATTGCAGTGTGGAGGTTATTTTGTGAAAACTTACTGTCAAGTACATGTGGTGTATGGTATTGGGGAACAACTTGGTATCCAATGTGTGGGGTGGTTGGAAGGGGAGGTGGGCAGGACGTACAGCATCCCAGAAAGTTGTACCAATCAGACACCTGGCCCACTATCAACCTACTCTGGGTGGAGGCACTGTGCTATTTTACTATTACTTTGGAATAGAACCCCTGATCACCACAGTAGCAGGACCCAGGCCCCTTAACCTGTGAGGTAGCCAACAGGCAGAGGTAGTAGCCCCCTGGCATATGGCTTTTGGGATACATTAGTCAATCGGGTGTCAAGTAAAACTTGTGGGGTTCAGTTAATTTATTTTTACTGGAAGTCTAATACTTCCATGAATCAAAATCTGGAAGTCATTCCAATTTTTTTGGAAGTCAAAATACTTCCCAGATCCCACAATTTGAAAGCCAGTATTCAAGGGACGATCAGTTTATAGATGTAAATATCAACATTAGTAGTAAAATACAATTTCTTTTGGAAAATCCATAATTTCTTGGCTTCTATGCCTTCAGTTGTGGAAGTCATCCAATTTTCTTTTTCACATGTGGAAGTCAATGACTTCCACCCCCTTTATTTTGAAAGTTTTTGCCTTATTTTTGGAAGTCAAATACTCTCAAAACGGAATTAACTGAAGCCCTACTTATACATATTAATGTTTGAGATGGACAGCTGTGATTCCCAATGGAAGCTGCTATTCTTTCTTTTCAGACATTGAGGAAAATGCAGCTCGCAGCAGTCTTGCCGTAGGTGCCTGGAGTGAAGCAGGAGAGTGCAGAGAGAGCCAAATGAAAAAAGTTGGGAAGTTGGCCCAAGGTTTCCACAACCGACAGCTGGGAGACTTGCCTGAATCTTCCATAAGCTGGAAGAGCCAGAGTTAAAGTGTGCAGAACTTTTGTGAGTAAATCTTTGTGACTCCCAGGGAAGAACACCCTCAGCTTGTAGGGTGCATGCTTCCCAGAGACTGAAGCGTATGCCTGAGTTCTGAAGCCGGAGTCGGGAGGATCCCGCTGAAACTCCTGTTGCCTGGGCTGGGAGAGCCAGAAAACTGTTTGTGGAGTGGTGCTAGAATCTTGGAAGGCCATCTTGGAGACTGTTTGACCCTCCAGCTTGGGGGTAAATCAGATCCGCCAACAGAGGTGCCAGCATCTGCCAGCTGCAGAGTGGAAGAGACGATGTGAATCCTGAGCTCCAGAATAGGAATTGCTATCAGCAAGGACAGGCTGGGGATTCAGCCATGTAGTGCTATAACCAGGCATTGCCCCTCATCTTCCCCTAGAGCTAGAAGCCTGCATGTGTGGGGCAGGCATGTGGCCTTGGTCCCCATTACTGACCTGTGTCCCAGCATCCATGAAGAAAGTGGCCTAGAAGGTGATAAACTACCAGATACTGCAAGCAACTCAGAAGGTGACAAGCTGCATATATCTAGCTCTATTGCATGAGGCTCCAGTCCTACTGACCTTACCTGCTGCTACACCCAGACCCTGTGTAGTATCTAGTGAACCCTGAGTAAACACAGGGCCTTCCCTGATCTGGGGAGTTAAACTCGGTTTGTTCAAAATTTTCTGTTTCTATTTATGAAGTGCACCAAGGCAGGCCAACCAGCTGCACCATTCAGACCTGCAACAACTTCTCTAGCTGGGTACCCAGATTAACTTTAGGGGGCATGGGTACCAGTAGGGAGGTGGGCCAAACTGAATGCATAGTTGCTGTTGAGGGTGGGTGCAGCGATTGTTTTTGTTGATGTTCAAGGTTCTACCAATTTATCAAATACTCAAACTGTCATTTATCTCTGCATCCCTATTTCCCCTTTCCTGTTTAATAAATTGTTTCTTGTGTTGTTCACAACTGTCCATGAGCATATTATTAGTGATAGTCATTATTTGATGCTCAGTAAGGTATTGCTGTTGTTTGAGGTATTCTGTGTGGGTGTGACTGTGAGGGGAGGTGGGTAGGTACAGTATCCCACGGGGGTGTACCAGGCAAACATCTGGCCCACTATAATTTACTCTGGGTGGAGGCGCCATGCTACTTATTTTATCTCTGGGAAAGAAACCCCCCTTCACTATAAGAACCAGAGCCCAGACCCCTCAACCTTTACCCCTCAAGGCAGGCATAGTAACTGTAAGTTACACGACCCGGTTACACATTCACAGTGATACATGATTACACATAACAGGGCACCAAGTGGGAGGGAGCAGGGCTGTTGGACAGAGTGTGTGTAAAAGTGAAATTCCTGACTACACCCCTGCCCCAGCAATTATCCCTTCCTCCGCGCCCTTGTCCACTATTAAATAGTGACACACACAAGGCAATGTGTTTACAAGACCACAACACTCTTTTCTCACTGTCTCTTTCAATTTTTCACTGTTCTCTCCATATCCCTCCCACATCTGCCACATCATGGCCTCACCAGAGCCAAGGCCCTTCTATCAATGGTACTGTTCATTCTGAGGGAGCATTGCTAGGGCTGGCTTCTTGATTAATCACAGCAACATCACATCATTGAACGACGACCACCAATCATCCTCTCAATCTGTTCCCGGGGTCGCCGTTGAACAGTTCTGGATTGCACACACACCAGGCTTGCATAGTCAAAGGGGTGAGACATGTACTCTTCCCAGCCATGATGACATGAATGCAAGGAGCATATGTGTGTGTGTGTGTGGGGGTGTCCTGATGTTGGTTGCTTCACGCCCTCTCTCGAATAAGCTCCATCTTCTGCTCCGGTGTCCAGAGATGAAGGTGGAACTAGGCAGGTTCCTTTATGAACAACTCCCCATCCCCTTGCACCACAAAGGGGCAGCTGTTCAAGTAGGAGTGCAGGTAATCCTCCTTAGGGCAGAGCGCATCCCTAGGAAAGCTCACTCAACCCTGCTGTTGTGATCTGGACTGCAGGTCATGAACATGCAGTCCCTGACTGGAAATCAAGTGACGTTACCCATTAGGCCAGTGGGGCCACCCAGCCACAGTACTCTTTACAAAATATATATATAGATATATTGCATGTACCAGAACAATGTGATACTACAAATACATTTACATTAACCATACGGTACAATAAATCCTAGAAGAATTGGCACCAGAAGAACATTTCCGAAGCCAGGCTCAGTAATGATGGCCAATGTGCCTCCAAGGATGACCCACCACAACTCCTTCATACAGAAAGAGGGGACAACCCACCCCACTACCCTCTACCCTTCAAATCATCCACCACTGGTGGAGTGCATTCCATCCAATTCTCAACTATGTGGCCCCCGCTGTTCTGTGAAGTAAGCCAGCAAACAGAGAAGGCAGAACACAGCTGAAATTGGTGAGGTTTCCCCTGAAAATTCCCCTGCCATTTGCCTCTGGTTGTAACAAGTGTAATTGTTATTACAACATTTGCTTAAAGAGGGTGTAATTCCTGCAACTCACTTCCCCAGAAGGAGAGAAGGCAAACAGCAGATTCAATGTCTGCCTTAACCATTAAGGTCCCTGGTCTGCAGTGTCACACACAGTCCACCACATTGTCCAGTGAAATGTATGACTCTGCAGCTAACTCTGGCTCTGTGAACTCCATGACTGACACCTCCGTGGGAGCAGAACAAGTGGCCAATCATCCTGTATTCCTCAGTGATTAATTGGGCATGTGGCCCAAGTGGGAAACCCCAGCTCTGCCAGAGGATGGGAGCAGTATGGCCCAGCTGCCCTTCCAAGGCTGAATTCCTTTGACAATTTGTTAAACAACACCCCAGGTTGCTGTCCATATCCCAAGCCATTCTCTGGCCCTATACAGGATGTGAAAACCCATAGGGAAGCCATGATGCCATTTCAAAGCTGTAAACTGGTCCATACACTGAGTCACTGTGTGAGGAGAAGGGCTTCTACCTATTTTATGTTGGTGCCCTTTCTTGCATGCTTCTAAGGGTTGCTAGCTGAAGAATCTCTCTCCTTGGCTGCCAATCCTGTTCAACTGCAAAGGGCCCAAGCATTTCATAAAAGGATGCTTTGTGGCGCAGATCCTGCACATGTGCTTAAGTTTGCAGCTGCACCGCCTGGAGCAGCTCCTTTTACTGAATTTGTAGCAGATACCATTCAGCTTGCCACTCCATCCACCTTATTAGCCAGGCCCAGTAACCCCAAAATGGGGTGGGAGTCATGGCTTTTGTAACCATGAAATGGTAAGCACTCAATCTTATTGAAGGAATGGCTGACAGGGCAACTTTTTCTTAAATGACTCATCATACCTCAAACAAGTGTTTCCCCATAGCTGTAGTAAGCTTTCAAAGTAATGTCTGAATACCTGATCAACACTACCCATATTTCTTACTTCTTGTCACTTGCAACTGTAGCCAAGATGTTTAATGCAATAACCCAGTTAAGCATACCCAGCCTCATGTTTGGTTTCTTAGGTTTGTCCTACTTACTGCCAGAACAGAAAATGCAGCACTACATACTTGGCTCAAAAAAGCTGGTTTATTGAAGCTTCCACATATGGACGATTCCCTGGTGCTTTGAGATAAGTCCCTCTCTCTCGGGGGGGTGGAGTCACAAACCACATTAATACACTTAAATACACTTACTGCATGACGTATTTCAAACTATATTGTGTCATAGACACATTATGTCGAATAGCCAATCAAAACACTTACAGTAGTGAAAATTATTTAAATTATATTGTGCATACCAAAAAATAGAAGAGAAAAACAATTCAATATCATATAAAACTCCAAATCAATAACACTTGTAAACAACACACAGTTCCACCCATTTAGGGAGCTGGCAGCAGTGCGCCTGGTCATTAAGGCGCCACATTTTGAAGTCGTCGGCACCTCTTTTTGCAGGGGGTTGTGCCACCGCCTCCTTCTCCTCCCCTTTTATATATACTAACTTTGGGGGGGGGGTAGTGAACTCCCAAAGTTGATGCCCTAATTACGGGCATACAGCCGCTGGTGCACTGATGGCTGGAAGGGACAACACACTCATATAAATAATTATTAAATTAAATAATTATTTGGACATACAAACCCCAAGGTGAAGGGTAAAAAGTAAAGAAGGAAGGGGAGGAACAAGGGTAGGAAAAAAAGGGGAGGCAGTGAATGGGGGAGGGTGACAGAGTGCTTGCTCTTCTACAAAGAGTCCAAATGGATTTTTACCTTGGATTCATTATATCCAAGAGGTCTGAATAAAGAATTGGAATTTAGTATTTACTTATAATGGATGGGTCATTATAATTACCATATGCTGCCATGCATGCATTTACCATTCAAAGAATCATAGAAGCTTGATGTCAGAAAAGGTCCACACCAGCCCATCTAGTCTGTCCTATTTTCCCACCCAAACCTCCACACCCCTGCCAGTCCCCCCTCTCCCTGCTACTCAGACCCATATGTCTGTCCCATGTCCTCTTGAATCCCTCCACTGATTCAGCCCACACCACTTCTGGTAGTCTGTTCCAGGGCTCCACCACCCTCTCTGTGAAGAATTGCCTTCTCACATTGCCTCTGTATCTTTTGTCCTGCAGTCTGAGGCTATGCCCTCTAGTTCTGGTCCATTCCATCTTCTTAAGTAAACCCCTTCCCTTACTTTGTTGAGCCCCTTCACATATTTAAAAGTTTCAGTCATGTCTCCCCTTTCAGTCGTAGTCTCCAGCGTGTACTTATCCTGCTCCTTACACCTCTGCTTGTATGTCTTCACTTGCATACTCTACACCATCTTTGCTGCCCTTCTCTGAACCCTCTCCATCCCATCTATATCCTTGCAGAGGTGTGGTCTCCAGAACTGGACCCCGTACTCTAGATGAGGCCTCATCATAGCTTTGTAGAGGCGCATTATTGTCTCCCTCCTTCTACTAGTAATGCCTCTGCATGCCAACATCCCATTGGCCTTTCTCACCACCCTGTCACATTGGATTCATACCTTAAGGTTGTATGAGACTATGATCCCCAGATCCCGCTCCTGTTCTGTTACTTTCATTGTCTCCCCTCCCAGGGTGTCTCCTGCTCATGTGTTTCTACTCCCCATGTGCATCACAGTGCACTTTTTGGCATTAAATTTCAGCTGCCATGTCTCTGACCACTCCTCAAGCATCTTCAGGTCCTGTCTCATGTCCTTCACCCTCCCCTGAGGTGTCCACTCTATTACAGATCTTTGCATTGTCAGTAAATAGACACACCTTCCCCCTCAGACCCTCCGCTATATCACTGATGTAAATATTAAAAAGGAGCGGACCCAAAACTGGGGCACACCACTCTTTACCCCCCCATCCTGGAGTATGCCCCATTTAACACCACCCTCTGAGTTCTTCCTGCTAACCAAGCCTCCACCCACCTTGTTATTTTCCCACCCACCCCTAGACTTTCCAGCTTGCTCACCAGCCTTCTGTGGGGAATGGTGTCGAAGGTCTTACTGAAGTCCAGATAGGCCATGTCCACCACCCTCCCTGGATGATCACCTGAGTCACCCAATCGAAGAACTCAGTCAGGTTTGTCTGCCATGACTTTCCCTTCATGAAGCCATGCTGCCTGCTGTACTGCAAGCCACTCTCCTCTAGGTAGTCCACCTCACTTTCCTTGATTAGTGTCTCCCATTACCTTCTCCACCACTGAGGTGAGGCTGACAGGTCAGTATACCATTGTACAGTACACTCCACTTAAACGAGACGCACTTAAGCGGGACAGCCGCATAAGCGGGACGTCTGTCCAGGCACCAATTCAATTCAATTCAATGGAAAACATAGAGTTAATTGAATGTTTAAGTGGGACATGCAGTCACACAGAAGCCAGTTTATTGGGACAATTTCCAGCAGAGTTTTGCTATTTGACTAAGTGGTCTGACCTTTGCTCTAACAGTGTCTAATGTACTTGGCACTTGCTTGCTTCCTGCTTTGCCTCTACCATGTCTCTTTCTCAGAACGAACTCACTTGCAGAGCATGTCAAAGTGCTTGATGCAGTGTAAACTCCTCCAGATCTCTTGCCTCAGTTGCTGCGGAGTTAAAATTTCTAAAAGCCAGGCTGGTCACATCAGTAAAAACTGTGATGCAATCCTCTGTGAGTGGCAGACAAACACGAACCCAAGTCACAAAAGGAAAGGGAGGTAAGGACAGTGAAGTGGATGAGGCTCTCCCAGGCTCTGCAGAAGGGAGTGCACGTATCAGGTCCGATGCTGAAAGCAAAAGCTGATGATCTTGCAAGGGAGATGTCACATGATGGATTTGATGCCACTGATGGATGGCTGTCGCGTTGGAAATGCGCATCAGATTGTCTTTAAATGGGAGCATGGGGAAAAACAAGATGCAGATGCCACTGCTGCCACAAACACTGAGGCCCTTACTGGGATCGTACAGCTTTACTGTGGTGTCAGCAACATGGGCAAACCACAATGTAAGATTCATTGTTTGATACGAAAGAACATACAAGCTCATGCCATTTCAGAAAAGAAACAGACGAGCATAACTTGAATTCTTTGCTCCTCTTGTTTGTAGTGAACCTTATTGAACAGTGAGGTGCCAGAAGTGTATGATATGCCATCTACCTCTACTCCTTTCAGGTATGCCCCAAATCAGTTTGCCACACACTACAGAGCTGTTATCGGATGACCTTTTGGATGATTACTATGACAGCCAGTTTTACCACTTCATGGAGGAGAAAGTTTACACCATTCTTTAATAATTACTGGTTGAAGTACGTGGAGTATACTGTAATACTGTGCATAAAGCACAAACATACAAAAACAAAAAAAAAACTCAAAACCCCTTCATATTAATCAACTCCCTGCCTTCACATTAAACAACTCCCTGCCTTCAAATTAATCAACTCCCTGACTTCAAATTAATCAACTCCCTGCAAATGAGTGTATTTAAAAAAAAAAAAATCCTATTTCATTTTGTAGAGACGGCCGTTTAAACGGGACGATCAGCCTGAAACTGCGCCGTCCCGCTAAAGCGGCTTCTACTGTATAAGCATTTATGGTAATTCAGTGAATTAATAATCTTTTGGGTAGTTTTTGCTCTTTATGTTCCTTACTTTCCTCCTTTGATATTTTTTTCCATATTTGTCTCATTTTGGGTACAATACATGCTATACGTCTGTTTTGGGTTGTACAGATATTTCCTTTTTAACCACCTAAACAGAAACAGCAACACACTTTTTTGCCATTCCATGTTCAAGTTAATTCATCCACAATGAGGCTAGTGTGACTATGTGATCACTAGGGCTGATCCATAAATATCTAATTAAGATGCATACAGTTATTCGTGGTTTGGCATTTTCATAACCCCCCACTCCCCCTTTGTTTCTACCCCATTTCTCCCTTCCCTTGGGTTTATGATGTCCAAATAATTATTTAATTTAATAATTATTTATATGAGTGTGTTGTTTACAAGTGCTATTGATTTAGAGTTTTGTGTGATACAACACTTTTTTTTCTATTTTTTGGTATGCACTATATCATTTAAATAATTTTCACTATTATAAGGGTTTTAATTGGCTATTTGTTGTCACGTGTCTATGACAGTTCTATGTCATAATTGCAATTGCAGAATAGCGACCGCCATTTGGTCAGAAATAAATTACGGCGATGTATACTTGCAGCGACTAGAAAACCAGCAACTGTTTTTCTACGTTTATGGGGGCTGTGCCTCCTGCAGCCCTCCCATGGGTGGCTTTGTCCTCGCACCTCCTACTTAAGGATTCTTAACTCCAGGGGTATATCTGGGTGTGGGTGTGTGTGTGTGTGTGTGTGTGTGTGTGTGTGTGTGTGTGTAAAACTTAAAAATAAAACCCCGACCCAACATAAAAACACAATCGCACCTAGAATCGAACCTGACACCCTCCCAACCCAGCCACCATCATGCCACACAGCCAGGTTGGCAGCTGAGTGCTGCACCACACCCCACATACCCTCCCTCCCTTCTGCCTGTTGCACAGTCTGATCCCCCACGTGTGTGTTTAAAAGCAACATCCTATGCTATCCTTGCCTACAACCCTATCTGGTCGCTACCCTACTAGGTAGCTCCTGTACATAGGCACCGTGATTGAGTCGCCTCTTTGAAAGCGCCAGTCGTGGTTGCCTGCACATGGTATACCGCCTATACACAGTAAAGTTTGAAATACGTCATGCATTAAGTGTATTTAAGTGTGATACTGTGGTTTGTGATTCCACCCCTCTAAGGAAGAGGGATTGTCCCCTCGAAGCACCAGGGAATCATCCATATGTGGAAGCTTCAATAAATCAGCTTTTTGTAGCCAAGTGTGTAGTGCTGCATTTTGTGTTGTTCTGGTCATTTATGCTATTTTGCAGCAGCTTCTCATTTTGTCACTAGCGCACCAGCTGGTGCTTTTTGTTCTACTTACTGCTCTCCTCTTTACCTTTGTTTTTATCCTTCTTCTTCTCGTTCTCCAACCCATTCAGCAGTGAGAAAGTAGTCCACATAGTCTTGCTGCTGAATTCTCCTTCATCGTGGATGAAACGGGCAAAAAAGAGATCCCAACATGCAGAGTGAGGAAGCCCCCTTCACTAGTTTTCAAACCCATCCAGGTCTTTTTATTTATCTTCCATCTTTTTTATGTGGTGCACCACATTTGCTGACAACCTAGATCCTGGATCATACACTGCCAGACGTTGTAGTGCCAGCTGAGCGAGGATCGAGGCATTGGTTGTCTGACTTTGTTGTTCTTCCAGGGGTCAGCTGGGTACCTGCTCACAGGGTCAGGGGCATCATGTCAGTTTCTGCCCTCTGGCCCTGTTTGGTTTGTGAAAGGGTGCCCTCCCCACTCCTAAAGTGAGTCAGGTGGGGGTTATCCCTCTTACCACTGGCAGTGAGGCCCAAACATCTATGCTAGTCTGTTGCTGTGTGTATCCTCACAGTAATCACCTAGTCCCACTATTTACCCATTGACTCTATGACGACGCCAACTGGTCCACCTAGCCATTCTCTTTTTTTTTTTTTTTGTGTGTGTATTTTTTGGTGCCACTTACTGCCGCTACTCCTCAGCTCTGTCACGGACCCTTCGGGTGCCACTCCCACATTTAGCCCCGACTCCTGATACACCTTTGGCTTGCCCTCAGGGCAGGGTTGCAGCACCTGACCTCTCAAGGTGCCACAATCGATGGGATAGGTCAGGAGTTCAGTCTGGGAGCTGATCGTAGCCGAGGGATGAGCATCATCTAGGCAGGTAGTGGTGCATTTTCCCCTGATTTTTGCAGGATGGGGATGTGCAATGATGATCAGAATCACCTGCCCTCTAAAACATGCTGGCATTCATGCAAGCAGTACACCTGGCCTCTGCTAGGTGTCCCTATAGTGCCGACACACTCCTCACTCCTCCCCCTGTAGAAGGAGAGCAGTCCTCAGACACTCAATCCTTCTACCCCAGCTGCTGTCTGACATCCCAGGTCTGTTCCCAACCTTGGTCACCAGCGTTGCAGGTCGGTACCCTGCCCCTGAGACAATGGGCTAGCTCACCTACCTATTCTAAGCATCCCTCACTACACTGCCCCCACCCACCATGATGGTCTCCCCATCTTCTTTCCTGCCCCCTCAGGTAAAGTTCCCGTATTCTTGTAAACAGCCAATACTTGCCTTTCACATTTTTCTCCCCTCCCCAGCTCATTGGCAAGCAGCCCAAACCATTGACCCCAGCATCACTCACCACCTCTGAGAAAAAGGGCTGCCAACTATTCTCCCTCCACACACTCAAGGTAGTAGTATAGCTGGTGCCAGGCCATCTCGACCTAGAAGTTGTAAATAGACAAGTAGGGCCTGGCTTGGTGAGCAGGGGACATTCCTAGACCTGGGTGGTGGACGTGGGTGCCCTCACTACCAATGAGTGTTCTTTGTGAAAAGAGAGTTTCTCAGGGGTTAATGGACATAAACTACAGGAACTCAGTTCCACCTTCTTATATAAAACTGTATGCAAGTCCCTGCTCTTCTTCACGTTTTTTTACTTAATACTGTAGGGCAAGCGCAGTCAAATTATAATTGGACCCAAATCAGGTGCTTCAGTTCTTACTGGGGTCCACATGACAAAACAGGAGCTGAACCAAGGAGTTTAGAACAAAGGCGTGCATATCCCTCATGTCAGGAGTTACAGTTTCCCACCCTTGCACCTAAGAGCTCAGGCTACAAAGAGAACTTGTGCACTGATCACAGACAGCTTGGCTCTAAGTCAGCTCTTGATTGTGCAACTGGTGATGGTGGTGGTGGGGGTCATATCCCCAACCCAGGATTTTGGTGTCCAGAGGAAGCCTGTAGTTGACTGTTTACAGGATTTTCAGTAGAGCCTCCATCTGACTGGATGGCTCCATACCAATAGAGACCAACCAGATCCCAGGATTTAGCCAGAAAGGGGTAGGTAAAAGGCATTCCACATAGCTTCTTCCGGTCTAAGTCAGGCAATTGGCAGACTGAAAAGAACTGCCAGTATAATGACATTTCTGCAGCCCTGGCCACAGTGTGTCTGTGTGTACTGTGGAGTGGGTAGGCATCTTCTGCAAAGTGCTACAGGTAAATGACAGCTCAAACAGTAAAGGGGTACCAGTTGAAGTTGCTGCAACCATAGGAAAGGGTATCAATGCAGGCAGTAGAACTGCTGGAGAGAAACATCTCCTGAAGTCAGGGTTCAAGACAGTGGAGCATGTTTCCTGTAACCATAGCATGGCTTTCTTATTTATTTATTGAAATGTTTCGCCAGAAAGGCACACTGGACAATAGGTTGCTCATCTCCCGGTGCAACCTGGGGGATAGAGGAACATGGGGATTGTATACAGAGATTTGGTACAATAACATAAGATTAGATTTGATTACATTCAGATAAAGTGAATTGACTGAAAAGTGAGCAATGAAATAGCGGAATACTAATAGTTTTGACTAGATAGCTACAATACTAACAGTTTTGACTAGATAGCTATAATAGCACAAAATTAATGTTTGAATGCAAACGCTTCATAATTGTGTAGCCAGGTGTTTGAAAGGAATTCTAGTAGTTTGAACTAGGGTATGCTAGTGAGAAGTAACACAGACAGTAAGATTACTAAGATACAGTATATCAGAAGTGCAAATAGTCTACAAGTGCAATAGAGATTAGGGCTATCCTTAAACAGGGCTAGGTGATGGAGGAGGGAGAAGGGGTGGGATGGGCAGGGTGAAGGAGGTGAGAGGCATAACAAGTTTAAACATTTACAGGATATTAAGAACCCTGTCAGGGATCGATTCAGGACAATGATAGAGGTGGTGATGAGTGCTGAGTAGAGAGATGGGGAGGAGGGAGGCAGAGAAAGGGGTGGATGGAAGGAAGATTGGGGCGGTGATGGTCTTGACCAGTTCAGGCCCCTATAGAGACAGGGGTGGATGAAGGAGGATGGGGATTTCTTATAGACTGCATTTATCTCTCATGGGGTCTGAATTGTTCTGTGTTCTTGTACAATCAGTGCAGATCTGTGGGACAAGTTCTGCATGTACTGCTCTGTTCTCCTTTGGGATGCAGGGATCCCTATGAGTCTGAGAATCCTGTAGAGTACTTTGGCCTCTTCCTTGCCATTAGGAAGTGGACATCTGTTGTCCCCTGCAAATTGCTCCATTCCCAGGTTTGTGGGTAGGGAGGCAGCCATAATCTGACAGATGAGGGCATTGCTCATAAGAGAGGCTAGTGCTGTCCTACTTAAACGGTTCTAGACTGTTGTAGCCACCTTCTTTATTGTTCCTAAAACAGATGGGTGTTGAATTGTGGGACTTTAAATTTAGTCCAACCCCTACTAAAGATCTGCAGCCATCCAAAGGAAAATATGGGGTTATTTACTGACTGGCAAAATTTGTACTTTGTTACACGCTGTTCCTTATACTATATATTACACGTTATAGTGTTCAGTGTTTCTTACATGGTAAGAAGGTTATCTCATGCTAGCTGGACAAGAGGACCACGAAGCAAAGCTGAGCAGTTCAGTCAACCCAAAACAGCATGAGATAATCTTCTTATTAAGTAAGAAACAGGACAATATACATATTAACGATTATGAAGCAGTTTTTTTGGTTTTGTGCCCCCTCATGAGAGTGGTACACTCCAGTTCCTACAAACTGGAGGACATGTTGATGCATTACATGATGGGTAGCAGCCGGGCTATGCTGACCAGGTTATTGATTTTAAAAGTTACTTCCTCCATGTTTCTGTTTTGCCTACAGTTACTGTCTTTACCCAACTTGAAAATTTAACTTGCAGTAACTTCCTTATATAAAATATTTTTCATTAGGCGCCTTAGACATATTAAACATTTCATATTCTTTCATACATGTACAATTCCAAAGGTACTTATATTTTTAGTTTTTTCAATTTCAATTATATAGGTGACCATTTTCTTTACAGTCCTTTTTATTCAAGTTCTATAGTCCTTAATTATGCAGGTCTTCAAGAATATCCGGTTTCTGGTGCTTCTCCCCTGAGGTCCTCCTGGTTTTTCTTCTCTTCTAACTGCTTTTCTAGGCATGAAGTCTGATCATAGATAGTCTCGACATATCAAGGGTTTTTCCTTTCACAGTAACAACCGTTTAATGCAGGGAGTATCTCCCCTTACCTCCCCCTCCATTTTTGGGCCAGTGTTCCCTCCATCTCTCGTTCCCCACCTTTTTCAAGGGACAAAATCCAGGTAGGTGTCTAACTGATGTCTCACCCATTTACTCCACCTTTCTTGGAATTTCTTAATCTTATCTTTCATTTTGGCTGATAGCCTCTCAAGTGCACAGATTTCTCTTGTTAAGTTAACCCACTCTTCTTTAGATGGGGGGACTGCCATGCCCCAATGTCGTGTTATCACCTTCTTGGCTGCCAGTATCAGTACTGTGGTTTGGGCATATGTTTCCCTACCAACTTTCTGTCCCTGGGGAGGGGTTGCCGTTAAGATCTACAAGGGGGGTCATCAACTCTGGATGACCCGAAATGTTTCTTATTTCTCTGCTGACTTTCTTCCCAGTAAGGGGTCAGGAACGGACAGTCCCAGAGAACATGTTTTTGATCCACTTTGTTGTTGCCACAACCCCTCTAACACTGTCCTGCTGTGTTCCCCGCAAACTGTGCCACCCTTACTGGGGTTCTGAAAAACCTACTACGCAACTTCCACGCATATTCCCTCTGATAAGGGGAACTCATAGTTTTAAGTACTGGGAGTGAATAAAATATCCAATTTGCTTCTGGGGTTTCTATTTCCACGTCCTTCTCCCATGCCACCCTGATGCTCTCCGTCGAGACCGAATTTCACTCTCCCAAGGCTGTGTACAGCCTACTAATTAGATGGGCCAAAGTGTCTGCCCCCATCTGTGAGAGTATTATTTGTATCAAAAGTAGTGGCTTCTTTGCAATCGCGGACAAAGCCTCTTCTAGGGGTTGCATCAAGGCCTTTAATTGTAGGTAAGTCGTCATATTTCCCTGGGGGAGCCTAGATACTGTTTGTATCCTCACAAATGAGTGGAACCCCATTGGCCCAATTATTTAAAAGACTTGCCTTAAGCCCCCCACCTGTGCCAGCAACTAATTTCAAAGTGTTTCTAAGGGTTTACTTAATTAGGATTTAGTCAAGGGTTCTCAGTTGAGCAGCGCTTTCATATCTCTGTAAGTTAGGTAAATTAAACCCACTCTGTTCCCTGGGCAGTTGTAATATGGCATAGCATATTCTTGGTGGTTTACCCTGCCAAATTAATCTGGAAATTAGTTTGTCCCATGCCTGAAAGTACATTCGGCCGGGACAATGCAGTGACTTCCTTGTTAGAGTTCAAGACACAGCATTTCTAATTGAAAGCAGTGTCAGAAGACAACCTCAATGTGGCAGGAATCTACTGATCAGGGCAGCGTGAGGTGCAGACCGTACGCTTGATAAGAGGTACAATAAAGTAGCACTCTGACTGCCTGAGGCAGTTACACTGCTTTGTAATGTCTGGTGAATGATTACTGTGTATATTCTTCCCTGATATAGAGGTGCAGCTAATCATGTGATCATAACCTGATTGCCACAATCATTCTATTGCCTGTTTATAAATGTATTCTCTTTTATCAAGCTACTTTACTTTGTGTTTCATACTTTTTTCTGTAGTGAGCAGGGGGATATAAGTAGCACAACATAGAGCTTGAGGTGCCAGCCTGGTGGCGCTGAGGGTTGAGGTGCTGGACGCCACACCTCATGCCACAGCTTTGACCTGGGTTCAGGAATGGACTCGGGTCACTCGGGGGTCGGCCGGGGCAAGAAAGGATTGAGCATCCGCTGACAGCTCTCCTTCCTCAGGGCCGGGGACACAGCATTGTGCTGTAGACTGACACCCAGCGGAAGCTGGAGGTCAGCACAGGCATGATGCTCAGAAGGGTAGACCCATGCAAAGGGTGTAAGACTGCCTATGCGGAAGTGGAGACAGTCACCCTGCCCATTGCATGTACATGGGTTTGGGGAGGAAAACTGGAGGAAAAAAGATGGAGCTGGCAGGCCCCATGATACCTGGCTGCCCCCCGGCAATCTAGATATTGACTTCTAGGGGTGGGGGGAGAAGCCGGAGCCCCTCACCACCGGCCCTGTCAGGGGGATAACCCATGGGGGATGGTCGCGCAGGATGGGTGCGTGAGGTGCCTTGCTGGAGAGATGAGTCCCCTCGGAGGGAGGGGCCAGAGCCGCTTACCCACTCCAAGGAGGAGCAAAAAGTATGTATAGAAAAAATAGAGCTTGAGGTCCCCTTATCCTACTAACCCCTTTCCCACTTTACACTTTTACAGCTGGGCAAGCCAGGCAAATTGTAACTAGAGACAAACCAGTTCTCTTGGCTCAGACATGGCTTTATGAGCCAAAATACGTGTTGGGACAAGGAACTGACAACAATTCTCATACATATCCTTCACATCAGGAATTACAGTTTCCCATCTTTACACTAACTGAGCTCAGGCTGCAAAAAGAACTTGTGAACTGATAGAGATGGTTCAGAGGAGAGCGACAAAAATGGTAAAAGGGTTAAGCCACCTATCCTATGAAGAAAGTTTGAGAGATCCGAACATGTACTCCCTGGAGCAGAGGAGGGAGAGAGGGGACATGATTGAGACTTTCAAGCACCTTAAAAGGGTATAAACAGGGTGCAGGGGGGAGCATCTTCAAGATGAAGGGAAATCAGAGGACGAGGGGGCATGGCCTGCAGGTGGAGAGGAGACAGTTCAGGGGTAACATTAGAAAATACTATTACACAGAGAGAGTAGTAGAAAAGTGGAACAAACTCCCAGAGACAGTTGTTGGAGAGGAAACAGTGGAGGGATTCAAAAGAGCATGGGACAACTACATGGGAGTGTTAAGGAGGGGGAGGCACAGGTACAAGCAGATAGCGGGGCAAGTGGGCAGACTTGGTGGGCCTAGTTCAGTCCTTTTCTGCTGTCACACTTCTATGAATCTATGATCACAACTAATTTGGTTCTTGATTGCTGCAGGATGTAGAGCTGAGCCAGAGACAAGTATTGGGCTCTATACAGGCTCAGGTCACCCTTAGCTTCTCCCTCTCCAAATTCTATATAGAAGAGTTCCTGATTCACCTCCTAGTGATGTCAGCCATGCCTCTGTCACCAAAATATGGAAAACTGTCCCTCAAAGCATTTGCAACAACTGTACAATATAATTTTGTACTGTTGTTTTTTTTAAATGTCCTTCTAGCTGTATTGACAAGTTTGAATAGACCTGTGAGGGGAAATAAGATAAAGTTGGTTGCCATAGGAATACCAGATGACTCTGGAGAGTGATTACAATCCCTTTGTCCTGTACTACAGGACCTTCTGGCCAGTTAATTACAGAGCTGAAAGCCAAAATAGTCCTTTCAGGCTTCAAAGATAAAACAGCCTTTTATTTTACAGGAGAGGCCCTGGTTAACAACTGAAGCAATCACTCCTGCTGTGCAAGACAGGAGGTAGGAGAAAGAGGGACTCCTTTGGAATATGCAACCCCCTGAAGTCCAAATCTGACTGGTTTCCCAAGAGGACCCAGCTCTCAAGACACAAAGAACGGGCCTGGATGTGATATCTTAGGACATGTGTGCCAAGGTTGGGTGGAGACTGGTTTTTGGGAACCTTCTTAACTTGAGTTCTGTGAGAGACAAGTTAGTCAGGTTTGGGACCACAACAGTTGGCATGCAAAGTTCATATCTGCCCTGATTCATCAAGGTGTCCTGTTTGGTAAGCTCTTTCTTCTTTGGAAAAGTTAGGAAGTGTGGTAAGATTTTTCTGTGTGTTTTTTCTACTGTTCAAAAATGTTCTTTTTATCTCTGTAAAAGTAATGTTCTCCATAGTCTTCATGTAGTATCCTTAATTATATGCGTAAATATCTTGAAGTATTAAACTATTATTTGTTATATACTTTATGTTTCTGTGACTGAGTCCTTTGGGGTATAGATAACTGGGTTATAATTAACAAAAATGGTGGTCTGTCTTTGAAGAGAAGGTTACGGTCACCATATTTGTGTTTCTAAAGTGAGGTGTTCTCAGCTGTGACAGAGAAAGGTAGGTCATTTGCCCTTTGGCAAGGAACACTGCACTTAGAACTAAAGATACCCCAAGGGAGTCTGTGCTGAGTGGTGACAGCTACTGAACTACCCTTGCAGACATCTAAAGGTTTTTTTTTGTATTATATATTTATTAAGTTTAAGTAAGACATGTGTAACCCCCCTACAAATGGGGGTTCCTGAAAAGTCTTCCCGAGCTTGCCTAAATGCTTACTGCCAGGCTGGTGTCCTGCATTTTAGCAGTTTAAATGTGATCGCCAGAGAGTGACTGTATAGCCTCTGCGTACTGTCTCTTTAAGAGCTGCCTGGATTGCAGTCATAAGTAATCTGAGAGGGAGCTCTGTTGAAAGATGTAACTATTTGCTGAAAATCATGTAGAGTGATAATGATAATGTAGTTTGTCTAACCTGCCTTCTTGGCAGCAAGGACTGTTTTGTTTATCTCCACTATCTTGGTCCTGGACTGTGAATTGAACCAATCAGTACTGGTGGGACCTAAAATGGAGCCAGGCTACAGGAGCTGTCTGGAGTCAAAATCTGTAGTAATTGTAGTTTTGGGCTTTTGGTGCCTTTTTGTACCTGAAGGGGGAGCCTTGGTTGTGACTGACAGTCAGATCAGCCAACCGAACCTTTTGGATTCTGGGGAAATTCCCAGGCTTGCTGGCAGTTGAGTCAGATCTAAGTTGAGAGCTGAAGAAGCAATAGCTTGACACAGTCAAGCAGCCATCTGAGTAGCTTCATGTGGGAGAACTGTGAAAAGGCCTGAGTTGTGGCCTACATGTCTGCCTGCTGCTCCTGAGAGGGAGAGAAGAGGATTATTTCAGACTAAATCCAAGTTTGTGAGAATGAAGTAAGCCACTGATTTTTTTACCAGGTTCATACCTGAAGAAGACTGAAGATTTGCTGAATGTGATCGGCCTGTCAGGATTTCCAGCTGCTTTTGAATCCCTGGTTTGTGCAGAGACTTTTCGATCGTGACCAGAGAGCAGTTTGCCTGGTACGGTAGAATTTCCTTACATGTAAATGTGCTGTGTATTGAAAGTGGGTCATGACTTGGTTCCCCACTGTGTGAGCTGTGTTCTGCTTGCTGGTTCCGTAGAATCCTTTACATGTAAATGTGCTGTGTATTGAAAGTGGGTTGTGATTTGGTTCCCCACTGTGTGAACTGTGTTCTGCTTGCTGGAAGCATTATCCAGCCTAATCGGACTGAATCCACATTCATCTCCATTCGGCCTGGGCCATGCCACACTGGCTCTGCAAGACTACCCTACTGCACAGAGAAAGCCACCGATGAGAGACCTGCCTGGAGATTAGCCCCCTGCTCCATGCTTGAACAGAATGATGCCTTGGCAAATCGTGTGGGCCCTGCTTCTCCTTGCACTCCAGATTAACCACCTGCTGTCTTGATTTTCATCCAGCCTTTGTCCAGTCTTGGGTATCGTGAGTAATCATCAGGGTAGCTCCCTGCAACAACAGCCTAATCTAAAAGTGTGTCATTTGATTGTCTTGTTGTTTTCTTTTCACAAACTGAGCCCTCTGGCTCCGGATTTCAAATAGTATATGTTGTGCATGTTGTTTTTCTTCCATCACAGGGCCCCAGCCAGCTGCAACGTTCCTGGCTAGCCCACCATTCTCCATCTGGGTACCCAGGGTGTGTGACTGTTTATGGACCCTGAAGTGCATGCATAACTGTTTGATTGATAGAGCCTTTAAGCAAATTAAGCTGATTATGCCCCTCCCTTGTTCAAGTCTCTGAAATAAATCAGATCTAACACTTTTTTTGCATTTACCCTTACTGTTGTTCCAGTTTGTGGTTTGAGTACTGTACTGCTGTCATTTGCTGTGTATAACCTTTTTTACAATGGGTCCCCAGGGCTGATCCAGAGGAAAAACCTAGTGGTAAGTGCAAACAGTGTGGGTACTTGTGTGGTGTATCAGGGGTATTGTGAAAGTGATTATTGTGTACTGTTCCACCCACTAGTAAGGAAAGAGGGGGGGTTACAGTGTCCCTGGAGGGCTGTGCCCAGGTTAACTTGACCACTACCAACCCTGACCTTCAGGTGGAGGCACCTGTTTCAGAACTCAGGCCCCTTAACCTGCTACTAGCCAAGCAGGCAGGGGTAGTAACCCTTGGGATAACGCCACCTAGGGGGGTACACATGCTTACAAAAACAGAGATCCATAGGTACAGCCTACTAACAGATAGAAAGCCCAATGTTAATAATGCAGGCATTTGAAGGATTTGAGAAAGCTGGTAACAGTACACAGGCTGAGCCTGGAAGAGACCAGCTGGTCACAAACTGGAGGCAGCAGTTGGGATCTGGAACAGTTTTGTAAGTATAAAGGTTAACCAACCTTGTGGAGTTTTACGAATGGGTAACATCGGAACTGGACAGGGGGAAGCCTGTGAATGTAATATTCTTGCACTTCAGCAAGGCATTTGACTCTGTTCCCCACAATGGGCTGGTGGAGAAACTGACGGGGTTGAGAGTGTGCCCTTTGATGGTCAGATGGATAGGAAACTGGCTAGCTGGTCGTGTACAGAGAGTGGTGATCGTTGGGGACCTCTCAAACCCTAGAGAGGTCGGTAGTGGAGTTCTGCAGGGCTCGGTCCTGGGGCTGATCCTGTTTAATGCATACATATCTGACATCAGGGTGGGTATAGGGTGTGAGATGAGTCTCTTCTCTGATGATTCCAAGGTGGGAGCAGTAGTTGAGGGGGAGGAGGGGTGGTTGGCCCTGCAGGGAGACCTGGACACCCTGAAAAGTTGGGCTGTCACATGGAAGTTAAATTTCAATACAACCAAGTGCAAGGTGTTACATCTTGGGTGGGGAAACCCCAAACACAGGTACACCGTGGGAGAGGTGGTGCTGGAGGCCTCGTCTGGGGAAAAAGACCTAGGGGTCATGATGAATGTGTATATGAATAACTCTGAGCAGTGCAGGAGAGCGACTAGCAAAGCAAACAGGATGTTGGGATGCATTGTAAGGGGGATCACCTCTAGAAGCAGGGAAGTGATTCTGTCACTGTACAATAGGCTGGTGAGGCCTCACCTTGAGTACTGTGTACAGTACTGGAGACTGCACTTAAAGAGGGACATACAGCTCCTGGAGAGGGTACAGTGGAGGGCTACCAGGATGATTCAAGGAGTGGGGGAGTTGACATACGAGGATAGACTTGAGGAGCTTGGACTGTTTACTTTGGAGGAGAGGAGATATGGGGGGACATAATCGAGGTCTTCAAGTACCTCAAAGGAATAAATAGGGTAAACAGGGAGGGGATCTTTAAACTAAAGGAGGGAGGTATCACCAGAGGGCATGGTTTGAAGTTGGAAGGAGGAAGGATGAGGGGGGAAAAGAGGAGGAGTTTTTTTTCACAGAGAGGGTGGTGGATCTTTGGAATATGCTGCCTGGCAAGCTGGTCCAGATTTCCAAAGTGGAGGGCTTCAGGAGAGTGTGGGACATATACCTGTATAGAAAGGGGGATCAGAACATTAGGGGGGAGGGCCTCGGTTCCCAACAGGGGATCTGAGATTCGAGCAGACTCAATAGACCATAAGGCCTAATCTGTTGGCAGTTAGTATGTTATCTGTCCAGTCACAGAACAGAGTATACAAAAGGTGACTCTATATTGTATCAGTTTTATTTTGTTACAAGCAAGAGTAAACAGAAGACACTATGTCTAGGGATATGATAAATGCACACTGCTAAACATGCAGGAGCTGTGCAAAAGGAAAGAACTGGGCTATGGAGAAGGCCAAACATGAGTGGAACTCATAGACATCCTCGAAAAAGTGATCAGGGAAGTGGTGCAGAAAAGTGATTGCTGCTAGTCAAAGTCATGAGATGGAGCCTAGGGAGAATGCAGGTGAGCGAGAGCCTTTAACTAGGGCAGCTGCACAAGCAGACTGGGTACAAATGCTGGAGCTGGAGCTCACCCTGGTTAAGGCAAAGGTAGAAACTAAGAGGCAAAATGCAGATGTGGCTCTGCAGAGGAGAAAGCTGGAAACTGAGGAGCAAGAAAAGCAGCATCAGCGTGAGATCCAGTGAGGGTGAGAGGAGCAAGGGGAGCAATGAACTCAGTGGCAGCACGAGATCCAGATGAAGGACTGTGAGCATGTGACAGAGATGGAGATTCTGTGGCAGAGGCCAACACCACAAACAGTGAACAATGGCATGAGGGGTTCGACCCAGAAAGCCAAAATTAATTCTAAAATGTTTCCCAGATATCAGGAGGGGACGAGCTTGATTTCTTTCAGGAGAATCTGTAGGCACTTTGAATTGGGTAGGGCTTCATGGGTGACTCACCTATTGCCACTGCATACAGGCAAGTCATTAGAAGCATTTGCCAGAGTGGACACTGAGAACTGCATGGACTATGATAAAGTGAAAAATGCCTTACTAAAGCCTTCTGAGGCCTATATGCAAAAATTTACAGGGTTAAGAAAGGCACTGGGAGATAGCTAAGCTGAAATGTGTATGTACAGATAAGTAATTTGTTAGAACGCTGGGTAGCAGGTACAAAAGCTCACCCCATAGAGGAAATAAAAGATTTATTTCTTCTGGAGCAGTTCCTAAAAACTGTAATTCAGAAACTGAGAATATGGTTATTAGAGAGAATTCTGAGCTCAGTGAGGAAGCCAGCCAAGAGGGCTGATCAGTTCATATCCAACTGACCGTCCTCACATCACAAATCTAATGAGGGAGGGACATCAGGTGGTTTTAAGGAAACCTGGGGGGCAACCTAAAGGAAGCCATCTTGTGCATGAACAAAAAGGGAACCACCTGGTTTCAAAAGCAATGAGACAGGTGAATGCAGGTGCTGTATCTTCCAGAAACTGGGGCATTTGTCTTGTGATAGTCTGAAAATGTGAAAAAAGGAGTTAATGCAGTAGGAGGGGGTAGCATGGGTAGCTCACAGCAGATAGTGACCTGTATACAGTGTGCAGTGCCCTCTAACTTCAATGCACAGATGCACCCTATGTTTTTAAATTGTATGGTAACCCAGGGATTGAGAGACACTGGGACCTTCATTTCTATGGTGAAGCAGGATTTGATTCAGGAGGAACAGATCCTGCCTGGCCAGTTTTCTAGGATCAGTGGAAAGATGGGTCCTGCAGTCTCAGTGCCAACAGCCCAGGTCTTTCTAAGCTGGGAAGGTGGCCAGGGCATACAGGAGGTGGGTGTTGTACCAGATCTGCCCGTGGATGTAATCATAAGTAATGACTTCAGTAGTAGGGCCAATATTGCATGTGTCACTACCCGTAGCAAAGGGAAGGGAACTGGCTCCTGAGGACACAGAGAGGACAGTGCATGAGGAATCAAACCCTACCTCAGTAGCAGGAGAAGTTGTAGCTGAAGAACAAGATGGGAGCAGCAGTTCTGAACCACGGCTACAGACTGAGGAGAGCCCAGCCATAGGTGGCTGTCAGTATACTGTTAGAACGGCGACTGAAGTTTGTTGCCACAATTAGGGTGCTGCAACAAGGGTGATGATAACAGGGGCAATCTTAATTTTAGATTGCCCCTCAGTCATGCCACCCTTTGCACCCACATTGTTTCTACCACCTCTGGGGCATGCCTGCCCTGGAGGTTGTTAAATTTATTTTTGGGGATTGCGGGGGGCAAAGCCCCCCACAAAACAGGACTGTTTCCCAGGATGGTGCTTAGGCGCTACATGTCCCGGTAGCCGCAATGCCTGGCACCCTAATGCCTGGTGGCATATTGCCTTTGCACATATTAGGATGGACAAAATGACTGTCATTCCATTATGGGTGGACCGTGGCTGTCCCACATCAGTGTGTGCTTTACAGAAGGTCAGCCATGCAGAGCTAGGGGAGAGCGCAGCAAGCTTGACCCATTGCTGCACAAATAAAGGGAGTTAGCGACCAGTGCGGAAGGTGACTCTTCGAGTTCTGGGAAAAAGGAGGTTACTGAGAGAATGGGCTCCTGTACCCTGTGTGTGTGTGTGTGTGTGTGTGTGTGTGTGTGTGTGTGTGTGTGTGTTTTAACATTCTGTTTATTCATTTAAAAAACAAGCATTTGTCAATGCCGAATGTTGTCACACTGGCATTGGCTTTGGTAGTGCAGTGCAGAAACACATTTCGGGCAGGATGTGAAAAATGACAGCTGTATTGTTCATAAGGAGGTGTAAAAAAATGGCAGTGTTGAAAATGTGGCATGCAAATATTGCAAATTTGCGGAGTTACAAGGGTGCGTAGGAAATGCACAACGCACGCTTGTAACACAGTCATTTTATGGACTTTTGGGACCAAACTTTCAACACAGGCATTTTAGCTCCTCTGCTCATGTACAGTGTGACTGTCATTTCCTTAAACTGTCCCAAAAAGTAATTTTCGCACAGCGACTGTGCTATTCTGCGCTGGACGTGCGAAAACACATTTTGGGCAAGATATGTAAAATGACAGCTGTACTATTCATCAAGAAGTGAGGAAAAATGCCAAAGGTGAAAATCCAGAAGTGAAAATATTACAAATGCACGTTACGAGCGTGAATGCAAACTGCGCAACGCACGCTTGTAACACAGTCATTTTATGGAGTATCATCATTAAAAATTTCCAACACAGGCATTTTACGACCTCTGCTCATGAACAGTGTCACTGTCATTTTCGTAATCTGCCCTGAACACCAATTTCTCACAGCGACCACGCTATTGTGCGCCGGAAGTGCAGAAACACATTTCGGCCAGGATGTGAAAAATGACAGCTATACAGTTCACAAGGAGGTGTAGACAAATGACAATGTTGAAAATCTGGCATGAAAATATTGCGAATTCGGTTACTTAACGCATGATCAACTCGCGCAACGCACGCCAGAAACAGCCATTTTTGATTTCTTTCACAGATTTACAACATAGGCTTTTTGAGAGTCCACCATGAACACTGCCACTGTCCTTGTAGATCGGTCCAAAGGTGAGTCCACCCAGTGACCGCAAATCACCTTTCGGGACCGATTAACGTCATAACAGTGACAGAATTCATGAGGAGGGGTCCCAAAAACCCCATGTTGAAAATTTGGTATAAAAATTCCAAAAAATGCCCAAGATATGCATCAAAGTTGAAAAAACCCTATTTATTACATTATACAGCTTACCGCCATTTCCTCAGTTCGCGGTCGGCTTTGAAGAGTGCAGATGTGTTCCCGGTCCACCGAAGATCGTCGCGCCAGACTCCAGAGGTAAGTATGGGGTGAGGGGGTGGTGTGGGAAGACAGGGTGTGCAGTGGGTGTGCGGGTGGTGGGTAAGGAGAGTATGAGGGACCGTTTTTGTGTTACAGGATGAAAGAATAAAAAAAAAACATTGCAGGACAGTTTTGTTTTTTTACAGGGTATTTGGCATGCTGGGGTGGCTCCTCCCAGCATGTCACCTAACTGTTTTGGAGGGGGAGGAGGTTGCTGCAGCCGATGGGGGATTGGGCACCCTCGTCAGCACACAACACAAGGGGGGATTAATTTATGCCGACAGGGACTGGGCACCCTGTTGGCACACAAAGAAAGTGGGGGTGAGAGAGCTGAGGGGATTGGGCACCCCCTCGGCACATAAATACAAATGGGGAGAGTGCTTTATGCGGACGGGAGTCGGCTTTCCTGTCGGCACATACATTGGGACACAGGAAGCCGGCAGGGGGATTGGGCACCCCCGAAGTCGGCAGTTGGGGGGCCGCCACATACACAATGTCGGCGAGCACGTCCAGGGAAAGTCCGCTGTGTCTGATGAGCTTTGCTCAGATTGCAGCGGACCTTTTCTTAGATGTGGTCACCACATTATGTATGCATGGTGTGGCGCCAGCATGCAGGCTGATTGGGGAATGAGGCATGCACCTACTGGTGCGTGCCCTGCATTCGCCCAACAACGACTGTGCCTCCAAAGCTGCACTACTCGCAAGATGTTGGCTGTGCAAGCGTGCCAACATAAAAAATGTACAGTACCATTCAGCATAACATTTACAGATGCTAGGAACTTAGCACTATCGTACACGACGTAACAACAGTTTGACTCTCATCTTAGCACTTCAGACTATAAACATCTAAACAATTGTGGTACAACAGAGGGGGTACCTTCAACAGTCCATAAGCCTCCAAAGAGTTAGTCTTTTTTTGTCTTTTTATAATGACAGTCACAACAAAACCTGTGGGAGTAAAAAACACTTAAGAGGTAGAAACAACAATTAATAGTAATGTGATGGACTTCCGGTGATGTCACGCACATGGCTGCAGCTTGAATCAAGAGGCTTCATTGAGACTCAACCAAATAACCTCGAAAACCACTCTAAAATGTAAAAAGCTCTTTACATTGGTAAGAGACGAGGTTAAAAATGCCTAAAAAGAATGACCGAGTGAAAAGTAGACCTCCAGACCTGCCTGATGGAGAAGGATTGCGAGAGGATGGCTCAGACAGCGAGGGCTCGCAGGCCTCAACAAGCCCTCACCAAGATGATGCCGCTAACAACCAGGTCCCCACCAGTATACTTTAGAGACAAATGGCACTAATGTTAATGGAGTTAAGAGAATTCCGTAAAGAAATGCGGTCCACTGCAACAGCACTGAGATCTGACATTACCAAAATTGAGAACTGCCAGGAGCAAGCAGAATCTCAAGCCCAGAATACAGATAAGAGGGTAACAGAGAAAGAGAAGGCAATAGTGCAACTTCACAATATGATTAAGACTTTACAAGAGAGAGCAGAAGATGCAGAAAGTAGAAATCGTAGAAATAATTTCAGGATCTCCGGTCTACCGGAGGGAACAGAAGGATCCAATATACTACAATTTCTGCAGGCTATGCTCCATGAAACGTTGGACATTCCGAACACCTTAAGCCTGGAAATAGATAGAGCACACCGCACACTTGGGCCTAGGCCTCCGGCAGGCTCTTGCCCTCGGACAATCCTGATTCGATTCCTCAGATACCAGGAAAAAGAATGTGTTCTCCACACTGCATGGAAAGCTGGCACAGTAAGCTACTCTGGTAATAGACTCTACTTTGAAAACGATTACTCCCCCTAAATAATGTTCAAACAGAAGGCCTACATTCTAATCCTATGTGCACTAAAAGCAAAGGGACTCAGATTTAGGATGCCCTACGCAGCCCGGCTGACTGTCTTTTTCCCAGAGGGCCCACTCACCTTTGACAACACGACCACGGCATTGCAGGAATTAAAAAACAGGAAAATTGAGGTGCAGCAGGAACAATTGAATACGGGGACATCCTTCGCATCGAGACTTTCGCAGAAGGTGTGGAACGCAGGGCAGAGAGCAGCCAGAAGGTGTCAGGGAGCAGAGGCAATACGAAGCATCGCAGAGTCACTGAAGGCCACACAACAGCAGACTGGTATAGGCCATGAAGAGGATGCAGGAACAAATGGCTAAATGACCCACAAGTAGAACTGTGTTATACCAAATGAGGTTTTCATGTCCTCATTGTCTCAATCTGTTGATAGCAGGAAGGACCTTGAAAGAGCTTGATTAAAAGCTGAGAATAATTAGCCACAGCGATAAACCCAGGGGCAACGTGTAAATGCAGGAACCCTCGAAAAACAACAGAGAACAGCCCTGAAATTAATGGAAACATTTTTACTTTAAAAGAAAGACTTTGGGGAACTTGGGGGCCTGGGGATAACTTCTATGGGAGACCTAGCCTACTACTCTTGACTCAGCAGAGCTTCAATATAAAGGTGCCTGTCAACCATTATGGCTGGGTGCTCTCCGGGACCCTTTGCCAGATTTGGGAATCAGATGATACCGGGGGGAAGCTACGGGAGATACCTCAGTACTTTTAAATGAATCAATTAATTTCTTAAAGCCATCCTCTCATAAGAGACAGGAATGGTAGAATAAGATGCCCAAAGGGGGAGGGGAGAGGATTAGGAAGAGCTAATGATAAGAGGGATACCTAGTGAATCAGTCCAAAGAGGACCCCCCATTTTTTCACGCAAAACTGAGTCAGATAAGTAGGGGGGTTAAAAACTATCTCAATGTGACTGTGACTCTGAACATGTATGAAAGGTATATGGGGAGGGACAGGGAAGAACAATGGAAGCATTTTCATTTCCCATTTGTCTAGGCACCAACGGTTGTTTTACTCCTAGTCCACAGAGTGGATAGGCTTTGGAAAGGCTAATGGCGAATTACTGACAATTAGGCTTTCGGGATTTGAGGGATTGGGCCCCCCCCGATTCCCTCCGGGGGGGGAAGAGGGTGGAAGAGGCATTTGATGAATGCTAACAGAACAGACCCAGGGAATGTCTCCCAACTGCATCCCCCAGACAACCTGAGTGACTGCATTAAATAATGGGCTGACATGCCTTAGGGAGATAATGTAGCCAGCCGAGAGCTGAGGTAAGCACAGGCTCAGACCTATACCCCACACCCAAAAGGCGCTACTGCAGGGAAATTAAAACTCATGCCGGAGGGTCTGGTGAGGGATCTGGCTACTAAGGAGGGCCCTGATGCATACTAGTCCTCCAGGTAAATGGACAGCATGGGGAACTGGGATTCTCAGGGCCCGGGGACTCAAAATGGCTGACCTGAGCTCTCACAAAGAGGGAAAGCATTATTTTCATTGGACACGCTTCTAATTCCTTCCCTCCCTCTGAGCATAGCCTAGGAATAATTCACTACGGCAGCCATCAACCAGGTCCTAATGACTATGGTAACCACTAGCAGTCTAAAATAAAACAGATTAGAGAGTAGTCTCGGTGGACCAGCCTCAACGCTAACTTTTTCCCTTTCCCCATTCCTGCCACACTATAAGTGTCTAGAGGCAACTCATTGAGAGTTTAAGCCTCAAGGTAAGGTTTGAATCTTACCACAGAATCCATATAGGATTCACATGTGTGGAAGCTCTGACACATTAGCACCTGTGCTGAATACCCAGTTGGTCTCAGCACAGCATAAGTTTTGTCTATGTATGTTGAAAATCCTTTTAAAAGTTAACTGCTGTAATAAGCAAATTTATTGTTATGTTCGTTATTTGTTCAATATGACAGGTATATGCCAACAGGTCTGCAGCGCTAACAGATCATATGTAATCTCAGTGCTTCCAAGGGAACAGAATCTATGCAGGGTTCGAAATGGTTAATTCACATATAACGTTATTGTCCCAAAACATAAATGGGATATCTTCCCCCGTCAAGCGTTCACAAGTTATGTCTTATCTGTGTAAGAGTAAGACAGATCTGATCTACCTCCAAGAGATGCATTTAAATGCTAAAGAACATCTGAAGTTAGCCAAATTAAGTCGGGGAACTCTATTTAGCTCATCCAGTGAAAGAGGTAGATGAAGAGGAGTGGCTATAATTATACCGCCTGGAACTCCCTTTCAACATAGCCACACAGTACAGGACCCAGACGGGAGACTGATTATGGTTCAGGGCACGATAAATGGGGTCAAGGTCACCCTGGCCAGTGCATACTTTCCACCTGCTCTGCCTGTTTCCCAGTGGAGAACGCTTCTGGACAGAATAGCGGGAAACTCAAAAGGTCTCCTCTTATTAGCAGGAGACTTTAACTTAACTCAGGACCCTGCTCTGGACTCCTCTAACCAGAAAACACCAAGACAATCACCAGCACAAACATTTTTCAGATACTTCACAGCAGAAGTGGGTTGGGTTGATGTCTGGAGACACTTACACCCACACACTAAAAATTACTCACACTATTCAGTGGTGCATAGGACATACTCACGTATAGATCACACCCATATGCAACAGGAAAACATTAGCCGGCTAAAAGATGCTCAACTGGGCGATATAACTCTCTTGGATCATGCTCCATTAATTTCCTCATGGGAGATGGGCCTACAACCTAAAAACACTAGATGGAGACTTAACCTATATTAGTTGCGCTCCGAGCAGTTCATGGAATTTATCTTGGATAAATTTTCTGAAAACGAGAACTCAGCCCCCTTAATGATACAATCCCAGCTATCCACTGGGACACAATAAAAGCAGTACTCAGAGTTCATATAATACAGCATACCTCAGAGCTGAACAGGAAGTGCAGGGAGGGTAGGACTAGGCTGGAGGAGACTCTTCATTTTCTCCAAGTGGCACAAAAACAAGGGGACACCTCAGTTTTACCTCTTCTCCAGGAAACTAAAGCTGAACTGGATAGCTTGGCTTTACAACAAACAGAGATTGCCTTGACTTTTTTGAGGCAAAGGTATTACGAGGTAGGCCCTAGGGCAGCCAGATTGCTGGCATACCAGGTAAGAAGGCAAAGGAAGGCCACGACCATCACTACCCTTAGATACCCCCCAGGGCGGACACCCTTTAAATAGCCTACACGATATTGCAGAAGCCTTCATAGAATATTATTCTGCCCTATATACCCCCAAGGCAACTCACAGAGATCAACAGATCTCGGAATATTTGCAGGGGATAACCCTGCCTTCCCTTTTAGAATCCCAAGGTGAAGCACTAACTTCTCCTATTACTGTACAAGAACTTACGGTCACAAAAAGTTCCTTAAAGACATTAAAATCCCCAGGCCCAGATGGCTACAGGAATGAGCCCTATAAAAATATGAAACAACAAATTGCGCCTGATCTCCTTAGACTGTTCAACACGATCCTAGGGGGTGATCCCCCCCTTTCCTGGTCCTTTGCTACTATTTCAGTTATCCTGAAACCTGGGAAAAAACATCCAATTATGTAGCTCTTAGAGACCAATCTCAGTCTTAAATACGGACTATAAACTGTTTATGCGTATACTGGCTAAACGTCTAGATCAGGTCATGCCCCAACTAATTGATCAGGATCAAACTGGTTTCATTAGGAACCGTTCCACTACTGATAATATTAGACGAATGCTTCACATCTCCCATAAAATGCAAACTTTGAACACCCCCTCAATTCTGATAAGTCTAGACACTGAAAAAGTGTTCGATAGGGTGGCATGGCCCTTTTTATATAAAACCCTAGAGAAGTTAGGCATCCCAAAATCCCTGATAATGGTACTACAAAATATCTATGCACCCCGCCAGGCATGCATAAAGGTGGGGGGTCATCATTTTAAATACTTTTCCCTCAAAAAAGGGACCCGTCGGGGATGCCCTTTATCCCGCCCTCCTGTTTGCTGCCTATATTGAGCCATTAGCACAATATATAAGGGAATCCCATGAAATTAATGGGATACGGAGTGGAGACACAGCGCATCTTATAGCTTTATACAACGTCGATGTGCTTTTATATCTCTCAAATCCTGAAAAAACCCTACCAGCCATAAGACGAGTCCTGGATGGGTTCACCCAAGTATCTGGGTATAAATTAAACCTAGCAAAAACTGAGATCCTAACCTTTCATTATACCCCTTCTGCTATCATACGCAACATGATACCCTGCCAATGGAATTTGGCCAAATTAAAATACCTTGGGGTGTTCATCTCACTAAGAAGTGAATCAGCTTACAAAGATAACTCCGAGAATTTTACATCTCAGTTAAAAACAGACCTGGCAGCATGGGCTACACTACCCCTGAGCCTTAGCAAAAGGATAGAACTGATACGCATGATCACCCTACCTAGAACCCTATATTTATTCCAAAATATCTCGACTTTCATACCCAGGAAAGTGTTTAAGGCATGGAACAGTATTATATCAAAATTCATATGGGCTGCTCAGAGGCCCAGGGTCAGGTTAAAAGTGCTTTTTCTCCCACGCCAATTCGGAGGACTATCTCTCCCTAACTTGCAATTATATTATTTCACAGCAAACCTAACACATCTTATGGCTAGACAGAATAGAACAACTATTCCGCATTGGCTCCAAATAGAACAGACGTCTATCCCTGACAGGGAATATTTTCATTACTTATATAATCAAGAAACGAGCAGGGGCCCGTCCCCTCTTTTGAGTTATTGGCTCAGATGTGGCTGGAGAACTTGGCAGAGCATTGTGAGGGTGCAGCGGCTGTCCCCATTCCTGGTACTGATGTGCCAGATAGTGAATCTTAATGACTTTCCCCCAAGTAGGCTGGACCATGGTACCAAGCCTGGGAAAGATGCAACCTGAAATATCTGTTGCAAATTACTAACCAGGGCATACTCTGGGCCTTTGTCTCTATACAGAGAAGATTTGGTATCTCCCAGCAGAACTTTTACAGATATTTACAACTCCAGCATTTCTCTCAAAGTTTGCCAAGGGAGGTTAGAACTCCAGCTGAGTACCCGCCCCTGCTGAATGCCCAGCATCACCTTAATATAAACCCTGAAACCCCACATTTGGTTTCCTGGTACTATCGCTCTTTTAATGACCAAGGAGAAACATACACTAAAAGCATATGCCTGCAATGGCAGGAAGAAATAGGCAGTCCTCTAACAAACGAATCCTGGCAGAAGGCATGCGGGAATGCATCTCGAGTTACTAGTTCACACCAATGGCGTGAATACGCTTGGAAGCATCTTATTAGATACTTCAGGACCCCAGCACTGACAAGGCACTATTCCTCCATGGGCACGGCTTCTTGTTGGAGAAACTGCGGAGAAGGGAGAGCTACCGACACCCGTGGTCCTGCTCAGTCCTTACCCCTTTCTTGGCCCAAATAGAACTGCAGCTTAGAGAATTAATAGACCCCCAATTACTCCTTACCAAAGAAATGTATCTCTTTCTTATACTACCTAAAGAATATAGGAGCACTAACATTAAATGCCTTATACACCTACTAATAACTGCAGCTAAAAAACCCATAACCAAACTGTGGTAAACTGATAAAACACCTACAATAAGGGATTGGTGGGAGACCACTAAACAATTATACAAATTAGAGTGAATCACCTTCAAGTTAAATGAAAGAGAAGAAAACTTAGCCTCTAAATGGACCCGTTGGCTAATTTATTATATGCTGCAAGACCCATCCTTTGTCCCATAGTAAGTAAATCCGAAGAATCTTAGGACAGAATATTACATTTACAGAATGCTTGGGTTACATCAATTTACCCACTTAGAATACATAGGAACTGAAAAAGGTACCACTAGGAGGCCCATCTGTGACAGAAAGAGAATCAAATAAATTGAGAGCATCTGTGGAACCCATTGAGTCACTGCATATATACAAAAGACCAACTTAAGGACATGTGGAGGGGAATATTTTTAAAACCAATACTGCTAAATATTAATGTGAAGTACCTATATTTTTGTTAGAAATGCACTCTGAGATAAGATTATTTCCCACTATAATTGAATGTCTGTAACCTGAACTAATAAGCACTGAAATTAATTATCTGTCATCTGTTGTCTTATATACATGTAACTAAGTTATTGTGTGTATAAAATCAATAAAAGTGAATAACAAAAAAAAAATAGCAACATGACTACGCTGAGTCACTGTTGTCACATCAGCATACAATGTTTGTTTTTTTTAACCAGGAGAGACACACTAAGCTGAAAGCTTGTTTACAGGTGCGACCTGGGAGTACAAATTAGTTAATGTTAGAGGCATTAAACTTCACTTAATGAGCAAACCCTCCAAGGCTAGTATATATACGTTTCTATATATAGCTAAAAGTTAAAATAAAGAACACACTAAGATGTTACAAACAAAATAGCTATAGAACAGAAACAAAAGCCACCAAGAGCAGATAAAAAGCATCAGTGTAAAATCCCTGAAACAAAACAAAGTGCGCCATGAGGACTCTCTTACTTATGACAGAGCGCCTCGTAGTAGGTGCCATGTTGCCTTATCTACTTGTTATGACAAAAAATTGTTTAAATCACCTGGCAGCTGGAATAAGGGATAACATATATCACTCACTATGTAGAAGGCATTTTGTTTGTAATTTCCACCAAGACCCCTTATCAAACAGAACAGTTAAATTATGAACTGGGAACCTGAGAAATAAAGTCTACTCCCAAAGAAAATTCAGTCTCCATCATCCATGTCTTCTTCCACTGTTCAATTCTCCACTTCCCCCCTCTATGAAATTCTTCAACAATTTTATTAACCCTCTTACGAACTTCAACTGGATCAGTAAATTGAAACATATGGCCCTCATATGTGATCCGCAGACAAGCTGGGGTAAGAAGGGAGTGCACCACTCCTTGTCCCCGTAATTGCTGATGCAATGGGGCAAACTGTTTGCAGTGGGTTCTTGTTGCATATAACCAGTCTGAGAAGATTTTTAACATCATGTTCAGCCATGGTGATCGGATGAGCAGCTCTGGCCCACTGCAAGAGCTGGTCTTTGATCTCAGGACCCGCTGTGACAATTAGAACATGTCTAAGTCCCTATTCACCACAGCTTGCTGTAAAATTAATCTGATAAGCTCTCTTATTTATTTATTTATTGAAATCTAGAAAATACACCTTTGACCTGGAAGCTCATTTACAAAGGTTCCATGTCAGTAATAATAAAAAAAAAATAGGTTACAGACAATTCAATCAGAAACAAATGACAGTGCATGAACTTCAAAATACATAGATGAACAAACATATAAGTGCAGTGATAATCATAAACAGAGGAAATATAGGGTTGTGTACAATGTGAGAATAGGGCTGCGAACTCGGACTACTAAGCAGAATAACTTTTCATTGTTAAAGAATTGGGAGGGATGGAGAGGGAAGAGAGATGTATGGAAGGAAATAAGTGCATCGAGTAGATAAGAAAGTGCAAGCAGGGAGGAGATTAGGTGGGGAAAGATAGGGCACACCGGGGGGAGGAGGGGGAGAGGGGGGAAGGGAAGAGAGGGAAACAGAGTAGGTGGTCGCAGGTACTCAGGTTGGCCAACAATCACAGTTGCTTTGATAGGTGAGGTGTTGGCAGAGTTTTCTTTTGAAAGACCCCAGCTTGGGATCATTGAATATGTCCAGGGGAAGTTTGTTAAGCCAAAGTGGGGCACGGTAAGCAAATGTCCTTTGCGCCTGCGAGGTACAAAAGAAAGGGACAGTAAGAGATTGCCTGGAAGTGTCTGCTGTTTAGCAGGAGGTTGGGGTCCATAATCAGGAGCTTTGGGATGGCTGGGGGGGAGGAGTCCAAGACAGTTTTTTCCCTAAGTAGGCATACTTGGTATTGTACTCTGCCTTGAAGGTTTAGCCAGTTAGATTTTGCATAAAGGTTGCAGGTATGGATAAGGTTGTTAACACCAAGGAGCAGATGACATGATTTATTCAGTGCAATGGAAACCCTTTTGAGGGTGGAATCTGAGGCAGCACCATAAACCACTAAGCCATAGTTAATGACGGACAGTATGGGGCTTTTTATGGTGAGAGATAGGGCATCTTGGGATAGGCAGTGTCGGTTCCTGTACAGTAGGCCAATTCTATTGTTAACTGCCTTTACAATTTGTTCAGTATGCTGAGCAAAGAAAAGAGAGCCACCCAGCGTGACACCAAGATATTTAAAGGTTTGGACTTGCTCTATAGGGGTAAGAGGGTTATTGTGGATTGTGAGCTGAAAGTCTTTATACTTGTTGTGGGGCTTCACAAATAACATTGATTTAGCCTATTTATAGTTCATTATAAGCTATAAGTTGGTGTGGGACAGAATTTTTAGAAAAGATAACAGCATCACGTGCATAGAGAAGGATGCATTCTTTGCAGAATGAAGTTTATCAATAAAAATGCTGAATAGGAGTGGGCCAAGAATTGAACCTGGTGGACACCTGTGAGTACCTCATGACTATTGGAGAGGGTACCATCGATTTTTACTCGCTATGACCTATTGCTGAGATAACTCTGGAACCATCCTTCCACTTCAGTGGAGAGGCCAATAGAGAGGAGTTTGCCGAGAATTGTTTTATGGTTAATGGTGTCAAATGTGTGATGATGTGTGGTGCTCTGCTTCTGCGATGGTGATGAGCACTGTGGTCCGAATAAGTAAGGATAGATGAAATTTATCCAACAAGGAGAGGCAGGAGTCGTCCAATGAGTTTGATGCCCACTGAGCTTTATTCAACAACAGGGATGGGGTGACACAGTCACAGGAGGGGTAAGCAAAACACTGATGAACAGACAATTGTCATACAATGCTGCTAAATGGTTACTGAATCTCTAAGAACCCAGGTTCAGAATCAAGTAACTAAATCATATGCTAAGGAAAATAAATATTCTGAGGTGCACCTCGGCCTAGTGCCACTATACTCTATGTTCTCTTAGAATCAATTCTGGTATAGTAGTACAATACTCTATGTCACCTTTAGTATGGTCTAAGGCATTGGAACACAATGACTACCTCTTGGAAGACCTTACAACCACTGACTCAGGTCGATTACGGCAGTGTACATACAAAGTCACCACAGAGTCCAGTCGTAGCTGAAGTCTTCATGCACACTGTTGAGTAAAGTTGGTAGCTACAGGAAATGAGGACAAAAGGCATTTCCTAGAAATGCAGAACATGATCCCATCACAGACCTAGCTAAGGCCACTGGGGTGGTGAGAGTTTTTTTAGACAGACCATATGTTTCTTGACATAAAACCCACTCTCTCCAAGGATGCTGGCATAAAGAACAAGAAGAACAGGTTTCTGGGTTGAACTGACAGGAGGGCTATCAGAATCAAACTAGATGAAGAAGGCTTCCCAGCCAAAACTCACTTTGGGGCTGCCAAGGATGAAGAGAACAAGGAAGATACTTGGTGATGAACCCACTGGAGGATTACCAAGGACTGGATGATTCTGTGGAAATTCTAATGCAACCAGGAACCAGGAGAATCTGAGGTGAAGATGGATGATTCTGAAGTGTCAACACAGGAGACTGGAACAACACAATAAAATGGCGGACATGTCCTGCACTGGGCTTCGACGAACTCGACTTGCAGCGAACGACCAGGGTGCGCAGACAAGTTTCTTCTAGGACAGGCACACTCTTCGGAGGGCAGCCAACCTTGAGACATCCGGATCAGGAACTAAGAGACAATGCTGGAATGGTGGAAGCGATGCACTTGGACTTCGGCGTACTCAACTTCAAAGTGAAGAAAACAAGAAACGGTGGGTGCGACTTGCACGGGCTTCAACGTACTTGACTTCGGCGAACTCAACTTTGGCGGATGACAGGAAGAGACTGATTCTGTAGAAAGAGGATGGCAGGCAACACCATAGAGCAGTATCGTGGCAGAAGATTGAGTCTATACCCATATGTTGGCATCACTAAAGCACTGGCAGATACACTTTCACACTGCTCCAAGAGAACTGTTAGTTGCTGGGGTAATTCACCAGGGACGGGCAAATTACCAGAATCCAGGGCAATTGTTTGTTGCAGGGGAAATTTGCCAGGAGCAGGGGCAAATTACTAGAATCCAGGACAATTGTTCGCTGCAGGGGATATTTGCCAGGAACGGGCAAATTACCAGAATCCAGGGCAATTGTTCGTTGCAGGGCCAATTTGCCAGGAACGGGACAAATTACCAAAATCCGGGGCAATTGTTCATTGCAGGGCAAATTTGCCAGGAGCAGGGTCAAATGACCAAAATCTGGGGCAATTGTTCATTGCAGGAGCAAAAATATTATGTTCCAGGGCAATTGTTTGTTGCTGGCACAAATAACCAAAGTTCGAGGGCAATTCGTTGCAGGAGCAAATAACCACAATCCCAGTAACAACACAGTCTTGGTACTTTGCAGTCAACACAACAGTTCAGATACACGTTTTCATTAATTGACAGTCACTGCATAGCAGTTGTGTGCCAAGCACCTTTTTTTTCTGACCCTCCCCAAAAGTACTGTACTGCGGGTCCCTTTTGTATTAGGATATGGCTACCCCTGGCAAACCCCTAGGTAAATGCCCTTTCTTTCACTGGGCCTTCTTTGCCCTCGTAACTTGCTGGGCCTCTCTGGATACTATGGGCCTACTGTTGGCCTTAAGAGTTGCCCTTTTCACCCTCTCCTCAAAGTGGGGCCTTTGCTACCCCTTCCGAAACACAATGGGTCTTGCTGCCCTTTTAATTAGTTGGGCCCCTTCAATTCTGGGCCTAAAGCTTCCCGCTTATCAAATGGCTTGGGACATTTTTCTGCCCCTTTAATACAAGGGTCTAGCGTTGCCCTTTTTTTTAAAAATCTCTGGCCTACATTTCCCCTCTTTAATTCTAGGCCTAGATTGCCCTTTTAACTATGTAGGCCTGCTCAAGGCCTCCCTGTCAATGATCGAGGCCACCCCACCTCCGCTCCTTATACATTTTTTATCAGTCCCCTGAGGACCTTCCTGGCTGGCCTCTCCCAGTGGGCATCGCTGCGCCCAGAATATTTAAATTTGTAGCTGGCGCTTTTCTCCCGGTCCTACGATGGTGCTTCAGTGCTAAACAAATAAAACTTTTATTTTAAATACTTCTGATGGTCAGCACTCTTCCTTTGTGCTGCACCTAACTCACTACCCCAACCCGGGTGAAGATATGTCCAGAGGGAGGAGATGCTTTAGCAGTGGGAGGAACCGTTGGGAGGCAGCAGGCATGGGTTGGATCGGCTGGGGCCTCTGGAAGGTCGAACACGCTTTTCATCGCGATGCAGCTCTTCTCTGCTCTGATGAGGGACTGGAACACTTGGGGAAACAAAAAAAATAAATGGGGCTAAACAGAGCCCACACTGCTGCAGGGAGCTGGACTCCCTCTTTACCGGACATCAGACTGCCGGACTCGACCACAGGACACAGCACAGGAGACGAAACAGGAGTGCTTTACAAGTGCCTTCACTGGCTGGAGGAGGGGAACCACCGCGGAGTCAACAGGACTGGCTACACAACTCCAGGTAAGCCACAAGTCCCTGTTGCACTCCTGTGACCATCTCAACTCCACAGCCCAGTCCAATCTTCTACAAAAATGGCTTTCTTTACTTGAAAAAGCACTAGGGATTCTAGTTCCAGAACACCGAGCTCATGCCCACATCAATGGCTAGGATTATAACTGGGCACCACATGCCGGTCATGCTGCCTGCTTGGGGTGGGGTGGGGTGGGAGGTGGAATGGAGCAGAGTAAACAGGCAGCAGCGAGACAAGAAAATAAAAACTTTTTTTTTTTTTTTTAATGTATGCCCTTCCTGACAATTCTCTGGGGGGGCACTGCAAAGGGCTCCAAAACACAGCCCCTCATACCCCACAACACCACAGGGACTCCTGGGGCATTCTAAGCCCCTCTATCTTTTTCTGTGGTGCCCCGATTCCTTTAACCCCTTACTTTGAGGCACTACAGATTCGGGCCCACCTAAAAATACATGTCCCCATGTATTCCCTCTTAACACACTATATAAAAAAAACATTTCAAACTATTACTTCTATAGGTGTTTATAACATTTCTAACACTTTGTTTCACTTAAATTTTTATGTAACCTTACTTTAGTTAAAACACTCTTAAAACACTCATCTATAACTTTCTTATTTGTTACTATAACTTTCTGTAGAAACCTTCTGATTTGCTAAACTAAGTGACCATGTCTTAGAATTACTCTTAATGGGACTATCTATAAAAGGATGGTACAACTTGAGAGGTTTCCATTATGTATCTTCTAGGAGGGATACCAACATTAGATCTTTGGGATCTACGGGGTTGGAAACTGACAGGTTCTGGGGAAATATGCTCTGGTTCTAAGAAATCTGGAAGTTCGGGATTCACTTCAGGTAAAACAATTGGACAGTGAAAGCAGTTCACATTGGAAATGCGAATCCATGGCTCTATGCACCAACTGGTTGGCGATTCCAGTCCCAACATTCCATCCTTTTTATACTCCTGCCTCCCCTTGGTCGTAGAACTGTTCTTGTCTTCAGCTGGAGCAGTGTCTCTAAAAGTGCAGGCTTTCAGAACATTATGGTGTACAGTTTTGATAGCATTCCTTGTTTCTTTCTGAATTGTGTACACTGGTAACTCTGGATATGGGATTTCAGTACTGCGGTAAGGTTCAGATTCCCACTTTGTAGCCATCTTGCTGCATTTTTAAGTTCTTTTTAACATTACTCTCCAATTCGTAGGGGTGTAACATCAGCCTTAGCATCTTTGTTTGCTTTCTGCTTCTGGCACACTTGTTCCATATGCTTGCCTACAATTTGTCCAGCCTCTTGCAGTCGTTGTTTATGCTCTTGTACCCAATTCATGATTAGCTGTTTGGCCATGGCTTCATCAGGCTGTGCCTCTAAGACTAAATCCATCGGGAGTCTTCCATGGTGTCCAAACATTAAATAGTGAGGAGTATACCCAGTAGAGCAGTGAGTAATGTTATTATACAAATAAGTAAGTTCTGGGAGGAGAGCTGGCCAGTAGGGATGTTTGTGCTCGGGTAAGGCTGGTAACATTTCAAGCAGAGTCTGGTTGGTTCTTTTGCAAAGTCCATTATTTTGTGGGTGGTAGGCCATGGTTTTCAGTTTGTGACTTCCATAGAGAGCACAGTTTGTGGAAAAGCTGAGACTCGAAAGAGGTTCCTTGATCTGTAAGGACTTTGGTCGGGTAGCCAAATGGTCTTACAAAACATTTTAGGAAAGTTTGTGCTGTAGTCTGAGAGTGGAGAGGTCTCCACCTACACTAGAAACCACAAATTCTGAAAAGTGATCAACCATCGTGAGGACATACACGTGGCCACTTGTGCTTGGTTCTAGCTTCAAATGATCAAAGGCAACTAGCTCCAATGGTGCACTACTAATTATGAGGTGAAGAGGAGCTCTCTGGTCACTTTTCTCTCTACATTTAAGGCTACAGACTGGGCATTTCTCACACTGTTTAGCAATATCATTCCTCATGTCCTCATTCTTATCCAATAGAACCTTCTCCTAATGACAGCCTCTACTTTCTTATGCCCAAAATGTCCCAAATGGTCATGGTATGCTTCGAGTTACCACGGGTGCACTAGCTTTGGGAACAATGATATGAGTCAATTCACAGTGAACAGTGGGGTCTCTGCTTTGTTTAATAAGGTGAGAGTCTTCTACAGTCAGACAGGTTCTATGCCTCCATAGTTTTATCACTTCATGGTCAAGTCTTCTTCTTTCTTGTGGGGCAAGACTCATTTGCTTTAAAACAAGGGTTTTGACTTGTTAGACAGTGGGATCCTGTTCCTGTAACTGAACCCACAGACTTTTCTGGTCTGCAATTATGTCTGTTGGTTTGAGTTGGTTTTCAATGCTCGTTTCTGGAGAGATTTGGCAGCAGGCTTTCACAATTTCTACTGGTACCTGGAGGAAAGGCGGCATCTCTATATTGTCTAAGGAAGTGTCATCTGTTTCCACCTGTTCGGGTACTCGGGATAATGCATCTGCATTTACATTCGCTTTGCCGGAATGATACTTGAGGGAGAATCGATAGTTTGCTAGCCTGGAGGCTCATCTCTGTTCCAGTGCTTCTAGTCTCACTGTATTTAAGTGTGCTAAAGGATTGTTATGGTGAAAACTGTAAAAGGGGTGGCAGCCAAGTAATGACGGAACTTCTCGGGTGATGGCCCATACCAGTGCCAAGAATTCAAGCTTAAAAGAGCTGTAGCAGGCACCATCCACTCTGAGCCTCTTAGTCTGCGGCTTGCATAGGCTATAACCTGTTCAACAACATCTTGCTCTTGCACCAGTACCGCACCCAATCCTTTATTGCTGGCATCTGTATACAGAAGGAAGGGTTTTGTGTAATCAGGATAAGCCAGGATGGGAGCTTCAGTCAGTATCTTTCTCAGTTATCAAAGGCCTCTTGTTGCTCAGTCACCCATTTGACAAGACAGTTCTTAGGGACCCGACCTTCTGTCGATCCTCTCAACAGTTCATGTAGAGGCACAGCGATCTTTGAAAGGTCCTTGATGAATTGCCTGTAGTACCCCACAAAGACCAGGAACTTTCTGACGTATCTGACAGTGATGGGAACAGGCCAATCCCGTATGACTTTTATCTTCTCTGGATCTGGAGACACTTCGTCCGAGGAAACTATACGTCCTTAAGTAATTTACTTCTGACTACAACAGATGGCATTTGGATGGTTTTACTTTGAGAACATATTGGATCAGTCGTTGGAATACCTCACCCAAGTGCAGCAAATGTTCCTTGTGGGTTTTAGAGTACACAATGATATCATCTAGATATAGCAACAGGATATCAAAATTTAAACTTCCTAGGAAATGCTCGACCACTCTTTGGAAGGTTCTGGGAGCATCACAGAGTCCAAAAGGCATTCTAGTAAATTCAAAAAGACCCATGGGAGTAATGAAAACTGTCTTCTCCTGATTCTCAGGGTGCCATAGGGACTTGCCAATATCTACTAGTTAGGTCTAGGGTAGAAAACACAGTGGCAGATTGAAGAGCAGTGAGAGAATCCTCAATTTTTGGCAAGGGATAAGCATCTTTGTGGGTGATGGTATTTAGTTTCCTATAATCAACACACAATTGAATTTTGCCATCCTTCTTCTTTACTAATGCAATAGGAGCTGCCCAAGGACTGTGACTCCCTCTAATCACTTTGGCCTCCTTCATTTCTTTGATCATCTCTTTAACGGGGTAATACATTGCTGGTGGAATCGGCCTGAAGCGCTCTATGATGGGAGAATGTTGATTTGTGCAAATGTGATGTTGTACTTTGCGAGCCAGTCTGAAGTCCAGCGGATGTTTGCTGAAAGTTTCTTCATGTTTGAGGTCTACCTGAAGTACATCTGCCATTTGTTTTTCAGTGGTTTCAGGGTTACCCAGATTGATCTCTTTGGCCCAATCCAGCATAACAGGGCTACCAGCATCTCTTGCTTTCCTTTTTGGTACAGCTGCTGGCTCTTCAGTCATTCCAGTCTCTTCTTCTGCCTCAACGATATCCTGGAGGCATACCTTATGCAATTGAGCAACCGGCTGATTGCGGTAGAGCTGCATCTCATGGTTTCCATAATTTAATACTCTGACAGGAATTCACCCCTTAGTCATGGTAGCCATACTCCGAGCTACTGTTATGGGTTCCGCTTTCCCACTAGGATATGGCTTCACCAAGGTGTCGTAATCTTGATCCCTCAGGCCCACCTTCGCCTTTCACCACAAAGTGGTCTCCATTTCTGGCTTCAACGTCACTGGCTTGACATCTGTCACATGAACCTTACCGATCTCACCATCAACATTGGCAAACTGTTGGTGGCATTGTAGAAGGACGATGGTCTGCTGCAGGATGTACTTATCAATTGGAGGCGACTGCTTGGCTTTCTATTGGAGAATCTGGACCAGGTCTTCGAAACAGTTCTGATGGAAATTCATGCCCAGAATCAGTGGTGGCAGGCTATTGCTTTCCATATCACTGATGATAATACCCTGTTGGTCTTGGGTATTCTTCCCCAACTGGATATTTGCTTCAAGGTTGCCCAGGTAAGATACTTTACTAGAGTTCATACTGGAAGAATAAGAAAATCAGAAGGCATAGCCCATATAGATTTTCTCAACAATTCAGCGGTAGTGGCGAACGTCACCAAATTCATCAAGGTACTTGTCCAATCTCTGTTTAAAAAGATCCAGACTTTCTACCTCTACCACCTCCTGGGGCAGTCCATTCCATATCCTTATTGCTCTACACTTAAAACACATCCTTCTTTGTTCAGTCCTGCTCAATTCCTCACTCAGTTGCCTAGCATGCCTTCTCAATTGGTAGGTCTTTTCTTTAAACACCAATCCAACTCTGTTCTAATATCCTCATCCTTCAGGGATTTATATAATTCCAATAAATCCCCCTGTACCCTTCTACTCTCCAATGACCAGAATCCCAATCTTTCCAATCTGGCCTCATATGGCTCACCCTCACATCCCGAAATCAATCTAGTAAGGGATCTCTGTGGTCTTTCCATTAGTTTAATATCCCTCACCAATAATGGACCAGCCACGGTAGAGCAATAATCCAATACAGACTTCACCAAAGATCTTTACAACGTCATTAATACCTCTCTGCTCCTTGACTGAAAACCTCTCCTAATACAACCAACAATCTGCATTGCTTTGTTTGATGATTGTCTACTATTAACTTCATTTCTTAAATCATTTTGGACATAAATGCCCAGCTCTTTCTTGCATTCTGACACCCTAAGCTTCAGATCATACATATAGTAGATCTGTTTAATATATTGTCTGTCGAAGTGCATGATTGTACATTTATCCTTATTAAAGGTCATCTCATTCTTTCTTGCCCTATCTGCAATATACATCTAATCCTGTCCAAATATGAGTCTCTCATTGAATGTATCCACTACTGCTCCAATTTTAACATCGTCAGCAAATGTAATTAATGTATTATTACTAGATAGTTTCAGATCGCTTATGAATATACAGAACAAGAGTGGGCCCAGTACCGACCCTTGGGGAACTCCACTCCATACTCCATTTGGTTCAGACAGATAGCCCTGTATCTTTACCTGCTGCTGTCTGTTTTGCAGCCACTGTTCTACCCATCTTACAATGTTCTTATCTATTTCCATATCAATAAGTTTTTCTATTATTTTATAATGTGGAACTGTATCGAATGCTCAACTAAAGTCAAGCATTATCACATCCACATTTTTTCCATCATCAATACATTTGCTGACAAACTCATAAAAGGTCAGTAGGTTTGTTTCACATGACCTATTAGGCATGAAACCATGCTGATTCTTATCCAGAATACCCCTCTTTGACATACTTTCATAAATAGCATCACTCAGTGCCCCTTCAATAATCTTCACCACCACTGACGTCAAACTAACTGGTCAATAATTCTCTGCATCACTCCTTTTCCCTTTCTTATATAGTGGCTCAACATGTGCCAACCTCCACCCCTCAGGCACCACACCATCACTTAAAGATTTTTGTCCGAATTTAGTAATAATAGGTATCAACACATCACCCAACTCCTTCAAGAAGTGTGGGTGAATGCCATCTGGTCCTGCTGCCCCATCCAATTTCAATCTCCTTACTCTTTTTGCCACCCTCTCTTCAGTTATAATAATTTGAGGATCCTGATTACATGTCCCTATATTACATTTATCCATGTCAACATTATTTTTCCTAAACACAGCCCTAAAACATCTGCCAAATTCATTGGCCTTATATATAGGCTCAGATGTCATGACTCCATCAATGTTCAAAGGTCCCACTGTGCCCCTACTTCCCTTACCACTCTTCACATAAGCAAAAAAGCTTTTTTTTATCTTTATTTGCTGCTAATCTAAATTCAAACCATTTCTTAGCATTTCTTATTTCCATCTTTAATCTTCTCAGGACTTTCTTATAACTATATTTAGACATTTCTGACCCATTAGTCTTCATTTTATTAAACACTATTTTCTTTTTCCTGCACATTTTTAATATTTTTCTATTCAGCCATGGTGGCTTTTTACCCTTATAATTATAAGCCTTTCTACATGGGATGTGAGTTTTTGTCAATTTATTTAGTACATCCAATAAATAATTCCAAGCTTCTTCCATATCTAAGCCTTCTAGACCACTTTCCCAGTTCATTCTTACCAATTCATTTCTTATAGTTCTATAATTCCCTTTAATATATAAATATTGAACTGTATCTCCCTTAACTGGTTTAAGTGCCCAATCCATCACAAACATAATGGACTTATGGTCACTATTACCTAATTGAGGTTGGATGCTAACGTTCTGTATTACCTCAGGAATATTGGTCAGTATAACATGTAAAATATTATTACCTCTTGTAGCCTCTCTTATGCATTGTTTAACTCCCCCCGGCATCAGTTCCTCATGGACTCTACATGCTAAATTATTACCAAGCTGTTTTTTTTTCCCACTCAATGTTATGCATGTTCAAATCCTCCATAAAAATAATATTTGTTGTCTCTGCCTGGTTTGCAATATCTTTAATACAGGCCTCAGTTTCTCCCATACCAACATCAGGTGCCCTGTAAAAAAACAGAGATTCTGCATTTTTTACCCTTAATACCCAACAGCTCAATAGTTACTATTTCAATTCCCTTTAAGTTGTTACATTGTTCAATTTCCCTTACCTCTATTCCTTCTCTAATAAAAAGAACCACACCACCTCCTATTTTCCCTTCTCTGTTTTTTAAAGACTCTATATCCTGGAATATGTTGCAACCACTCATTTTCATTATCCCACCATGTTTCAACTATTCCTACCATATCTAAACTCTCCTCTCTAATTATAACCTCTAATTCTGCCATACTTGCTATAGTTAAGCTTCTGGCATTACAAAACATGGCCTTAATTATTGATAACCTTTTACTATTTCCCACCTTAGGAGCCTCATGTACCCCTTTATTTCCCTTCATCCCCTTCATTTTCAGTTTAAACAATTCTCTATTGCCTGTCGCAATCTCATCCCCAAAATTCTGCTTCCTCTAAAATTCAAGTGCAACCCTTCTTTACAGTAAAGTTCCTTTCTTTCATTAAAAGTTCCCCAATGTTTAATAAATAGATAGCTCTTATTTTTAGTCCATTTACACAGCCATTCATTTGCTAATGCAATCCTTCTCATTTTATAAACATTTACCCTGGGTTCTGGAAGTATTTCCAAAATCACTATTTCACACCCTTTTTCTTCTAACTTCTCCACCAAATTAATGTAGTTCTTCTGCATCTCAGGTAGGGTTTTTCTCATAATGTCATTTATGCCTATGTGGATCACTGCCAGGGGATGGTCCCCTGCACCACTAAATATATTATCAGCCATGTTGTATAAATCCATAGCCCCTGCCCCTGAGAAGCTACTGACCATCCTGTTTTCTTTGTCATATTTACAGATATACTGGTCAGTATACTTAACGATGGAATCACCAATTACTATAATCTGCCTTAGATTCTCCACTCCTCCCTCCTCCATATGTTCCATGTTTTCATTGCCACTGTCTTCCACTATGATAAATTGATTTAACTCCCCCAGCACACTAAATCAATTTGTTACTGTTATTCCTTCTATTATACTAACAGCAGACTCATTTGTAGTATTTATTTCAGTCTCATCCTGGCCTGTTCCTTCCGTGTTATAATTTGTACTTATTATCTCCTGATCCTTCCTTAACTGTCTTGGAACCGGTCTAAGAGGACTTTGACCCCTACGCTTTCTTTTAACTTTGTTGCTCTCATAATATTTTCCAGACTTTTGTTCATTTCCAACATATCTTGACTTCCTTTTCCCATATCCATTTTCTAAACCTTCTTTTTCCTTAGCCTCCTCATTTACATTTAGGCTTGAGAGTACTTTAATCCTTTCTGTTAATACCCCTTGGCTCCTTTCTAAATTCTCTAATCTTTCAGTAACCATTACTAAATTACTATGTAATTCCTTATTTTATTCACATTTTTCACATTCGTAACTGTTATAGTCCGTCTCCAATTCTACCATTTTATACATACCACATCCTTTACATCCAATCATCAAGTCCCCCTCTGTGGTCAGTACTGAGGCTACAAAACTTTGTGTCCTCACCTCTCCTGTCACCATTTTATACTCCAATATACTTCAATTTTCAAGAAAATATCTATACTCCTCTGCTCACTGCCACTGCTTCATGCTAACATGCAAACATGCACTAGATGCGCGTGTCTCAGTGTGCCAAGATGCGCCACACATGCTCACACTGCTCACGTGAGCGTCTGTTTAAATCCCTGAAAGGACCTGGAAGCTGCAAAGGTCTCACCCCAAAAATAATCATGTGCCTGAGTTTAAAATTACAAGCACCTGCCCCCTAAAATAGCAACACAGTTATCCTGGCCACGAGTACTTGCTTAGTCTACTGCAGACTACAGCTCTCAGACCTGAATGTGTTCTCTGTTTAATAGCCCTCTGCCATAACACATGGAGGGACTCACTGAAACAGCAAAATATAAATATCAGGCAACACAGCACACTAACAGCAACTCTGCTGATCAAACCACCCTGTCCCACCGCTTTTGGTGGTCACACAGTCCAGGAATTGATCACACAGAGTGCCACTCGCCTGGGCATCTGTTTAAATCCCTGAAAGGATCCGGAAGTTGCAAAGCTCTCGCCCCCAAAACAATCATGTGCCTGAGTTTAAAATTACAAGCACCTGCCCCCTAAAATAGCAACACAGTTATCCTGGCCATGAGTATTTGCTTAGTCTACTGCAGACTACAGCTCCCAGACCTGAATGTGTTCACTGTTTAATAGCCCTCTGCCATAACACATCGAGGGACTCACTGAAACAGCAAAGTATAAATATCAGACAACACAGCACACTAACGGCAACTCTGCTGATCAAACCACCCTGTCCCACCGCTTTTGGCGGTCACAGAGTCCAGGAATTGATCACACCCACTGTTTCACACTTCAGCTCCATTACTTGCTATCAATTTGATCCATGACCTTGGAGGTGGTTTGAGATCCTCGGGTGTCCAATACCTCCGGAAATACGCCCCTGCATGGTGGTGACTTATGATCCCGTATGTAATAATGCCATCAGTTCCACTCCTTCAACTTTCATGGGCACCGTCAGGCTCCTGCCGATGAAGCAAGACTGGTCTATTGAAGTGGTTGTACCTGGTCGTCCGTCCTTTGGGAATTGTCCCTCATCCCCAAAGAATTCCTGTTTAACATCAAGGTTGTGTCAGCAGGTTGATTGCATCATTGCTCTACGTGACCACTTATGCTGCACCAATGACAGATCAGTCTTCCGTGGTTATTATAATGATCCATTGGGCGTCTTCCCTTGCTCCTCCTAGGACAGTCTGAATGGTCGCTGACTCTTCTCTCTCTTTCAGTCTGGTCATGGGGCATCTCTCTCCACCAACCTTCCTTCAGGCCCTGCACTTTCTGACAGACCTCCGTCATTTTACGAGTCAGGGTGGCAATTTGTTCAGCCAGTTGAGAGTTTGGGTATGAGTTGGACTGAACAGAATGGGTTGGTGCCTGTGCCATTTGACTGTACATTTGACCCTCATCTGGATGATAACTTGGGTAACCTGTCAGTTCTCTTTCATATTCTGACCTCTCCAGGGGCAATTCTTCATGCTGGGGTCCTCTTCTCCACGAGTCCTCTCTGGTCCACCTTTCCATCTGGTACCCTGTGGTGTTGCTCCAAGTGGTGTTGCCATCTGTGGATAAGTCATGACCTCTTCTCCCGGGTGTCCTGAACCTAGAATCTTAATTGCCTTCTCCTTGAAGTTCAGGAAATCGGCCTCGGGATCTTGTAAGTGCAACATCCTAAGCTCTCTTCTCAAAGCCTCGCTGTGCACCCCTTCCATAAATTTTTCAACCGGCACACGGTCCGCATTTCGGAATTCTTTAGCATCTGCTCGCTTGATTGCCCTCAACAATTCTTGCAGGCTTAGGCCATATTCTCGAAGGGTCTCCTGGGGCCTCTGTGTGTGGGAGAAGAACTTCATCTTGAGATCTGACATCGTATGGGTATTGAAAATCTGCTGCAGTCTCTGCAAAATCTTTTCAGTGGTAGTCTTCACTCCACCTAGCCAGAACTGTACTTCTTGATAGGCTGCCCCTTTCAGCTGACCAATCAGAATTTCGACTTTTTGCTGCTCTGGGTCTGGTACAATCTAAATATTGCCTGCATCTTTGAGCAAAACTCTCCTAAGTTGCTGGTTCCACCCCCATTTCTTTCCCTGGAGAATTGTGGAAGCCATGGCGCTCTGGAGTAATACGGCATAGTTAATGGTAATGGAGGCATACTTCCTTGGTGTTCGTCCCTTTCTCTCTCAATCACCTCACCATCTCCTCTGGACAACCCACTGCTACAACCCAGCTCCATTGGCATCTCCCTCAAGTAAACTCCGGCTTTGGACTCCTTGGACAAATAATTATCTGATCTTGCTGACTATGCCAAGAAATTTGTGATGGTGTGTGGTGCTCTGCTTCTGCAATGGTGATGAGCACCGAGGTCTGAATAAGTAAGGATAGATGAAATGTATCCAACAAGGAGAGGCAGGAGTCATCCAATGAGTTTGATGCCCGCTGGGCTTTAGTCAACAACAGGGGTAGGATGGCACGGTCACAGGAGGGGTAAACAAAACACTGATGAACAGACAATTCTCATACAATGCTGCTAAACGGTTACTGAATCTCTAAGAACCCAGGTTTGGAAGCAAGTAACTAAATCATATGCTAAGGAAAATAAATATTCTGAGGTGCACCTCAGCCTAGTGCCACTATACTCAACATTCTCTTAGAATCAATTATGGTATAGTAGTACAATACTCTGTCACCTTTAGTATGGCCTAAGGCATCGGAATAGAATGACTACCCCTTGGAAGACCTTACAACCACTGACTCAGGTCGATTACGGCAGTGTACATACAAAGTCAGCACAGAGTCCAGTCGTAGCCGAAGTCTTCATGCGCACTGTTGAGTAAAGTTGGTAGCTACAGAAAATTAGGAAAAGGGAGTTTCCTAGAACACTCAGAACATGATCCCAACACAGACCTAGCTAAGGCCACTGGGGCGGTGAGAGGTTTTTTAGACAGACCATATATTTCTTGGCATAAAACTCACTCTCTACAAGGCTGCCAACATAAAGAACAAGAAGAACAAGCTCCTGGGTTGAGCCCACTGGAGGGCTATCAGAATCAAACTAGATGAAGAAGGCTTCATGGCCAAAACACACCTTGGGGCCACCAAGGATAGAAGAGAACAAGGAAGATACATGGTGATGAACCAACTGGAGGATTACCAAGGACTGGACAATGCTGTGGAAATTCTGATGCAACCAGGAACCAGGAGAATCTGAGGTAAAGATGGATTATTCTGAAGTGTCAACACAGAAGACTGGAACAACACAATAAAACCGCAGACACGTCCCGCACTGGGCTTCGACGAACTTGACTTGTGGCGAATGACATGGGGACGCAGATAAGGTTCTTCTAGGACAGGCACACTCTTCAGAGGGCAGCCAACCTTGGGTCATCTGGATCAGGAACCAAGAGATGATACTGGAACAGCAGAAGCAATGCACTTGGACTTTGGCGTACTTGACTTCAAACTGAGGAAAACAAGAAACGGTGGGGCGACTTGCATGGGCTTCGATGTACTTATTTATTTATTTGCGTTTTGGTAACCGGGTAAGTCCACTGAGACAATTACAGTCCCTTTTTCAGGGTCGACCTAGGATTGAGGAACAACCATGAAGTTACAAGTGAAATCAGCAATGTAGTTCTCGTGTTACAAAGTTGGCATTGGGCAGAGTACGTGTCGAGACAAGATATTGCAATTACACAAACAATCAGTTTCAGACTTTCTTTTGGCGAGCAATGCAAGCCTAGATAGAGGAGACTATATACAGTGCAGTTATAGAACAAGCTTCATATTAAACAGTAGAAATATAATATGGAAATGGCTAGGATCAGAGATTCTATGCATACTACTCTCATATTATGCTAGGACAGAGCAGTAGAGGAGTGAGAGGAAGGATAAGACATAAGGAGGCAGCTGTGTGGAAGGAGTAGGAGTTTCTGGGCAGGCACCCTTCAGCGAAAACAAGAGCATGTAGCCAAGTTAGATAGAAAGGCAGACAAATGAGACTGGAATTGTGAGAGGGAGGAGCAGGAGAGAACAGAGGGAGAAAGGGAGTTCCAGTCAGTTAGAGCAGCACATGAAAAGGAGCATCTGGATGCAGCAAGACGTATTTTGGGAACAATGATAAGGGGGAGAGAGGCAGAGCAAAGCGTGTGGTGTTGGTTTGAGGTGAATAAGTTCTCTGAGTCAAGGAGGGCTGAATTTGTGGAAGAGCTTGAAAATGAAGTTCAGGGTGGAGTACCTCAGTTTTGCTTCGTATGAGGACCACCCCAGTGAGGCGAGGACATCACAATGGTGATAGCGGGCAGGGGTTCCCAACAGTGGCGGAGCCAGGTTTGGGAGCATTTGGGAGCCGGGGGGGCCATTCAGTCAATCATGGGCTCCACAATGGGCACTAAACAGTGAATAAAGATGGTGGCAGGGCATCACTACTAACACTTGGGCAGCCAGGAGGGGCGACCACCCCCCAGCCCCCCCTCTAGCTCTGCCACTGGCCCCCAAATCAAAGCGACCAACCCTGTGGTATACCTGAGAGAGGAGGGACACAGAGGCAGAGTTAGTGCTGAGGAGGAGGGGTGCAGCATAGGATAAGAGGGGGAGGAGGGATGCGGAGGCTATTTTTTGGCAGAAGGCAAGTGTGAGGTGCGGGCATATGCGATAGAGGAGTCTGAGTTTCTGGTTGAGGTTTTTGATAGTGTTTGAGATGTGGGAGTTGAGTGGGAGGGCAGTGTCCGAGGTAACACTCAGATATTTGAAGGAGTGGACCACCTCTAATGAGTCTCCCTTGATAGTGGAGATGCTAAGGGTAGGTTGATTAGCCTTTTGCACAGGTCGATAATTGAAGACCATGCACTTTGTTTTTTTTTTAGTTGAGAACAAGATGATTACACTGGAACCAGTCTTCCAGAGAGGCGAAGTCTGAGGCAAGGTCCCGATTGATTTGGTCTATAACTGGAGAGGAGCGGTAGATGATGGCACCGTCTGCATATAGATGAACCGTGGCTCCCCCGCAGAATTTGGGAGGTCGTTGATAAAGAGCGAGAATAGCATGGGGCCCAGAATAGAGCCTTGCGGAACACCATGGGAAACTGGTTTTTGTTCAGACTGGGAGCCATCCCATTTAACTTTCTGGGATCGATCAGACAGATAGCTCTTGATCCAGAGCAGCGAACTGTGGTCCAGGCCAAGTAGATGCAGCTGGTGAAGCAGAAGCCTGTGATTCATGAGGTCAAATGCTTTTGTGAGATCCACAAATATGGCTCCAGTGGCCTGGCCCTTATCCATAGCATGGAAGATGTCAGATGTTACTTTTGTGAGTGCAGTGAGAGTACTGTGACTCTTTCTAAAGCCATGTTGACAGGGTGATAGCAGACTGTGGGAGTTGAGATAATCTTGTAGATGATTATACACTATACGCGCTTGTATTTTTGCTTGGTGTGAGAGAAGAAATATAGGGCGATAGTTTTTTATTATGGAGTTAGGTCCCCCTTTGTGGACCGGGACTACTACTGCTACCTTCCACTTATCTGGCACAATGTTGGAGAGGAAGGACCGGTTAAACAAATCGTGGATGGGGCGAGCTAGGGCAGGGGCACCCAGCTTAAGAAATTTTGGTTCCAGTGAGTCGTATCCAGGAGAGCCCTCAGGTTTTAAGTTGGATAGAAGTTGCTGCACCTCTTTGAGTGTGGCTAGTTTTAAATGGAATTCAGGACGATCCCCTAGGTTAGGTGGGAGAGTCATGTGAAGAGAGGGAGAGTTGTGGAAGACTGAGGTGTATTTTTGTAGGTCAGTGAAGACTTTATTAAATTCAGTGGCTATGGAGAGTGGGTCATCAAGGGTGGAGCCATTGACAGAAATAGAACTTGGGTTTTCTACACTCTTTCCTTTTACTAGAGAGTTAATTTGCTTCCAGAATTCATTGGGATTACTAAACTGCTCAGTTTGGAGAGATTTAAAATGGTATCTCTTAGCTGTGTGTACAGAATTTTTACATTTATTCTCGAGCTGTTTGTAAATAAGCCAGTCTGAGGGGAGTCCACTCTGTTTATACATTTGCCATGCTTTATCACAGAGGGTCATAAAGGATCTGATATCAACAGAGAGCCACAGGGCTTTAACACCCTTGGATCTGCATTTCTTCTTAGCGTCGTGTTGGTTGACTATTTTGGTGAGAGTGGAGATTAGGAAGTCTAGGGCTAGGTTTGTCAGGAAATGTATTAATGGGGCTTCAATCTGTAGTGTTAATGGATGACAGGAATCTGTTGATGTCAAACTTAGACATATCCCTTACCAGGGAAATCTTGGGTGGAGGGTTGGTATAGTTGTTTCTCCACACACAGAAGGTGGGAGAGCGATCGTTTAAGCAATCTGAGAGCATGCCAGCAGTTTTGGTTTTAAGTGGGCAGTTGGTGGCCATCCAGTCTAGCAGGGTGTGGTTGCCAGATTTTGGATTGACTCGTGTATGATCATGGATTAACTGGGTGAGGTTACTGTCAGCAAGTGATGCATGGGTATTACCAGTATTGGGGTGGAGCCAGTCGATGTTGAAGTCCCCACATAGGATGAGGTCGTGCTTTGGGAGGCTGCCTAAGGATGCAAGGAGAAGAGGCAGGTTAGCAGTGGTAAGACTGGGGATATATATATATATATATATATATATATATATATATATATACACACCCTATGATGAGTTTTTTAACATTTCCAAGCGTAAGTGTGACATACAGGGACTCAACGAGAGGAGGTGAGGAGACAGGAGTGGGGAGGAGAGTGACGCTGAGGCCTGTTCTATAGACGATCATTACCCTTCCCCCCTTTTTCCTAGCCTATCATGTCTAAAGTTGCCTAGCCTGGAAGGGACACCTCATGCTGTTTGATGGCAGGTTTTAGCCAGGATTCAGATATGCATAGGATGTCGGGGGCCATTGGTATAGCCCAGGCTTCCAATTCAACCATTTTGGGGCGTAGGCTGCGAATGTTAATGTGGACTATTTTTAGACCTTTCATAGGAGGTACAGATGCTGCAGATTGGTTCATGGGAGAATGAAGTGCAGGTCCAGGGTTGGTTTCAATGTCCCCAGCCTGAAGCAGCAGGAGGAGAGTGGAGACAGTTACCCAGGGCAAGGTGCCAGTAGAGAATATTACAAGGACCGAGGTAGCATTGGGAGCACTGAGTTGTTTGTGCAGCCAGTACCCAAACATAGCTGTATCATGTTTAGGCAGACAGGGGATGTAGAGAAGTACAGTCAGGGATTCTGGTTCAACGTGAACTGGGGGGGGAGGTGAACATTCACCCTCAGGGTGTTGGAGGGCCCCAGCTATCACCCAGTCTACATACCAGCTTGAAGTAATTAGACAAGCAAGTGAGACTAACCAAGTTATACTGCTCATTATAGCAGTCATGTCAAACTGGACAAACAGGCAGCGAGCAGAGTTCAGGTGTCCTACCTAATCTTGGAGCACTAGGTCCAAAGGCATCAGCAGGGAGACAAGAGCCAATGGGGAGGGGACTTTCTGAAGAAAGAGGGCAGCAGGAGTGTAAAGGAGGCCTGGAGGGGTGGGGTGGGACAAAAATCATGCATGCAGGACAGAGCTACAAGCCCCCAGCTACCCGATTTCAAGCCAGAGAACTTGGCTGAAAGACGCACCAATCAGGAACGATGCTCCTCGTGGCCAGCCCAATCAGGAGTCCTCAGGGAAAGCCACAGTCAATGAGAGAGCCGCCAAAACAGCCTGGCTCCAGATTCAAATGGCGGTGTACCTTCACTGCTGAGTCCAAGAGTCAGGACCAGGCGGCCGGTCCAAAGAGGGATGCAGAGTCCGGAGAGGCGGCTGCCAATGAGACGGACATAGGCGCCGCCTGTTGTGTGCCGCTCGGGGTTGGGGGCGCTTCGATCTGAGGAGAAAACAGAAAGCGAGTGTGAATTAAATGTGAATAAGATAGGAGGCATGGGGGGGCTGGTGACAGAGATTCAGTGGGGGTGGGGTGATCGAGGGGAACACAAAGGCTGAGCACTTAAGTGTTGCTGAGGGAGCGGTCTGAATGGGACATGAGAGGGGGAGGACAGAAGATAGAGTGTAAGGTTTCAGCAGGAGGGGAGGGCAGGTTCAAGTTTGAGCTGTGGCTGCAGAGATGGAAGTGCTTAGTTAGAAAACAGGTTGTGGGAGGGATAAAGGAACGGCAGGGGTTAAGTAGTAAGTGTCTAAGGTCGCAGTAAAGAAAGGAAAAAAAAAAACCTTGACTTTGGCGAGCTCAACTTTGGCGGATGACAGGAACGTGGCTGATGATCTTCTGGGTGGATACCTTCTGGAGAAGAGATATGTTGAACAATGTCTTCCCTCAGGTAGAGACTGATTCTGTAGAAACAGGATGGCAGGCAACACCATAGAGTAGTATCATGGCAGAAGATTGAGTCTATACCCATACATTTGCAACACTAAAGCTGGCAGATACACTTTCACAATGCTCCAAGATAACTATTCGTTGCTGGGGTAATTCGCCAGGAACAGGGGCAAATTACCAGAATCCAGGGCAATTGTTCATTGAGGGGGCAATTTGCCAGGAACTGAGGCAAATTACCAGAATCCAGGGTAATTGTTCGTTGCAGGGTCAATTTGCCAGGAGCAGGGGCAAATTACCAAAATCCAGGGTAATTGTTCATTGCAGAGGCAGTTTGCCAGGAACAGGGGCAATCTACCAAAATATGGGTCAATTGTTCATTGCAGGGGCAAATAACCAAAATTCCAGGGCAGTTATTCATTGCAGGGCCAAATAACCACAATCCCAGTAACAACACAGTCTCAGTACTTTGCAATCAACACAACAGTTCAGATACATATTTTCATTAATTGACAGTCACTACATTGCAGTTGTGTGCTAAGCATCTTTTTTTTCTCCGACCCTTCCCAAAAGTACCGTACTTGCGGGTCCCTTTTGTACCAGGATCTGGCTACCCCTGGCAAACCCCTGGGTAAATACCCTTTCTCTCACTGGGCCTCCCTTGCCCTCGTGACTTGCTGGGTCCCTTTGGATACGATGGGCCTACTGGTGGCCTTAAGAGTTGCCCTTTTCACCCTCTCCTCAAATTGGGGTCTTTGTTACCCCTTCCGAAACACAATAGGCCTTGATGCCCTTTTAATTGGTTGGCCCTTTCAATTCTGGGCCTAAAGTTGCCCTCTTTTCAAATGACTTGGGGTCTTTTGCTGCCCCTTTAATACCAGGGTCTAACGTGGCCCTTTTTTGAATATCTGGCCCTATGTTGCCCCCTTTAATTCTGGGCCTAGATCGCCCTTTTAACTATGTAGGCCTGCTCAAGGCCTCCCTGTCAATGATCGGGTTTGCCCCACCTCTGGTCCACCCCCTTATACATTTTTTATCAGTCTCCTATGGGCTTTCCTGGCCGGCTCCTCCCAGTGGGCGTCACCGTGCCTGGAATATTTAAATTTACAGCTGGCCCTTCTCTCCCGGTCCTACAATGGCGCTTCAGTGCTTAACAAATAAAACTTTTATTTTAAGTACTTCTGGCAGTCATCACTCTTCCTTTGTGCTGCCACCAAACTCACCACCCAAGCTGGGGTGAAGATATCTCTAGAGGGAGGGAAGTGTTTTAGCAGTGGGAGGGAACCGATGGGAGGTAGCAGGCAAAGCGGCAGATGGCTGGGGCCTCTGGAAGGCTGACGACTTTTTCATTGCAATGCTGCTTTCTCTGCCACTGATGAGGAACTGGAACACTAGGGGAAACAAAAAAATAAATGGGGCTAAACAGAGCCCACACTGCCGCAGGGAACCGGACTCTCTCTTCACCGGACACCAGACCGCCAGACTTGACCGCAGGACACAGTGCAGGAGCAGAAACAGGAGCACTTTACAGGTGTCTTCATTGGCTGGAGGAGGGGAACCACCGCGGAGTCAACAAGACCCACTACACAACTCCAGGTAAGCTGTAAGTCCCTGTTGCACTCCTGTGACCCTCTCAACTCCACAACCCAGTCCGATCTCCTACAAAAATGGTTTTCTTTACTTGAAAGTTCCAGAACCCCGAGCCCGTGTCCACACCAATGGCCAGGATTTAAACTAGGCACCACACGCTGGCCAGGGACAGTGGTCCCAGCATGTGGGTGCCCACTCTCATGCTGCCTGCTCTGGGGGGAGGGGTGGTGGTGGAATGGAGTATAGCAAGCAGGCAGCAGCGAGACAAGAAAAGAAAAACATTCTTTTTTTTTTTTAAATATGCGTGGCCTGCCTGATGATTCTTGGGGGGGGAGACACAATGGGCTCCTAAGCACAGCATCTCATACCCCACAATACCACAGAGACCCCTGGGGCATTCTATGCCCCTCTATTGTTTTCTGTGGTGCCCCCATTCCTTTACCCCCTTACTTTGGGACACTACAAATGCCTTGGGGAGGTTGATGTAAATCGCCCCAGCAACTTGGTGACTGTCTAAAGCTCTATGCAGGAACCCTCAGTATTCCAGCAGGGCTGTGGAGGTACTATGCCCCTTGCGAAAACAGTGTTGTTGGGGACATTGGATTCCATATTTATCCAAATAGTCGACCAGCTGGTCAGCAACTATCCTCTCTAATGCCTTGGAGAGTGGGGGCAGTATTGATATTGGCCATCAATTCATGTGTATGGCTATGTCACCACTTTTGTGAACCAGGGTGACCACTGTGGCATTCCAGAGGAAGGGGAACTGACCTAGCTGAAGAGATAGGTTCAAAATAATAAGCGGAAGAAGCACTTCTTCGAGGGTAAGGGCCAGCAACTTAAGGTCCAAGGAGTTGCTATTGTGTATGGCCTTGCCTAGCACATTCAAAAGGTACTTCCTAGCTTCTGAAACCGTGACTGCTTTGAGGTTGGGGGGTGAGGGAGACTCGCTGTGTGCAGTCTTAGGGCCTGGTGCACTCTCAATAGAAGATTCAGGGGGATCGGTTGGCAGTATGCTGCTAAGGTTTGTAAAAGCATCATTAAAGGTAATGGCAATAATGTTAGGGTCCTGAGTGATCTCACCACTCACAAGTAGCATGGAAGGTGAGGCATTTTTTGTTTTGTTGTTCCAGCCCCCCGAACCTCCTGTCGGAGGTCAGCCCTAGTGCTCACCTGCCGCCCCCCCATGCCAAGGCTTCCCTCCCTGGGTGGGGCCACTAGGAGGGCTCCCTCCCAATGGTCATTAGTGGCAAGCCCCAGCTTACCCTCTGGGTCGGGGCCACGGGAGAGGGACCCCCCCCAATGGACACTGGTGGCAGTGGGGACGGTGGTGGAGCTGGGCATCATGCCCAGGAGCTGGCTTTTTGCATTGATGCTAGAGCCCTGGGGGCGGGACATGCAATGACATCCAGCCCAATTTCGCCCATGTGTCGGTAGTACTAACTGTGGCGGCATCTCTCCGTTCCCCGCCAGGTCCAGGATGCAGTGGACACACTTCCTCCCTCCCCTGGAGAAGGAGAGCAGTCTCAGGATGCTCGATCCTTCTCCCCCTGCCGGCCCTTCAACACCCAGGTCCATTCCCGTTCCCAAACCCGGGTCGGCAGCATCGCAAGCAGAAATCCAACCGGTGGGCCAGGGGCTTTGCTATTTTTGCCAGTAAGGTCCTTCATATTTTCTCAGAATCTTCTGCTGTCATCCCAACGAATGAAGCAGTCTTTAAAATATTGGGATTTTGCGAGTCTGATTTTGCGAGTGCAGATGTTTCTGGCAGATCTATACTTTTGCATGTTTGTCTTTGCAACCAGTGGCTTGGCTCTGTGCCAGAGATGGTCTCTGGTAAGAATAAGTTACAGAAGACGGGGTGGGGGTGGGCGGATCCATGAGTTATGAGCTCCTTTAATTTTACGCTGCTTTAACCAGTGCATAGATATTACAGGCATCGTTAAACTTAGCAATAAAGTTACCTAATGCCTGGTCAGTATCTACAGCTGAGTACAGTGGGACCAGTCAATGTGCCTCAGGTAAGACTTGAGTGAGTCCAGATGCCCATGTTTGAGGGGTATGACCTGAAATGATTTTGAGGGAAGGCTCAGCGGCCTTGTTGGCCCAGAGACAAGTGACAGGGGGAGTGTTTATTAAATGAGTCTGCATGTACTACATTGTTGGAGATCCTGTCTGGCTGGTTTGTGATGACCCAGTCAAGTAGGGAGCTGGAGCTTGAATGGTAGTTAAACCTGGTAGGTAAGTCAATCATTTGTGAAAGGATAATACAGAACAGGGCATCTTTGTATTGGGTGGCATCGGGATAATCAGTTTACATTAAAGTCCTCTAGGACTATCACCTCCCAGTTTTGCTTAAGGCCTTTAATGAACTCTACAATTCTGTGGAAACCAGTTGATTGATCTCAAGGGGGTGGGGGTGGGGGAAAAACCAAGGCTATAGTTAACATTTTGCCTTGAGAACCTAGCGGTAGCCTAACAGCTAAGGGCTGTGCAGAGGTCCCTGTGTCAATTAGAGGGAGGTTGTGGCACCTGATGTGATCTTTGATGTAGAGAGCACCCTCACCACCCCTTTTCCCAGTCCTGTCTAGCCTAAAAAGGGTGTACCCATTTAGTGCTATGAAAGTGTTCAAGACCGTGGGTGAGAGCCAGGTTTCAACTAAGGAAAGAACGTCAGGGTTGTGCTGTTTACCCATACCTGGAGCTGGTCAAATTTGGCCAGCAGACTTTGAATATTATGTGCTCTGGATCCACATGCAGGTTCTCAGGTACTGACTCAGAGAGTCAGGTTCTGATAAAAATAAGCGGATCGTCCTCCTCCACCCCCTTCAGGGAGATCCACTACTCTAAGATTCATGGCTGTACTGGCATTTTCAGGAGTTTCCAAATGGGTTGTTCTCTGGGGTCATTTTTGCAAAGGCAGCCTGGGTCCTGATGGATCTTTCAGCAGCCTCCGTAGCTGTGGACACTGCACCCTCTATTTTGGCATCTTGCATCCCCCTCCTGTCCAGTATCTGCTCCACTTTCTTGTCCATTTCTTTCACTGCCTGTAGCACAGAGTCCCATGGCAGGGGATCTCATGTTCCACTTGAACTGCAAGAGTCTCCTTTCTCTGTGTTGCTGAGTTGGACTTGTTGTGACTGCTGTGCCCCTTTCTGGTCCAGACTGTCAGCCCCTCCTTTTGGTTTCCCCATTGCGATGAGTGGTATCAAAATACTCAGGAAGGTAAGCATTATCAAACCACTGTATTATGAAATAAATATAAGAAACCACTTAGAATTATAAAAATTAAAGGAGAACTACTGGCAGAGGTGAAACCCTGGCCACTGCACAGATTGGGGCTTCATCTCTCAGATCCCCCCTGTAGGCACCATATTAATGTAACTCCCAGAGGGCGCTATCCTAAGGACTACCACCCCTGCCTGTCTCAGCTGTGACAGTGTAAGGGGCCCAGATCCGTTGACGGGTGCCTCCACCCAGAGGTCGGGGTTAGGACAGTCAAGGTTGACTCGGTCACAGCCCTCTGGGTTGCTGCAATCCCCCCTTCTTCCCACTAGTGGCTCACACAGAGTAATTACAATGCTCTCCCCCTGAACACTTGCCCCCTGGCTCGAACCACTCAGCGCATTCCGGGGACCCCCTGGAAAGTAAGGTACAGTTATCAAATATTCACTGTGCAGTATATCACCAGTAAAACACAAACCAGCCAGAGTACTCTTGCAAAACAAACAATCTGATTTATTTAAGGGGAGATAACAAGGACTGGGGGAAATCAGGGTGATTGGCTTACCCTTAATATACTGTGTGTGTGTGTGTGTATATATATATATATATATATATATATATATATGTATATATTTACCTACCTAGGGCTCTGTGCACAGGCCTAAACCTATCAGTTCCTGTCTGTGGGTACCCAAACCCTAATGGCTAGTTCCTCGATGCAGCTGGTTGGGGCCCTGACACAAAAGAGCATTCAATTCCTATGAAGATTTGATGGAGCCAGAAAGCTCAATTAGTACAGTCTGCAATACAACAAAACGACTTTGTCTTTGTTGGTAACTTTAGCAGGGGGCTACCCTGATTTAGTACTCACAATTCCAACAGAGAACCACTCTTTCACTGCTTACAGGGCTGAGCCTGAGCTTCAACGGCCTCCTCACACATTTATATGGAAAAACAACAGAGGGGTACCATACCAGGCAGCTGCTTCCAGGACCCAACCAAACTCGCAGCTATGCGGGTGTCTCGCTGCAGCCTTACTGTCCTGACAGACCGAGCGTGATTCAGCAGATTCTCCAGTCTTCTACAGGGTGAGCCTGGTAGGTAGCTGTGTGACTCACAGCCTCCTCTGACTGCTTCCCCCGCGGATTTAGTCTGAAGCTGTCCGCTATGCAAACGGCCACTTGAGGTCTTTCATGCGCTTCCCGCACGAATACTTATCGCCGCTGGAGCAAGAGGCTCCTTCCCCACTCTCAGCCACTGCATCTCTGCCCTTCTGGCAGTTGGGGCCAACCTTCTCATCACACGCCACCCATTCCCATAGGTGGGCTGTAGACACCAAGCTATGAGACCTGTCTCGATTGGTGCAAAAAGGTGCCTTGGGTCATACTTCTCTTCCCAGGATTACTAGCTAAGTCCTCATTGGTCAGCTGGCTCTATTGAGAGTCCAAATGTACTGATTGGTCCAATTCGGCAGTTCAGGACCAAAATGGAGGAGATAATCAGAACAGTCTTTGCTGCAAAGAAGGCAGGTTAGAACAACTATATTATCATTATTACTCCAAGTTATTTCCAGCAAATAGTTACATCCTTCAGCAGAGCTCCCTCTGCATACTTAGCGATGGCAGAATGGAGCTATTTCCAGCACCCCGGGCGGGACTCGAGCATAGAAACACTCAACCCCCCCCCCCGAGTAATCATGACTGCAGTTAGGCAGCTCTTAAAGAGACAGCACTGGAGGCTTCAAGAAAGCACTCACCACGCCCGCATTTTGCGGCCATACATAATTACCAAGCGAGGCAGTAGGCACCAAGCAAACTCCGGGAATTCTTCCACGAACCCCAATTGTGGGGGTTACATTAATTAACAGCTTTATTGCTCTGAATACTGTATAAATTGCCCAAACCTCCATGGACCGGCATGTTTAAGATGCTCTTTCCATAACCTCCTTCCCCAATCATGCTGGTAACATCGATAATGGCAGCACTGCCCTTCCTTAATTAGTGCCCTTATGTACAGAGATTTTATAATGTCTGTATCTCTACTGCTCACCGCAATTTTTACAGAATTTGCCTAAATCCCTTGTGTATGGCAGGCATACCCATGGGATATAGGCAAATTCTGTAAAAATAGCGCTGGGTATCAGAGATACAGGCATTATAAAATCTCTGTGCATAAAGGCACTATTAAGGAAAGGGCAGTGCTGTGTCATTTTCTCACGATGTTACCATTGTGATCGCGGGGGGTTGAGGAGCACCATAGGTTTGGGAAATTTTTACAAGTATTCTGGTAATAAAACTCCTAATTTAATATGGTGCCTGCAGGGGGGATCTGAGAGGCGAAGCCCTGATCTGTGCAGTGGTCAGGGCTTCACCTCTGCCCATAGAAATCCTTTTGTTAAATTTATTCTTTTTGGGTCTGGCACCCACTGAACGCCCCTAGTGGAGCTCAGCTCCTGCCCCACATGCCGACCCACCATGCCCAGGCTTACCTCCCTGGGTGGGGTTGCCAGGTGGGCACCCCCCCAATGGTCAATGGAAGTGAGCTCTTGCTGACCCCCCCCAGGGCAGGGTCACAGGAGCGGGACCCCCCCCGGCGGACACTGGTGGCAGTGTGAGCGGTGGAGGAGCAGTACGTTATGGCTGGAGAACCAGAGATTTTTGTGGCTGTGATCCCCTGAGAGGTGGGGCATGCAATGATGCCAGCGTCTGTCCCATCTCCCACGCAAGCAGGCCCTGGCCTTTCCTGGCGATTCCCCCAGCCTCTGCCAGAGGTCTCCAACAGGCTGGACACTCAACCCCTTCCCCCCATAGAAGGAGAGCTGCCCCTTGGATGCTTTATGCTTCTCCACCCTGGCTGGCCCTCTGACTCCTGGGTCCATTCCCATTGTTGGCGGGCCGCTGCGCCGGTGGGCTGGCAACCATAGAATTCCTTTAACATTTAGATAACTGCCTTTCCAGAACTGCTCTTAAGCATGTCCTGTTGTGTGTGTGTGGCTATCTAGTGTCCTCTCCCCCCCCCCAGTGTGTGGGTTCCTAAGGGAGAAAGGGGTGGTTTGTCAGATAGTGGTTCCTAGGGAGTATAGGAAGCAGCTTCTGACCTTAGTCCTTAGCCCATGTCATACCCTTTTCTGGACACCTGGGGGTCAGACATACAAAAAGGTGGCAGACTAACAAGTTTTACTGGCCCAGAATTTTTTTAAATTATGTAAGCCCTCTATGGGAGCTTACCTTTGTTGCATCCCAGGGTGAGCTGCCTAGCCTCTGAGGCCCCCTCCTGGCCAGTGGGGTACTAGGAAGGCCAGAAGCTATAAATTGTGGATTTTGTTGCCAGAAGGGGGAGAGAAGAGGGACTCACTCAGAAGGAGGAGCGCAATGCTTGGTTCTTGGCCAGAGGATCAAGGCTTGGGGCCAGGGTGGGGCAATTGCCACCCTAGCCCACCACCCTCAAATATTTCTTTGAGTGTCATGCTTGAAGCCAGGGGAGTCTGCTTTCCCCAACGATAAATGGAGAGGATCTGTGTATGACTGAGACTGCCTGTAGTTTGAGCATCTGTTTCTGGTTGCTGATTTGGCAGCTGTGGGGTATGCCTTCATCACTTCAAGATGGGACTTTGAGAATGCTCTTTATACAGAGTTGCCCTAGAGGAAGCACCAAGTTATCTCGTCGGCGAGAATGCTGACCTCCCCACAGCGATGGCACAATGCCAGCGTGGTATTATGCCGCCTCTTCAATTGGTGTTTTCTAGCAGGGGTTGTGCCCATAACCCCATGGGGGCTCTCCAGACTTTAGATTCCAACTCCAGGTTGAGTTGGTCCGGGAGGGTGGAACATTAGAAGATAAACACAGAAAGGACCATTACCGTGAATGTCGCTGTAATTGTCTTTTTCTGTGTTTCACCGTCGGGGTGTCAACAACAAGGGGTGATACGGCCCTGGAGGCCTACAAGTCATCTCTAGTTAGTGCAAAATGCTTCCACAATGTGAATAATTGTGAGCTTTAACATGCATACTGTATGTTTCATGTACTGATGGCACAGTATTGGCTGCTTATCAGTTACGTCAAGATTCTGCTACAGGCATTTAGAGATCTGCATGGAGTAGGCACTTGTATTGCTGATCTCTTGATAAGACATGTTCTGGATCACCAACTAAGGTCCCCATAGACAGCTGGTTAGTGCCTATATACAGGCTGACGTATGTGGGCTATAGTGCCTTCTTGGCAGCAGCACCAGGACTGTGGAATTCCCTTTCCCAGATGTAAAAGTTGCAAAGTTGGTTGCAGAATTTAAGAGGTTGGTGAAATCCATTGCTTTTGCGGAGGCTTGCAGGGGGATGTAAAGTTGCTTTCTGGCTTGGTGATGCTGTTTAATTACTTCTGTTTTATTTTATCTTCTTTGCTGCTATTATGTTTTTACTTTGTGTTGTACAGTGTATATGTGATTTGTGTTAGTTTTTTGCATCAGTGAGTTTTGAATAGTTTCCACTAGATTGTGTAAATAAATTTGATGATGAATTCGCTGTGGGGGTCTGACATATTCAAGAAGTGGAACTTTCCTGCTGTATTCAATGGAAAAGGTGGCAGAGGAGTAGAAACTGTCATGCTATTTTGTTAAAAGAGGGAGAACTGAGTTCCAGTGAGTTATGGAACAATTTAATTACTGGGGTTATGCTGCTGATGTACAAAGTGTTAGTTTGTGCAGGATTGAGGGATTCTAGTTGGCAGGTTTGTGACTATGTGTTTGTAATTGAATTTGAGATCTTTCCTTAACTGCCATTTTAGTGTGTTTTTGCATTTAGTTTGGACAGGATTGAGGAAATCTAGCTGGTAAGTTTGTGACTGTGTGTTTGTAATTGAATTTGAGATATTTTCTTAACTGCCATTTCAGTGTGCTTCTGTATTTAGTTTGGGCAGGATTGAGGGATTCTAGCTGATATGTTTGTGACTGTGTGTTTGTAATTGGCTGTGTCTGTACCGTAACCCTTAGGCTGTCGGAAGATTTAGAACGCATAGATTTTTAGGACAAGATATCTTGTCGGCGGCAGCCTAAGGGTTAAGTGCAGGCATCATGTTACAGGGATTAGTGCAGTTTGAATATGAGGTATTTTCTTACCTGCCATTTTAGAGTGCTTCTCCATTTAGTTTGGGCAGGACTGAGGGATTCTAGCTGATATGTTTGTGACTGTGTGTTTGTAATTGGCTGTGTCTGAACCTTAAGTGCAGGTATCATATTACAGGGATTAGTGTAGTTTGAATATGAGGTATTTTCTTACCTGCCATTTCAGTGTGCTTCTCCATTTAGTTTGGGCAGGACTGGGGGATTATAGCTGGTAAGTTGTCACTGTGTGTTTGTAATTGGCTATGTCTGGACCATAGTGAGTGGAGTGTGGAGCCACTGCCAGAGGACTCCTTGGCTGACTGTTTTTGGGCGGAGCCTGTGGTGTAGTCCCACCCTCGAACCCACCCACCCCAGGGTTCAGCCTACATTTATAGGGTGGGTCCCATAGGGCCTTGCAACATCCTGCATCCATACGGGAAGTAGCGAAAAGAGAAAGTATAACAAAAAACAAAAGAAAAAACATATATTTTGGAGATTACAAATAGCCATCTTAAGCAGGCAGTAGATTGAGGAGGGAAGCAGACGTGATGGGAGTGGTGCAGTGCAGTGATTGTGGAGCAGTCTTCAGGGAGACATTCTGGCACCTTTCTGGGCTGAGGGAGGAGGTTGCCTGTTTCCGAGCAGAGTTGGCCAAGCTGAAGGCGGCATCCACCCCCACCCAGGGACCACTGGGTCCACAACTTGTACCTCAAAGGATGCCTGGGAAGAGGAGTGACTGGACTACAGTAGGCTCAGGGAGGGTGAGGGAGGGTGGTCAAAAGCACATCCCCCAACCGGTCCCCCTTAGTAACTCCTACACTGTTTTGGAGGAACTGGAAAGCCCCACTTAGGAACCCAAGGCTGGAACCAGGGAGGATGTGAGGGTCCTCCAGGATGGAGCCTCAGGGAAGGGAGGCAGGGGGACCCTGGAGGAGGGGGAAGCTTCTCCTAGTGGGGGACTCTATTGTCTGGGCAGTGGAGTTAGAGACACCTAATAGGAGAGAGAGGGAGGTCAAGTGCCTCCCAGGAAGCACTGTGTGGAGGGATGGGAAGCGGATCCATAGGATCGCTAGGGCAGTAGCTAAGAGGGAGCAGCTGGATGTCATTGTCACCTGGGGACCAATGACCTGGCCAAGAGAAGGGTGGAGTTAACCAGAATTCAGGAGGATTTCAAGAAGCTGGAGGAAACCTGAAACAGATCACATGCTCCGTCTCATTCTTGGAGGTGCTATCCATCAGGGCACAGGGGAAGCTATGGAACTCCACATACATACCTTCAACTCATGGTTGAAGGATTGATGTGGAAGGAAGGGTTTTGGCTTCATAAGGGACTGGGGCCTGATCTGAGCAGTTGCAAGCTTATATAAGGAGGACAGCCTGCATCCGTCTGAGAAGGTGACCTTTGTCCTTAGTGAGAAGTTTAAATGCTTCAGCTGTGAGCATTTAAACTGGCCAAGGGTGGACAGCCAGGAGGGTCAGGATGCTTAGGAACACCTCCCATGGGAACATGCAGGAACACAAGTTGACTACAGGAACAACTAAAGCAGGCAGGGAGGGGCAGGAAGGTGAAGAATACATAACAAGTGATATGGTGGGGGCGAGAGCACATAGGAAAGGAAATCGGGGGGGAGATGCTGGAGAGGGAGAACAAAAGCAGAGGGAGGGCAGACTGTAAAACATGGAAGGTCATGCTAACAAATGCCTGTAGCCTAGGAAATAAGGTTCCAGACCTGGAGGCCTTGTTGGCAGATGCAGACCTTGACTTAACAGCAATAACAGAGATGTGGTAAACATAGAAACATACTGTAGACTTTGATGGCAGATAAGGATCGCTTGGCCCACCTAGTCTGCTCATTTCACTATCTTTTGGATAAGCTGCAGATTCTAGTTAACCAACAGCCTACTTTTTTTTACCTTCCACCAGAATTGCATTATGTCTGTCCTATGCATTCTTGAATTCCCCCACTGTTTTTGACCCCACAACCTCCTCAGAAAGGCCATTACATGCGTCCACCACCCTCTCTGTGAAAAAAATACTTCCTCACATTGCCCCTGAGCCATCCCCCCTCTATCTTCAAATTGTGTCCCCTTGTTCTTGCACAACTCTTTTTCTGAAAGATGCTACCCTCTTGTACCTTGTTGATTCCCCTGAGGTACTTGAAAGTTTATATCATGTCCCACCTCTCCCTCCTTTCCTCAAGGGTATACATAGTAAGCTCTTTTAGTCTCTCTTCATATGACTTCTGTTGCAGACCCTGCAGCATTTTAGTTGCCCTCCTCTGGACTGCCTCCATCCTGTCTATGTCCTTGTGGAGGTGGGGTCTCCAGAACTGCACGCAGTACTCCAGATGGGGTCTCACCAACTGTCTGTACAGAGGGATAACAACTTCCTGTTTTCTACCGGTGATGCCTCTCCCTATGCATCCCAGTATCCCCCCAGCCATCCTTACTGCCTTTTCACATTGCTTGCTTACCTTTAGGTCCTTTGATATGACTACCTCCAGGTCCCTTTCCATTTTTATGTTTGCTTGCACTCATGTGCAAGAAACATAGTGCCATCATCCGAGTTTTCGGAGGTGTGGCAGCCCTCTTCCAATTCAGTCAGTGTATTTGCAGGCCCGGCCACAGTTCTCCAATGCCTGCTGGAGCTGTCTATGACAGCGGTCAAATATGCAGTGGAGTACAGTTGAAAGGGGGAGCTACGCTTCAGTGAGCAGCGATAAGATATCGCCTGCTCATGCGCGCTCCCCCTACACACACACACAAACACACACACACACACACACACACACACACACATATGCAAGCGTTCTCGCCCCCCCGCACACTGTAGCCGATGGGGGTGCCCAGTCCTCCGCCGGCCAGTTGCATCCCCAAAACAAAGCCCATACGCCATGCTGGGTGCCCACCAGCTTGGCACTCATCAGAGTAGCCGACGGGGTACCCAACTTCGCCCGCTGCCCCACTGGTCCCCTCAAGAGTACAGGGTACCATGCTGGGAGCCCACCCCAGCGTGGCGACAGATGTTATCGCCGACGGGGTGCCCAATCCCCGTCAGCTCCACGCCCCACCAGCCATTCTTCGTGCCACGCTGGGAGCCCCACCCCAGCGTGGCAACAGATGTTATCACCGGCGGGGTGCCCAATCCCCCGTCAGCTCCATGCCCCCACCAGCCATCCTTGTGCCACGCTGGGAGCCCACCCCAGTGTGGCAAGCGTCCCCGTCGTCATTTAAAAAACAACAACCTGAAACTGAAAACGGTCCCTTGCTGTCTTTGCCCCCACCCGCGCCCACCCACTGCGCACCCGCCTCCCCACACCCTCACCCCTTACCTTACCTCTGACTCGTGCGCATAATCATCAGGACCGAACACTGCTCTGCACTCTTCAAAGCCGACCGCAAACTGGAGGAAATGCCGGTAAGCTGTATAATGGGATAGATAGGGGTTTTTCAACTTTGCTGCATATCTCAGGCATTTTTTGGAATTTTTGCACCAAATTTTCAACTGGGGTTTTTGGGACCCCTTCTCATGAATGCTCTCACTGTCATGGCGTTAATCGGACCTGAAGGGTGATTTCGCAGTCACTGTGCGAAATCACCTATCAGGACTGAGTAATGAAACGACACTGCCACTGTTCATAAGGTGGGCTCTCAAAAAGCCTATGTTGAAAATTTGGTGGAAAATTCTTAAAAATGACTGTTTTACGAGCGTGCGTTGTGCAGTTCCTACACACACTCGTAAGTTTGCAAATGTTCAATATTTTCACTCCAGATTTTCAACATTGCCATTTTACCACACCTCCTTATGAGCAGTACAGCTGTCATTTTTCACATCTTGCCCAAAACGTGTTTCTGCCCATGTAGCGCACAATGGCGCAGTCAGTATGTGAAATCAATGTATGGAAAACATTAAGAAAATCACGGTGACACTGTTAATGAGCAGAGGTCTTAAAATGGCTATGTTGAAAATTTGGTGACAAAATTCCTAAAGATGACTGTTTTACGAGCGCGCATTGCGCAATTCCTACACACACTCGTAAGTTTGCGAATGTTCATTATTTTCACCTCAGATTTTCCACATTGCCATTTTATTACACTTCCTTATGAACAGTACAGCTGCCATTTTTCACATGTCGCCCCAAATGTGTTTCTGCACATGTAGCGCACAATGGTGCAGTCGGTGTGCGAAAGCAATGTTTGGGACAGATTAAGAAAATCACAGTTACACTGTTCACGAGCAGAGGTCTTAAAATGGCTATGTTGAAAATTTGGTGACAAAAGTCCATAAAGTGACTGTGTTACGAGTGAGCATTGCACAGTTTCCACGCACCCTTGTAAGTTCAAGACTTTATAATATTTACAGTCCAGATTTTCACCAGTGGCATTTTTCCACACTTCCTTATGAACAGTACAGCTGTCATTTTTCACAACATGGCTGAGATGTGTTTTCACACTTTCGGCGCAGAGATGCGTGGTCGCTGTGGGAAATCATTGTTCGGGACAGATAAAGAAAATCACAGTGACACTGTTCATGATTGGAGGTCCCAAAATGCCTGTGTTGACAATCTGCTGTAAAAATCCTAAACTAATTACATTACGGGTGTGCATTGCACAGTTTCTATGCACGCTTGTGACTTCACCAGTTTTTAATATTTTTACTGCAGATTTGCAACATTGCCATTTTTACACCTCCCCATGAACAGTACAGCTGTCATTTTTCACATCCTGTTTGGAATGTGTTTTTGCACCTGTGGTGCTAAATGGCGTATTCGCTGTGCATAAGCAGCTCTCGGCTAACAAACTGATATTGCCACTGTTCATGAAGTGGGGGTCACAAAAAATACATGTTGAAAATTTGGAGTGAAAATACCAATGAATGCCTGAGGTGCTAGGGTTTCCAACAATAACGCCCCACCCTGTAGAGAATGACAGGCATCAGAGGTGTGACTTGGGATTCTTGCCTGTAATGCTCATACCATTCCACACCCTGCAGCCAGTGAGAAACAGAAACATAGAAGTTGACGGCAGATAAGGACCGCAAGGCCCATCCAGTCTGCCCATTTCTTTTTCTACCTTATAAATGTGCCATCGGCCTTTGCTCTGTCAGTGACCTATCTATTCATAGTCATTTGTATTGCTCCCTTATGCCTATCCCATGCCTGTTTGAAGCCCTGCACTGTATTCATAGCCACCACTTCTTGTGGTAAGCCATTCCATGCATCTACTACCCTTTCTGTGAAAAGAATTTCCTCACATTCCCCTTAATTGGCCTCCTCTAATCTCTTGCTGTGTCCTCTTGTCCTGCTATTTTTCTTATATTTAAACATGTTAGACTCTTTCACCTTGTTTATGCCCTCTAAGGTGTTTAAATGTCTCGATCATATCACCTCTCTCCCTCCTTTGCTCAAGGGTATACATATTGAGTCTGCTAATCTGTCCTCATATGTCTTCTGATGCAGTCCCTGCACCATTTTGGTTGCCCTTCTCTGACTGCCTCAATTTGGTTAATGTCCTTGTGAAGGTGTGGCCTCCAATACTGCACGAGTACCAGATGGGGCCTAACTAATGTCTTGTACACAGAGGATTATTACCTCCTCTTACGACTTGTGATACCCCACTAATACACCCTAACACCCCCCTAGCCTTACCTACTGCTTTAGAGGTCTGCTTGGATGATTTTAGGTCATCAGTGATGATGATGCCCAAGTCTCTTTCTTCCTTTGTGACTGCTAGCAACTCCCCTCCCAGCCTATAAGTGGCTTCAGGGTTTCTCTGTCAGTGACCTATCTATTCATAGTCATTTGTATTGCTCCCTTATGCCTATCCCATGCCTGTTTGAAGCCCTGCACTGTATTCATAGCCACCACTTCTTGTGGTAAGCCATTCCATGCATCTACTACCCTTTCTGTGAAAAAGAATTTCCTCACATTCCCCTATGTGCATGATTTTGCACTTCTTTGCATTAAATCCCAGTTGCCACTCTTCTGACCATTTGCTAGTTTATCCAGATCTCTTCTCATTCTGCCCACCCCATCTGGATCATCTACTCTGTTGCAGATTCTGTGTCATCTGCAAACAAACAAGCCTTACCCTCTAGTCCATCTGCGAGGTCACTAATGAAGATGTTGAATAGGACTGGCCCCAGGACTGATCCCTGAGGTACCCCACTTGTGACTTGCATCTCTTCTGACTGTATACCATTTACCACCACTCTCTGTTTTCTGCCAGTCAACCAGTTTGCCACCCAGTTGACCAACTTGACCCACCCCGAGCCTACCTAGCTTATTTATCAATCTTCTATGTGGAACAGTGTCAAAGCTTTGCTGAAGTCAAGGTAGGCGACATCAGCTGCTCCCCTTGGTCCACCACTCTGGTTACCCAGTCAAAGAAATCTATGAGATTAGTTTGACAGGACCTTCCTTTGTAAACCCATGCTGTCTTGGATCCTGTGCCCCTATGGATTCCAGGTGTTGCACTATCCTTTCCTTAAGGAGTGCCTCCTAATCTTGCCCACTACTGAGGTAAGACTGACTGGTCTGTAGTTCCCCCTCCTCCTGCTACCACTCTTGTGGAGCGGGATCACATGAGCCTTCTCCAGTCTTCTGGGACCTCTCCTGTGCTCAGAGACTCACTAAACAATTCTGCTAATGGCTCTGCTAGTTCCTCCTTAGCCCTTAAGTACCCTGGGATGTATGCCATCAGGTCGCATTGCCTTATCCACCCTGAGCTTAGCAAGCTCTTGTAGGACCCTTTCTTTTGTGAAGGAGTAGTGCTCACCTCCCTCCCCCTGTGTCCATGATGCTGAGCTGTGGGCCCTGCCCTACTTTCTCTTTCAGTAAATACTGAGCAAAAGTATCTATTTAGGATAGATGCTTTACAGGGTCCTCCTCCTCACATGCTCCCTTTCTCCATTAAGCTTAGCACACCCCTCTGGACTTTCTCCTTTCACTAATGTATCTATAGAAAGTCTTGTCACCTTCTTTACTGTTCGTGCTAGTGTTTCCTCAGTTTGGGACTTTGCCTGCTTACTGCCTTCCTGCTTCCCTTAGGGCAGTTTGTATGCCTCCCTATCTTCATCCCGCTGTGTTCCCTTATATTTCCTGAAGGCCAGCCTTTGGCTCTGACCTTTTCTGCTACTGTATTTGAGAACCAAAGTGGTTTCCTTCTTCTTTTGCACTTCCTTTTCTGTCTAACACAATGGGATGTTGCTTCAAGTATTGTATCCTTAATGCTTGCCCACTTTGCCTGTGTACCTCCCACCTGTGTTTTTTTTTCCAGGGCTAGCTTAACTCTGTTGGCCATCTTATCAAAGTCGCCCCTCTGAAGTCCCATATTTTGCCTTGGAATGGGATGATTTAGATGTAGTAGCCAAATTGAACCATACCATGTGATGGTCACTGGCCCCCAGGTGACCTTCTACCTGGAGATCTGTGATCCCTTCTTTGTTAGTCAGTACTAGATCTAGGATAGCCCTGTCTCTGTGGGTTGCTGTACCAGTTGTTTGAGGCCCTTCCCTGCAGGAATCCACTATGAGTCTAGTTCTGGCAGATGTTCCTGCTGGTATTGACCAATCTGTATCTGGCATGTTGAAGTCTCCCATTATCAGAACCTCCCTTTAGCTGTCATGTTTTGTATATCTTCAACAGTAATGTGTCTATGTCCTCCTCTGGTCTGGGGGCCTGTAGACAACCCCAGTTCTTATGGCTGTCCATTTCCTGTTTCCAGGGTGACCCACAGTTCTTCTGGCTCCTTATGTGTATTCTGAATTTCTGTAGCTTTGATATTTTCATTAACATACAGGGTCTCCTCCCCTTTTGCACCTCGGTCTCTTCTGGAACAATACATACAGGTACTGAAGTCTCCCAAGTGTGGTTACTGGTAAACCACATCTCACTAATTGCTACTATGTCCAGTTTAGCCTCTGACATTATTGCCTGCAGGTCTGGGATCTTATTTCCCAGGCTGTGAGCATTTGTGTACATGATTTTCCATTGGCCAGATTTTGGTGTGTTAGTTGTTGGGTGAAGTTTGGCATTACCCCTGTGCATCGTATGGGGAGACAAACCTTTTTTCTTACCTGGTGATGCAAATGAACGGCAAACACGCTGAATTCCTGTTTGACCACTAGCTGAGGGGGGGGTGTTCTTCCCATTCGGACGAGTGGGTGCTGCACCCTCTCCCATTTGCTAGTTTAAATATTCTGCAAAGACGCCAAACTTCTGCCCCAATGCACTGACTCCTCTTTAGTCAGATGCAGTCCATCAAATTTAAAGAACTTTGGCTCCCAGAACTGTTGCCAGTTCCCTACAAATCTGTGTCCTTTTTCCTGGCACCATTCCTTGAGCCACGTGTTTAGCTCCCTATCTCCCTTCTTCTGACCTTCCGTCCATCTGCTCCTTCTCCCAGACTGGCAGGATCTCAGAGAAGGAGATGCCGGACTAAATAGATGATAGTTTGTCACCAAGCTTAGTCAGGTGTTCCTTGGTCTCCACAACTGACCGGCTGGCTGAGATCATTAGTCCCTATGTGTACTAGGACATCAATGTTTTCTCCTGCTTTGTGAACAATTTTAGCAATCGGTCAGTGTCTCTCCATGCTGATGTACCTGGAGACATCTGACCATCACCCTGGCTGGAGATGGGTATCAACTCCCGAATCATGGAGTCTCCTATGATCAGAAGTTTTTGGATTTCTTTGTGCTTGTTTAGTTTTGGTTCCGATTTGGGTGAGTATTGTTGTGCTAGCTCCTGTGCTGAGTGTCCTGCTCTGCAGTGTCTTCTGCCTCTTTATTTGATTTCAGAGATAGAGGCAGATACCTGTTTGTAGTGTTTATATGGTTTTGGAGGTAATGTGTTGGAGCAGAGAGTGATGGGGCACCTGATTTGCTCCTCCTAACCACCTGCCAACCTCCTGGACCAACTACCCTCTGGCGTCAGGTTTTTCTGTTGGATGCTGGGGAAATGGCGGGTGGTTCTTATAATGTATTTCTCTTCAATATGAAATTTGAGGCGTGCAATCTCTGCCCATGCTGCCCGGAGCTGAGACCTAAGATCTCCAAAGGCTCAGCATGTAGGACAGTGTCCTAAATCCTGTAAGACTGTCCTTCTGAAAATTGTTCCACAGTACCTGCAGTTAATGAAATCCATTCCAAATAAGTTGCTGGGTTTGTAACCTAGTCAGAGTAATTAGAAGGAAAAAAAAGGAAAAATGCAAGTAATGGTTTAATTGTGCTTTGTTTAACTTGTTATAACAAGTTAAATTACTAGTGCCCTGTAAATGAGATCACTCTGTGGAGGCCCCACTGATCCGCCCCTTCCTGCTCTGCCACAGGAAATGTCACAACTGTGGTACCCTATAAAAGGAGTGTAGCGTGGGGTGGTTGGGGATGGGGTGGGTGGCTGGGCCCTTCCCCTGCCTAAAAAGAAGAACCACGGACGAAAGAACAAGGAGGTAAGAGCAGAAACAATCAGTCAACAACAAATGCAGTAACCCTGAAAGCTTGTCCTAATGTTAGATAAAACTGTAAAACCTGTAAAGCACCACCTGTAATAATTTCAGAGAAGATATACCCTGTAAGAAACACTTTGCTCCAGAGAAAAATAAAGCAGTAACAGAAGATATACCTTGCAAAAGACAATTTGAATCAGAAGATTACAGCAGTAATCTGTTAGCACACACCTGTAGGCACACCTTGTAATAATGCAGAAGAAGGTATACAGCAACAACAATTTGAATCAAGAGAAAATAAAGCAATGAAATGTTAGCAACAAACAGTAGCAATCCCTGTGAGTAAAAAATAAAAACACCACCACACAGTAAATCTGCTTAGCCAAACTAAGTCTTAATCCTTCTCCCTTGCTCTGGTAAGTTTCTCTCTCTGCCTTTCAAGCAGTCTTAGAAGGAAGAGCTCAGGTGAAGCTAGGTGCCTTGCCAGCAAACCAAGTCTTCTACCTCCATTAGAGAGCATCGAGGTATGCCTTGGACTCTTATCCCAAAGTTCACCCCACTCCTCCTATACCGTACCCATCTCACCGTATTTCCTGATGGAATGGGTACATGAGGCCAAAGACCCCAAGGCACACCGGTGACACTTGTCAGTGTCTGCAGGGTAGAGTGTGGTGAAATGGCATGGCCGCTATGCCTGACAACCCAAAGGCACACCCCAATGCCTGTCACCTCTGCAGGGTGGTGGTGGGGTTGGCTTCAATTCAGTACTTCACTGCCATTTCTATTATGCAGCTCTATAACTTCTACACTACCAATGCCAATGCCAGCAAGCAAACATTTGGCATTGACAAATGCTTGTTGTTGTTAGTACCTCCCCCCATTGTGTACTCTCCCTGGGTTTTTGTTTTCCAGGTGCATTACTTTGCACTTCTTTGCATTGAATCTAAGCTGCCATTCTTTTGACCATTCCTCCAACCTTGCCAAATCCCTTCTCATCCTTTCCACCTTCCCCTTGTGTATCAACCCTGTTGCAGATCTTTGTGTCGTCTGCAAAGAGGCATACTTTTCCTTCCAGTCCCTCTGCAATGTTACTTATAAAGACATTAAAAAGGACTGGACCCAGTACCAAACCCTGCGGTACCCCACTAGTAACCCCCCCTTTCTTTGCAGTGGACTCCATTTACTATTACCCTCTGTGTCCTGTTGTCCAGCCAATTATTTACCCAGGCTACCACCCTTGGACCCACTACCAGGCTGGCTAATTTGTTTTTTAATCTTTTGTGTGGGACTGTGTCAAATGCCTTGCTAAAGTCTAGGTAGGCCATGTCCACAGCCCCTCCCTTGTCTATTACTTTGGTCACCCAGTCAAAGAAATCTATTAGATTCGCTGATATGACCTTCCCGCTGTGAATGCATGCTGCCTTAGGTCCTGGGCCCCACTGGCCTCTAGATACTCAACAATTCTATCTTTCAGAAGTGATTCCATCATTTTCCTTCCACTGAGGTCAAGCTGACAGGTCTGTAGTTTCCTGCCTCTGCTTTGCTCCCACTTTTGTGAAGGGGGATCACATCCACCCTCCTCCAGTCCTTAGATACCACACCATCCTCCCATGATTTGTTAAAAAGGGTGGTCAGTGGTGCCACTAGTTCTCCCCTTAGTTCTTTTACAATTCTCTAATCATGCTATTCATGGCTGGGAATTTCAGTGTGCCAGGCTATACACTGTTTAGGAGGGACAGGGAGGGTAAAAAGGGTGGGGGAGTGGTCTTGTACATCAGAGATGGTATAAAGGCTTTAGAAGTTCAGGGAAGACAGGGGGAGGCCGAGGTAATGTGGGTCACCCTGGAGCCAGGGAATGGAACAGCAGTGTGCACAGGGGTGATCTACAGACCTCCGACACAGAGGGAAGAAGTAGACAGGGAACTAGTGGAGAACATACATGACATGGCAGCTAAAGGCAAAATCCCATTACTGGGGGATTTCAATATGCTGGATGTGGATTAGGCCACCCAGGTGACTGCTTCAGTCAGAAGCACAGCCGTCCTAGAATCCCTGCAGGGGGTTAGACTCAGGCAGCTGGTGCATGAGCCAACCAGGGACAAGTCAATTCTGGACCTGGTATGGACCAATGGGAACACAGTTGAAGAAATTTGTCCAACCTGGGCGCTGTTGTGCAATGGTAGATCTGTCCGGAACAAGATCGCTGTGATCTCCGATCTTGTTGGTTCGACAGATCTGGCTTGCATCACTGAGACCTGGCTGGACGACAGTGCAGGCCCAATATTGGAGGCTGCAACTCCAGCCGGGTACACGGTGATACATCGCCCGAGGTTGGACCATGGGTGGGGTGGGGTTGGGGTCTGTTTCAAGACTGAATTGGCACTCACTAGTGTTCCAGTTGTGGAGACCACCTCTTTTCAATGTGCTGTTGTAGCAGGTGTGGGCTATCAACTTGCTCTCATCTACCATCGACCCGGAGATGGGAAGCAATTCCTTAAGGAAGTAGCAGACTTCGTCATCGACATGGCCTTCGACTCACCCAGACTGATGGTCCTGGGTGATTTTAATGCCTGGATCAGTGACGAACTGTTGCAATTTGGACAACACTTCCTCCAGTTAATGGATTCACTGGACCTAACACAGGTGGTTACCACTGCTGCACATAAAGGTGGCCATTCTCTTGACTTGGTCTTCCTTCTGGGGATCAAGGCTTCTGATGTGGGGGTGGAACCAGTCGGATGGTCTGACCACTTCACTGTGAGATTCAATTTTGGCACCCCACCCTGTAGGCCGACCCCTGTGGAGATGGTCAAGTACCGCCCTTTACGGAATATTACTTCTGATGGCCTTGCTGCGGTCCTTGACCTATCACAACCTCCTGTGCATTGCAATGATCCAGAGGCATTGGTTCCAGTTTATAATAACGCCATTACCTCTGCCCTGGATTCTATTGCTCCAGTTCATGTGTGCCCTCTCTCCCTTCGACCTCAGGCTCCTTGGTTTGATGGGGCCTTGAGGGAGTTGTGGCGACTAGAACGCAGGTTAGAACGTCGTTGGTGGAAATCTGGCTTGTATGCCGATCACCTTAGACTGCTAGAACATTATCAGTTCTATCAGTCAGAAATTTCTCATAAGTAGGCAGAATTCCTGTCCGGGGAAATTTCTGCAGCACAGAACCGACCAGCTCAGTTCTTCAGAACTGTGGACAGATTGTGTAGCCCAACCTGTCTGCAGCCCCGAAGAGCATTTTCACAATTACGGTGTGATGAGCTTGCTTGGTTCTTTGCTGATAAGGTGATGGACATTAGGCCAGAGATCCTCTTGACACATTCTATGCGAGTTGTTAGTGGTCAGGACTTGGTCGCCACCCTTTCGTTTCCTGGCGTACCTTCGACCGCCTGGAAATCGTGGATGTTATGCGGATTGTCCAAGGGATGCACCCTACATGCTGTAGTTTAGATCCGGGTCCCACATCTCTCATTATGGGGTATGGAGAGTCTATTCTTCCGGTTCTAGCACAGATAGTCTGGTGCTCCCTTGACTTAGGTGAATATCCCTGTTCCCTGAAAGAGGCAGTGGTGACACCCTTGTTGAAGAAAGCTTCACTGGACCCAGACTATCTTGCTAACTACAGGCCTATCTCGAATCTCCCCTTTGTGGGGAAGGTGATCGAGAAAGTAGTGGCTGCCCAGTTGGAGAATCATCTGACCATCTATAGCATCTATGAACCTCTCCAGTCAGGTTTTTGAAAGAGGCACAGTACCAGAACTGCGTTGGTTCGGGTGCTCAATGATCTCCTGATGGCGAGAGACTAGAGAAAACAGTCCATTTTGGTACTATTAAATCTGTCATCAGCATTTGACACCATTGACCTTGGGGTTCTACTTGAGTGCCTGAGACATATCTGTGGGCTTTCTGGGGTGGTCCTCAGATGGTTCACCTTATACCTCACCCGAAGAACTCAGAGTGGTCTCAGGGTTTTTTTCCTCTGATCCCATCTCTCTGTTTTGTGTGGTTCCTCAGGGCTCTGTATTGACCCCTATGTTGTTTGCGGTGTACATGCTTCCCCTAGGAGACATTGTGAGATGGTATGGGTTGAGGTTTCATTGCTATGCCGATGATACCCAGCTGTACCTGCCCTTTGCTCCTGACCAGGAAGGAGCCATTTCGGTATTCAGTAGTTGCCTCAATGAAATCCAGGATTGGATGAGGTCCAGCTGGCTAAAGTTGAATTCAGGGAAGACAGAGGTGTTGGTTTTGGACCTGGATCACCGGATAGGGGGACCTGGGGCCGGCTCCCCATCTGGATTATGCCTTGGGGATGTCGAGCTACAGGTCTCTGAACAGGTGCGAGACCTAGGGGTGATAGTAGATGCTGGGCTTTCACGTCAGTCCCATGAGTCAGCTGTGGTGCAGACATCTTTCTACCATCTAAGAAACATCGCTAGGATCAGGCACCTTGTTCCATCCGGTGATCTGCCAAATCCAAGATAGGCATACCAAATATGCCAAGATAGGCATAAGAGAGCAATACAAATGTCTATGAATAGATAGGCCACTGACAGAGCAAAGGCCGATGGCACATTTATAAGGTAGAAAAAGAAATGGGCAGACTGGATGGGCCTTGCGGTCCTTATCTGCCGTCAACTTCTATGTTTCTATGTTTCTATGTAACCCATGCCTTCATGACCTCGTGCCTTGACTATTGCAACTCGCTTTACTTTGGGCTTCTGGGGGTTGATATCCGCCACTTGCAGCTGGTGCAAAATTCCGCAGCATGGTTGTTGATGGGTACTCCTAGATCTTCCCATATTACACCGGTGCTGCGGGAACTACACTGGCTACCAGTTTAGTGGCGGATCACCTTCAAAGTCGGATTACTGACTTACCAAGCCCAGCACGAACTGGGCCTTGATTACCTGAAAGAACTCCTGATTCCTTATCACCCTGTGAGACTGCTCGGCTCTGCCAATGAGGGGTTGCTGGAGATTCCAAGGGTGATTTTAAAATCTGTTGGAGCCCATGCTCTTATGTTTGCGGCCCCTTCCCTTTGGAATTCTCTACCCTGTTGGATTAGGGAGTGCATGACCGTGGGGAATTTTAAACAGGCCTTGAAATCTTTCCTTTGGGAAAAAGCTTATGGATGTATTGCTTGCTGATCTGTATCGTTTTTATGATGTTGAATTTGTTGTATTTATTATTTTACTGTACTGCGCCTTGATACCTGAAAGGTGCACAATAAATAAAGTATTATTATTATTATTAAATACAGGTGGAAGGGCAGCTGGGGTCCAGTGACCACCACAAAGTGTGGTTCAGCATGAAGACATGGACTCAATTGATCCACACAATGGCAAGAGTATTAGATTTCAAGAGGGTGCATTTCACTGAAATGGGTAGATATATACAAGCAGTCCTGGGGAAGGGAAGGGTAATAGATGGGGTGGAGGAACAATGGGAGAAACTGAAAGGAGCCATAGTGGAGATAACAAACCAATGCATTAGGATAGTGGCCAAGTGGAAAAGAAGAAGGAAACCACTATGGTTCTCTAAAGAGGTGGGGGACAAAGTCAGGGCTAAAAGACTGAGTTTCAGGAAATATAAGGGGAGCCAAAGGGAGGAGGAGGACAGGGAGGTGTACCTTGAATGTCTAAGGGAAGCAGGGAAGGCTATTAGGAGGGCGAAGGCACAGACAGAAAAGGGTTTAGCATGGTCTGTAAACAAAGGATATAAGGCATTTTATGGGTACATCAGCGAAAGAAGAAAAACTAGAGGGAGGGATTGTGAGGCTCAAAGGGGAGAAAGGAGAGTGTAAGGACGTGGGGATCAGGACAAGGCAGAAATAATGAACAAATACTTCTGCTCTGTATTCACTAAGGAGGGGGAGGGTCAAGGATCACAGTTGGGTTGCAGAGGCAGTGGGGGGGGGAGAAGTGGACACCAATCCATTCAAAGTGGAGAGAGTTCTGGAAGAACTCACAAAGCTGAAGGTGGATAAGGCCATGGGGCCAGGTGGCACCCACCAGAGGATATTAAGGGAGCTGTGAAGAGAACTAGCAGCACCTCTGGTGGCCCTGTTCACATAGTCACTCAACACAGGTGTGGTTCCAGAGGACTGGAGGAGGGCACATGTAGTCCCACTGCACAAAAGCGGCAGTAGGGAGGAGGCAGGGAACTACAGGCCAGTCAGCCTCCCCTCAGTGGTGGGAAAGATCATGGAGACACTGCCGAAAGAAAGGATAGTGGCACGTCTGGAATCCAGTAGTGCTCAGGATCTGAGGCAATGCAGATTCACCACAGGAAGGTCATGTCAAATGAATCTAATAGATTTTTTTGAATGAGTGATTAGGGAAATAAATCGGGGAGGAAAAGTAGACGTCGCCTACCTAGATTTCAGCAAAGTCTTTGACACCATCCCACATAGAAGGCTGATTAACAAGATGGGTAGTCTGGGCATGGGAGCCAAGGTGGTGAACTGGGTTAGAAACTGGTTAACAGACAGGAGACAGAGGGGTGGTGGTAAATGGTGTACAATCTGGGGAGACAGGGGTAACCAGCAGGGTACTACAGGGATCAGTACTAGAACCAGGCCTGTTCAATGTCTTCATTAGTGACATTGCAGAGGGACTGGAAGGAAATGTCTGCCTATTTACAGATGGCACCAAGATCTGCAACAGGGTGGATACTCCAGAAGGGGTGCAGAAAATGAAGAGGGACCTGGAGAAGCTCGAAAGATGGTCAGAGATGTGGCAACTGAGGTTCAATGCAAAGAAGTGCAAAATAATGCACCTGGGTAGCGGGAACCCTGGGGAAAGCTACAGATGGGGGGGGGAGGAATTGACTGTCACCAAAGAGGAAAGAGACCTAGGGGTTATCATCTCTGATGACCTTAAAGGTATCAAAGCAGTGCACAAAGGCAGCAGGGAGGGCCAGTGGCATGCTGAGGTGCATAGGCAGGGGTATCACTAGCAGCAGGTGGGAGGTGGTGATGCCATTGTACAAAACATTGGTAAGGCTTCACCTTCGGTACCGAGTGCAGTTCTGGAGGTCACACCTGCGCAAGGACATAGATGGGGTGGAGACTATCCAGAGAAGGGCAACAAAGATGGTGCAGGGCTTGCACCACGAAACATATGAGGAGAGACTAAGGGATCTCAATATGTACTCAATGGAGGAGAGGAGACAGTGGGGGGACATGATTGAAACTTTCAAGTACCTCAAGGGCATAAACAAGGTGCAGATGGGGGACCTTTCCAATGTAGAAAAAGTACTAGAACAAGGGGGCACAGTATGAAATTGGAAGGGGGTAAATTAAGAGGCTATATGAGGTCGTTTTTCTACATAGAAAGGGTAGTCAACACTTGGAATAGTCTGCCACAGGAGGTAGTCAGGGCAAGCACAGTGGAGAGATTTAAGCATGCCTGGGACAGGCACAAGGGAAGCTTGAGTGGGAGGGAGTGATGAAAAGCCATTGATCACACAGGGTCAATGACCACATACAATATATAGGGCCTACGGGCAGACTGGATGGGCTTAGTGATCCTTATCTGCCAACACTGTCTATGTTTCGATGTTCTATGTTTCTGTGTTACTAGGATTTAGTCATGGGTTAACCCACACATACAGTGGCCTGAATCCCCTCCCCTCAAGCCCCATGTACGCCAATGAATGGGGCCAGAAAAATGTATAGCTTAACTGAATTGTCCCCCACCATTTTGTAGTGCCATAGACATGTGCCTACATTGCATGACCCCTACTCCTTCCCAAGATGCTGTGTTGGCAACATGTCACGAAAGGAGCAAGTGGGGCAGAGGGAATTATGGGGGTTAACAACCAGCAAATAAAGACAAAGGGGAATAACTTCTGAATTTTTTGTATAGCTTAGCAGTCATGTTTTTGCACCAAGTTTATCTTTTCTAAGGGACAGGTATTCTCGGGGGTATTCTGTATTAACAACAAAGGTACATTCCCCCAAGGGATCATATCATGTTTCCAGTGCTCTAGATAAGATTTTACTGAGTGAGTAGCATACTTGCCATTTTTTTAAGTGAGATAAGCAAAATCAAATTTGGATGCGTATACATTTTAAAATACTTACTGTATATACCCAAGTGTAATTTTTCGCTACTGTACTTTGCAGTGAGGTACCATACAAATTTAGCTCCACTCACGGCCTAGAACATTGGGAGTTATTTACTACAGTATGGTACTCAGCATAAGAGTGACTTAGCAGTGATTTCTTCCTCAATCATTGTATAACTTTTCTGTTAACTTTCTCCCTGGAATATATTTTTTCTAAATTCCTTCCTTCTGCTTTTTCATTTTCAATCATGCCTCTGCCTGTTTTCTAAGCCAGCTGATTTCTTTGTCTGTTTTTCGCTTTCTCTCTCATTCAAAAATACCTTTATTGGCATGACAAGATATACAGGTATTGCCAAAGTTTAAAATCAAGCGATTCATAAGACTTAAACATACTACAATGCACTTAAATGCATCCATGTCATATTTCAAAGCTGGTGGGAGGATGCTATATACAGTTTGCAGCGATTTCTGCTACATTGTTTCTTCCCTCAGCAGAATACAGAGTTTAGCTTCATTGTTCTTGAGCTGGAAATCTACTATAGTGTATGGTGGAATGTTGTTGTGGATAGAAATCCATCCCTTCAACAACGTTGTTATGCTGCACTAGCTACGTCATTGTAGCTGTTGTACTGCTTTAGCTACGTAGCTAGTGCGGCATAACACTTAGAAGGTGGGTGCGCATGCATGATCGGGTGACTGGCGATCCTCTGAGAACGGCCACGGCGGTGAAACAGGCCAGAGGAGGTGAAAAGTACCGCACAAGCCAGCAAGAAAGTAAGGACAGTCTTTGTATGAGTGACTTCTTGAGGTCTCCATTTACCATGGAAACCTCTCGAGTGAAAAATACCCTTGTTGTGTACAAGCGATCATACACAATCCTCTATGTCCTTTGTGATAGCTCTGGAAAACACTGTTCTCATATACAGCTGTATGCTGTACAGTACAGAATGAAATGCATTTCTTTTGTCAGTTTCCCGGCTTTCACACCTAGTACAGAGTTGGGCTTCTTTAGGTTTCCAGGTTAATCTGTGGCCTGCCTGTTTCTATTTTAAAGTGTGGTCACTGCTTCTGTATTTGGTTAGAATTTGTCTGTGTTTAGCATTTTTAACTGTATGCACATAAGCAGCTATGGTGACGTTTTTGTGGACAGATCTGTAACATTCTAGTTTTGCTTGAGTTTCGATTTGCTGTTCCCAGTCTAGAATATATTTGTTTTTCAGGGCTGTCTGTAGTGCTCTGCATATGATACAATCATGTTTAAGCTTACTTATGTCGTAGTCTTTGATGTCAATATTACTGTGATGTAAGAGTGTGGACACATAGGTGTGTACTGTATTTTTGTCAGTTATCTGCTTTAAATGATTTAGTGCTTAGAAATAGTAGGAATGTCCTTCAGTTTTCTGTAGATCGGACTAGAATTTAATGACTCATTTCTGTATATTTACCAACAGTGGAAATCATGCTAAGTCAGCCCTGCAGCCATTACTGAAGAGCATTTCTCTGAGCCTTTAGTATGCGTTTACAAAACAGTAAGTGCATTCCTTCTGCTGGGGTTTTGTCCCATTTTGTATAGGCTGGGTTTATTGCTGGTTCCCGAACTTCACTCCTAAGGAGACACTATTTCACTGAGAGGGTGGTGGAGCCCTGGAATGCACTGCCTGGAGAGTTAGTGGCTGCCACAACTGTGGAGGGGTTCAAGAAAGGCTGGGATAGGTATATGGGAGAGTGCATCCCAGAGCCCCGCTGGGGAATGGGGAACCTTGTTGGGGGGGGGGCTACAAACGGTGCCCTGGGAAGGCACTGATCATTGAGCAGACTCGATAGACCATAGGGCCTAATCCGCTGGCTTCTTAGTATGTTGGTATGTTAGTATATATTGATTGCCTGAATTATGCTGTCAAATAACTTTAGCCATAGCTTCACAGGAGGGTTGAATGCGTCAAGTCATTTCTTTGTAGCATAGAAGGCTCGCAGTGTTTTTTTCCTGTAATGTTTTAACAGTCAGATTAAAGCTCACTGATGTACTTATTAGTAGCTCAAGGTAACTATACACCAGAGTGTGATCGATTTCATTATCATTAATATGAAATTTGGAATTTTTTCGGTTGTTTCTTGGCTTTTTCCGGAAAACCATAATTTTTGTCTTATTGAGGTTTACCTGGAGAGCCCATTTGATAAAATACCTCTAAAACATTTAGGCGTTTATAAAGGCCATGATAAGACAGTGATAATATGAATATGACGTCTATGTAAAGCAGGCATTTTATCTCAGTGTCACTCAGTGTTAATCCCGGCACTTGAGATCCATCCAACAGAAAAGGCAAATCATTGATCTAAACATTAAAGGCAGTTGGACTCAGGTACCATCCCTGTCATGCTCCTCATTCCTGATTAAAAGATTATGTTTGTCTGTCATTAAGTTTACATTTTATGGATGAGTACATGTCTTTAAAGATGTCATATGTTTTCACTCCCATGCCAGACTGCAGGAGTTTGAATAAAAGTCCAGGGGCCCTGTATTCAGTAAGGTGTAAAGCAAACTGCAAACATTTGCACTGTGCTTCGCAATTGCCAGGGGTCCCAGAATGGTATATTCAGTTGGGTGCTACCTGACCAAATATAGGGCCACGTTGGCACAGCACGAAGTCAGGTAATGCCACCCCGATATTGGTCCTGTAGTTGGCCTCAAGAGTTGATAGCGCCGGAGCGCTATCCGCAATTTTCAAATGTACCAACAAAAATGAGCACATTGGGCATGCAAGGCACTAAGGGATCATTTGCATGGGTAGTGGAGGCAGGTAGTGTGGCACTGCCCCCCACCATCCATGGCATTTCTAGCTATCCCTGATGCTAGTGGTCCTCCCCCGATTACCAGCCCCTACCATTAAAAAAAAGACTCCTTGTTGGTAGAGGTCTCCCCCCTTGCCCTCTGATCACCAGCCCCTCACACAAAAACAAATCCCTGGTGGTAGTGGTCCCCCTCTCTGATTGCCAGTCCCTCCTTGCAACAAACAAATCCCTGGTAGTAGTGGTCCCCTCCTCCAATCAGCAGTCCCTCCTTGCAAAAACAAATCCCTGGTGGTAGTGGTCCCCCCCATGATCACCAGCCCCTCCATGCAAAAATGAATCCCTGGTGGTAGTGGTCCCCTCTACCCTCTGATCACCAGCCCCTCACAGAAAAAAAATCCCTGGTGGTAGTGGTTCTCCCCCACTCCTCCAACCACCAGCCCCTCACTGAAAAACTGAATCCCTAGTGCTAGTGGTCTCCCCCCCCCACTGATCACCAGCCTGAAATTTTAAAAACAAACCCTCCCTGGCATCCAGTGTTCCCCCCTGTGGCACTGGACTTCCCCCCACTCACCCTATTGGTATCCTTAGTGTCACGGGTGCATACGGTGACTGGCACAGCCTTCCTCACACCTGCTCGGCTGACCGCCATGTGTCCAGGCAGGGAGCGTGCCTTTAATTTATAATACAGGGTGATGTGCCCTGTCCTATAAATAAGAGGCATGCTCCCTGCCTGGGCATGTGGCAGCTGGCTGAGAAGGTGTGAGGAGGGCTGTGCCAGTTGCCGTATTCACCTGTGGCACCAAGGATATCAATAGGGTGAGTGAGGGGTGCCTGGTGCCATGGGGGGACCACTGGACACCAGGGAGGGTTTTTTATTTATAATTCTGGGCCATCGATTGGTGGGAGGGAGGACCACAGCACCAGGGATTCCATTTTTCAATTAGGGGCTGACGATTGGAGGGCAAATGGGAGCCACTACCACCAGGGATTTTTTTTTCTGTGAGGGGCTGGTGATCAGAGGGTGGGGGGACTACTACCACCAGGGATTTTTTTTTGTGTGAGGGGCTGGTGATCAGAGGTGGGGACCACTACCACCAGGGATTTGTTTTTGTAAGGAGGGACCGGTGATCAGAGGGAGAGAGGATCACTACCACCAGGGATTCATTTTTGCAAGGGGAGACTGGCGATCAGAGGGACTGGGGGACCACTACCACCAGGGATTCGTTTTCGCAAGGAGGGACTGGCGATCGGGGGGTAGGGATCACTACCACCAAGGATTTGTTTTTGCAAGGAGGGACCGGTGATCAGAGGGAGAGAGGATCACTACCACCAGGGATTCATTTTTGCAAGGGGAGACTGGCGATCAGAGGGAGGGGGGGACCACTACCACCAGGGATTCGTTTTCGCAAGGAGGGACTGGCGATCGGGCGGTAGGGATCACTATCACCAGGGATTCTTTTTTTTAAGGGTAGTGGCTGGCGATTGGTGGGAGTACCATGGACCACAGAGGTGAGTATGCTCCCCCCAAGGCCAACCAGCTGGTTGACTGCTTTACCTCTGGCAGCTGCTAATGTTGCATGGAGTAAAAGGAAGTTTTCTTCAGCAGTATTTGTGTGGCACAAAAAGACTGTGCAAAATCCTTTTGTGCCCCTCAAATCTGCTGAATATCAGCTTGTGCCAATATTCCTGTCCCTGCCCCACCATTTGCATACCCCCCCCTTAGGCTTGCACAGGCACTATCCCTGTTTGCCAGCACAACCAAGCCTTTTCAATATTAGGCTCCAGTGCAAAACCCAGTTTTCATGGGCAAGCACCAGTTAACCCCCATGCAAACCTTTAAATATCGGGCCTCAGGATGCCAAATTGTGTCAAAAACTTTTTTAAAGTCTATGAAGCTGGCATATATCTTCCCTCTGTGGGTATTTTGTACATGTCTGTTAATAAGTGTTTGTGGTGTGAGGATATGATCACAGGTTCAGTGTTTGGGCAGGACTCCTGTCTGGCTTTGTTATATAATATTTTTACTAACATCTTGTTACTGATGATGCTACATACCAGTTTGCTTATAATGTGCCCAACACAGATACCTCTGCAATTGTTTACTCTCTCTCTTTTTACCGCCCGCCGCCTGCTTGTTTTTTTGCCTGTCCTCTCAGTATGTTGATTTCTTTTAGCCCCCCCTCCCCTCACTCTCGCTCCCTTTCTGAGCCCCTTCCTGCCTTACACCACCACTGCTGGCACTTACGAGATGTTGAAGCCTCTGCTGCACACTGCCAATGAAGGGCTCATGCTGACCATGCTGCGGTGCCCTCTGGGTCCTGTAGAACCTCTGTCATACATCGCCATCACAGCATGCTCATGTTGAAGATCGGGCTTCTCCTGGGTCCTGTGGCCCTACAAAATCAGTCTCTAAGGAGCAAGCCCAGCCGACATATTTAATACACCATAAAAATGAGACATAGGGCTTGCACACTGTTTGGCAGCGTACATGAGCCCTGTGCTCACCTTGTCTGGAATGCTGCATGTTTCACAGTATAGCTACAAGATGTAACTTGTCCATCATGCAGAATGGAACAAATGTTTCTGATCAGCTGCCTTTGAACTTGGCTGCCCCAGATAATTTTTCCCTGCTGTTAGTTCCTCGTTAAGTACTGTGAGTTTTTTCACTAAGAGAAGTCGGAGTTACCTTTTTAAGAGTCAGTTTTAATCCAAGAGGGAAAATACAGTTTAGTTAATAGGAGCATAATAAACCCTGTTTCTTGCATTTTTAATAGCATTGGAAATTTGGGTATGTAAGTATATGTAAGCAGTGTAATATTTATGCATTGATTTATTTGTCATTTTTGAGCAGGAAAGGCATACTTAACTGTGACAAGCCCAGCTTTTTTTCTTGGTGCATCCTGGGGAGTGGGTTACATGCACCTATTTCTAATGGTGGAGGAGTGTTTTGACCATGGCACTGGGGAAACTCCTCTACTGTTCTGCTGGGGTGGGTGGGTAAGAATGGTTAATCCAATTTTTTTTAATGTCCATGTTTATTTTTAATAACCTTGCCTCACTTTTGAAAGGCCTTGATAGGCACTGAGTCTACATGGTGGAAGATTATGTCATTCCCTGGTTTCAGAGATGGGATAGTTGAATAAAATCTTGTCATGTTATGGCAGATTATATGTTTGGGGCTGTTGTAAAAATAAAACAAGCATTTGTCAATGCTGAATGTTTGCTTGCTGGCATTGGCATTGGTAGTGTAGGAGTTAGAGAGCTGTATAATAGGAATGGCAGTGAAATATTGAACTGAAGCCAACCCCACCACCACCCTGCAGAGACTGACAGGCATTGGGATCATCGGGCATAACGCCCATGACATTTCACCACACCCTACCCTGCAGACACCGACAAGTGTCACTATGTGCCTTGGGGTCTTTGGGCATTATGCTTACCCTATTCCATAAGGAAATACAGTGAGATGGGTGCAGTATAGGAGAATGGGGTGAACTTTGGGGCCAAAAAGTCCAAGGTACTACTCGATGCCTGTCATTGGCTGCAGGGTGTGGGTCGGGGTGGAATGGCATGAGCATTACAGGTGACAATCCCAAGTCACACCCCGATGCCTGTCAGTCTCTACAGGGTGGGGCGTTATGGTTGGGAACCCTAACGCCCCAGGCGTTCATTGGTATTTTCACTCCAAATTTTCAACATGGGTTTTTTGTGACCCCCACCTCATGAACAGTGGCAATATCAGTTTGTTAGCCGAAAGCTGATTTTGCACAGCGACTACGCCATTTAGCACCACAGGTGCGAAAACACATTTTGAACAGGATGTGCAAAATGACAGCTGTACTGTTCATGGGGAGGTGTAAAAAATGGAAATGTTGAAAATCTGGAGTGAAAATATAAAAAACTGTTGAAGTCACGAGTTTGCATAGAAACTGTGCAACGCACACCCGTAATGTAATTAGTTTGTGGATTTTTTACAGGAGATTGTCAACACATGCATTTTGGGACCTCCGCTGATGAACATTGTCACTGTGATTTTCTTAATCTGTCCCAAACACTGATTTCCCAAAGCGACCACGCATTTCTGCCCCAGAAGTGCAAAAACATATTTCGGCCAGGGTGTGAAAAATGACAGCTGTACTGTTCATAAGGAGGTGTGGAAAAATGCCAATGTTGAAAATCTGGACTGAAAATATTACAAAGTCATGAACTTATGAGGGTGCGTGGAAACTGCGCAATGCACGCTTGTAACACATTTTATGGACTTTTGTCACCAAATTTTCAACATAGCCATTTTAAGACCTCTGCTCATGAACTGTGTCACTGTGATTTTCTTAATCTGTCCCAGACATTGATTTTGCACACCAACTGCGCCATTGTGCTCTACATGCTCGAAAACACATTTTGGGCAAGATGTGAAAAATTACAGCTGTACTGCTCATGAGGTGTGGTAAAATGGCAATGTTGTAAATCTGGAATGAAAATAGTAAAAAGTCTTGAAGTTACGAGTGTTCCTAGGAACTGTGCAACGCACACTCGTAAAACAGTAATTTTTGGGAATTTTTTCACCAAATTTTCAACATAGAGTTTTGGGTCACCCATGAACTGTGACACTGTTGTTTCGTTACTCAGTTCCAAAAGGTGGTTCCACACAGTGACTGCGAAATAACCTTTCGGGACCAAATAACAAAATGACAGTGGCTGAGTTCATGAGGTGGGGTCCCAAGAACCCCATGTTGAAAATTTGGTGAAAAAATTCCCCAAAATGGCCGAGATATGCACCAAATTTGAAAATAAACCCATTTATGTCATTATATAGCTTACCGGCATTTCTTCAGTTCGCGGTCGGCTTTGAAGAGTGCAGACATGTTCCTGGTCAACCCCGGCCCCCAGAGGCAAGTATGGGGTGAGGTGGGGGTGGGGAGGTGGGGTACGCAGAGGGTGGGCATGGGTTGGGTTGAGGGGGCAAGAGAGTCAACAAGGGACCTTTCATTCTTTTGTTCTAATTTTTTTTTTTTTTTTTTTTAAGAGGATGTGGGACTTTTGCCATGTTGGGGTGGGATCCCAGTGTGGCACCTGCAAGTTTGTTGGGGTGGGGGCAGTGGAGCCAATGGGGGATTGGGCACCCCCGTGGGCCACAGACTTTGGTCATGCTGGGGTGGGCTCCCAGCGTGGCACCAGGAAGTTTGCTTTTGGGGTGGCAGTGGAGCCGATGGGGGATTGGGCACTCCTGTTGGTCACACAGTGTGCGGGGGTGGAGGGGAGCGCATGAGCATGCTGGGGTGGGCTCCCAGCATATACAGGACATGGGACTTTTGCCACGCTGGGGTGGGCTCCCAACCTGGCACCAGGAAGTTTGCTTTTGGGATGGGCAGTGGAGCCGACAGGGGATTGGGCACCCCCGTCAGTCATACAGTTTGCGGGGGTGGAGGGGAGTGCATGAGCAGGCTGGGGTGGGCTCCCAGCATGCTACGTAGGTGTTTGTGGGGGTGGGGGGAATGAACTGTCTATGACAGTTCAGATGCAGTGCTGACGTATGCAAATTGCCTACACGTTACCACCGCTGATTGTGCAGTGTTTTCTAGAACTGAATGACACCGTATCTGAATGGCTGTCATAGACAGCTCGGACATTCATTGGTGTGGTGCAGCTGCGCCTGCAAAAAGGAGCAGGGCATTGAAAGTGGGGGAGGCACACCTATGAGAACTCATATGGTGGCACTATGTTTCTTGCATATGCGTGCAAGCAAACATAAAAATGGCAGATGGGGATGGGTCCAGCGAGTCAATCTTCCAGGAAACCGTTATATACATGTATTGTATCTATTGCTTATGCAGTACAACTGTCATTGAAAAACAGCTGTGTTGGTAAAGAAAACTAGCTCATGACCCCTTATGCAATAATGGAATTCCTGTATACATGAAGGATAGCTGTTGTTTAGGGTTCCTGGGAAAATAGTGGTCAAAGATTCCCTTAATAGCTCTGTCTCTAATGTTGGGGCTACAAAAAGCTAGCCTCCACAAATGGGACACAACTTACAGCAGTATTTGCCGCTTTGCCCTGGCCTCTCACCACCTGACACATCACTGCCATCTTTATAAGAACCACCACAACATAGTTTTCAAAAGAGACATGGTACCACCACTGCTCTCCTGCAATTTACTAATGACACTAAATCTGCTATGGACAATGAACTTACGACAGGCGCAGTATTTATTGACCTGACTAAGGCCTTTGATCCTGTTGATCACACCCTCCTCAAGGCTAAAATGATCTCTCCTGGATTCTCTCCTGAAGTAGTGGCCTGGCATGATAGGCCCTGCACACACCAGAGAACTGTTTTTGAAAATCATTTTTAAAACCAGTTTAGCTAAACCATTTCAGTGCATCCACACTGTTCAGTAACTATGTTTGATAATGGTTTAGTGTGTCCACACTGCTGGTGTTAAACCTGTTCTCCCTGTAACTATTTTGTGTTAATTCTAACACATAGAACTGTGCTTGCCTGTACACGCTGCAGCTAGAACTGTTTTAGTTAAACCATTACAGCTTAAAATGTTTTTACTCCTGTCCAGACATGTGAGTAAAACCATGTTAGCACTAAAAAAAATTTTTAATGGTTTTAAGACTAGGCACCTAGCAGGGTTTAAAAACATTTTTGATAAAACATTTTAAGGGGCTTGTAGTTTGAATGCAAACAGTGCTAGGGGGATTTAAACATCTTAAGGCACTTAAACTGTTTTAAGATCCCCAGTGTGTATAGGGCCTTAGTTACCTCACTGACAGAAAACAGTTTGTCAAGTTCTGCTCTGCCACCTCTGACCTTTCTACCATTAACATTTGGGTACATCAATGCTCTATCCTTGGCCCCCTTCTCTTCTCTAACTTTATTAATGACTTATCTCAGCATGCTCTGAACTGCGCCTCCTTACTCTAGACAGATGACCTTGTGTTATACCAGAGTGCTAAGGCCATCTCTTGCCTCAACACCACTTTTACTTCTGATTTCCACTGTATCCTTGATTGGCTCTCCAAGAACAGGATTATACTTAACTCTAGTAAAACCCTTCTTTGTTGTTTGTTTGGATCTGTTCCAAGACAAAGGGCATGCTCTGGACAACTATCTGTTTCTGGCATTGATGGCTCCATCCTTATCTGTGTAAGCTCCTTCAAATATCTGGGCGTGACCCTTGACTCCTCTCTTGACTTCAACATCCACATCACCAGTACGTGCAAAGCTGTTAATGCCAAAACTGGTATGGCTTACAGATCCAGCCATACTCTAACTCCCACCAACAGGGTGATTATTGCTCCGGGCATACTGCTCCCTGCTTTCACCTATAGCTCTGTCTCTTATGCTGGGTCTACAAAAGCTACCCTCCACAAATGGGACAGAATTTACAACAGTATTGCTGCTTTGCCCTGGTCTCTCACCACCTGACACATCACTGCTATCTTTATGAGATCCTCCACTGGCTCTCCCCTACAGTTAACTGTCTTTACTCACTTGGCACCATTACTGATAGCATCTCTTGCTCTAGATCGCCTCCTGCCCTTGCTCAGTTGCTGGTTAATCCTAGCTCCCACTACACACTTCGTTCTGGTGATTGGCCCATTTTTCTTATACCGAAATGTAAAATGGCTATGGGTACTCAGGCCTTCTTGTACCTTACCCCTCAATAGTGGAACTCACTTCCTGTACCCATTTACCTCTCACCTACACACTCTAGCTTTAAGCACCAGCTAAGGAGACCCCTCCAATCAACCTGTACCCGTTTTTCTCCCCCTTGAACTCTCTAACGGAACACCCCTCATCTTGCTGGTTCTACTCTTGACTCTCAGTTTTCCTTTTGCACTTACAGCTGACCTACTCAATGCTTCTCCTAATTTCTCCTCATCCAAACTCCCTCCTTGAAATCGTTTATCTAATCTGGATATATTTTTTACCTCTGTGTGCACTTATGAATAATGGTGTTCTCTTATTATGTCTTGCTGCTCTTGCATCCCTAAAGGCTTAGAATGTATCGATGACTTATTGTTAATTACTAACCGCTGAACATTTGACCTAATTGTTCAATTACTGCTGTACCATGCTATTGTTTTACTGTTGTACCATGTTATTGTTGTACATCTATTTACTACCTGTCGCTATTGTTTATTGATATTGTTATGCCTCTGTTTACTACCCGTTGCTATTGTTTACTGTTCTTGTTCCTTGGTTACATATCATGTTCTCTGTTATCTTGCGCTTGCTACTGTATTGGATTGTACTATATTTTGTGCCATATACTCTCCTGGGTCGTGCCTGAAAATAGGCATTTCCTATGTCTAGTACACTTACCAAAAATAAATAAATAAGCAAGCACAAGAAGGTAGAGGAGACAGAAAGTCCTAGGTTGTCTTGTAGTGGTACTCTGGAAACTCATCAACACTTTTTGGTGTTCTGCCCCATTGCTGTGACCTTCTGGCAAGAACTGAGCTATAAAAGGCGCGAGCCTCTGTTTGCTGGTGTCACTTATCAGGAGGTGGCATTGTGTTTATTTTCTGAGAACTGATATAAATACAATAAAATGACCTGACAGCTGTGCTTTGCCTGCTGCAAATATTACTTGTGGCAAATGAGATACACTTTAACTACACAACAGAGGAATACTATCCCTCAGGTTGTAGTAGAGAATGTACGTAGAGTAGTAGGGAGAATGTATTCTAGGGGATTTGTGACTCTTCTGCAGTCTTTGCTTTGCATTTATTGGAATAACTGTCAGTGGCTGCAATAGGTGCATTGGATGTGCACATGCCTGAAAGAGGTTGGGGTTTACTGTCTCTGCTTGTATCTCACTATTATGGATATTTTTTAACTATGTTGCATTGTTAATTGTGAAGATTTGAATATGATTATGTGCTTGACTGCCTTACCTTTTCTTTTTCTTTTCTTTTTTTATGTATTATTATAGACATTCTGTGTAGTATTTGTTATAGTTTTGCATTATCATTCTTTATTTTAATAAAATATCCCTACTCTTTGGTATGAGATGTTCTCAAGCTGTGCTGTTATAACTGTTTAAACATCCGGAACAACCACGGGCACAAAAACCTGGAAGATCGGTACTGCATCTGGTCAGGTTGTACTCAGCAACTAGAAATCATTGAACATCTGTTTTCCAGTGTGCATACATTAAAAACTTTTGGGCAATCCTGGCTGAGACCTGGAAGGAACCCATGTTTTCTGGAATGACATATGATGTACTACTTAATGGACAGTATCCTGGTATATGGAAATTTCACCCAGGGACCTCGAGTGTCGTGTTAGCCTATGTAAAATGGCACACATATCAGGTTGTTTTCTGTTGTTGTTGCAGCAACAGGTAGTTCAGTTGTCAGGACTGATAGAAAGAATAACACAGAGGGATTGAGTCTCAAACACTGATGCAAGCTGTGCATACGGCAGCTTGCCCCAATCCTCAGTGCACCTGGGACCCTGTGCCAGATTCCCGTTCAGGAGGGGTCCTGGCACCAAACACCCACAGGTTGTAGCAGCCACTCCTATGCACCGCACATTTGGTGCATGGGATGAGTTTGGCCTAGGGTGTGGCGTGGTGGCATGGACTACCAACCCTGCTGCACAGCACAGGGACAAGCATAAGTCCTGGGGAGCTGATATGGGACAGAGTGCCGGGGAGGAAGGTGGCAGTCGGGGGGTATGGGGCCATGCCCAGGACCTCCACAATGCTGACAACACCGGGTGGCAATCTCTGTGATGTGGTCTGCACCCGGCCGCACAGTTGCGGTCCTCTGTCATGCATATCGCACAGCTGCCTACTTGGGGCACCAGGCCAGCCTCTGCTCCCACCCAGCACTGTCTGCGGGGTTGGTGCCAGGCCATTAGACCACCTGTTGGGTGGTCTAAGTCCAGGTGGGTCCTGCTGGCTGTCAGAATCCCATTTATGGGGATGTTGCAGCCTGTGTCTGCTGCAAGCCCCCTAGTGCCCTGGCATATCCCCGACCTTGGTGCAGGCCTGGTGCACGGCAGGTCTGGTGCACGGGGTCCCCAGTTTGCTGCAGCCAGCCCTTCCAGAATTAGAAACTCTGCAATTGTTGATGCAAAGTGCCCCTTACATCAGTTCTGTTTGATGCAAGCGCCTTGCGTCAAATTCAGAGTTTGGAAAATCGAGCCAAGGAAATATGAGGAATATATAAGGATCTGACTACTTGTCCTCAAACTGAGAGGAGACTACTTTGGGAAAATGCACAGTGGTTCCTTCCCTGAAGCTGAGCAGGATGGAATGCTGACTCAATATTGTGAGGATTTTTGAGTTTTCTTTGCTATTTTGTTTTTATAGTAAACTGTTTTATTTTTCATTTTTTTATCTCCATTGCATTTAAGTTAATGAATTCATTTTTGTAAATATGATTTGTCTGTATTTACTTTTTGTTGTTTTAATAAAAACTCCCCTATCTCAGAATGTATTTGTGTGCGACTGGGCTGTCCTATGACTCTGATAACTACGGAGTATTTATTCTGTGAATGCTCATATATAAAAAGACTGTGGTCTAGTTTAGTAAGTAGATGGAAGGACAATCTTTATGCCAGCATGTCGGTATGAAGCATTAGTTTATGGTCATTTCTTGGGGGGGGGACAAATACCACTGCAAACCTTATGGATTATATTTACATTACTGAAGCGATCTATTTGGCAGGTCAGATGCCAGTTCATTCTACAAAAAAAAAACAAAAAATCAGTTGCTGGACTACTGGGAGAGGAAGAAAGAAAAATTATAATAATATTTGAAAAAGTGAATAATTGTTCTTCACACCCACTTATGGACAGCCTCTGTAAACACCCTCCTGGAGTTGCGGAAAAGAAATTATAAATAATGTTATAGTTATCCAAATGGTTTGGGTTTTATTTCTTGGTTTTACTTTGAATTTTTTGTTTTATTTGTGCACAGTATAAGTCTGATGTCTGGATGTACCTTTGTAAAGGGTTTTCTTTTCTTGTAAGTATCTGAATATTTGATTTTCTATTTTGTTGATTTTACATGCAAATAAAAAAAAATTCCTCTACTCTTCTTCAGTAATTACCACAGGCTCTTTTACTTCCAGCTGGACAAAAGGGACCTCAGTTTAATGTCTCATCTGAAGGACAGCACCTCACAAGTGTAGCACCCCCATTATATTGCACCACAGTGTCAGTTTTGTGTATTACTCCAGGTACCTGGTGTGGGTCTAGAACCCAGGATCTTCTGATTGTCCAGCCACAGAGGCGAGCATACTACCAACTGGGCCACTAACACTGATACCCCCCCCAGTGGCCAGTCAGTTCAGCCTGAGTCAATTCAGCCAAATGTTAGTTCAGCTCAAGTCAATTTAGCCCAAGTCAGTTCAGCCCAACGTCAGTTCAGCTCCTTCAATTCAGCTCATATCTCAATTCAACTCCTTTTGGTTCTGCACTAGAATAAACATAACTAACCACATATGTAAACATACATAAACTTTAAAGCATTAAGCAGCTTTGAACAGCTGCATACCATTCATGGGGTTCATCATAATAAAGTGCTGCCTGCCGTATATGCGCTGCTGCCAAATAAGACCAAGCAAACGTACTTACGATTGTTGCAAGAGCTGAAGAAGCTATAACTGGACCCTAGTCCACAATCAATAATGACTGGCTTTAAGATCGGTGCTGTGTCAGCATTCCAAGACACTTTTCCAGGGACAACAATGTGTGACTTTTTTTCATTTCAGCCAAAATGTCTGGTGGCAGGTACAGAACTGTGAACTTGAACAGCAATCTGGAGCTGATCCAGAGTTATCGCTGAATTTGAGAATGTTGGCTGCACTGGCTTTCATGCCTGTACATGATGTAATTAAAGCGTTCGAGGCTTTAATGGACAGTGATTATTATGCTGAGTGTGATGTAGATAGCCAGCTCTGAGTGCTGTATCATTTTTTTTAATATAAACTGTATTACTGACTGTCTCTGCTGAAAAATCTGGTGCTCTTAGAATGACCTCACTCACCCCCAGATTTTAGCTAAAAGATGAAAGCTATAAGAAAAATGCTGACAGCATGTGAGTTCACACACACTCAGTTTTTAGAGACCATGTGTTACATGTAAGGCCTTAATTAAGGATCCTGTCTGTCTGAGTTAATTACAACCATAGTTGTTAGAATATATCCATTTTATGACGTTGGAAGGAAAACCAAGGTTATCACATAAAAGTGCGAATATCATAAAGATGCTTTCATGTCCTGGAAGGAGGAAGCTTATTATGAGATCAAAAGAAGTGTCATTTGAAGGACATGAATTATGCTGAAGTTGCAGAATGTAATACTTTTTTAGAAGATATATATTTTTTATACATAATCTGACAGAGGAGGAGCTAGCTGACCTCACACAAAAATGGGTTGTCCCATACAGTTGTTTAAGGAATACTCTGTTTTACTTACACACACTTTTACCTAGACTCTAACTGAGGAAAGATCTTTGGAGCACTTGTAAACAGATATTTAGAAATATTTCAAATCTAAGTACTGTAAGTAGGAATTTGCACTGTTTAAACCTTGTTCTTTTAAAATATTTGTATGTCTGTTGATATAACAGTTCTGTATGTTATGCTTTACATATTTTTAACTATTTTAGTAAAATTCTTTTTAGAACTTACTTGGTCTGTCTTTGACTTCTTTTTAGTTGTAAGAAAAGTATATGGTTATTGCAGATACTAAACATAAGCTTGAATGGTGGTACCAAACTGGAAAGAGAAGTGTTTTAAATCTGAGGTCTTTATTAAAGTTTTTAAGGGTTCGTCTCTGTATACCTGGTTAGGTGCCCGTAGGCAAAGATATCTGGCCCCCTGAAGACAGAAATATCTGAGCCTGTGCATTGGGTATGCTGGCAAGAGGTTCACAATTTGAATCCCTCCAGAACTTGAAACCAAAGGTTGATCCGAACTCACAAAAACAGACGAGGGTTACCTTGTCAGTTACACTGTTCACAAGACTGTGCTCAGAGGTTGGCACTTTGGGAGTAGAGAGCCTGACCTGCTGAGTGGGTTTGTGACAGATTGGTTGGCAGCGGTGGCATAATTTTGGTATCACAAGCTTATTGTTCTGTGTCAGCTGAGACCGTAAGCTCTCTTTCAGAAAAAGAAAAAAGACAGAGTTTTATTTTAAAAAAGAAACAGAACTATATATCACTTGGCATATAGTCCAGTTCCTACCTGTTTTATATTTTTTTCTAAAGTGCAAGTCAGAGTAGCCGTAGTCAGGGAAGAAGAAGATGGCTTCCGACTACAGCAGGCACACTGTAGATTACTTGAAGCAGTTGTGCAGGGACAGGGGAGTCCCGTTCGAGGTGATAGCCAAAAAGCAGAACCTCATAGAGGCCCTGATAGTAGCAGATACCCAGAGCAATGAGTCACCAACCGTGACTGAAAAGGACAGCAGGGCCACTGTCAGTGAAGGGCCACAGCAGCAGGGAATGGTCACCAGTATCCTGAATCCAGAGGTACTCAAACTGCAAATTGAGTTGCGCAGGATGGAACTGGAGGCAGAGCGAGAACAGAGAGAGGTGGATCGAGAGGCAGAGTGACAACAGAGGGAGGCAGACTGTGAGGAGCGTGAGCACCAGCGAGCTGCAGAAGAGAAGGCAGAGCGAGAACGCAGAGAGGCAGAGAGAGAACAGTGAGAGGCAGAATGACAACAGAGGGAAGCAGACCGTGAGGAGCATGAGCAGCAGCGAGCTGCAGAGGAGAAGAGAGAATGAGAACACCAAGACACAGACTGTGAGGAGTAGGAGCACCAGAAGCAACATGAACTGGAGAAGATATGACTCTGACCAGCGGCACCAGAGCAGGTAAGTGGCTTGGGTTTAACTGGGACTGCAGGGCTGGGTTACAAACTGAACTCCAAATTAATAGCTGAATTTAAGGAAGGGGAGGACATTGATGCCTTTTCAAATTCTTTTGAAAAAGTTTGTATTCAGGCTAAAATTCCTAGAGGGTCCTGGAGCTTTGAGCTATCCTCACTACTTACCAGGAAAGCTTGGGATGCATTGGGTTAAATGGACAATGAGGACAGCAATGATTACAGCAAGCTAAAAGCTGCACTGTTAAAAAAGTATGAATTAACTGCTGAATCATACAGAGCTAAATTCCGTAAGCTCAGGAGAAGCCCTGATATGACCAACGAGGAGCTAGCCACGAATCAACTTCAGTTTTTAAAGCATTGGTGGGAAGGAATTGAGGCAAACTCTGTTGATAAAATTGAAAATGTGATTTTATTAGAACAGTTTTATTGGGCATACCCAGCAGAGCTAAAAACCTGGCCAGAGGACCGAGATCCAAAAACAGTGCAAGAGGCTGCTGAACTCTCAGACCACTATGCCAAGAGCAGACCTGCTCTGAGAGTGAATGGGGTGGGTGTGGCAGCGCAGAAAGGGAAAAGTGCACCTTCAGGGCAGCTAAAACCCTCACTGCCTCCACTGAAACCAGTTAGCCCCAGGTTTCAAAGAAAAGAATTCTCTGAAGTAAGAAATGCATGTTGGCTGTGTAAAGAGACTGGGCATATTGCCAGACAGTGTCCCAAAAAGGCGAGCAATAATGCACAGCAGGGTGCTGGAAAAGAAGTGGGTTGTTTGTGTGTCCCTGGAAGCATGCCAGTGAACATGAGGGAACACATGCACCCAGTTATGGTGAATGGTGTATAGACGTAGGGGTTAAGGGATGCAGGGGCATCCCTGTCTTTGGTGAAAGGGGATCTGGTACAACCTGGTCAGCTTATACCCAATAATTACGTTACTGTCCAAGGGTTCACTGGCAAAGAGAAAACATTGCCCCTCACTAGTGTTCTCTTAGACTGGGGTGAAAGGGGGAAATGTGCAACAGGTGGCTCTAACCAAAACATTAGCAGTGGATGTGATCCTGGGTAACAATCTCCAACAGGGGATGGTATGTGCAGTTACCCGTAGCCAAGTGACAAGGGAAAAATTGTAGTTCCCTGAACCCCACAGAAGCCATTGTGGAAACCACTGAAAGTCTGGTCCCCCAGCCTGTGTCTCCTGATATGGAGATTGATAAAAAGGGGGTAGAAATTTCCCTGGTAGCAAGTGACCACACAGCTATGGAAGGTTACTCCAAAGAGGAAGGGGTGACCCATTGTCCGAGGGTTGGGATTGACAGTGATCCTGAGGGCCCTGACACTAGTGCTAGGGACCCTAGTTTAGTGACTGAAGGGGACCTGTCCCATACCTTGGGAATGTGTGAGGGGTTTGCAGCTGCTCAGAGGGGTGACCCTAGTTTAGAGAAGTTGAGGGTTTGGGCAGACTCTGACGGAGCACAGGGAGGTAACGGCCTACATAAGGTTTATTGGGAAAATGGACTTATGTATACTCAGGCAGTACAGACAGAGGGAGGGATGCTAGGCAGGCAGCTTGTTGTTCCCGAGGGGTATCGTGAGCAGTTGCTCAAGATTGCACATGATATTCCCTTGTCTGGTCATCTGGGAATCATGCGCATGATGCAGCAGTTGGCCCAGAATTTCCACTGGCCTAACTTCACCCAGCAGGTGAAGGAGTATTGCAGGTCTTGTCACCAGTGCCAAGAAATAGGAAAGGCGGGCAAGAAAACCCAAGCAGCCCTGATTCCATTGCCCATAGTGGAGGATCCATTCCAGAGGGTGGGAATGGATATTGTGGGGCCTTTAAATACCCCCAGCTCCTCAGGGAAGAGATTCATCCTGACTGTGGTGGATTATGTCACCCAGTACCCAGAGGCAGTTGCCCTATCCTCACTGAGGACGGACAAGGTGGCAGATGCCTTACTTGGGATTTTCTCCCGTGTTGGGTTTCCACAGGAGGTAATCACCAATCGAAGGGGTTCCTTCATATCAGACCTGATGAAATGTTTATGGAAGAAGTGTGGGGTGGTGCAGAGATGCACAACACTGTATCACCCAGAAGCCAATGGACTTGTGGAACGATTCAATGGTACCCTAAAGTCAATGCTCCGGGCATTTGCTGAACAACATGGGAGGGACTGGGAGAAATACCTTCCTCACCTGTTGTTTGCATACAGGAAGGTGCCCCAAGAGTCAACAGGATTTTCCCCCTTTGAACTCTTATATGGACGCCGTGTATGTGGGCCCCTAGACTTGATCCGGGAGGACTGGAAAGGCAAGCACGCCACCCACGGAACTCCCATTGTGGATTATGTCCTAAGGTTTAGGGAAAGGCTGAAGGAGCTTATAGGGACAGCTCATAGCAACCTGGCAGCTGCCCAACAGAAACAAAAGGTGTAGTATAACCGCAGAGCCAGAGCTCCCTCGTACATGGTGGGTCAGGAAGTCATGGTCCTTATTCCGGTCTGGAAAGACAAGCTGCAAGCTGAGTGGACAGGACCATACAAAGTGGTTAGGAAGGTAAATGACGTGAACTACATTGTGGAGTTACCTGACAGAAGACAGACTGAAAGGATGTACCATGTCAACATGATGAAGCCATATGAAATAGGGCTGATGTGGTGTTTGCAGTGTGTAGTCTTGGGGAGGGGACAGGTGAAGGAGACCCCCTTCTAGACTTGCTGGAGGAAAGTAAGTGGGAGTCCTCTGTGGAGGCAATTAAAATGTCACCCCAGTTGACCCTGGACCAGATCCAGGAAGTAAGGGAGGTTTTAGTAGACATTGCCCCCTTGTTTAGCACCAAGCCTGGACTAACCCCCTTAGCAACACATGATGTGGAGACAGGGACACAGACGCCCATACGGTGAACAGCATATTGGGTGTCAGAGGCTGTCCAAAAGGACATTAGGAGGAAGTGGAGGAGATGCTGGATTTAGGGGTAATCCAGAGATCCCACAGCCCCTGGACCTGACCAGTAGTCCTTGTGCCCAAGCCAGATGGCTCAACTCATTTCTGTGTTGACTATCATGGACTGAATGCAGTCACAAAGTTCGATGCCCACCCGATGCCCTGGACGGACAAACTCCTGGACAAGCTGGGAGGGGCAACCTACCTTATGACTATTGACCTGACTAAGGGGTATTGGCAGGTAGAATTGACAGACAGAGCTAGGGAGAGGTCAGCCTTCATCACTCTGATAGGCTTATTTAAGTTTAAAGTAATGTCTTTCAGAATGAAGAATGCCTCAGCCACTTTCCAAAGGTTGGTGAACCAGGTGTTAAATGGTGCTGAGAAGTACGCCATGGCATACCTGGATGACATTGCCATCTTTAGTACCAGCTGGGAGGAACACCTATCCCACCTTAGGGAAGTGCTGGGCAGGATACAGAGGGCCGGGCTCACTGTCAAAGCCTGAGAAGTGCCAGGTGGCCATGGGAGAAGTGGCATACCTCAGGCATGTGGTAGGCCGGGGACAGCCTCGTCCTAACCAAATAAAGATAGAGGTGATCCAGGCATGGGCCACACCAGAAACCCAGAAGCAGGTCAGGAGCTTTCTAGGGACAGCAGCGTACTACAGGAAATTTATACCTAATTACAGTGTCCTGCCTGCTCCCCTATCTGACCTGACAAAGAAAAAAGATGCCAAAGAAAATCACCTGGTGCCCAACCTGTGAAGAAGCCTTTACCAGACTAAAGGAGGCACTGTGCAGTGCTCCTGTTTTGACAAGTGCTGACTATAGCAGAACCTTTATAGTTCAGACGGACACCTCAGACGTGGGTATTGGGGCAGTACTGAGCCAGACGTCCAGCAAAGGGACAGGTCACCCAGTAGTGTACCTGAGCAGAAAGCTGCTTACAAGGGAGCAAGCGTACTCCACGGTGGAAAAGGAGTGTCTTGCCATAGTGTGGGCCCTAAAGAAATTAGAGCCATACTTGTATGGGCAGCATTTTGTGGTGCAGACTGACCACAACCCCCTGGTTTGGCTGATACAGATGGGGAAAAACAATGGCAGATTACTAAGATGGAGTCTTGCTTTACAAGGGTATGATCTAAAAATCATACATAGGGCTGGAGCGAAGAACCAGAACTCAGATGGCCTGTCTAGGGTCTATGAGGAGTGAACTGATTTGGGAAGCTCATCCCATGTAGGGGATAGATCCCCCAAATTCAGTCTAGGTGGGGAGGAGTGTGACGTAGACAGCCAGCTCTGAGTGCTGTATCATTTTTTTTAATATAAAATGTATTACTGACTGTCTCTGCTGAAAAATCTGGTGCTCTTAGAATGACCACACTCACCCCCCCCCCAGATTTTAGCTAAAAGATGGAAGCCATAAGAAAAATGCTGACAGCATGTGAGTTCACACACACTCAGTTTTTAGAGACCATGTGTTACATGAAAGGCCTTAATTAAGGATCCTGTCTATCTGAGTTAATTACAACCATAGTTGCTAGAACATATCCATTTTATGACATTGGAAGGAAAATCCAGGTTATTACATAGAAGTGAGAAATCATAAAGATGCTGTCATGTCCTGGAAGGAGGAAGCTTATTATAAGATCAAAAGAAGTATCATTTAAAGGACATGAATTATGCTGAAGTTGCAAAATGTAATACTTTTGTATAAGATATATATTTGTTTATACATAATCTGACAGAGGAGGAGCTAGCTGACCTCACACAAAAATGGGTTGTCCCATACAGTTGTTTAAGGAATACTCTGTTTTACTTACACACACTTTTACCTAGACTCTAACTGAGGAAAGATCTTTGGAGCACTTGTAAACAGATATTTAGAAATATTTCAGATCTAAGTACTGTAAGTAGGAATTTGCACTGTTTAAACCTTGTTCTTTTAAAATATCTGTATGTCTGTTGATATAACAGTTCTGTACGTTGTGCTTTACATATTTTTAACTATTTTAGTAAAATTCTTTTTAGAACTTACTTGGTCTGTCTTTGACTTCTTTTTAGTTGTAAAAACTATATGGTTATCGCAGATACTAAACATAAGCTTGAATGGTGGTACTAAACTGGAAAGAGAAGCATTTTAAATCTGAGGTCTTTATTAAAGATTTTAAGGGTTCATCTCTGTATACCTGGTTAGGTGCCCGTAGGCAAAGATATCTGGCCCCCGGAAGACAGAAATATCGGAGCTTGTGTATTGAGTACGTTACCAAGAGGTTCACAGTTTGAATCCCTCCAGAACTTGAGACCAAAGGTTGATTCAAACTCACAAAAACAGACAAGAGGGTTACCTTGTCTGTTACACTGTTCACAAGACTGTGCTTGGAGGTTGGCACTTTGGGAGTAGAGGGCCTGACCTGCTGAGTGGGTTTGTGACACTGAACATGAGCGTTTGCTACAGCCTATGCTTGACTATTTTGAAGATGTTTGGGTGGGGAGGACGGACAGAAGACGAAAGTGACAGCAGCCCAGATTTCCTCAAAGCCAGTGGAACTGCTATGATGCAACAAACCAAGGCATCCCAAGGACAAACAATGCTGTTGAAGGATGGCACAACAGTTTCACGAGCCTCCTAACCACCGATCACCCCACAGTGTGGAAACTAATAGATGCTTTGAAAAAGGAACAGAGCCTGACAGAGACTATAATTGATCAATACATTGCAGGCCGCCCACCACAAGAAACTAAGAGAGTATACAGGAACTCGGCTGAAAGAATTCAGCACATAGTTGCAGAATACCATAAAAGGGAAGGGATCTGTACTAATTCCTGACACTACTTTGCCCGACAAACTTATGACCAATACCTAAATCCCAGTCTGATCGAAATCCTGTCATTTTTAATCCCATCTGTCTAAATCCCATAATCTTTTATGCCCATATGTTCTATGCCCATCATTCAAATCATGCACAAACCGAAACAAACCCAAACCGATGCAAGGATGCCACTATACCAGAATCCTGCATCGATTTATTCTGTTCTCCTTCGGTCATGGAAATAACTTCGAAGCAGAATTCATGGACTTGTTTCCCAGACCGAAGTAAACTGAAGCAGGAACACCTCTTCTGTTACTATACCAGAATCCTACATCGGTCTGGAACAACAACTGCAGAGCTTCTAAGAAATAACACTGTTGCTCAGTTCCAATTTAAAAAGCTTAATCCAGTCTATTACAAGCTCAAGTTATAAGCTATTCCCCATATGTACAGCATGCTGACCGACAAGCAAATCCTGAATTTAAATCCTGCTCCTGTCTTACATTTAAAAATCCTGAATTGGTCTGGGAAACAAGTACAAACATTAATTTGGTTCTGTTTAAATCCTGCATTGGCTGGAAACAACTTAATGCTGAATGAAGCAGGATTTAAACAGAACCGAATTAATACATGATCTTGGTTCCCTAACTGAAGCTTTGATTTTACAAGCCAGAATCCACAGCAAGTGAGAGCATACCCGATACAATGCATAAGTTAATTCTGCATTTAAATCTTGCTCCGGTCTGGGAAATAAGTACAAATATTTATTCGGTTCTGTTTAAATCCAGCTTCAGTCACAGAAACAACTTTGTGCTGACCAAAGTAGGATTTAAACAGATCCGAATAAATATTTGTACTTATTTTCCAGACCGGAGCTTTTCGTTTGCAAGTCAGAAAACAGGTTGCATTATGTACCTGTCGGCATTTTGTGTGTCGGGATTAAAGAGTCGGGATATGGTGTGTCAGGAAAAGTAATGTTGGGCATTAGCACCTAACCACAAGGTGAAATAGTAGAGCACTTGAGAGGACTTGCACACAATTTTCATGTTTTAACTTGATGATTAATATTCTTTCAATATGTTTTAATGCTTTCAACTAAGTTTATATATGTTTACATATGTGGTTAGTTATGTTTATTCTAGTGCAGAACCAAAAGGAGCTGAATTGACATATGAGGTGAATTAAAGGAGCTGAATTGACGTTGGGCTGAACTGACTCTGGCTGAATTGACATTGGACTGAATTCACTGGGCTGAATTGACTTGGGCTGAATTCACAGGGCTACATTGACATGGAGTCGTTCTCCCAGTGTATTGTTTCATGCCTTGGTGTATAAATAGTCCTATTGTTTTCCTATTTAGGGTCCCTTGCTAATGTTTCTTTTTTTCCATTCATCATTAATTTTCTATATACTTATCAGTTCTGGAACATGGTGATGTTACTTGAGTAGTATGCCTGCACACAAGGCTTCACTTGGGAGGCCCTTTGGCACTATCCACTTCCTTCGTGGTGATTTTCAAATACTCCCCATGATGCTTAGCATTAATGGGGTATGTGTAATTTTGTATTTCTGTGTAACATAGCTTTATTGCTGGTGCTCTACCAGGGTAAATCTTCCTTCAGCATTTCTGTGCTGAGGTTCTTTTCCTTTTTGATTGCTTTTCTATTTTGGGCTCACCATGACCCAGCCCATGAGATAAAGTATGGCTTACCTCCCCACCCCAGCTGAGATACAGGTGTGGGACACTGATGATTATAAACAAGGATGAAACATGTCTCTGTTATTCTTAGACTGCAAATTGTTTGAGAGGCCCTTTGGCACCATTTGGTCCCACTTCAGGTGGGCTAGCCAGTTGCTTCTTTGTCTAGGAAGATTGTTCACCTAAGACCTGGTGTGAGACCAGTTTGGAACAGTTTGTTTCCCAGATGGGTTAACTGCACAGTTGCTAAGCAGTAACCAGCATAGCCAAGTGGTTAGTGCACAAGGCTGTGATCCGGGATATCTTGGTCTTAGATCAGGTTGTAGGGGAACACTCTATTTGGAGCATTCCTTCATGCTGACTTGCATATAATCCCCATGATGCTTTGCATTAGTGAGATATGTATAATTCTGTATTTTGGTCATCACTGGGTTCCACAACTCTTAATAAGGATATTAAACACACCGCACATGCCCAGATTTCTAATTCTATGAAAAAGATGTAAAAAAACAAGGTTCTAACCAGAGGAATCACTCATTTAGTGTTTACACTTAACGCAGTCGACTCGGCTGAGAGTAAAGCCCCTGAGACAGAACCTAGGCAAATTTTAGAATTTGGAATGTGGGTTCAAACTCTACATCTGTGCTCCGCTCTGGCTGTTGCTCAGATCTGTTTCTCTGTGTGAACAGATCAGCCACCCCATAGTGAACTCTGGTAACAGCTGGTTCTCCAATCAGGTTTTTATTTTGCAGTTATATCAAAAAGTGTACTTTAGTCATTTTTTCTCAATTGTCCTGTGTTTAGATAGGGTTTCTGTAAATTAAGGTTTATCCACTTCCCATTTGATTACCAAGGGCCTGAGAATATCCTACTTGGCTACCATGACTATTATTGCTAGTAAACTACTTTTCTTTTTGCTAAATTTAGTGGTTTGCTATTTTTAGCTATCCAGTTAACAGAAAATGCAGCATGTTCACTTTCCGCTTCTGTCTGTGCCCCCTTTCTCCTTATTTAATTGGTTCTGGTTACAGGAGTCACTATTTGACCTTTGGCATGGTTTCTTCAGTACAAGAGACTTTTTTTTTTAACTTGTCTTTTTATTGAGAGCAGCATCCATTACAGTTCTATGCATACATTAATACAGGTACTACAATTCATACCAATTACAATCCATTCAGGCACCTGAGTCCATTATACATAATATCCAAATCTTGAATAATAATTATAATCTGCTTAACCTTTAGGATTAATACTAGGCATTCTGTTTGTTTCTTGTTCAGATAAAGTTAATAATGGTGGTCCTGTGTTCCTGAAGATGGTCAAGATCCACTGAAAAATTTCTTTGGAAGAAGGTGGATACCACAGAACTTTGTTTTTTTTCGCTTTATCTTTTTATTGAAATTTGAATATATAAGAAAGCACACATCTTATACAATAGAAGAACATCCTTCATATATGGTATAAAATATCACTTAAACACAGTATTTAGGGTAAACATATCGGGGAAGCCTTATATACATGTATTGATGATAAAACACAAACCTAGACAGGTTATACGTGGAGAGCAGAAGGGTTACAATCAATAGGGTATTATAAAATCAGGAATGGCAACCGTGTATGAAATAAATGTTAGGGCAGGCTATGGCGCGGCATTCAATAAATTACAAAAAGTGATAAATCTGGTAATATGAACAATGTTCAGTAATGGAGAGGTAAAGATAAGAGAAAAGTGTGCAAGGAAAAAAAAAGAAGAGAAAAAAGCAAGGAAGAAGGGAAGGACAGAAGGAGAAAATAGAGAAGGAGGCAAAAAAGAAGAGATATCTGTGCACAAAAGTTTTGGGAAAAACTAATCTGACAGCAAAATAAGAAGAAAGCTAAATATCCCTAAGAATTAGGGTCTAGAAGAACTAGGTTCGATGTACTTGAAGTAATCCTGCCAACATCTGCCATATACAGTGGGTCGGTTATGAGTAACATGAGATAATCGGTCTAGGGAGTCATACTGAGAAAGGCTTTGAAGAGCATCTGAAAGAGAAGGCACCAGAGTTGATTTCCATTTCATACGAATCAGACATTTGACCAGAAGAGAAAGTATGTTTAGCCATCTAAAATGTGCATGTGAGAGAAGAGAGTTATTGGGGATAAGGATGCCTAGAAGGAATAGCTTGGGGTCAAAAGGTATTTTTTGTCCTGTTATTCTGGAGACAAGTAAATAGACTTTAAGCCAGAGCTTATTAATGGGAGCACACAACCATAAGGTATGAAGTAGATCCCCATTGGCCAAATTGCAGCACCAGCAGTTATTATTATTTAATAGGCCCACTCGTTGAAGCACAGAGGGGGTTCTGTACCAAAGATGTAGGATTTTAATTTGTATTAAAGAACTATGGGCATCTTTAAAGGTATTATGTGCAAGATGCCAACAATTACGCCATTGTGCGTCTGAAATATTGTAGTTAAGAAGAGTACTCCATTTATTTTTGGCCTGTATAGACTGATCAGGTATATTATCAATAATGTCTTTGTAAATGGAGCTATTCAATTTTACTGATAAATTAGTCCAGTGCGAAATGTATGGGTTTAGAAGAGTATGCTTATACACTAAACTAGAAAGGGAATTATAAGGTGCCTGAATTTGTAAAAGCTTCCAGAAATCCTGTTTAGGAAGTTTCCATGTAGCCTGCAAGTCTGAGGATGATCTAAGAGTGAGTGAATTCTGGTCCAAGATATCACCGAGAAAGAAAATGCCTTTGTTCCGCCATGTACGACAGAAAATTGGGTGATCTTCTAGCGTGAGCAGTGGATTGCCCCATAAGGGGGCATAAAACCAGGGTGTTGGATTGGATTTCAGGAATTTGTGGGTTAGTTTCCAGTAAAGAACAGAGGATGATATAGTCAGGTGAGATTTTAGTTTAGAGGAAATTGGACTAAAAATGAAATAAGTAGGAACTCCTCCCAGGTACAATGCAGATTCCATTGTAACCCATAGTGGTGAGTGAGGGGTGAGTTTCTGAAACCATTTAATGGTTTGGGCCATTTGAAAAGCCCAGAAGTAGCCTTTGAACCAGAGGAGTCCGAATCCCCCTTTTTTCCAATGTGATTGAAGTTTGTTGCAGTTAAATCTCGGTGGTTTCCCATCCCAGATAAAGTTGCCTATTAATTTATCAATTTTAGCAAAAAAGGAGGATGGTAAGACTAAAGAAATATTGGCAAAGAGGTAAAGAATCTTGGGAGATACGGACATCTTAATGGCTGCAATTTTCCCCATGAAGGAGAGATTAAGAAGCTTCCATCTGTCCAGAATTATTTTGATGTTATCTAGTAAGGGATTAAAGTTAATTTCCCATATCTTCCCTAAGTTACTAGTAATTTTGATTCCTAGATAAGTTATACCCTGTGGTGACCAATGTAATCCAAGAGGTATGTTCATAAAGGCTTTACAGTATTCGTTAAGGGGCAGAGTTTATGATTTACCATAATTCAAAGCAAAGCCAGAAATGTTAGTGAAGTTATTAAGCAAATCAACCAACAGGGGCCCAGCCTCATTCAAGTTTTTGAGTAAGATTAAGAGGTCATCCACATAGGAGAGAGAAACATATCTTGAATTGCCCACAGGTATGCCATAATGCCAGAAGATTGACGTAAACAAGCAGTCAGGGGCTCCATGGCTAAAATAAAAAGGGAAGGTGATAGGGGACAGTCTTCTTTAGTTCCCCTTGCTAGATGAAAGCAAGAGGAAAGGGTGGAGTTAGTAAGTACTTTAGCAACAGGGGAATTATATAATAGCTTGATCCAGGAGCAAAAGGTATGAGAAAGACTGAAATGAGATAAAACTTGATGAAGGTAGTCCCAGTTTAAGGAATCAAAGGCCTTCTCGAAATCAATAGCTATGGCTGCAGCTAGCGTCTTGAGGGATTTGGCTTTGTGAATTAGATTAAATAAGGAACGTAGGTGATCAGAACCAGATCTATGTTTCATAAAACTGGCTTGTGAATGATGAGTTAGCTTGGGACTCAAAGATTCAAGTCGAGAAGTTAGTAGTTTAGCAAATATCTTCCCATCCTTGTTTAATAAAGGGATGGGCCTGTAACTTGCGGGGTGAGTGGGGTATTTTTCCTTCTTAGGGATTAGGGTTATGACTGCTTCGGTGCAAGATGGGGGAAGTTTGCCAGTATTGGAAGCTTCCTGATAAACATTAAGAAGAAGGGGACATAAAGTATCGGAAAACATTTTATAGAAATCGACAGGGAATCTGTCACCTCAAGGGGATTTGCTGGATTGCAAGGACATCAAAGCTTTCTGGAGTTCCTGAAGCAAGAAGGGTTCATCTAAAGAATTTGTTTCAAGAGTAGAAAGAGGAGGAAGATGTAATGATTTAAGGAACTGTTTAATTTGTAAAGTAGATGGAGAGTTTGTGTTAGAGTATAGTTTTTGATAAAATGTTTTCATGATATGGTTTATAGAGGGGTTGTCAGAGTGAATTTTACCCTGTTCATCTTTTAGGCTTAGGATATGTCATTCGATTTGTTGTGCTTTGAGCTGGTAAGAGAGGAGTTTCCCGTTTTTATCGTCGTGTTCCCAAAACTTATATTTAAGTTTAAACAAGGCCAGTTCGGTTTTATGAGAAATTAATTTGTTTATTTTAACTCTAAGTTGAAGAATTTCAAGATGAAGTTGAGAATCAGGACAGTGCTTTTTAGAGGAAAAGTATAAATTCTCTTTAGCCTTGAGAGATTTTTCCAAATCAGCCAGTTGTTGTTCCTTTACTCTTTTCCTATGTGCAGCATAACTGATAATTTATACTCAAATCGTAGCTTTAAGAGCTTCCCATGCAGAGGACATAGAAGATTTGGTTGGGGTATTGTGAAAGAGGAAGTCCTGAATTTGTGCTTTGATTATGGGTAAGAAATTGGGATCCTTGAGAAGGAGAGGGTCCAGCAGCCAGTAAGAAGATTTAGGTGCTAATGGGCCCCACAAAAGTTGCAATTTGACAAGGGAATGGTCCGAGGTTAAGATGGGAGAGATGGAAGAATCAATAGTTTTTTCCATTATAACAGGAGAGGCTAACCAGCAGTCGATTCTACTGTATGTCTTATGTAGAGAGGAGTAAAAAGTAAATTCTCGATTGCGGGGGTGAAGGAGGCACCATATATCAGCTAATCCAAAATCTTGCATTAGTAATGAGAGGGCTTTAATACTTCTAGTGTGGGCATCTGTAGTGGGGTTTCTTCTGTCATTGCTGGCTTCTAAAGCTAAGTTAAGATCCCCTCCGAGAATAACTGGTGTATTATCAGTGTTAAAGGGTAGAATCTGTTGAGCTACATTGTGAAAAATCTCTGGGGAATCGGAGTTGGTGCATAGACATTAACAAGCAGAAGAGGACCAGAGTTAGTATTCAATTTAACCATCACCCATCTGCCGTCAGTGTCGAAAAGGAAGTTTACAAGGGACCATTTGAGACTCTTATGAATAAGAATAGCAACTGCTCTTTTTTTTGAAGTATGGGATGATTCATAGATCTGACTGACCCAATCTTTCTAAGTCTGTGAACATCTTCTGCTAATAATTTTGTTTCTTGATGGAAAGCAATTTGTGTTTTATGTTTTTTGAGATGTGAAAGAATTTGCTTTCGCTTACAAGGAGAATTAAGTCCCTTCACATTCCATGTATATAAAAGTATGTCACTCATATTGTCGGTGTTAAAGAAAGGGAATAACTGCTGGAATGTGAAGGGACAAATAAATGAGGCAGAGGATGATCAGAATACAATATAAAGAGCTTACATATATTCAGAGAGTGGCAGGAACATTCAAGCCAAAAAAGGTGAAATATATGATACATGAATGGTACAGATATATTACAGTTAGACTAAAGAAAGGGAAGGAGAAACGTCATTAATAACAACAACAATATATGTAAGCTAAATAAAGAAAACCTTTTATGGGTGTGAGGAGATATGAGTCAGCCAACTGGCTAAGAGACTCTCTCACCACACTCTGGGGCGTTGATGTAGGGAGGAGACTAGGGTGGACCGGTTATAAATATCAGCCCAAACCTAAGTCAGATTCCAGTAATATAATAAAGTAAGTATTCCTGATACGCTAAACTGAAAGGGAATAATACCAAGAAAGGCAGGGGACTGTAATAACCTCAGCTTAATTCTAAGCTAACAGGACAAGGTATAAGGATAAAGCTAAACACCAGAAACTATTTATAAACATTAGTAGTAACAGTACAAGATATACCAACTCGAAATAACAGTAATTTAAAGAACCATATACGAGATACCAGTACAGCCTAGACATAGAACAAGGAATTCAGTGAACCAGGTGTATTGCAAATGAACAAATATAAAAGGAAATGTAGATCATTACCACATTAGAGTAACTCTGAGTATACTTCACAGTGCAACAGAATATAATATTGGGGGAGAAAGGGGAGGCCAATTTAAGCCCTTACGCCCTGAGCCAGATGCAAATCGGGATTATACGGAGAGGTATAAGCTATGGTGATAACTGTGGACAGAGAAAATAGTCATATTAAAGGTCAGCTCTGATTACTTAAAAAATTACCTAAATGGATGTTTTATGGGGTGACTAGGTCTAAAAGTCTAGGCCCAGTGAGCCCCAAAACAGGAGGGACCACACAGCAGTGGATTTCTATAATATCTGTAGGCTTCGAGTAAAATAAGGAGCACAAGGAAGCTGTAGATTGACAATCCTTTGCAACAGTACACCAAACATAGCCAACCTCGTTGAGAGCTAATGATAGTTCCATATTGTAAACAGGAGGTAGTAAGAATAATGGAGCTTAGGGAAGGAGATAGATTGAATGTAATTGCCAATAACACTTAAGAACCTGTCATCAGGAGAGGGAAGGGGTAAGTTGCCTTGTAAAATATGATAATTCACATATGAAAAAAGAAGAGGCAATAATTAGGATGCATACTGATTGAAGATATGCAACTGAACAGCCAAAAGACTATAAACCTGATGCGCTGCTAAACTGGAGAGTTAAAGGCTAGATGCAGAGAGCCTGTTTAGTGAGGTAATGTATAAGATCTAACACTAAAGTAATGGGTTAGAAAAACATTGCTGATATACCAAAGTTCCCTTGAAGACCTTTAAGCTTCTCATTTAAACATTACAGCAGAAAGTAAATTGATCACGCCACGATGTACAGACTTTGCTTTCTGCACCCCCTGGGAGCGAAAGCAACCAGGTAGCATAGACTGAAGAGTGGGCTGCTAGGCAGAAAAACTGTACTGACACTCCCTTTAAGTATCCTGGAAACAAAACCTACCAAGATATAACAACTGTGACCATATTACTGGCCATATAAGTTCATGACACGTTAGATTTGTTAGCAGGATTGTGACTATTGATGTTTTTGCTTTTGGCTTTTGCCTTACATTTCTCTTTGGGTGACTCTAAAGATTTAAGGGGGGAACTTGCAACAGCTTCTGCTCATGAACTATTTGCAGAAATACATCCCAGAGGCACCAGGCCCAAGTTAGAGAGATGTTCATCTGAAATTAGCTGGGAAAAATCCTCCTGCGAGGAGTGCATGTCATCCTCGAAAAGAGCAAATTTATTGCTCAAGGGAATAGAGGGGTCGATTTGAAGATGAGAGGCTGCAGCTTGGGGTGTTTGAGCTGAGACCTCACTAGAACAGCATGAAAGTCTTGAAGAATAATGCCCCAATAATGCCCCAACAGAAGCTTCTCTTGCAGCCATGTTGATTGCCTTGGGGTAAAATCAGTTGTGGCATTGCTGCTTGGAGCTGCGAGTTCTGCAGCACCTTCCCCATGCTCCCGAACTTCGTTGTCCTCCCTCCATGTGGATGCCAGAGCTGTGTTCGGGTTGTCAATTGCTGCTGAACCTCCCAGGTTAAGATTACAAAGAGAAACCTCCAGATTGTTGGCTAACGTGTCAGGGGTTTCAAAATCCTTGAAGGAAGAGCCTGAGAAAAGGCGTAGTGTCGTGGGGTAACGTAATCAATTAGATTCTAATGTGAGACTTAGAGATATGATCTCTGTATCTGAAAAGAAGATGTTTTACACAGTCAAGTCTAAACAAAAAAAAAGTGTGAAAAAAAAGTCTGTAATATCAATTGCTATATGAAGATAATATACATGGCTGAATGATGATTATTGTGATGTCCTAAGTAACAACTAATAAAGCTGAGCTACAAAAAAAAAAAAAAACCTGTTACCTTCCATTTGAACTCTCTCTCTCTCACTCCATGTGGCTGAAGATGTGGTCCTATGGGTGTCCCTCCATATTTTGTTCCATTCTGGGTATGCAGTGGTTGACCCATGTTTCACCTCTCATCTGTCCTGTACTGCCTGAATGGCTAAAGTGCCCACTTCCTCCTGAATAATGTTGTAAAGACAAGAAATAAGATGTTTAGTGTGGGACTGTGTGGCCCTAGCATGTATTAGTGAAACTGCCTCTGGCAGAGGGGAGCCCAGAGCCATTACTCCTGATACTTTGTTTATGTAGTGGCAGCACTGGACAGTCCTAAAGAAATCTCTCTTTGGTATATTATAGCTGTTTTGTAGTGTGAGATAGTCTAGTATCAAACTGTCCTGTGTGAATTAGTGTAAGAATTTTAGGCGTTGAGAAGACCATCTGTCAAAACATTCTTCCCTACCCTGAACCGGGGAGCCAGGGAGGTAGCTGAGTGGAATGAGATGCCAAAAATATGACGGAATATCCCATTTAGCTCTGGCTTCCAGCCACATGAATAAGGTGTGTAGAGTCCAGCTGTTTGTAATATGCTTGATATCCTTATTTAAAATTAACCAAGGTAAATATTGTAAGGATATTGTATGGTGTGCCTTTTCTTCCAGTGCACACCATGTTCCCAAATAGGATGGGTGGAGTATTTTAACCAATGGGGTAACTTGAGCGTCCTGATAGTAGGACTGAAAATCCGTGAGGCCCCACCCCCCTTTTCCTTTTGGGGCTATCAAAAATACTATTTTAATATGTGGTCGCCTCAACGCCCAAATGAAAAGTAGGTTTTTTTATTCAGTTGCTTCCAGTCCGCATGGGGAACTGGAATAGGGAGGGTAGACAATAGAAACATTAATCTGGGAAGGATGTTCATTTTGATAGTGTCTAGCTGGTTAGAGAAAGACAGAGGGAGCAGTTGTCATCTGTTCAGATCTTTGTATATCTGGTGTAGTAATGTATCATAATTTTAGTGGTATAGTTTTAATTTCTGGGTGGGAACCCAAATGCCTAAATACCTAACCTTTTCATTGACCCATTTGAACGGGATATGTGTTTTAAGTTCCTGGGAAACCGATCCCCCCCACCCCACCAACAGCACCTTGGACTTGTCCATGTTAACTTTGAACCCTGACAACTTCCCGTATGGGCTAAGAGGTTTAGCAGGGGGTGGACAGAATTCCCAGGGTTTTCTAGATAAATTAGGGTGTCATCCACATAAAAGGACACCTTACATGTATGCTATCCCACCTTAATTCCCTGAATATCTCTATGTTGCCTTAACGCAGCCGCCAGGTGTTCTAAACTAATATCAAACAATAACGGGGATAAGGGGCATCCTTATCTTGTTCGCCTTTCTATGATCAGAGTCTTAGAAACTGTGCCATTAACTTTGATTTTTGCCGTGGGGCTATTGTAACATAATTTCACCCATTTCAAAGAATGATCACCTATCCCCATATGCTCCAATGTAACAAATAAATATTCCCAGTTAAAGTGATCGAAAGCCTTTTCTGCATTTAAGAAAGTGGCTAATTGTGGTTGTAGAGGATTTGTATTTTAAAATGTTTAAGTTTTCTTATATTGTCAGAGAGGTGTCGGTTGGGTATAAACCCTGTCTGATCTGGGTGAATGATATACTCTATATATTTTTGCAGTCTCACCAAGAGGATTTTGGTCAGAATCTTAATGCCCTGGTTTAACAAGGCGATTGGGCGGTATGCCTCACAGACCTCTCCAGATTTGTCAGGTTTTGGGAGGACTGCTATAAGAGCTTCCTTCATGTAGCCAGGATTCTATTTTCTGAATACAGTCGTTAAATACCTGCGTTAAAATAGATGTGAGGGTTTTCGTTTGTTTCTTATAAAATGCTGCACAAAAACCATCTGGGCCAGGTGTTTTACCCAGGGTTAGGGAGTTTATTGTTTAAAGCACCTCTTGTTCTGTAATCTATGTGTCTAATGATTCACTTAATTGAGGTGTCAGCTTAGGTAACTTCAGTTTAGTTAGGAAAGGTTCTGTTGCCTCTCTAATGTCCTGCCCCCTATGTTCTTTCGTGTAGAGGTTTTGGTAAAACTGATTGAATTGCTCAACTATATCCTTGGGTTTGACCCAAAACTTTGTGGGGTTTTGCTTATTGATCAGTCTGGGGACCGTTCTATCTGCCTGCATTTTTTAAGGCTATATACCAGTAATTTTGCCGCCAGCACCCCCCCGCCCCGTCTCAAGACACTTCTGGCTAGCAACTCTTAATTTACCTTCAGTGCTCCAGTTCCTCATGGATTTTATTTAACTCTCGTTTTATTGTCTTTTTTCCTGGGTGTTTCTTTTGTTGTTGCTCAAGTTCTTTCAGCTTCTCTGCAAGCCTAGTGTATGTCAGGCCCAATAGTTTCTTTCTGGCTGATGCAAACTTAATAACTTCTCCTCAAGCCACAGACTTCACCGCTTCCCATGTGGATCTTGGAGAACAGCCTTGGTCAACATTTATGGAGTGCACCTCTTTTATTGTATCATTAAGTTTTGCTATGAAATTTTTATCTTTAAGAAGTGAGACGATTAGTCTCCGAACTGTTTGCCTGTCCCTGTGTTGTAGCTGGAGTCCAAGGGAAATTGGGGCACGGTCTGATAGAGTAGTGGAATGTATTTGGGACTTTACCATTCAATACTTGTATGCCTGCTGAGTAAAAAAAGGTATATCCTAGAATATGATAGCTGCGGTGCGGAGTAAAATGTATAATCTTTCTCTCCTTGATGCTGTTCCCTCCAGATATCCCTAAATTCCATTTCTCCCGAGTGGCCCCCTTGTTGGTGGATTGAGACAGAGAAGATCTGTCCATGCTAGGAAGTGGGACCATGTTAAAATCACCCCCCAGGACTATTTGACCTGGTAGCAAGGCTGTCACTTTATACAGAGCTTCTTTAAGAAATGCCCTGTATTTATCGAGGGTGCATAGATATTAACCAGATGAATAGTCTCCCCCGACTCTCCACCATGACCCTCAAGAATCTACCGTCCGACTCTCACTCCACTGACTTTACCAGTAGTGTACTCCCTCTTTTTATAAGAATTGCAACTCCTGCTTGTTTCCTACTGGCTGAGGGAGCTGCCTCCACCTGTCCAACCCAACTTCTGTTTAGTTTCAGGTGTTCATTAGCTGTCAGATGTGTTTCTTGTAAATAGGCTACCTCACAGTCCTTCCTACACAATTCCACTGATAGTTTAGTTCTCTTCACTGGGGATTGAATGCCCTTCACATTGTAAGAAACAATGTTAAACGCCACCATTGTACCTATTTGAGAGGTTTGATGTCAGAGCCTTTACTTTATCACCACATAGTGCTGCACAAAATCCCCCACATTTACTTATTACCTAGCCATGAGTGTACAAACCATCAAGAACTATGTTAACACAAACTCTGAAAAACATTTCAACCATTTAGAGTCAACTTTTTTGTTTTCCAAAAACAAATTCTTATTTACAACATGAGTAATTACTTTACGTACCAAATTCCTAGGTAGTTTGTCTTCCAACCATACATCGTGGTCTTAAGGAAGTCACAAAAAGTGACTATGAAGTTACCCCTGATGGTAGCAGGGGTATGTGGCACTAAACTTCTCCCACTGGGAGAGAGTGCTCACTCAAGTATCTGCCACCACTTCTATCCAGAAGCAGCTGGAGCTAACAGTTTAACCCCGCCCTCTGTGGGTGAACCCTTCCCTTCCCCTAGTCATTCTAGAAGGAGAAATCAGCTCCAAGGGGCTTCCCTCCCCCATCATAAGTATATCTGGCTAGGGATTTCCCTTAGGCAGCCCTGCCATTGGCTTTTCACTGTTTTAGAGCCCTTCCAGCCATCAGAGGCAATGCCTGTAAAGATCAGTGTCCTTGTCTTTCTCCTCCCCGAAGAGACCTCTACCAAACCTGGTGCACCATCGCATTCCTCCTGGGTGGGGCTTGTCCCCTATACACTGTTCCATATTTATTTATTTATTTATTTATTTGAAAGTTAATAACCAGGAAAAGCAACATGAGCTGAAGCTTGTTTCCAGATGAGACCCGGGGAAGGGGAACAAGGGAAACAAAAACACAAATTGGCAAAACATATACACAAAAGATACAGAGCACAGTCATGGGTCAGGGTTACAGGACCCACTGCAAGAGTAGAGCCAGCAGCAAAATAACAGTAAACAGCATTACAGAAGCAAGGGTCAAGTAACATAAGGAATCAGCAAATAATCAGCAAATAAAATGAGGGATGGGTTATACAAGCCCTCAAAAAATTAAAAACACATAGGCAGTTTAGGCCAGGTGATGGGAAACCCAGGCAGAGGGACCAAAAAGAAAATAGGGTTGGGGACATTGGGAGCAATGATGATGGGGGAGATGTCCGAACAGTCTTTTGAGAGAGGAGGGGGAGGAGCATGAGCGGATCTCTGGAGGTAGTTTGTGTGACACTCTGCCCCCTGCTTATGGTTATCTGTATGATATTTGTATTATAAATAAATGATATGTGTTATGTGATTGCCTGGCACACATCAGCCAGTATGTGAGAGACTTGACCTTTGACCTCAGAAGTGTCAATGTGAAAACAGCAGGATGTGGTAACCAGACCAGGGAAACTACTAATCAAAGCCTTCCTTCCAGAGGGACAGTTTATTACCCCTTATAACTTGGTCCTGCTTTTGAAGTGGGAAACTAAATATGCATTTTATAACATAGAAGGAAGGGAAGCCATTTGGGTGATCTTTCATGGTTTTCTCACCTAGAAGAGAACTAGTGACAGATTGTGGGTTTGTGAAACATCAAAGGGGATGTTGTGATCAAAGACACATATTTTGGGAAATTGCTAGTTGCTGATTTTTCATTGTAATAACATACATCCTTGTGAGTATCCATACTCAGATTACAGATTTATCACAAATCTAACAGTGACCTCGTGGGTGACATCACCAGGAGGTGGAGAACATTGACTTTTGAATATTAGTTGCAAGAGAAGTTGGTGCAGAAGGACTCCCTGAAAAGAAAAGACACACATAGTCTGTGGACTGGTAACTAGGCACTTTTAGAAAAATAAGTATTTTTTGGTAGGCATTTGTGTTCTGTAACTTCCTATTTATTTTATGTGAATAAGTTGTTGATATAATTGTTCTGTGTTTGATTTTACCTGTTTTACAATTTTTAGTAAACGATATTTTCTTTAAAATACTGCCTGTGCTTTTTATGTTTGTTTGCACGCATGTGCAAGAAACATAGTGCCATCATCCGAGAATTCGGAGGTGTGTCACCTCCTCCTCCAATTCAGTCAGTGTGTTGGCAGGTGCGGCCCCTGTAAGCCAATGCATGCTGGAGCTGTCTATGACAAGCTCCAAAATGCAGTGGCATACAGTTGAAAGGGGGAGCTACGCTTGAGTGAGCAGCTGATAAGATATCGCCTGCCCGCGCAGCTCTCACACACACACACACACAGAAATGCATGCATACGTGCTGCCCTCCCCGCACAGACACGTATAGCCGACGGGGTGCCCAACTTCGTCGGGCTTGTGCTACGCCCCCCCAAGCCTTCCACATGCCACGCTAGGTGCCCACCCCAGCATGGCAACTGATAGAATAGCCAATGGGGTGCCCAATCCCCATTGGCTCCACTGTCCTCACCCCAGGTACTAGGTATACGCTGGGAGCCCACCCCAGCGTGGCAACTAATCATATGGCTGACGGGGGTGCCCAATCCCCTGTCGGCTCCACGCCCCCCTAGCTGTCCTTGTGCCATGCTGGGAGCCCACCCCAGTGTGGCAAATGTCCCACATCGTTTTTTTTTTTTTGAACTTGAAAATTAAAAACGGTCCCACGGCGCTTCTCCCAGCCCCCCACACAACCCGCACCCATCCACTGCGCACCCTGCCTCCCCACACCCCCCTCACCTCATACTTACCTTTGGAGCTCGGCGCGATGATCTTCGGTGGACTGGGAACACATCTGCACTCTTCAAAGCCGACCGCGAACTGAGGAAATGCTGGTAAGCTGTATAATGGGCTAGATAGGGGGTTTTCAACTTTATTGCATATCTCAGGCATTTTTTGGAATTTTTGTACCAAATTTTCAACATGGGGTTTTTGGGACCCCTTCTCATGAGTGATGTCACTGTCATGGCGTTATTCAGGGCTGAAGGGTGATTTCGCAGTCACTGCACAGTCACTGCACGAAATCACCCTTTGGGCCTGAATAACATCATGACAGTGACATCATTCATGGAAGGGGTCCCAAAACCCATGTTGAAAATCTGGTGCAAAAATTCCAAAAATGACTGTTTTATTTAGCATGCATTAGCGCAGTTCCGCAGGCTCGCAAGTTCGCCCGAATCTTCAATATTTTCACTCCATATTTCAACATTGCCATTTTATCACACCTTCTTATGAGTACAGCTGTCATTTTCACATTTCACCCAAATGTTTCCCACTGTAGCGCAACAATGGCGCAGCAGTGTTTGAGATCAATGTCAGGGACAAATTAAGAAAATCACAGTGACACTGTTCATGAGCTGAGGTCTTAAATGGCTATTTTGAAATTTGGTGCAAAATTTCAAAAATGACTGTTTTTATGAGCCGCATCGCCAGTTCCCTACGCACGCCAGAAGTTCGTGAATTTTCAATATTTTACTCCTGATTTTCAACTTTTCCATTTTACCACCTCTTATGAGCAGTATAGCTGTCATTTTTCACATCTCACCCAAAACGCAGTCGCCCATGTAGCGCATGCCAATGGCGCAGTCGTGTGCTAAATCAATGTATCAGACAATTAAGAAAATCACAGTGACACTGTTCATGAGCAGAGGTCTTAAAATGGCTATGTTGAAAATTTGTGAAAAAATTCTAAAATGACTGTTTTAATGAGCGTATGCTAGCAGTTCCTATGCATGTTTGTAAGTTTGCGAATTTAATATTTTCACTCCAGATTTTCAACATTGCCATTTTATTACACTCCTATGAACAGTACAGCAGCCATTTTTCGATATGTCGCCTGTATCGTGTTTTCAAGACATGTAGCTTAATAATGGTGCTGTTGGTGTGCTTAAAGCAATGTTTGGGACAGATTAAGAAATCACAGTTACACTGTTCATGAGCAGAGGTCTTAAAATGGCTATGTTGAAAATTTGGTGACAAAGTCCATAAAATGACTGTGTTACGAGTGAGCATTGCGCAGTTTCCACGCACCCTCGTAAGTTCATGACTTTGTAATATTTTTAGTCCAGATTTTCACCAGTGGCATTTTTCCACACTTCCTTATAACAGTACAGCTGTCATTTTCACAACATGGCTGAAGCGTGTTTTCACACTTTCAGCGCAGAGATGCGTGGTCGCTGTGGGAAATCATTGTTCGGCACAGATAAAGAAAATCACAGTGACACACTGTTCATGATCGGAGGCACCAAAAATACTGAGTTGACAATCTGCTGTAAAAAATCCCCAACCTTATTATATTTACGAATTGTCGTTGCACAGTTTCTATGTCGCTACATTGACTTCACCATTTTTAAATATTTTACTGCAGATTTGCAACATTGCCATTTTTACACCTCCCCATGAACAGTACAGCTGTCATTTTCACATCCTGTTCGAATGTTTTGCACCTGTGGTGCTAAATGCCGTAGTGCTATGCATAAGCAGCTCGCTAACAAACTGATATTCCCCTGTTCATGAGGTGGGGTCACAAAAATGTTGAAAATTTGGGTGAAAATACCAACGAATGCCTGAGGTATTGGGGTTTCCAACCATAATGCCCAACCCTGAGAATGACAGGCATCAGGGGTGGACTTGGGATTCTTGCCTGTACTACTCATACCATTCCACACCCTGCAGCCAGTGAGAGGCATCGAGGTATGCCTTGGACTCTTCGACCAAGTTCACCCCATTCTCCTATATCGCACCCATCTCACCATATTTCCTAATGAAATGGGTGCGCATAAGGTCAAAGACCTAAGGAACACCGTGACACTTGTCAGTGTCTGCAGGGTGGTGTGGGAAATGGCATGGCGTTATGCCTGATGACCCAAACACACACCCCAATGCCTGTCACTCTCTGCAGGGTGGTGGTGGGGTTGGCTTCAGTTCAATACTTCACTGCCATTCCTATTACGCAGCTCTGTAACTTCTACACTACCACTGCCAATGCCAGCAAGCAAACATTTGGCATTGACAAATGCTTGTTCTTAGTTCTTTTGCATGGGAATGCTAGACCTGTGTTTAAGTCTGAAAGCTGTTAAGGGCTTGAATGTGTTGCTAATCTTGCAAAAAGGTAAGCATATACCTAGGTCTCATATTGAGCCTAAGGGTACATTTTGGGAACATGGCTGGGTGCCACTGGGTGAAGAATTATATTGCATCCCCCCGAAGAGGATATTATCTGAGCTTGTTAACTGGGTATGCTAGCATAAAGTTCACATTTGACTCCCAGGACTCAAGGCTAGTAGGTGATTCGACCCAAAACAGACAGGAGGGTTACCCTGTTTGTCACCTGTTCACACTATTGCACTTCAAGGTTGGCACTGTGGGAGCAGAGGGCCTGACCTGTGGAGCACATTTTTGACAGATTTGGTTGGCAGTGGTGTGATTTAAAAGTATTTGGTAACACAAGCATTAGTAGATCAGTGTGTCAGATTAATACTGTACAGCTCACATGCAAAATGTGGCAGTGATTTTTAAAAGGTAAACAGAACTGTATCATTGTGCTTACAGTCTAAGTTCCCTACCTGTTTTATTTTTTCCTGGTGCAAGTTAGTATAGCCGTAGTTAGGGAAGAAGATGGCTTCCAACTACAGCAGGTACACTTCAGACTACCTGAGGCAGTTGTGCCAGGAGAGAGGAGTCCAGCATGAGGGAAGAGCCAACAAGCAGAATCTCTTGGAGGCTCTGGTGGCAGCCAATGCCCAGAGCTTCGAGTCACAGTCTGTGACTGAAAAGGACCAAACCTTGGGCATGGAGGTGCCAGGGTCCAGTGCAGTGTCCAGATCCAGTGAGGAGGACAGCAGAGCCAGTGCAAGCCAAGGGCCACAGCAGCAGGGGAAGGTCACCAGCATTCTGGAGCCAGAAGTGATCAGACTGCAGATAGAATTACGGAGAATGGAGCTGGAGTTTGAGAGAGAAGAGTGGTGAGAGCGACGAGCTGCAGAGGAAAGAGAGCGACAGCTTCAGCGAGATGCAGAGGAAAGAGAGAGACATCTTCAGCGAGAAGTGGAATGAGAGCAGCGAGAGGCTGAGTGAGAACAGTGAGAAGCTGAGCAAGAGGCGAGAGAGCGCCAGAGGAAATTTGAATTGGAGAAGCTACAACTCCCAAGAATAGCACCAGAGCAGGTAAGTGGCCTGGGTTTAGCTAGAATTACAGGACTGAGTTACAAATTAAATTCTAAATTGATAGCTGAATTTAAAGAGGGGGAGATATGGATGCCTTTTTAAATTCCTTTGAAGAAGTATGCATTCAGGCAAATATTCCTAGAGAGTCCTGAAGCTTCCAGCTATCCCCGCTACTTACCAGGAAAGCTCAGGATGCATTGGGTCAAATGGACAATGAGGACAGTAATGATTACAGTAAACTTGAAACTGCACTTTTAAAGAAATATGATCTAATAGCAGAAGCATACAGAGTTAAATTACGTAAGCTCAGGAGAGGCCCTGACATGAGCTATGAGGAGCTAGCCACTACACAACATCAGTTTTTAAAACAGTGGGAAGGAATTGAAGCAGACTCTGTAGAAAGAATTGAACATTTTTACTGTTAGAGCATTTTTTGGGGGCATACCCAGCAGAGTTGAAAACTTGGCTGGAGGACCGAGATCCAAAAACAATGCAAGAGGCTGCTAAACTCTTGGACCGCTATGCCAGGAGCAGAGCTGCTCTGACAGTGAATAGGGTCGGCGTGGCAATGCAGAAAGGGAAAAGCATGCCTTCAGGGCAGCTAAAACTCTCCCTGCTTCCACCAAAACTAGGTAGCCCCAGGTTACAAAGAAAAGATTTACCTGAGAAAAGAAATGAATGTTGGGTTTGCAAAGAACCTTGTCATCTGGCTAGACAGTGTTCCAAAAGGACAAGCAGTGCACAATGTGGTGCTAGGAAAGAAGTGGGTTGTTTGTGTGTCCTTGAAAGCATGCCAGTAAACATGAGGGAATGCATACACCCAGTCACTGTGAATGGTGCAGACACACGGGTTAAGAGACATGCGGGCATCCCTGACCTTGGTAAAAGGGGATCTGGTAGAGCATGGTCAGCTTATACCCAGTCAATATGTGACTGTATGGGGATTCACGGGGGAGGAGAAAACCTTTCCACTCACCATTGTCCTCCTAGACTGGGGGAACTGTACAAAAGGTTGCCGTAGCCGAAACCTTAGCTGTTGATGTAATTATTGGCAATAATCTCAAACAAGGGATGGTGTGTGCAGTTACCTGCAGTCAAGCAGCAAAGGAAAATTGTAGTTCCCTGGACCCATAGAAGCCCCTGTGGAAACCACTGGGAGACTGGTTCCCCAGCCTGTGTCTCCTGATATGGAGAATAATGAAAGGGGGGTAGAAATTCCCCAGGTAGCAGTTAACAGAACAGCTATGGAGGGTTACTGCAAGAAAGGAGGGGTGAGAGTTAGGGATGGAAGTGATCCTGAATGCCCTGACACTAGAGCAGGGATCCTCGTTTAGACACTGAAGGGGACCTGTCCCATGCCTTGGGAATGTGCAAGGAGTTTGCAGCTGCTCAGAAAAGTGACCCTAGTCTAGAGAAGCTGAGAGCTTGGGCAGACTCTGATGGAGCACATGGAGGTGACAGGAAACATAACGTTTATTGGGACAATGGACTGCTGCATACGTAGGATGCTAAGGCAGAGGGAGGGGTGATAGGCAGGAAGCTTGTTATTTCCCAGGGGTACCATGAGCAGTTGCTCAAGACTGCACACGATATTCCCATGTCTGGTCATCTGAGAATCGTGTGCACTACACAGTGATTGGCCCAGAATTTCTTTTGGCCCATCTTCACCCAGCAGGTGAAGGAGTATTACAGGTCTTGTCACCAGTGCCAAGAAATAGGGAAGGTGGGTAAGAAAACCCACGCCACCCTTATTCCAGTGCCCATAGTGGAGGAGCCATTCCAATGGATATTGTGGGGCCTTTAAATACCCCCAGCTCCTCCGGGAAGAGGTTCATCCTGACTGTGGTGGATTGTGCCACCCGGTACCCAGAGACAGTTGCCCTATCCTCACTGAGGACAGACAAAGTGGCAGATGACTTACTAGGGATTTTCTCCCATGTTGGGTTTCTGCAGAAGGTTATCACTGATTGAGGGGGTTCCTTCCTGTCAGACCTGATGAAATGTTTATGGGAGAAGTGTGGGGTGGTGAGAGATGCATGACATCTTATCACCTGCAAGCCAATGAGCTTATGGAAAGATGAAATGGTACCCTTAAGTCAATGCTCCAAGCGTTTGCTGAACAGCATGCAGGGACTGGCAGAAATACCTTTCCCACCTGTTGTTTGCATACAGGGAGGTGCCCCAAGAGCCAACAGGGTTTTCCCCTTTTGAGCTCTTATATGGACGCTGGCTACATGGGCCTCTAGACTTGATCTGGGAGGAATATGAAGGCAAACACACCACCCAGGGAACTCCCATAGTGGATTATGTCCTTAGGTTTAGGAAAAGGCTGAAGGAGCTTATGGGAACAGCCCAGAGTAATCTGGCAGCTGCCCAACAAAAACAAAAGGTGTGTTACGACTGCAGAGCCAGAGCTCACTCATACACTGTGGGTCAGGAAGTCATGGTTCTAATCCCATTCTGGAAGGGTAATCTGCAGGCCGAGTGGGCAGGACTGTACAAAGTAGTCAGACAGGTAAATTACGTAAACTACATTATAGAGTTACTTGACAGAAGACATACACAAAGAATGTACCATGTCAACATGATGAAGCCATATGCTAATAGGGCTGACGTGGTGTTTGCAGTGTGTAGTCTTGGGGAGGGGACAGATGAAGGAGACCCCCTTCTGGACTTGCTGGAAGAAAGTAAGTGGGGGTCCTCTGTGGAGGCAATTAAAATGTCACCCCAGTTGACCCCGGCCCAGATCCAGGAAGTAAGGAAGGTTTTAGCAGATTTTGCTCTACTGTTTTGTGTCAAGCCTGGACTAATCCCCTTAGTGATGCATGATGTGGAGACAGGGACGCAGGTGCCCATAAGGTGAACAGCATATCGGGTGTCAGAGGCTGTCCAAAAGGACATTAGAAGGGGGTGGAGGAAATGCTGGATTTTGGGGTAATCCAGACATCCCACAGCCCCTGGGCCTCACCTATAGTCCTTGTTCCCAAGCCAGATGGCTCTACTCATTTTTGTGTGGACTATCATGGACTGAATGCAGTCATGAAGTCAGATGCCCACCCGATGCCACAGATGGATGAACCCCTGGACAAGTTAGGAGGGGCGACATATCTTACAACTGTTGACCTGACAAAGGGGTATTGGCAGTTAGAGTTAACTGCCAGAGCTAGGGAGAGGTCGGCCCTCACCACTCCAATAGGGTTGTTTGAATTTAAAGTAATGCCTTTCAGAATGAAGAATGCCTCAACCACTTTCCAAAGGTTGGTGAACCAGGTGTTAAATGGTTCTGAGGAGTATGCCATGGAGTACCTGGATGACATTGCCATCTTTAGAGCCAGCTGGGAGGAACACCTGTCCCACTTTAGGGAAGTGCTGGGCAGGATACAGAGGGCTGGGTTCACTGTCAAAGCTGAGAAGTGCCAGGTGACCATGGCTGAGGTGGCATACCTTGGGCATATTGTAGACGGGGGACAGCTCCAGCCTAAGCAAATGAAAATAGAGGCAATCAAGGCATGGCCCAGACTGGAAACACAGAAGTAGGTCAAGAGTCTTCTGGGGACAGCAGGGTACTATAGGAAATTTGTACCAAATTACAGTGCCCTGGCCACTCCCCTGTCTGGACTGTTAAAGAAAAGGATGCCTAGGAGAATTACCTGGGAACCAGCCTGTGAACAAGCCTTTACCAGACTGAAGAAGGCACTGTTCAGTGCTCCTGTATTGACAAGTCCAGACTATAGCAGACCCTTTGTAGTCCAGAATGACACTTCAGATGTGGGTATTGGGGCAGTGCTGAGTCAGAAGTCCAACCAAGGGAAAGATTACCCCATAGTGTACCTCAGTAAAATGTTACTTCCCACAGAGCAAGCTTACTCTACTGTGGAAAAAGAGTGTCTTGCCATGGTGTGGGCCCAAAAGAAGTTAGAGCCCATACTTATACGGGCAGCATTTTGAGTTGCAAACTGACCACAACCCCCTGGTTTGGCTGGCACAATTGGGTAAAACGAATGGTAGATTATTAAGATGGAGTCTTTCCTTGCAAAGGTATGACATGACAGTCTCACACAGGGCAGGGGCAGCCAATGAAAATGCAGATGGATTGTTGTGTCAGTTTGAGCAATGAACTGATTTGGGGAGCTCATCCCATGCAGGGGATAGAGCCCCTAGATTCAGTCTAGGTGGGGAGGAATGTGATGCTCTGCCCCCTGCTTATGGTTATCTGTATGATATTTGTATTATAAATAAATGATATGTGTTATGTGATTGTCTGCCTGGCACACATCAGCCAGTATGTGAGATACTTGACCTTTGACCTCAGAAGTGTCAGTGTGAAAACAGCAGGATGTGGTAACCAGACCAGAAGAAACTACTAATTCAAGCCTTCTTTCCAGAGGGACAGTTTATTACCCCTTACAACCTGCTCCTGCTTTTGAAGTTGGAAACTAAATATGCATTTTATAACATAGCAGGAAGGGAAGCCATTTGGCTGATCCTTCATGGTTTTCTCACCTAGAAGAGAACTAGTGACAGATTGTGGGGTTGTGAAACATCAAAGGGGATGTTTTGACCAAAGACTCATATTGCTAGTTGCTGATTTTTCACTGTAATAGCATACATCCTTGTGAGTATCCATACTCAGATTACAGATTTATCACAGATCTAACAGTGACCTCATGGGTGACATCACCAGGAGGTGGAGAAAACTGAATTTGAATATTTGGTGCGGAAGAACTCCCTGAAAAGAAAAGACACACTTAGTCTGTGGACTGGTAACTAGGCACTTTTAGAAAAATAATTTTACTGGAACTTAAGTATTTTTTTTGGTAGGCGTTTGTGTTCTGTAACTTCCCATTTATTTTATATGACTGTAAGTTGCTGACGTAATTGTTCTGTGTTTGATTTTACCTGTTTTACAATTTTTAGTAAAAAATGTTTTCTTTAAATACTGCCTGTGGTTTTTCTGTTCTTTTGCATGTGCATGCTGAACCTGTGTTTAAGACTGAAAGCTGTTAAGGGCTTGAATGTGTTATTAATCTTGCAAAAAGGCAAGAATATACCTAGGTCTCATATTGAGCCTAAGGGTACATTTTGGGAACCTGGCTGGGTACCACTGGGTGAAGGATTATATTGCATCCCCTCAAAGAGAATATTATCTGAGTCTGTTAACTCATTGCCTCCACAGGCACTCTCTGAAGTTGCAACACTTGTCTCCTGTATACTGTTAACAGTGAATCCTGGGCCTTTCTAAGCAAAATCAAGCCATAATCAGCATGCTGCAAACAAATGTTAATAGCACAAAATCCGTAAGTGCTAGGCACAAAGTATGAGTGGCAGACTTGTTCAGCATAACAATACCGTTCCAACGGTGGTATGCAAGTAATAATAGGTAATTTAGTTTTCTTTCTATGCAGGTCGAAACAGCAAAAAATAAATTTCCACAAAAAAATGCACCATAACCCTTTTTTTGGTTGGGAAATATGTAACATATCAACACCAAATGAAGCATCCAGACATTGGATGTAATTTCAATCATTTGTTTGTAAAACAAATAGCTATTTCGGTAGTATTAAACAATTTTTCCTCATTTTAATCAAGGTGTGTTGCTGAGGTTTGAGGGACGAATCTGAACCATACACACCATACCATAAACAAATGCATATAACTCCTAAAGAATACATGATGCACACAACGTATCAGTGGCAAAGTTGTTCTGCACAAAATTGCCTTTCCAGTGGTGCTATGCAATCAGTTTTGCTCAATTCGGTTTTTGTTTTATACTGGCTAAGATACCCAGAATGTGTTTTCTTCAAAGTGCTTTGGTGATTCTTGATGGACAAAATGTCTGCCATTCAAACCATGTCATAAACAAATGTGAATAACTCCTAAAGTGAACATGATACACACAAAGTATTAGTGGTGAAGTTGTTCAACACAACATTACCTTTCTAATGGTGCTATGCAGTCAATTCCAATCAATTATGGCTGGCAAGTAATAATAAAACATGTGAGTGATGTCTCCAGATGTTACTAGGACACATAGGAAGTCTGTAGGTGACTTCTGCAGTTGTTTTGGGACACACTGCATTATATTTGCTGCCGTCTACAGACGTATTCTAGGAGTCAATGAGTTAACTGGGTATGCTAGTATAAGGTTCACATTTGACTCCCAGGACTGAAGGCTAGTAGATGATTCAGAACAAAAACAGACAGGAGGATTACCCTGTTTGTCACCTGTTCACACTATTGCACTTCGAGGTTGGCACTGTGGGAGCAGAGGGCCTGACCTGTGGAGCGCGTTTGTCACAGTTTGTTCCAGAGCGAGGAAAGACGGAAAGAAAAAGCAGATTGCCCAGAGACAGAGTGTGGGTGGGGAATAGAGAAAGTACAGCAGTCTCTGTGATGAAGGGAGTATTTGGAGGAAGTGACTTGGGTGAGACGGGAGGAGAGGTAGGAGGGAAGAGAACCAAACCAGAACTTAGCAATGAAGGTAGCACAGTGTAGCAGTCTCCTGTGTGGCAGGGGAGCAAGAGATAGGGCTAAGTAGAGAAGACAGTGGTGAGTGAGAGGGCGAGAAGCAATGGTGAAATGGTAGAAGGAGTTTAGCAGGGTGTTGAGCTGGCCTAAGGAAGTCTGAGAGGCAGTTCAATACACCACATCATCGTAGTCGAAAGTTGGTAAAATTATTTTAGAGACAAATTCACAGTGGTTGGGGAGAGGGAAGCTGGCTTTGTGCCAGTAAAGGGCACCAAGTTTGGGACAAATGGTGCGGATGGCATCAACATGGGTGGAGAAATCCAGATTTTCATCCAGCCAAACTCCAAGGTACTTGAAGGTTGAGACACTCTAGAGGGTGGAACCATCCAAAGTAGAAAAGGTGGGACAGTGCAATAAGGTGGCCAGTTTTTTGCCTGGTATTGAAGGTGATGGCCACTGCTTTTTACGTTGTTTAAGTTTGTTAACCTTGAACTAGGCCTGGACTCTGTTGAAATCTTCCTGAAGGGGGAGTTGTACGCTGCTGTCAGAGGGCCCGGAGAGAAAAAGAATAGTGTTGTCCATGTACATGTGAATTTCAGCAGACCTGAAGACTGAAGGGAGGTTATTTATAAATAGGGAGAAGAGGATAGGGCCAAGGATAGAGCCTTGGGGGACACCGGTGTGGATGGGGAGTGGGGGTGGGATAAAGCATGGTCTATTTGAACCAATTGTTCCCTGCCCTGGGAGATAAGATTGGAATCAGTTAACAGCAGGGTTGGCAAGGCCAACAGAGCCAACAGTTTGTGGTAAGAGGAGATGAGAGACGGAATCAAAGGCTTTTGCTAGGTTGGTGAAAATGGTGGCTGTAATTTGATTCTGTCCATCGCAGTAAGTATCATGTCTGTGACATGCAGAAGAGATGATACTATCGAATGATGCTTCCTAAAACCAGCCTGAACAGGGGAGAGAGTGTTGGAGCTAGCAAGGAAATCTGACAGCCTAGAAAGAATAAGGGATTCTTGTAGTTTGGCTAGGGAGGGGAGGGGAGAAGGGAGATGGGCCTATAGTTTCCAGGGGAGGAGGGGTCCCCACCTTTGTTGAGGGGGAGGACTTTTGTTGATTTCCAGTGTAACCCCCAGGTGGCGCTATCCTAAGGGCTACTACCCCTGCCTGACTGACTACTGACAGGTTGAGAGGCCTAGGTCCAATGGCGAGTGCCTTCACCCAGAGGTCAGGGTTAATACTGTCTGGTATGATTTGGTCACAGCCCTCTGGGACACTGCAACCCCCCTTTCTTCTCACTAGTGGCCCCCACAATATATCAGGAGTACCTTCACTGTATACACTTACCCCCAGGACTGGTTCGGTCAGCTTGACTCTGGGAACCCCCCTGTAAAGCAAGATGATGTGATACAATAGCCACTGTACAATATTTTAACACAAACACGTATCTTAGTCAGTGTAACTTTGCTTAAACAACCAGATTTGATTTATTTAGGGGATGGCAACAAGGACAGGGGGAGAATCAGGTTAATTAGATCAATCACATTAATATTCACAGCACTGTGCACAATGTCAAAGTCCCTAATTGTCACTTTCATTGGGTACCCAGGATGGGAGGGGGGGCTAGCCAGGATCGGTGCAGCTGGTTGGGGCCCTGAGATGGAAAACACTTGCACAATACCCGATTTGTAATCCAGAGCCAGTTGGCTCAGTTCACATATTAAGAAAGAAAATCAGATGAAACACTTGCAATTTAATGGTACAGCTGGCAGGGAGCTACCCTGATGTTCACTCACTACTTTTGGCTGGACGCTGTCCCCGAGAGTGGTGGGGATTTCTGGACGCCTTTCATGCAGCCAGGGAACAGGGTTCTGTGAACAGGACACACCCCACACATTTATATGTAAAAGAAAGTTACCATACCAGGCAGCTGCTCTCATGTCCCGATCGCACTTATTGCCAACCCGGGAGTTCGCGATGCAGCTTCACTCTCCTGACAGACTGAGCACAATGAAGCAGTTTCTCCAGCCCTCTACAGGGTAAACCTGGTTCTTGGCTACACAGCCTCTCCTTTCCTCTGTCACAGCAGATTCAGTCTGAATTACCACGGCAAACGTGCCGCCCGACTTTCAGCCTCCACACGCGCTTCCCGTGTGGAAACTCGGCAGCGCAGAAGCTCGGAGCTCCTTCCCCAGTCACGGCCACAACAGATCTGCCTTCTCAGCCACTAGGCAGGGAATTACAGTCGGGCTCCACCTGGTCCAATTGGTGGGCTTCAGTTGCCAGTCACTCAAAACTTCCCCCATTGGTGCGAAAAGGCGCCACAGTCCAGAACTTCACTTCCCAGAATTACTGGCTATATCCCCCATATCTAGCCGGCTCCTGAGAGAGTCCTGATCCCGGTTGGTCGCTCAATACTCCATTTTAGGTGCCCCTCCATCCTGGTTGGATCTAGTCTGCAGTTCAGATCCAAAATGGAGGGGCAAAGCACACAAAGTTCCAGCTGCAAGAAAGGCAGGTTAGACAAATTACATCTTCACTACCCCTCTAACAGATCGCTAGCAAACAGTTACATCTTTGGATAGTGTTCACTATGCCCACTTAGCTACGGCAGAAACGGAGCAATTTGTCAGCAGCCCGAGCGGGACTCGAGCAAGGAACCACACAGCCCCCCCCCAGTTCCAGCCCTGCTTGTAAGCAGACAGCTCTTAAAGAGACAGTACCAGAGGTTCTAAAAGCACTCACAAATAGGCGGCTTAAATGCCGAACACCATCCAGGCTTGGGCCTTTAGGCAAGCTATTAGGAGACTTTTGGGAACCCCCATTTGCAGGGGGGTTACACCAGGATTTGGGTACAGTGGAAGTGGAGATGGACAGGTTCTGTCTGGTGCTGTCTCTTTACCCTTTGAAAGTTTACATTAAGTATCTTTCCCCTGGTCCCCAACCCTTTCTCTTACTGGAGAATTTTGCTGACCCCTCTCCCTTCAAGATACCAAAACCAAAACTTTGTAATATTCAACCCATGGAAGTTAATATAATAAACAATTCATGGTATAAAAGTTTAAGTTCTTCAGTCTTATGTCTGCAACTGTAATCACGAGGCAGGATCGGATACCACACAGAGCGGTGCCCTAATTCCAAACAGTGTTTTTAGACCCCCTCCTTCTTGCAATCGGTCATTTGATTGCTCAAATGTACATTAAAGTTAAATTATTTTTAGTGGAAGCTCCCTCTATATGGAGGCAGGCGAAGATCATATGAGCCCTGGAGAGTTAGATCAAAGTCTAGCAAGGAGGACATACAGTTTTCAGCTCTCCGAGGTACACTCCGCTTGCGAGGTATCTAACTAAGGAAGGGTGTGCCTATTAGGCCTAGGTCACTGGTCTGGGGATTATATGATTAGGGCTTTACCTTGGGGCAAGTTCAAGGGGCCTTCGTAAAAGCGTATGCCTTTCACCCTTACTGGATCAGAAAGCTTCTGCTGGGTGCAAATTCAACACAAGAAAGACAATATATGTCCCTTTGTTTCCTCATCTCTTTGGTGATCTGGGATGGGGGGACGCTGATCCTCTGGCTTGGTCTCCATGGTCTGATCTCCTCAGCAGATGCACAATGTCTTTTTTTTGTATTATCTGTTTCTACCTCCTCCGACCCACGTAGTCCTCCTCTCCTTCAGGCAGCCAGCCCTGCCATTACCTCTCCACCGACCTGCCATCTCGTTGCTGCTACGCTCCACTGTCTAGGATGTATCCCTTCACCAGGGGGCCCCCTTACCTGTGGAAGGGCTTTGGGAGGGGAGACTGGAGTGCACGCAACACTCCTTTACATCTTGGTGGAGTGCAGACATGCAGCCTGGAGGTGTCACGGTTGAGAGGTGTGGAGAGGTGGGGCCACCATCATCCGGATGGCTTGCATGCCATTTTCACACTTTCCTGGTGCCCCTTGCTGTGCCACCCTTGTAGTGCCCCTGGTCTCCACTGGGGGCCGCTACAGAGTGAGGCTACCCAACTGACCCACCCCAGGAGAGGAGAGCAGTCCTCCAGACGCTCAATCCTCTCCTTCCTCTGCCAGCCCCCGGCACCCTGAGTCCATTCCCGAACTTGGGTTGCTGGTGTGGCTCGAGGTAAGGCACCCAGTGCCTCAGCCCTCTGCACCACTGGGACGATCAGCACAATGTCTTTAGCGGTGGCTTTTGACAATGCTCCCTTAAGTTGTCTCTTTTGGCCTGGTCCCTTGGAAACCACCATCCAGAGATGTTCCGTTAGCCTCCAGTCCAGTAACTCCACTTCAGCACTACAGCTAAATTTCCAGCTCCTTCAGCATGGGGATGGCATCCACCAATAAGGGGAAAGTTTTAACTCCAGAATCAAGGTGCAGTTTAAGCCAAGCTGGGAAGAGAAGCTGAGCCCTCATGTTCTTTTTTTTTATTTTTATTCTTTATTAAAATTTGCAATCCAATACAAGCCACGTACACATTCTCAAAAAAAAAAGAATGATACAAAGATCAATAATCAGACAATTGAGAATTTCACAAGAACAAATCACCTACATAGATGTCAGCTCTCACCTAGATATTCAAACTCCAACATAATAATTAGGAGTGAAATGTCCACCTTGAAGGAGCTGGAGAAATGGTTGGGAGAATCCTCCACTAAACATATGTAATTGTTAAAGTGATATATTGTGGTATTACATACTTCAGTAGAATATATACTGTGAGTGCCCCATAAACAACTAGCGGGGTCACCTCAAAAGAGTTTATTAACACTCTATATAACCCAACAATGTAATAAGAACCTGTTGATCAAATAACGTTGTAAGTCACTTAAACACACAAGGTAAAGGCAAACAGCAGGATGAGGTCAAATATGATCAGGATAATTAGAGTCCTGCTCAGTGGATATACAAAAATACCCCCTCCATACTGAAAGCACCCAATAATTCTAACTAGTCAGCATAACTAGAAGCCAAGGTCTATGTTAATATAAGAACAACCACTTTTTATAGATAGCCTTCATAGTGTCATGTCGCATGGTCCCAAGAAATAATGTTGCCAAAAACAAGAGTAATTTTACACATTCAGGAGACACTTGACTATTCATCGTCAGAGGCTTGGTCTCCCCGAGGTGGAAGACTGTCCAGAAATTTAACAACTACCTCCACATTGGTGAAGAGATAAGACTTACTCTTGTATGTGAGTTAGAGGCGAGCTGGAAAAAGCAAATGGGCTGAAATACTGTGTTCTCCCAAGTGTTACTTGCCTCAACTGAAGCAACTCTTTCTTTCTTGCCTGTGTTCGAGCACCTACATCTGGAAATATCGAAATCTTCTGCCCTTGGTAATCCAAGTCCCACTTCTCTCTAGCCACCACCAGGACCAACAAACATTCCTCCGCAGAATCCAGTGTGGCAAGCACAGTTGAAAACTGCTTTGCACTCTCCTGAAATCTCCAACGATTAGGCAGACAAAATACTTGTTTAATGTGGACCAAATCCTCCCAAAGTCCCAAGAAAACTGTGAGTAAACTCGCAACTTCAGATTTCAAATCGTGAGCTGAGATAGTAACAGGGAGTCCCACAATCCAGAGATTAGCTACGCACAGCTGATTTTCAAGGGTTTCCACCTTGTTAGAAAGGAGCTTAGAGTCCTGGGCTTGGGCAATGGCGTAACCCTTCTGCCAAGTAATCTCTTCAACAGCCTTAGAGATCTCCTGGCGCCCCTTCTCCAACTTTTTCACCCTCTGGTCCATTGCTGCCAAGGAAGTATTGGTCTGATTCATCTTTTCTTCAATCTTTTGAAGGATTGTGAAGATCCTATCTATATTTGGATCCTTCTGTGGTGTAAACTGTGTTGTAGGTGCTAGAGTTGGCTTAGGGAACGTATACTGCTTGACAGATTTAGCATGAGAAGCCGCATTTTTCTCCACTTTCTTCAGTCCCATATTTGCCAAGGGTCTTATCTAGACATGCCAATAGAAATTTAACTGAAAGATTGACAAAAGTGGTAAAATAAAGGAGAACAAAGAAACTCTAAATACAGAGTGATGAGACATGTCTGTTCAGGTTGCTGGCTAGCTCCACTGCCATCTTATGTTCTTTTTGTTTTTCAACTCCCGCACCACTGCTCTCACCCTCAATCATTCAGCCTGCAGAGCATAGGAAAAGTCCTGGTTGAAAAAAATAGGTATGTTCTTCTATTTGTTCTTCTTCAATCACCAGGCCTGTTGTAAGATGTTGTCCCTGCTTTGGAAATGCACCATGCGAATGACCCATGACTGGGGTCTGGCTGCTGGGTCAGTTGGTTTGGGCACCAAAGAATGGTGTGCCCTGTTAATGTCCGAATTTAGATCTGAAGGCAGTGACATGGTTGTTCATATCAGGTTTTGTATAAAGTCGATCAATGTGGCGAAACCCTCCTTCACCCCATCAGCCACCCCAAGAATTCTAAAATTATTCTGCCTGGCTCAGTTTTCCATATCTTCGAGCCAGCTGTGAGTTTCTCTGTCTCTTTTAAGTAGATAGAGCAGTAGTCGGTCTGTGGAGTCTTGTACTTCTGCTACCTCTGCCACCTTTGATGCACTCTCCAAGACTTTTTATCAAGATTTTTCACATCTTGCCTCAGGTCTGCCAAAGATGGATCTGTTTTACTGACTGTATTAAGAATCCTTTGCAACATCTGAACAGCATTTGAGGGCAGTACAGAGTCCTCCATCTCCATCTGTAGGGAGGACTCCAAGGGGGATCAGCCACGCTGCGACAAGGCCGCAAGGCCATCTGCGTTGGCCACCAGCTTGAGTTGTTTCAGCTTGCCTGAGGACAATTTAGACATCAGGTTTTTTGATCATTGCAGCTTTGCAGGCATCCATAGTTAAATTGGGCTGCTGAATTTTGTCTTTTTGATCAAATCTTAGCACAGATTAGCATAGATTGAAGGGGTGGGGGCCTATGGAGCTCCAGAATCAGCCTCCTATCATGGTGGTGATGTCACTGGATGGCCAAGAGACATTTTGTGCTATTGGACTTTTGTACTACATTGTTTTTTGGGAATCATTTTGATTATTTCTAGTTTCTCTTTAATTGATATGTCAGAGAGACCTTGTGGACCATCAAAAAATTGTAAAAATTGTTTTAATCTCTGGGCAAGGACAGAATGTCCTGAGCTTTGTTTAAAGTGTTTAGGTCCACAACATGACTTAATAAATTGTATGTCCTGTCATGTTTTTGCTTTGCCCCAAAACCCTCATTTAAAGGGATAAAAATTTTAAAAAGAAGTATGCCGTCTCAGTTTGCCTCTGTACCACCTAAAAATAACAAAAAAGACTCTGAGGGTGGGGCCAATAGTGGTGGAAAGCACGCATCTGAAGGGTCCATCTCAATGTGTACAGCAGCAAATAATGCAAAAGGTGACAAGAAAAAACAAAAAGAAAAAGATAAAACTGCACAGCCATCAGAAAGGATTGTTAAATATGATTCAGATATTAGGGTGCTTGAAAGGGGGAATCCTAAATCCAGTGATGGCAAAACTAAAATTAAAAGAGCTCTAGAGGAGGCACTGGAAATGGTGTCTTCTGAAAAGAAATTGAAAGAAAATAATGTCACTGCCACTCCTTCTGCATGGAGGAAGAAGCAGGCAGATGGTACAGAAAAAAATGCCCTCATCAGAGGACATTTCAGAAAAGTGGCAATTTTTCCAGATGATCCAGGCCACTGGAAATTGCAGTAAGATACCTGCCAACCTCCCTCCCCAGGCTCAGGCTCCAACCTCTCTGCCTGGGGAGGAAAAGGAAGAAGAGTATTATGTGCGTATGGAGGAAGGTGACCCCATGGAGTTACAGGGAACACCTGTATCACTGTGCATTTGTCTGTACTGTATTGCTTGATTTGTGCCACTGCATGGCTCAGGTTGAGACTAAAATAGTCCTTTGGATCAGATCACTTACCCAGTTATCAAAGACATAAATAAATAAATAAAAATAATCACCTGAGCAAGATTACAACCCTCCCTCAAGGCAAATTGAGGATTACTTATCTTTTTCCTCATTTGTCAGACGAATGATTGATACCCTCAACGTTCCCCACTAGAAACAGAAAAGGATGAATGAGATACTGAATTCATGGAGGCAGTATAATGTAGTGGTTAAGAGTACTGAGCTGCAAACCTAGAGACCTGGGCTTGAATCCCATCAGTTCCCACTTGCATACTGTGTGACCCTGAGCAAGTCACTTGACTTCCTTGTGCTCCCAGGTCACACCTGGAAACAAACTCTGACTTAATGTGCCTTTCCTAGTTAAATAATTTCCCCTTTCCTTTATGGACATGTTGGAGGTAGCTCCATCAAGAACAATGTTACTTCCCACACATATACCACTTAAAAAGTCCTTAGCAAAAATCATGGTTGCACCCACTTCAGCTGCAGCCATTGACAAAAAAACAAACAAACAAAAAAAAACTGAGAGAAAATATCAGGTGGTCAAACAGGGAATGGAATATCTGCATGTCCATTTTGATGATCATGGGGTAGTCCAGGCTGCTGTCTGTGATATAGCAAAAACTACTCTATTTGCACAGCTCCCTGAAAAAGACTCTTCAAAAATTAGATGCCATGGCAAAAAAAGCATATACAACAGTTGCCCTGCTTATCAGGAAGACGGCTTATTCAGCACATGTAGAACAGTACCAGAAAGCACTCTGGAACACAAAGCTGGCACTGGCAGAAAGAGCAGATAATGATTTGGCACAGGACCTGACTGCTACAGCGAGATCAGCCCTGGATGCCACAAAATATCATTTCCACATTGTGGTGGGCACTAATGACACTGCTGCTCAGAATACTCAAAACATGGCCATGGATTTCTCCTTTGAGGAAGATTAATTATTTGATGACAAAACAGAGGCTTATGTGGCGTTTTGGTTTGGTCTGGCACTAAAAGACCCTTACCTTCTCTGTGGTCTGTGAGACCCTTCGGCCCTTCGGTTGCTACTGGTGAGGAGGACCTCTTTCTGGACCATTCGAATAAACTGGATGGACACAGAAAATAAGTGCATAAACAGTTTATTCTTAGACAACAGTAGGCACATCTTCTCTCTGTGAAGTTCAGGCTCTGACTGACTGAGAATCTAAGGGGTTTCTAGCCCCCGCTAAGACAGTAATTAGCATAATATTTGCTACATAGTTCTTAGAGCACTTAAAAGGACAGCCGCTGGCATTAGCCCCTTACATAAGTACAGAAGTGTACTCCATCTCACCTCCGGGACAGTTAATGTGAGCACCACTTGAATAAAGCAATATCATACTATAAACTTGAACCTTGTTTTTTAAGTGGTGCAAGGCATAGCACATTTAAAACAAAACAATACTCCAATGTGTGTGCATGGGGGGAGGGGGAGTCCGGACTACACTGGTGACCAGTCAGAGTAGTGCCAGAGAAAGGGGGAGCACCAAAGCAACTTGAAGCTTGGTCATGCAACAAGTGCTAAAGTGCAGGGGAAGGGAAAGGGAAGACAGGGAAGGGGAGCAGCAGATATGAACTCATCACACATGTTTTATTATTTAGAACCCTCACTGAGTCCAGTTTACAAAAGTTCAAGACCTCTGTTGACTTTTCCAGTCAGTGGGAATGGAGGCATGAGTTGCTTGCACCAGTTCCTGACAGGAGGGGGTCAGGTAGTTAAAAGCAACCCAGGAGTTCTGCGTGCTGTCAAATCCACACCACTTGACTCTGTAAGTCTGGATCCATTTGTGTACTTCTTCCTTAAGATCTTCTCGATCTGGTAAACCAGTGTATGTACAAGAGTCCAGAGAAGAAGAAGGCTGAGAAGAAGTCCCAGGAAGTTTATCTGGCTGATCAGTCAAAACAGAATCAAGCTGGAAAGTGTCAGGAGTGGGAAGATCTGTAGGAACTGGTTGCAAGTTGTCTGAAGGGATCAATCAATCAATCAATCAATCAATCGATCAATCTTTATTTTACCAGGCAAAGCATCACTGAGATAACTGATTTCCAAAATGGACCTGGAAGAGGATACATAATACAATACATAAATACAACATACTGCAATATCACAAACCAAAACCATTCCAAAGACAGAATGGTAGGACAGAATTATACACAGTACATTACAATACTGTACATAAAAATAAGGTGGTGTAGGAGTACAAAATGGAGACAACAATCCATAGGCAATGCAGAGTCAGAGTGATATATGTACAGGGTGTAACAACTCTTGAAGTACAGAGATGGCCTGTTATATAGTACGGTACAATATAATACAGTGTGGGTAATATAGCCTAAAAACAGGTGCACACCAAGGAAAGTATTAGGGGTGTACCTAAGGAGAAAGTAAGGAAGGGTAGGCAGCAGGAATTTAAGGATAATCAGAAGGAGAAATCAGGTGCCATGCAGGCTGTGCATTTGGAATTGCAATTACAGGATTCAGAGAACGCTTGGCCAAATAGCATCTTGAAGATTGTAAATTTCACATATCAGGCTAACTTCAAGGTCTTTTGTAGATTGTTCCATAGAGAGGGGAGAGAGTAGCCAATGGACAATCTACCAAATTGAGTTCTAAGTTTGGGGATTACAAGGGAGATATACGAGAGGCTCTTCAATGCATAATTTCCTGTAGGGCAGATAAGAAGGCAGTCCGAAATATAGTAAGGAAGATCTTTAGTGATAGCATGGTATGTCCAAAGGGCAGCATTTTTTTGGCATCTGAATTTGAGTGATGGCCAGCCTACCAGGTTGTATAGAGAGCAGTGGTGTGTGGAGTAGGGAGCTCCAGTTATAAATCTTATTGCCCTATGGTAAAGGTTATCAAGTTTAGAGAGGACCGAGCTGGTTAATTGTCTATAAAGTATGAACGCATAGTCCAGTAGCGGGAGAAAAGTTGCTTGGACAAGTCTGGTTTTGGCTTCTGTGGTGAGTAGGTGTCTAAGACAGAAGAAAATGCCAAGTCGCTGTTTGAGTTTTTTACTCAATTCCTCAATATGGTCATAAAAAGACAATTTTTGATCGATTCAGATGCCCAGGTACTTGAATCTGACTACATATTCTAATGGTTCACCTAAGAGAGTGGTGATTGGGGGTGTGGTAGGGTCAGTGACCCCCCCAAACGTTGATATGCTCATATGGTTGCAGAGCATATGTATTCACCTGCCTGTGTTATTGGAGGTGGTCTGAGAACATTGTGGGCTAAAATATTGTCCCCTTTAGGAAAAACTCCTAAGAAATCTGTTGCAACAGTCTTCTGTTTCTTCCTTTCACTATCGCTCCTTTTCTGTTATTCCCCTACTCAAGCTTGGCCACCTTTGAGTAGTCTTACTGTCCCTTTCCTTGATTCCAGCTCATTTTCTTTAATATTTAAGCCCCAGTGTTCAAAAAGCGTTCTGTGCTTGCAGTACAAGCTGTATAGAGTTAATTTACTTAAAGATATGCTTGCGGTCGCGCCAATTATGCGAATGTGCGATCGTGCGATCGTGCGCATGTGCGAAGATGCCAAAAAAGAGTTTGTTATGGCGTTTTCATTGTTTTGTGAATTTATGAGCAGATTAACAGCCTTTACTTTTCTTTACATGTACTTTGCTTAGTTTTCTAGTAAAAGAAGCTCAGAGTTAAGTTATTCCTAAAATGCTAACTGAGAATCATTTTAAAGTACAGTTTGTTTGTTCCTTAAATCTAAATGCTAAATAAGTACTTCTAAAGGAGATAGGTAAATAAGATTATCACAAAAGGATCAAAACAAAGACTCCTAATATTGTAGAAGGAAGGCATGGAAATAAAGCTTACTTGTAAAGTGCTTCCAGTCTTCTCTCAGTCTAACTCCTTATAGGGCTGGGCGGCCCTTGTTTTCTCCCTTTTATAATGCAAGTTTGAGGGAGGAGTTTAGAAGTGGACTGAGAAAAAGGAAAACTTTTTTAAGCATGATATTATTGCTTTTGAAACATTGTAAACAAGTAAAATAAAGTGTGCATAGCTATGTTATGTTTTAAAATAAGTTTTGAAGGAGATTTTTGTTTGTTTTAAGATCCGAAACAGTCTGGGATGAGTTATCTAAGTCATGTGCTCCTCCACTTGTATAAAAGAGAGTGTATTTGAAGTGTTTAGTCAGTGTGTGGTAGGAAGGCAAGCCTGCTAGATGCCTAGCCAGGTTCTAGGTGCCTTTATGACAGGGATTTCTTTTGTTAAAGACATGATTTCCTGTGCCTTATTCTTTGAAAGTTATGTTTAAGTTCAGCTTTAAGTTCGTTTTAATTTTTTTCTGCTTCTAATAAATTTGGAAGTATTGGATCCTGACTGCTTTCTGGACTTTATTGGACAGCCCACATGCACAGGGGGCAGTATTCTCGTGGTAGGGGGGTTTGAGGCCTTTAGGCAAGGCATAAGGCATATGGCCTTCATTTTTGTGGCTTTGAGTAAGAGTTTTAATTAAAGTAAACTTAACTGGAGTTGATTAAACTCGGATTGGAGGTCTAAACAGACTGTATCGGGGTCTCAGCTTCAGAGAGGATGGCAGGTTCAAGTGCAGCTTCGTTGTTTGGTGTACTGGGGTAATCTGGAAGGTTGTTACTCAAGTACCCATGTTTCAGTCCGATGATGTGGACTTTGTTGTGTACCAGCTTTCCATCAGACTTGCGGCGTAGACAAACGTGCACAGGAGGAAGCTTTTCTACAATGTAGAAGGGACCAGTCCAGGGGCGAAGCAGTTTTTCGCTGGTGCCTGGAATAAGAACAAGTCAGTACAAGTACACAATGTCCCCAACAGAGAATGAAGGCTCATGGAACTTGGCTGCTGACATTTTCTGCATTGCAGATTTTCTCTGGCCCAACATGGTGATTGCAACACGTCTGACAAGTTCAAGTTATTCCAGCACAGGAATAATGAAGGAAGAAGCTGACTTAGAAACCTCTAGCAGTGAGAGATCCCTGTCCAGTGGAGTTCTTGGGTGACATTCATGGACTAAGAAAAAACGGTGTGTACTCTGTACTGTCGATACAAGGGCTGGTATTGTATGCAAATTGCACAAGGGGAACAAAACAATCCCAAGTGTCATGAGTCTCATCCAGGTACTTGAAGAGTGTGCTGAGAATGGTAGACGTTTTTCTTTCACTCTGCCCATTGTTTTGTGGATGGTAACTTGTGTGTGTCTTTTTTATGTCGAGAAGTTTGCATGTTTCTTGGACAATGGTTGAAAGGTAGTTAGTGCCTCTGTTTGAATGTAGGTACAATGGGGTACTGTGACGACAAATGACTGTGTTGAGGAAGGCACTTGCCACTGTGGCAGCTTTGATGTCTTTTGGGGGGATTAGTTCCAAATACTTAGTTAGGTAGTCTACAAACACAAGGATGTATTTGTTGCCAGAGTCAGAGCATGTGGGTAAAGGTCCAACAATGTCTGTGCTGACTGTTTAGAAGGGTTCAGTGGCTACAGGGATTGGAATGATGTGTGCCTTTGTCGGTTTGGCAGGAGGCTTTATTTGGGAGCAGGGCTGGCAGGATTTGACAAATCGGACGATGCCCTTGTTCATGTGAGGCCCAAAAAAGTGAAGCCTTGTCTTTTCGAGAGTTCTGTGGATTCCCATATGACCCCCAGAAAGTGGAGCGGCATAAGTGGAGAGAAGAACTTGATTGATTAGAGAGGCTGGCACAACTAACTGTACATGAGTTCTAGCCATATGATGACCCATGCCTTTCTTGATCAAATGCAGAAAAGCACACCATCATTGAGAAAGTATTGTGAAGCAAAGAAAAGTACATCCTGGTGATACTTCTTTTGTTGCGATAAAGTTCCAGACTCTAAGTATGTGATTATGTGTGTGAATTGAGGATCAGTTCTTTGTTGCGTTTTGACAGTTGCCAGGGACAGATCAGACGTAGAGCAGGTGAGAAGCTCTTTGGCTGCTTGCAATAAGTGAGGATTCGTGTGTCTTTCTGTAGAAGCAGCTGGTAGCAGCAAAGCAACTTGAGGGGTTGTAGGAGTGTCCACAGGAAGCACATCCGTGGCATGGAAGGGAAGAACTTGTAAGCAGGATTCTTCATCTGTTGAGGATGACGCGGAGGGATATTGTCTCTGGCTTACACCATCGGCATTTGAGTGAACTTGACCTAGTCTGTACTAAATTGAAAGTTGTAGCTTTGCAGCATGGTGATCCATCAGGCGAACTTGCTTATTGGCTCCTTCATTTTGAATAACCATCTGAGGGCAGAGTGATCAACGATAGCTGTAAAGGAGGAATAGCGAAGGGAACAGTCACATTTCTTTACGGCAAATACCAATGGCTAGACATTTTTTTTGGTGATGCCATAGTTCTGCTCAGCTGAAGAAAGAGAACGCCTAGCATAGGAAACAACTCATTTTGTTTCATCTTGAATTTGACAGAACACAGCGCCCACTGCGAAGGAACTAGCATCTGAGTAGACCTTGAAGGGTTGGTCGAACCTTGGGTAGGCCAATACTGGAAAGAGATTAGGTTTTCTTTCAAGGTTTCAAAGGCCTCTTTGCATTCAGAAGTCCATGTATAATCACATTCCTTTTTTGGTGAGGGTGTACAGTGGAGCTGCACTCTTGGCATAGTTGCAAATTAACTTTTGGAAGTAGCCAGACAAACCCAGGAATGTTCAAAGGTCTTTGAGATTGTTAGGTTCTGGATAGTCTTTGACAGCTAAAAACTTGTCTGGATCTGGAGAGATGCCCTGAGAACTAACAACATTTCCCAGGTAATGGATTTAATGCTGTGCAAAACAACACTTCTCTGGGCAAAACTTAAGATTGGCTTGTCTGAGACATTTAAACACTTCTTTGAGATGTTGGAGATGCTCTGGCAAAGTTCTGCTGATGGCATGGGTAGGCAAGGCAAGATTTCCAAGACAATCCACATAGTACGGCTTCCACAATGTGTTGAAATGTTGCTGGACTGTTCTGAAGTCCCATAAGCAGAGGTTTGAATTGAAAAAAGTCCCAAGTGGCAGCACCATGCTGTGTATGGACTAGAAGCTGGATCAATGGAAACAGTATCCTGTGAGGTGGGCTCATCGGGGAGGGCTCCATCTGTAAGGGAGAGTTGTTCCCCCTGAAACCTCTCATGGCGATGGGAGGGTAGGGCGACCGGATGGGAGGGTGAACGTAATGGGTGACAGAACATCGCTATATGTACACGTGCACGGTGAGCGTGGGCTGGGAGGGGGCAGAGGAGCTGTGGGGGTGGCGCTGCAGTGGGTTGCCGAGCTGCGTTGTGGTGTCGGGGTTGGCCTGTGGTTGGGGTGGGTGAGGTACGGATTCGGGTCCAGGCTCTGGTGCAATTTTATTAACCCGGCCAAACTTTTAATTTTACAAGTTTCAGCCCCAATGCACCTTGGAGATGAGAATCCTTTAGTGGGGGGGTGCAGGGGGCAAAGCCCCCCATGTGGGGGAAGGTGTGAGGCATTGAAATGTATGTCCCTGGCACTGTTATCCTGTGCACTGGAGTGTCAGAGTGCTGAAAATGTTTTCGGCACTCTGACTGCGCAATAATGGTGATCGCCTTTAGGCTTTCGACATTATCACATAGAACCATGGAAACTTGGTAGAACACACTCTGAAGGTCTAGAGTGGTGAAGTAAGCAGAGCTGACTGCACCAAGACTCTCTAAAGCATCTTCAGTTGTAGGTAAGGGATAAGCATCCTGCAACATGTAGGCATTGAGTTTTCTGTAGTCCATCACAAAGTGATACCCTTTGTCCTTCTTTACCGCCAGCAGGCAAGGTGCACCCCAGGGAGTTGTAGACAATTCAACAATGTCTTACTCTAGCAAGTCACTGATTATGTCCTCTAGGACTTGTTTCTGCATGTGCCCCACTTTGTAGGCTCACTGACGGATTGGTTTCTGGTTGTGCTGCACCTCAATGGTATGTCGCAGGATGTCACAGCATCTGAGCTTGTTATCTGGACCGACAAAGACATACAGGTAATTCTCCAGGAATTTCAAAGTTGTTGCCTTGCTGTTGGAGATGCTGTAAGTTTTGAAGAGGGCAGTCTCTTACTGAAGGGTAACTCTGGTGAAGCTGGAGTGGTCGTGATAGTACTGACAGAACTAGATTTAGTGAAACCAGGCTGAGGTTCTTGCATGAGATGGAGTTGGTCCCCCTGAAAACAAGCAGACAAACTTTCTGATGTTGGCACCCTTTGAGATGACCACAGGCTCATCTGTGAAGTTGCAGCATTTTTGGAAGACTGTGCTGCCATGCACCACTGATAAGGTGTTTCCTGGAAGGGAACCTGACAAATGCAGCATGGGGGATCCCGTGTCGATGCCAACAACATCTTGTGGAAGTGGTTCACCTCGAATCTTGGCAATTAAAACCATCTTGGACTGAGCAGGCACAGTGACTGATTCTATAGCTGTAAGTTGCCTCCGAGGATCTAGGACAGTTTGTTTGCGGCAAAGTCTAGGATGGCTTTGTGAGCTTTGAGGAAGTCTAGGCCAAGAATCACTACTAGTTGTAGGTCAGGCACTAGATAAAACTTGACAGTAGCTTGCTGTGAGCCAAAGTAGAGCTTGAGATGGACCACGCCTGTGATAGGTACTGTAGCTGTACTTGCTGTGATAATGTACTTTAGGTCAACTGGAGAGACATTAGGTACGTGACGAATAGCTTGGTTGTTCAGAATACTGTTGTTGATAATTGAGATTTCTGCTCCAGTGTCAACCAAAGCATGCATAGATCAATCTCTGATGGTTACAGGTACATAGTTTGCTAGGAGAGGTGATCAGATGACAGGCACCCTTGCCCCGGAAGTGAGAGTGTGCCAGAGTTAGCAGTTAGAGGGTGCAGTCTGTTTGAATTGTAAGAGTCAGAAGGGTGGTCAGTTGCTGTGTTCCTCTATTCCTGGGAGTGGTTGTGGTTATCTTGCGGACTGTGTGGTGGTGAGCACCTTTGGTTCTCTTGATTTGTGTTATGGTACTTCAGCTTTCAGCAGACAGCTGCAGTGTGTCCTCTGAATCCACACCACTGGCAGGTCACAGGCTCTCGTAAAGGTGGAGGTGGATCAGGTTGCCGACGAAATGGTCGAAGAACATTGACAGAGGTAAAAGAAGAAGCAGTTGAGCTGTGGTGCAGACTATTGACAGCTGTGGTGAGTATCTTTATCATTGATTGCTGCTGCTGGACACATGTTGCGAGTGCAGCTAACTGTGATGACTGAGGCGCTTGTACTCTGTTGTCCTGGGACATTAATATGGACTCTTGGGCAAGTCATGCAGCTTGGATTGTGTCTGTCCAGGTTGTTGGTTTCTGATGAATTACATACAGGCAGAGTTGAGGAAGCAGTCCCCGGACATTTTGAAGCTTCCGCAGACATTTGCAGTGAGACTCAATGTCCACTATGAAAGCTTCTAGAGATTCAGAGGGTTGCATGGTGCATTCCCACAGCTGCTGTTCCAATAACCAGGGGGGATGTGCTTGGAGAAAATGGTGTTTGAAGGTTGTGTACAGGGTGGCAGTATCTCCTTTGACTTGTTCTGGAAGTGCATTGAACCAGGAAATGACAGTCCCTCTCAGAAGAAAGCGCAAGGCATTGGAAATATGCAAAGAATCAATCCAGCCATGTAAGGAAATCAGGCTTGGAACTGTTTGAATCAGTCAACAGCATCTTCATGTGGCAAGGCTGAGAAGGGTACTGGCTGTAGGCTGGTGTGGACTGTGGACTGTGGTTAAATAACTTTAATGTAGGCCAGGTCTTCTTGAATAGCTTCCATAGCTGGTGCTCCTTGAGTTGAAATGGAAGACTGGATATTGTGCAGGATTGATTCGATTTTGCAGCCCATATGTGCATCGTTGTCAGACATCGTAGTTGGAGACGAGCTTCATGCCACTGAGCAAAGGTCGTAAGGATGAGAAGGAGTTGCTGTCATGCTGGAGACGGGACGTTGTGGAATAGATGAAGTGTCAAGAATAAAATATTTTTGTAGACTAAAGTACAATTATTTGTAGCAAAGTTCATCAAATAATGTCTTAATAAACAATTCCCACTCAATTCTGTGTTGTCTGTTATTTAAATAAAGGTTTTGTTGTAAAAATCAGCTATTTGTTGTAGTGTCTATTCATTTCAATAGGTTTGCCATTGATTTCAAAGGAGTGAGGTCATTTAGTGCCCTTCACAAGATGGCCTCCGAACTTTGGCATACAGTTCCTGTGGACTGACTGGGTTGACTGGTATGACTGTAGCAGGATGGCCACCAGCAGAGGGGTTAAGGGTTACGTCCTGTTTTGATGTTTTGATAAACAAAAGATGGATGATACTTACCATGAGGCTGCTATGCTTGCTCTACAATGTGCAAAATGGTGATTGCCGCACTTAGTGCTTCTTCTCCAGCATTCTCCACCATGTGTGGCATCTTGGTTTGGTCTGCACTAAAAGATCCTTACCTTCTCTGAGGTCTGCCAGACCCTTCGGTTGCTGCTGGTGAGAACGACCCCTTTCTGGACTGTCTGAATAAACTGGACGGATGCAGAAAATAAGTGCATAAATGGTTTATTCTTAGACAGCAGTAGGCACATCTTCTCTTTATGAGGTTCAGGCTCTGGCTGACTGACTGACAGAGAATCTAAGGGGTTTCTAGCCTCTGCTGAGACAGTATAATATTTGCTACATAGTTCTTAGAGCACTTAAATAGACGGCAGCTGGCATTAGCCCCTTACATAAATACAGAAGTGTACGCCACACTTACATGAAAAAAGGGGATTAATACAAATCACTTTCAAAAGTAACAATGAGAAGGAAAAGGCCCCTACTTCCTACAGGTTATATGGAAGGAGAGGCAGAGGCAGAAGCAGGGGATCCTTCCCAAGAGCCTGTCTCTTACACTTCCTATGAGTACCAGTTACAAAGAGATTACTATAGGGGAAGGGGGAAAAAGGGATTCCAGGTATAATGCTGCAGCTCCAGTGCCTAAACCCCAGCTAAAACAAAACCCCGACAGTTTTGCCCAGGTTGCTTGACCATTGCCAGTGGGAGGAAGACTGGCACACTACTTCCTGGAATGGGTAAATATTACCACAGACAAATGGGTACTGGAAGTAGTGGACCAGGAATTGTGTCTACAGTTCCGAACACTTTCCAAACCTGCAGAAACACACAAGTTTTCCAGCTCACTGTCCTACAGAAAAATGTCTGCTGGAACTGAAAGTAAAAAAAAAACTGTTATTATCAAAAACTATAGAAAAAGTCCCTGCCTCCCAGTAGGGAAGGGGCCTATTCTCAAGTTACTTTCTAACTCATAATTAAAATGAAGAGTGGCGACCCATTTTAGACTTCAGGTTTCTGAACAAAGAATTTGAAAAAAGAAAAATTTAATATGGTCACACTGAGAACAGTGATATCATCTTTGCACAAAGGTCATTGGCAGGGGTCCTTACCAGGGGCATAATTATAGGGGGAGGGCAGGGGGGAGGACAGGTCCCCCCCAACATTTCATCACTGTAGTTGTGAATAACTTACTGTGAAATCCTCTTATTGCTGTGTCCACCCCCCAACTGTCACACCAAAGTTACTTCGCTGATCCTTGCATCTGAAAGATACCTATTTTCATATCCCAGTCAGACAGTCTCACAGAAAATACTTCAGATTCAAGCTAGGGAACTGCCAATACCAGTTCACAGCTCTCCCATTTGATCTCACCTCAGCTCCAAGAGTTTTCACAAATTGTCTGGCTGTGGTGGCAGCACATCTGAGAAAACAATGTGTGGTGGTTTCCCCTACCTGTACTTGAATTTGTACTGTTTTTTTCGATTATGCAATCTGTAACTACCTGTCTGTATCAAAGGACTTCCTTGTGAATGAGCTTGCACAATGGAGTTTTCCTACAATAAACTTGAACTTGAATTTGAAACTACCGGGACGACACGTCTCAGGGAAAACAGAACAAGAGGCAAAGTGCTCAGTTCAGTTGGTAAAGCACCTTGGAGAACCTGAGATTCTTGATAAATCTGCCAAAGTCCCAGCTACAGCCTGTTCAATTTCTGGACTTTATAGGAGCAGCTCTAAATTGCCCTGCTTTCCTTCCACAGAGCAGACTTACAGCTTTGATAGAAACAGCAGAGTCTTTCACAACAGGTCAGTCAAGACCTGCAAGAGACTTCCTACAGTTATTAGGTCATATGGCCAAATCCACAGCTGTAGTTCCATGGGCCAGGTTTCAAACGAGAGATACTCAAAACCTCTTAAGGGACACCTGGCCTCAAAGACGGTATTCACTTTCAAAGCTAGTGCCAGTGGCAAAAGCACTAGTGGAATCAGTACAGTGGTGAATGGAGAAAGCAACCTCAGAGAGGGCATTCTATTTCTTCAGCAATCACCAGCAAGTATTCTTACTACAAATGCCTCACTCCTTGGGTGAGGTGCCCACCTGCAGGACCTCACAGTGAGTGGCACAAGGAGCCTACAGGAGTCACTAGAACACAAAAACGTCCTGGAGCTCAGAGCAGTACTGCTAGCAATGGAGTCTTTCACCTCCCAGCTACATGGTCAGACTATCCAAATCAGGACAGACAGCACCACAACAATGTACTACATAAGCAGGGAGGAATGAGATCCTCTCAGCTGTGTACAGAGGCAATAAGAATCTGGGACCTGGCATATTCCCTAGAAGCAAACATATTTGCAGTGCATCTGCCAGGCAAAGACAATGTCCTGGCAGATTCCCAAAGCAGAACTAGCCAGGGATATCACAAATGGGCCTTAAACCAACAGGTTCTGACCACAGTGTTCAGAAGGTGGGACACTCCCCATATAGACCTTTTTGCATCTTGGGAGGACTATCAGCTTCCACAGTTTAGTCACAGGGCAGAATAAAATTCATAAATCCCAGGACCCTGAGCCTGAAGGAATGGTTCTTGAGGAGTTAAAATTTTCTGGATTGGACATCTCAGAAGAAGTCCTGAAGGTGCTTAAGATTTCAAGGGAAACCTGCTACCAGGAAAGATTATTCCTCTGAATGGAAAAGGTTTTCTTACCGCTGTGCCCCCAGAAAAATAAACCCAATGGAGGCAGCATTGCCTATAATTCTACAATGCACAGTCATGAAACCTATGGCCTCCAACTTTAAAGGTGCACTTAGCAGCAGTATCAGCATACATAACAGCTGACAGGAAAAGGTCTTTGGCCTCACAGCCCATTTTTAAAAGGTTTTTTAAAGGCCTAAGCCATTTGTACCCACTGGTGAGGGACTCTGTCCCCACCCTGGAACTTCAACATATGCCTTTCCCAGCTTATGGAGGCTCTCTTTGAGCCTATGAGAACTACTGATCTGAAATATATCACATAGAAAACCATATACATAGCAGCATAGAAGTTGACGGCAGATAAGGACCTCAAGGCCTATCCAGTATGCCCATTTCTTTTTCTACCTTATGAATGTGCCATCGGCCTTTGCTCTGTCAGTGGCATATCTATTTATACTCATCTGTATTGCTCCCTTATGCCTATCCCATGCCTGTTTGAAGCCCTGCACTGTATTCGTAACCACCACTTCCTGAGATAGTCCGTTCCATGTATCCACCACCCTTTCTGTGGAAAATAATTTCCTCACATTCCCCCTTAATCGTCCTCCCTCGAATCTCATCCTGTGTCCTCTTGTCCTGTTATTTTTCTTATATTTAAACATGTTAGACTCTTTCACCTTGTTAATGCCCTTAAGGTGTTTGAATGTTTGGATCATATCACCTCTCTCCTTCCTTTGCTCAAGGGTATACATATTGAGCTCCGTTAATCTGTCCTCATATGTCTTCTGATGTGGTTCTGGCACCATTTTGGTTGCCCTTCTCTGGGCTGCCTCAGTTTGGTTAATGTCCTTATGAAGGTGTGGCCACTAGTACTACACGCAGTACTTCAGATGGGGCCTAACCAGTGTCTTGTAAAGAGGGATTATTACCTCCCTCTTACGACTTGTGATACCCCTACTAATACACCCTAACATCCCCGTAGCCTTACCTACTGCTTTAGAGGTCTGCTTGGATGATTTCAGGTCATTAGTGATGATGATGCCCAAGTCTCTTTCTTCCTTTGTGACTGCCAGCAACTCCCCTCCCAGCCTATAGGTGGCTTCAGGGTTTCTTTTCCCTATGTGCATGATCTTGCACTTCTTTGCATTAAATCCCAGTTGCCACTCTTCTGACCATTTTGCTAGTTTATCCAGATCTCTTCTCATTCTGCCCACCCAATCTGGATCATCTACTCTGTTGCAGATCTTAGTGCAAACAGAAAAGCCTTACCCTCTAGTCCATCTGTAATGTCACTAATGAAGATATTGAAGAGGACGGGCCCCAGGACTGATCCCTGAGGTACCCCACTTGTGACTTGCATCTCTTCTGACTGTATACCATTTACCACCGCGCTCTGTTTTCTGCCTGTCAACCAGTTTGCCACCCAGTTGACCAACTTCTGACCAACCCCGAGCCTACCCAGCTTATTTATCAATCTTCTATGTGGAACAGTGTCGAAAACTTTGCTGAAGTCAAGGTAAGCGACATCAACTACTCCGCCTTGGTCCACCACTCTGGTTACCCAGTCAAAGAAATCTATGAGATTAGTTTGACAGGATCTTTCTTTTGTAAACCCATGCTGTCTTGGCTCCTGCGCCCTGGATTCCAGGTGTTGCACTATCCTTTCCTTAAGGAGTGCCTCCATAATTTTGCCCACTACTGAGGTAAGACTGACTGGTCTGTAGTTCTCTGCCTCCTCCCTGCTACCACTCTTGTGGAGTGGGATCACATGAGCCCTTCCCCAGTCTTCTGGGACCTCTCCTGTGCTCAGAGGCTCACTAAACAGTTCTGCTAATTGCTCTGCTAGTTCCACCCTTAGCTCCTTAAGTACCCTGGGATGTATGCCATCAGGTCTGATTGCCTTGTCCACCCTGAGCTTAGTGAACTCTTGTAGGACCCTTTCTTTTGTGAAGGGAGTAGTGCTCACCTCCCTCTCCCCTGTGTCCATGGTGCTGAGCTGTGGGCCCTGCCCTATCTTCTCTTCAGTAAATACTGAGCAAAAGTATCTATTTAGGATAGATGCTTTTACAGGGTCCTCCTCCTCACATGCCCCCTTTTCTCCTTTGAACTTAGCAATACCCCCTCTGGACTTTCTTCTTTCACTAATGTATCTGTAGAAAGTCTTGTCACCTTCTTTTACTGTTCGTGCTAGTGTTTCCTCAGTTTAAGACTTTGCCTGTCTTACTGCCTTCCCTGCTTCTCTTAGGGCAGTTTGGTATGCCTCTCTATCTTCATCCCGCTGTATTCCCTTATATTTCCTGAAGCCAGCCTTTTGGCTCTGACCTTTTCTGCTACTGTATTTGAGAACCAAAGTAGTTTCCTTCTTCTTTTGCACTTCCTTTTCTGTCTAACACAATGGGATGTTGCTTCAAGTACTGCATCCTTAATGCTTGCCCACTTTGCCTGTACCCCCTCACCTGTGTTTCTTTTTGCCAGGGATAGCTTAACTCTGTTGCCCATCTTATCAAAGTCAGCTCCTCTGAAGTCCCATATTTTTGCCTGGTTGCAGTAGCCTCAGATAGGAGGGTAAATGACTTGAAAGCCCTCTGCACAGAACCAAATGACATAATCCCCCACAGGGATAAAGTAGTTCTTAGAACCAACAGAAAATTCCTTCTTTTTTTTACTTTCCTTTTTATCCTCCTTGTTCTCTCTCGGGCCCCTTCCTTCCTTCCTCTCATCCCATTCATTCCACCCCTGAGGGATCTGTCCCTAGAGTGCCTCCCTCTCTCTTCCTGCACAGCGGGGTCTGTCCTTCTCCTTGGTAGTCCGGATGGTATCCGAGAGGCTATCATCTAGGGCTAGTGAGAGGTATTTCAATTTTTCTCCCCTAGTTTCCCCTGCCCTCTGAGACGTCGTGCGCTAGGACGTACGTCCCGAGTGGTGGCGTGCTGACGCATGTCAACCTCTCATGTGCCGTTGATGTCCCCCCTCCCCGGCACCGATAATCGGAGCTGTCTCCATCCCCTTCTGTTGCCGGTGCTCCCACTGGCTGTGAAGGGAATGCAAACATAAGGCGTTCTTGGTTCCACCCTGAGGAGGAGAGCATCCGTTGGGACGCTCAATCCTCCTCTTTCCTACCGACCCGGCCACCGGTCCATTTCTGAACCTGGGTCACCGGCGTGGCCTTGAAGTGTGGCGTCCAGCGCCTCAACCCTCAGCGCCACCGGGCAGGCCGAAAATTCCTTCTTAAGGTGGTATCTGAATTCCCCCTGAATCAGTCAGTGATCTTGTCTATACTCTGTCCAGAGCATTCCAGTCTGGGTGAAGGAAGGTTGTATAGCCCGTACCTAAAGCAAGTCCTTTCTATCTACATGGACCCGATAAAAGATGTCAGGTCCCACAGTACCCAGCTTTTTCTTACCCATGGTTAGGTTGGCAAAAGAAAACCAGCTACAGAGAGCTTTAGCTCTTACTGGAGAGTCTATTGCATCCAGTTCTGCTATGAAAAAGCTTGGAAAAAAGCCACTAAGAGGCTTAAGGGTGCACTCTACAAGGGGTACCTCTATATTTGTGGCATCCTTAAGGGGCATCCCCTTGTTAGACATTTGCTAAACAGCTATCTGGAAAACAGTACACACCTTCACAAAGCACCACTATTTGGACATACAGTCCAGAAGGGGTGCCAGATTTGGAACTGCTGTCTTGCAGAACCTTTTTGCTAATTAAGTTCTGGACCCAGCCTCCCAAGGTATTGCTACTGAGTCTGCATAAAGTGTGAACATTAAGTGAGTGATTCCTGGTTTAGAAGAAAAAATTAGTCACTGTAGTAATGTTTCTGTTTAAGGGATTGTTCACTATGTTTATGTAAGCACCCTCTGGGCACTTACTAGTTAATTTAGGTTGCTAGTTGTAGTTGGGCTGGTTGCTAAGCATAGCTAGGCAGGAAGAGCTAGTGGTGTGATGGGAATTGCCATCTGCTAGTTATGTGTATGTAGTTTTGATATAGATATATGTTTTAGAATTCTGCTTGTGAAACATGGCAGTCAGGCCAAGGCATCATGGGACACTGGATTTTTAAAAGAAAAAAAAATTTCTGGTCTTACTTGCTGTCACAGCTAGCTTGTAAAAACTGACTTCCTGTTATTATAATAAAACCAAGGTAATAAACTAACCACTGCTTTCAACCCAGGCAGCTTGTCATAAAATATTGCATTTTACAGTGTATCAAGAGGGAAGTGGTTTCTGATAGATACCTATGAAAATTCACCCAGCTATGAGAGGTGTTCTCAAGATGTTTTGCTGAGAGATCAAAGGGGAATGCTGTCATAAACTGTGTTTTGATGAAGACAGATTGTCTTGTTATAATTTAAAATATTGCTGTCTTTGCAGATTTCAAACAGGCAGTAAGCCGAAACATTTGGTTTTACATTGGTCATGTTACAAATTAATAACGGACTAAAAGTGATCTCATGTGCTGTGACATCACAAGGAGGTTGGGAATTTAACTCTAATATTGCCAAGCTGGCTGAAGGGACTGACACACTCTTATTCTGAACTTGGAAGGGACACTCTTTTCTGGACTTCTAAGAGTCATCTTGGTATTTTGGACACATCTGCCAAGATAGGTAACTTTAGCCTAAATCATCTGCTAACTGAAAGACTGAGGTTGCAATTAGTTATTCAGTACAAGGCGCTTTGTTTTGTAATTGTCCATTTCTTTCTTACTGTAATCATTATGTATATATGTTCTGTTTTATGTACTGCATTTATCTACTGTTTTTAGTTTTAGAAAATTTGGTTTTCCTTAAACCTGCATGAGACATATTCTCATTTTGAGAGTGAATGGTGGAACTGTATTGGTAATTCTGACATTTTGTGTATCAACCCTGTTGCAGATCTTTGTGTCGTCTGCAAAGAGACATACTTTTCCTTCCAGTTCCTCTGCAATGTCACTTATAAAGACATTAAAAAGGACCGGTCCCAGTACTGAACCCTGCGGTACCCTGCTAGTAACCCTCCTTTCTTCACTGTGTACTCCATTTACTACTACCCTTTGTGTCCTGTTGTCTAGCCAATTTTTTATCCAGGCTACCACCTTGGGACCCACTCCAAGGTTAGCTAACTTGTGTATTAATCTTTTGTGTGGGACTGTATCAAATGCCTTGCTAATATCTAGGTAGGCCATGTCCACAGCCCCTCCCTGGTCTACTACTTTGGTCACCCAGTCAAAGAAATCTATTAGATTTGTCTAACATGACCTTTCCATCATGAATCCATGCTGCCTTGGGTCCTGTGTCCCACTGGCCTCTAGGTACTCAACAATTCTTTCCTTCAGAAGTGATTCCATCATTTTCCCTACCACTGAGGTCTAACTAACTGGTCTGTAGTTTCCTGCCTCTGTCCTGCTCTCACGTTTGTGAAGGGGAATCACATCTGCCCTCCTCCAGTCCTCAGGTACCACCCCATCCTCCCATGATTTGTTAAAGAGAGTAGTCAGCGGTGTCACTAGTTCTACCCTTAGTTCTTTTAGAGTTCTTGGGTGAATCCCATCAGGCCCCATTGCTTTGTCCACCTTCAATTTTATTAGTTCTTTCAGAACCCTTTCTTCTGTAAATGGACTGGTATCGACTCCTGTCTTCTGAGTGTTTCTCTTGTTTGGCTTCGGTACCTCACCCTCCTCTTCCTTTGTGAATACTGAGCAGAAATATTCATTCAGTATCGCTGCTTTTTCACTGTCACCCTCTACCCACATTCCCTCCCCTTTATTAAGCCTCAGTATCCCTCCTTTGGTCTTTCTTCACTCCCTAATGCACCTATAAAGGTCTTATCCCCCATATGAGATGCTATCCTTTCCTCAGTTTGGGCCTTTGATATTCTGACTGCCTTCCAGCCTCTTTCTGCTTTAACTGATAAAGTTCTCTGTCCTGCTCCTTCTGTGTTTCCTTATATTTCCTGAATGCTATCCTTTTCTCCTTAACCTTCCCTGCCACCTCTTTTGAGAACCATAGTGGTTTTTTCTTTCGTTGTGTTTTATTGATTTGCTTTACACAAAGGCTTGTTGCCTTTGTGATGGCTGTTTTGAATACTCCCCATTGTTCCTCCACCCCTCCTCCTCCTTGCTTGTTTGCTAATGCTTTTCTGAGGCACTCTCTCATTTTCCCAAAGTCAGCCCTCCTAAAGTCCAATACTCTTGCTTTTGTATGGCTTGATTGTGTATGGCTGTGTTTATAAGTGAACCACACTGTTTGGTGTGCTTGTTCCCAGATAGCTACCCACTTCTAAATCTGAGATTCTTTCTCTGTCCCCATTTGAAGTACCAGGTCTAAGATTGCTTCCTCCTGAGGTGGGTTCCAATACTAGCTGTCTGAGGCATGCCCCTGTAGGGCATCAAGAATGACCCTGCTCTTGGATGTGCCTGCAACAAAGGTGCTCCAGTTAACATCTGGCATATTCAGATCCCCCATCAACAATATCTCCTCTTTTTCTGCCATTCTAAGGAAGCCTTCTATCATTTCCTTGTCCATTTCCTCCCTCTGAGATGGGGGTCTGTATACAACCCCCATGCAGATTGTGGTACCATTTCCTGTCTCCAGGGTGACCCAAAGTGCCTCATCTGCTCCCTGTTTACTGTTTAGTTCTGTTGCTTTGATCCTTCCTTTACATGAGAGCTGCTCCTCCTCCTCCTCCTCTTTTACCCTCCCTGTCCCTCCTGTAGATTGTGTATCCTGGTATGTTGACATCCCAGTCATGGTTCTCTGTGTACCATGTTTCTGTGACTGCCATAATATCAGGCAACCCTCTTCCATCAAGACCCACTATTTCAGGAGCTTGTTACACAGACTACAGGCATTGGTACTCATTACCCTCCACTTTTTGATAGCCTTACCCCTTTAGCCCATTCCTGTCCTTACTGCCTTTGCCTTTTTTTACATTTACCTCTGTCCTGCTCCCTAATAACTTCTCTACCTTGGTGTTTACCTCACTAATTACCATGTTTTGTGGGGGAGGCTGGGACTTCCTGCACCTTTTCAGTGCCTCCCCTTGGCTAGTTCAAATGTCGCCAATGAAGCATTAAACCTCTCACCTAGGATCTGGTTTCCCCGGACAGATGCAGACCATCGCACCAAGTATAGGTCTGCATCCGCAAATAACTCCCAGTCCCCAATGAAGCCAAAACCTGAGCTCCACACCCAGTTTTCCAACCACTCATTAAATTCCCTGGTGAGGAGTGCCCTAGCATCACCCTTGCCATAGACAGGCAGCACCTCCGAGAAGGTTACCGTATGTGCTACTTGTCTAAGGCCCCTCCCCAATTCTACAAACTCCTCTTGCATTGCTCTGATCCCATTCCTAGCCAGGTCATTTGTCCCTAGGTGGACAATGACATCCAGCTCCCTCCCTCATGCAGATCCTCCCATGATCCTGAGGATTCGCTTCCTGTTCCTCCAAGCCATGGTGCCAGGAAGGCACCTTACCTCCCTCTCCCCTTCATCCCCCATTTCTACCCCCCAATGATTGAGTCCCCCACTATGAGTTGTTTCCTTCCCCTGTGGGATCCCATGCCACCCACCTGTGGGTCTCCTTTGTGAAGGTTCCCAGCGTCCTCCTTGCTATCAACTGCAGGTGCCTCCATAGAGGAACCACTATCCACTAGAAGAGCGAATGAATTGTGGAGAGGTACAGCTGGAGGGATGCAACTCTTTTCCACCACCCTCTCCCTCCCTGAGCCCACCCTGGTCCAGCCTCTCCTCTTTCTTGGCAACCTCTGAGGTAGTGGCATTGGCCCTGGTGGTCCCTAGGTGGGGAGGAGGGTTCCGCAGATCCTAGCCAGGTCAGCCTGGAGATGGGAACCTCCTCTCTCAGACCAGAGGTGCCTGCAAATAGGGCAGCATCGCAGCCTCCAGAATGTCTCCCGGAACACTGCCGCCCCACAGCCATTGCACTGCACCACTCCTATCATGTCTTATGTTGTGTCCCCCTCTCCTGTTTCTCTGTATGCTTACTCTCATCTCCTTACAACTCTCACCCTTCCTGTTCTGGGACAGCAACTTCCTATCTTCTTCAGTAGCCTCCTTCTTCCTTGCTCAATGTCAGACCATCAGCAGCTGGGTGGGAGAGTGAGCTACTTCTTTTCCTTTAGGGTTGAGAAAACAAATGTTTCTCTATGATCCTTCCCTTCCTACTGCCAAACAGGAAGTTCCTGTTGACAGTCAAATCCAGTGGCTATAAAAGTAGAACTGGCTTAGGGTGGGTGGGTGGAGAGTGGGATGGAGGGCAATTAGTAAGAAAAAAGGCTAGCAAACAGGAAGTTGTAATTTGAGTCACCTGCTTTTATAGTGTCTAAGCCACACCCCCAATTAAGCTCTCTCTTCTCCTACTGGTTAGGCAAAGTCAGCTGATACAGTACCCTTCCCAGCACAGAACACACACTAACTTTCTTTCTTTTCTTTCTTTTTTTAACCCTAAATAAGACCCCTTCTACTTCTAATAAAGTATCTGTCTACTTAATCTCAACAGACACTGACTCCTGCCGAGATACAAGTTTTAAATTAATAAGAAAATGTAGCTTCTTTTAGTTAGCTGCTTTCTGCTCTACAAGCAAGGCTAGCAACAGCAAAGTGTGATATTTGGACCTGTTACCTGGGTAAACGTAAAACTACAATGCTTAAAAAGTATGAACTGACACCTGAAACATACAGAGTTAAGTTCCATAAGCTCAGGAGAAGCCCTGACATGAGCTACAAGGAACTAGCCACAAAGCAACGTCAGTTTTTAAAACATTGGTGGGAGGGGGTCAAAGCAGACTCTATAGAGAAAACAGAGGATGTGGTACTTTTGGAGCAATTCTTTTGGGCTTGCCCAGCAGAGCTGAAAACCTGCGTGGAGGGCCGAGATCCAAAAACAGTGCAGGAGGCTGCCGAGCTCTTGGACTGCTATGCCAGAAACAGATCAGCTCTGAAAGGGAGTGGGGTGGCTGTGGCAGTATAGAAAGAAATAAAAGCACTTCTTCAGGGCAGCTAAAACCCTCACTACCTATCCAGAAAGTGGGCAGCCCCAAGGTACAAAGAAATGATTTGCCTGATAAAAGAAATGATTGCTGGTTTTGCAGACAACCTGGGCATCTTGCTAGACAGTATCCTAAAAAGGCACAGAGTGGGCAAAGTGGTGCTGGGAAAGAGGTGGTTTTTTGTGTGTATCACTGAAAGCATGCCAGTAAACATGAGGGAATACATACACCTAATTACTGTGAATGGGGTGCAGACCCATGGTTTAAGGGACACAGGGGCATCTCTTACTTTGGTAAAAGGGGATTTGATTGAGCCTGGTCAGCTTATACCTAATCAGTTCATAACTGTAAGGGGATTTACTGGGGAGGAAAAACCTCTGCCCCAGCAAGTGTTCTCCTGGACTGGGGTGAGACAAGAGAGAGGGTGCAGAAAGTGGCTATAGCCAACAACCTCACCCTGGATGTGATTATAGGGAACAATCTACAAAAAGGGGTGGTGTGTGCGGTTACCTGCAGCCAGATGGCAAAGGCCAATTGCATTTCCCTGAACTCTGTAGAAGCCCTTGTGGAAAACACTGGGAAGCTGGTTCCCTAGCCTGTGTCTCCTGAAATGGAGAGTAGTGAAAGGGAGGTAGGACTTCCCCGGGTAGCAGTTCACAAAACAGCTACACAAGGTTACTCTGAGGAGGGAGGAGTAGTTGATGGTCAAACAGTTAGGGATGGCAGTGACTCTGAATGCCCTGATGCTAGCGCTATAGACCCCTGTTTAGAAAATGAAGGGGACCTGTCCTGTGCCTTGGGAATATGTAAACATTTTGCAGCTGCTCAGAAAAATGATCCTAGTTTAGAGAGGCTGAGGGCTTGTGCAGAATGTGATGGGACACAGGGAGGTGATGGGAGACATAGGATGTATTGGGACAATGGACTGCTGTATACACAGGATGTAAGGACAGAGGGAGGGGTGATGGGCAGGCAGCTTGTCATTTCCCAAGAGTACCGTGAGCAGTTGCTCAAGATTACTCATGGTATCCCCATGTCTGGACAGCTGGGAATCATGCGCACTGTGCAGTGATTGGCCCAGATTTTCTATTGGCCTAACTTCACCCAGCAGGTAAAGGAATATTGCAGGTCTTGTCACTGGTGCCAAGAAATAGGGAAAGCAGGCAATGAAAGCAAAGCTGGCCTGATTCCCTTGCCCCTAGTGGAGAAGCCATTCCAGAGGGTAGGAATGGATATTGTGGGACCTTTGAGTATCCCAAGCTCCTCCGGGAATAGGTGTATCCTGACGGTGGTACATTATTCCACCTGGTACCCAGAAGCAGTTGTCCTATCCTCAATGAGGACAGACAAAGTGGCAATGCCTTCCTAGGGATTTTCTCTCATGTCTGGTTCCCGCAGGATGTTATCACCAATTGAGGGAGTTCCTTCATGTCGGGCCTGATGAAGTGTTTGTGGGGGAAGTGTGGGGTGGTGCAGAGACACAAGACACCTTATCACCTGCAAGCCAATGGGCTTGTGGAAAGGTTTAATGGTACCCTAAAATCGAGGCTCCAAGCATTTGCTGAACAGCATGAGAGGGGCTGGGAGAAATGCCTTCTCCACCTGTTGTTCACATACAGGGAGGTGCCCCAAGAGTCAACAGGGTTTTCCCCCTTCAAGCTCTTATAAGGATGCAGGGTGCGTGGGCCCCTAGACATGATCCAGGAGGACTGGGAAGGCAAGCACGCCACCAAGGGAACTCCCATAAGGGATTGTGTCCTTAAGTTTAGGGAAAAGCTGAGGGGTGCTAGAGAGCCACGTTTGGAACAGGAAGCATCTTCGTGATGCTCTGTATCTCGTGCTGCCTAACATCAAAAATAGAATTAATATTAGAGATCTATTAAAAAAACAGTTCACAGAACTTGATGACTCAAAAGTCAGTGATCAGAATGATACCAAAATCGCTATGGGGTGACAAAAAGGTGCGGCCTCTAGTGTGGGTCAAAAATTGGCGCCTCAACCAGCACAAATCCAGTGTGGTGGGCTGGACCAGCCTGCGGGCCTGAGTAGTTCCAAAGATGCACTGCCCTGGGAAACGATCCTCAGCACAGTGTGAGAGATGGACAGAAAACTGGAGCATGTCTTGGAGCAATTTGAAGCACAAGATGCCAAGACTGAGCTGCCAAACAAAACTGCACAAGGGGTGGAGGATTGCTCTCAAGGGACCCAAGCTACATTCGCAAAATCCATGAAGGAAATCAATTATTTAAGAGCCCGAATGGAAACGATTGAAAACTCAGCAACAGTAATGAACTTAAGGCTGGTAGGGGTTCCAGAGGGCAAAGAGGGGGCTGAGCTACTTAAAGAGGTTGCTAATGGACAGCTTGCCACCTGTGATTCAGGTGGATGGTGACTGTCTCAAGTAAGCCTTTAGAATTAATTTTCACAGGGCGTAGAGTAACACAGACTCCCTACGTAACATAATGCTGATCACCAACAGTGTTAGCACAAGAGACTGGATCTTGCAATGGGCAAAACTTAACTATCTGATGGAAATAGAAGGCCAAGAAATAAAAGTGTTTCCAGAGTGGTCCTTTGCTACACAATCAAGAAGGAAACTGTTCGATCCCCTACGATGGCAGTTGACGAACCTGGGGGTGGCCCACTCCCTATTGGCAAAAGCACGCTTACACCTGACCTATGGAGGAAAAACCTTCCAATTCAATGATCCAGAGGAGGCCGCAAGAAGAGTAACAGCGATCGTGGAAGAATTCCAGAAGAAACCTCCAGAGACACAAAGCTTACTGTCCGACTCTGAGGACAATGAAGATTAATTGTCTACCAGTAAAGTGACTTTGCTCATGACTTTGACATTCCCTATCATTCCACTTTAAGCAGGCTTTGAGACTCTTGAACTTAGATACCCGAGTTTTAAGAATTCAAATGAATTTCCTTTAATGTTTCTTGTTTCTCCCACAATTGTTAGGGAGACTGTTTTGATTAATGTAAAGGAGCGCAAGTCTTAAACTTACTACTCCACTAAATAAAAAATGCTGGCTGGTGAGTCGTTCATTGAAATGTGATAAATGGTGCAACCCATGAGGCACTGACTTTGATTATAACATGCACAGAGCTGTTAATGTACGCAGACCCCAAGGCTGGTAATCCCAGACTTAAGAATAATGCAAAACAAAAGAAATAAAATAGAATTACAGTTCTCTGTTTAGTTTATCGGGGGAGGCTAAGGGTTCTAATGCCTAAAGGGAACTGTTGTTTTTCCTGTTTCTCTTTAAGGTCTCTGAAATTTAATCACTATGTTGAAGATGTTTGGCAGGGGGAGAGGACAAGCGAAGGGGACATGTAAAATACCTCAATCAGAAGAATGATTTATGTGGAGACAGTGACCATAAGGGTCACTGAGTTTCATATACCTTAAGAATCTCACCTATTTTCACTATAACTCCACTAGTTTAATGTGGTTAGCCATTCTAAATGCAATGCTTATAACATAGCTATGAAGGTAACCCCACATGATGTATCACTTGGCACCGGACAAAGAATACTGATGTTAATATGTATATCATGCACTTATGATGGAGCAATGTAACCCAGTTCCGATGTCTGTAAAGCTTTCTCTCTCTATCCTCATTGGAAAATGAATATAAGAAAGTTTAAAAAAAAGTTTAGGGAAAAACTGAAGGAGCTTATGGGAACAGCCCAGAACAACCTGGCAACCACCCAGCAGAAGCAAAAGGTATAGTACAACTGCAGAGCCAGAGTTCGCTCATACATTGAGGGTCAGGAAGTTACGGTCCTAATCCTGGTCCAGAAAGATAAACTGCAGGCCGAGTGGGCAGGACAATACAAAGCAGTCAAACAGGTGAATGACATAAATTATATTATAGAGCTGCCTGACAGGAAACATACCCAAAGAATGTACCATGTCAACATGATGACGCCATATGCAAATAGGGCTGACATGGTATTGGCAGTGTGTAGTCCTGAGGAGAGGACGGATGAAGAAGACCCCCTTCTGGACTTGCTGGAGGAAAGCAAGCAGTAGTCCTCTGTGGGGGCAATCAAACTGTCACCCCAGTTGACCCCGGAACAGTTCCAGGAAGCAAGGAAGGTTTTAGCAGACTTTGCCCCATTGTTTAATGCCAAGCCTGGGTTAACCCCCTTAGCAACGCACGATGTAGAGACAGGGACACAGATGCCCATATGGCAGACAGCATATCGGGTGTCAGAGGCTGTCCAAAAGGACATTAGGAGGGAGGTGGAGGAAATGCTGGATTTAGGGATAGAAATCCCACAGCCCATGGGCCTCATCTGTAGTCCTCATTCCCAAGCCGGATGGCTCTACTCATTTTTGTGTGGACTATCATGGACTCAACACAGTCACAAAGTCTGATGCTCACCCAATGCCATGGATGGATGAACTACTGGACAAGTTGGGAGGGGCAACATGCCTTACCACTACTGACCTGACAAAATGGTATTGGCAGGTGGAGTTAATTGCCAGAGCTAGGGAGAGATCAGACTTCATCACTCCGATAGGGTTATTTGAGTTCAAGGTAATGCCTTTTGGAATGAAGAACACCCCTGCCACCTTCCAAAGGTTGGTGAACCAGGTGTTACATGGTACTGAAGAAATATGCCGTGGTGTACCTGGATGATGGGTTTTTTTTTAAACTTTATTTTTAATTTTCTTCATACAATGAAGCATGATGTATATATGCACATACAGAGCTTGACAATGACTAAAGGGTACACTATAACTGTAACTGTACAGGTATGGATAAGGTAACAACAAGTTATCTCAGACAAGTGCCCTTCCGTCCTAATATTAAGAAGTAGTAACAATATAGGGCAAAAAGATCGTAGGATCTGATGCTCTCACCACAGATGTTAGCTCATGTCAGTATACCGAGCTTTCGCCCCACTAGCAGGTAACAAATAGAATGGTGGGGGGGCTGGTCAATACAGATGGACTATAATTTAAAGATTGTCTGGGCTTGGTTAAGTTATAGTTTAACCCTACACTCAAAGGCTTCCAACAGGAGGCCATGCAGGGGGCAAAATATTCAACTTAGAATTTTATACAGTCCACAAACTGAGCTATGTGCATATGCACACCATCATTATATACTGTCCAATCATGTATATATTGAAAAGAAGGCAGTAAATGGGAGAAAAACGGTTGCAACTTCGTATAATTAAGAATTACAGGATTCATACTGCACTTTAGGATTTTATAATTGAAACACTCAACAGGTACTTACCAAATACAAGTCCAAAGAAATATCATCCCTGGGGAACACATGAAGACCATAGGACATTACAGTCACTCTGGCTCTCCATCAGAGTCTTGGTCTGAGGTCCTGGCTTCTGGTTGAGAGGACAGTGCTTCAGCAAAATTAGATGCTACCTCAGGGTCAGTGAATATGTGTGGCTTCTGCTTATGCACAATGTGTAGCCGTGCTGGAAATAACATTTGGGCCTTTACCCCCCCTCACCAAGAGTACTTTCTTAACTTCTTGAAGTTTTTTCTTTCTGTCCTGTGTTTGTGATGACAGATTGGGGAAAAAACCCAGATGATTCCCCTCCCAGACAATGTCTCCCTTCCTTCTAGCGTCTTGCAGTAGTGGTATTTGAGCTTCAGGTGTGGATAGGGTCATGGTCACCGTCAATGGCTGAGAGGAAGGATTTTCCCAACCTCCTGCATGCATGGGAATAGAAAAAGCTTGCACTATGGAGATTCCCATGTCTCTGTTTAAAAGCTGTAAGTCCTCAAAGACCATTCGCTCTAGTGTGGATAAGAGTTCTGTGCGACTGGCGAAGCGGGGGGGGGCCCACAATATGAACGTTCCTCTGCCGAAGACCGTTTTCTAAGGTCTCAACCTTGGAACGGAGGAAATTGATGTCCCTGATGAGGCCCGTGGTGACTTCTGATTGCCGCTCGGAGGAGTTGGTAAGATTAGTAATCACGGAAGAGTTATCTGCAATCTTCTGCTCAAGGTCTGTAAACTGCTTTTCCATTGCAGCTAATCTTTTGTTGGTCTCATCGCCTGTCTCCTGCAGTTTAGTTAGGAGCAGGAATAGTTTAGTTAGTTCTGTCGACGAAGCAGCAGAAGCTGGGCCTCCAGATTTGTCTGAAACGCTGGTGTCTTGACTGCTAAAATAAGAATCAAGACCCGAGGAGGTATGATAGGGTTGTTTTTTTGGGCTCATTTTAAACTTTAGAGATTCCAATATGCAGTCAGCTCAAATATACTTTGCTACTAGTGTGAGATAAGATTAATTTTTACAAGTAAAATGGTCGTAGAACAGAGCTCAAATTCAGAATGTCCGCCCTGTTGAGTGCTCCACAGCGCCCCCCCACCTGGATGATATTGCCGTCTTCAGTGCCAGCTGGAAGGAACACCTATCCCACCTTAAGAAAGTGTTGGGCAAGATACAGAGGGCTGGGCTCACTGTCATGGCTGAAAAGTGCCAGGTTGCCATGGCTGAGGTGGCATACCTAGGGCATGTAGTAGGGTGGGGACAGCTCCATCCTAATCAAGCCAAGGTTGAGGCAATAGAGGCGTGGCACAGACCTGAAACACAAAAACAGGTCTGGAGTTTTCTAGGGACTGCAGGGTACTATAGAAAGTTTGTACCAAACTACAATGCACTGGCAGCTCCCTTATCTGGCCTGCTAAAGAAAAGAATGCCAAAAGGTAAACTGGGACCCAGCCTGTGAACGGGCCTTTACACAGCTAAAGGAGGCACTGGTTTGGCTATCCCAAATGGGTAAGATGAATGGCAGGCTTCTAAGATGGAGTCTTGCCTTACAGGGCTACAATATGACTATCACCCACAGAGCAGGGTCAGCAAATGTGAACACAGACAGGTTATCCTGACAATTAGAGCAGTGAGCTGAATTTAGGGAACCTCATCCTATGCCTAGGAATAGATTCCCCCAAATTCAGTCTAGGAGGAAGGGGTGCTATGGGAATCACTGTTTGCCAGTTATGTGTATCTAGTTTTGATATAAATATATGTTTTAGAATTCTGCTTGTGAAACATGGCAGTCAGCCCAAGGCATCATGAGACACTGGATTTTTAAAAGAAAAAAAAATGTTCTGGCCTTACTTGCTGTCACAGCTAGCTTGTAAAAACTGACTTCCAGGGACTATAATAAAACCAAGGTCATAAACCAGCCATTACTTTGAACCCAGTCAGCTTGTTGTAAAATACTGCCTTTTGCGGCGTATCAAGAGAGAAGCAGTTTCTGATAGATACCTGTGAAAATTCACCCAGCTATGAGAGGTGTTCTTAAAATGTTTTGCTAAGAGATCAAAGGGGAATGCTGACATAAACTGTGTTTTGATGAGACAGACTGTCTTGTTATAATTTAAAATATTGCTGTCTTTGCAGATTTCAAACAGGCAGTAAGCTGAAACATTTGGTTATACACTCGTCATGTTACAAATTAATTACAGGGCTAAAAGTGATCGCATGTGCTGTGACATCACAAGGAGGGTGGGAGTTTAACTCTAATATTGCCAAGCTGGCTGAAAGGACTGACACACTCTTGTTCTGAACTTGGAAGGGACACTCTTTTCTGGACTTCTAAGAGTCATCTTGGTATTTTGGACACATCTGCCAAGATAGGTAACTTTAGCCTAAACCATCTGTTAACTGACAGACTGAGGTAGCAATTAGTTATTCAGTACAAGTCACTTTGTTCTGTAATTGTCCATTTCTTTCTGACTGTAATCATTATGTATATATGTTCTATTGTATGTACTATATTTATTTACTATTTTTAGTTTTAGAAAATTTGGATCTTACTTCCGAGACACAGCTCTTGCAGCAGGTTACACCATTAGGACTGAAGCCGGCAGGCATCAGGATCCCACGGAAAAATTCTAGCTAGCTATCTTCAGCAGGGACCGCCCCCGACGTCGGTCCTGCCTTCGACGTCAGGCGTAGTACATAAGGGGGCGGTCCCGCCAGATTCCCCAGTTCTTTCCCGCCGTCGACTTGCATGTCTCGACCCTTCGGTTCATTCTAGTGCGTGAAGCGTGGTAAAGTGTTTTCCTACAGGAAATTCATTCTCTTCATTCAGTTTTTTCTCTGTTGTCCTCTCTGACCTCCGGTCACTCCTCGAAGTGCACCTGTGGGAAGCAGATCCCATTCAAGGATCTGCATTCAGCCTATGTCCGGTGCCTAGGCCCAGACCACGACACCCGGTCCTGCACCTTTTGCCAGGGTTTCAACAGCAGAACCCGGATCCGTCGCCAGAAGGCCCTACAGGCATTCCTGCTCGAGGAACAAATCAAGACCATGGCTTCCAAGGGGGATTCTTCGCAGAAGGCCCGCAAGCATGCTGAGAAGCATAGAGAGAAGGCCCCTTCCAGGTCCCCGTCTAGGGCCTCCGACTCGCGCAGCTCCGGCTCCAGGTCCGACCGCTCTCCTTCCCGGGCCAGCTCTCAGCCTCCCCCCGCTGCGGTGAGAAAGTCTTCAGGCTCCTCTTCTCAGGCCAAGACTCCCAGGCCTTCCTCGTCCTCCAAGGCCCTGGCTAAGTCGGGGGATCGTCACCATCACCACAAGTCGGGTTCCCGCCATTCCGAACCTGACGTCAGGTCTGCTCCCTTGCCTCCTCCTCCCCAATGGAAGACCAAGGAGCTCACCTCACTCAAGAGGCCGTTGGACCTGACGCCGGCTCACTCAACGTTGGCCTCTCGCCACAGGTCCCCAGAGCTGTCGTCCATCAGAAGACCATCGCCGGCCAAGCCTACTCATCACTGGATGCCGGTAGGGGGACCGGCGCCCACTCCAATTGAGAAGAGGACCCCGACGCCTCCAACCAACGTCGGTCAGGAGACCATCACTGAGGAGGAGTTGACTCAGCCCGAGGACCAGACGGGCGACGCCGGTCCTGTTGAGACTCCCAGGGAACCCTTGCTGCAATCCGAGCCCCCTGTGGTGCCGACGCCGGGACCCGGCGACCGACCACCGACGCCCGGTTCGTCGTCGGGCCTTTCTTTTTCAGAGGTGAAGGAGCTTTTCACTTACTGGTGGGATACCATCAAAAAGGACATGGTCCCCACTCCATCTCTGCCTCCACCTCCTCCTCCTCCTCCTCCTACACCGGTTGCTCTGCCGGTTCCTGCCCCCCCTTCTCCATCTGGGTCTGCAGGCCGATTATCTCCTCCCTGAGAGCCCAGGACCCCTCCAAGGGGGAGACCAGACAAAAAGGAGACCTCCGTCCAGATCCTCTTCTAGGTCACCCAGCCCTAAGAGACCCAGAAGATGCCGACGTTCGCCTTCGACGGAGGACACGGGATCAGAGTTTTCTACATCCAGATCCCCATCTCCCCTGTCCATCCCTTCTCTGGACCCATGTGAGATGCCAAAGTCTCCTCCGGATGACCCTTCATTCTCGGATATCATGAGACACATCCAAGAGAACATGGGATGGGATGCGGAAGAGTTAGACCCCGAAAGACTACGCCTTGCAAAGTATCTTTGGCAGAAGGACCCCAAGCCTGTGGTGGTGCCACCCTTGGTAGACACTTTCGTGGACATCACCAAGGCAGCGTGGAAGCGTCCACATTCACTCCCAGCGATGCTGAAGAAAGCTGACCGCTTGTACAAGGCTCCAAGAGAAGACCAGTACTTGACTCAGCATCCTCAGGCTGACTCTCTGGTCATAACAGCCTCTCATGACCGGTCCCAGAGACCGCAACATTTGAGCACCCTGCCACCGGACCCAGAGTCCAAGCAGCTGGACGCCATGAGTAGGCGTATGTATGCTTCCGCTACCTGCGCCATCAGATCCCTGAATTATTTGACCCACATGGTGCAGTTCCAAAACGCCCTGTGGGAGCAGGGTCTGGATGCGGCTGAGAAATTGCTGGAAGGTGAGCAGAAGGAGGAGATGTTGCAGCTCCTCCATACAGGTTCGGACGTGGGAACCCAAGTGCTATGAGCCACGTACGACTCCACGGACTCCTCGGCCCGAGCAGCAGCTTCAGGCATATGCCTCCGGAGGCACTCTTGGCTCCATGTCTCCGGTTTTACCCCGGACATCCAGAAAAACATCATGGATGCCCCATTCGAGGGAGAAGTTTTGTTTGGTAAACCCTCAGAGAAGATAATTACCAAACTCCAAGAGGCCGGAAGGCGGTGAGGTCGGTTCAGGCCATGTACCAGCAAGCTTAGTTCCTTTCGTAGGAACCAAAACCGATTCGTGGACAGGCCATGAGACAATAGTCCTGCCCCGTTCCACAACAAAGGGGCTCCGGTTTTCACAGAGCCCAGGGAAAACAACCCACAGGTCGAAGCCAGCACACTCCTAAGCCGGTCCAGCCAGCGGGACCCTCAGCCGCCACAGCCTGACTCCTTCCCGGCCCCCGCCTCTCAGGATCAACGGGACGTCATGGTCGGGGATCGCATTGTGAATTTCCTGCCAGGATGGCAGACTATAATCACCGACAGGTGGGTTCTACAGTTGGTCGGAAGAGGCCACTTTATAGAATTCGTGGAAAAGCCACCCTCGAGGCCTCCTTTGCTCTCCCGGTACCCGGGTCAGCACAAGTCATTGATCAGACAAGAAGTACTCACACTCCTGCAAAAGGGAGCGATAGAGTATGTCCCAGAGAACCAGAGAGGACATGGATACTATTCCCACTTCTTCCTGGTTCCAAAGAAGACAGGGGACCTCCGTCCGATTCTGGACCTCAGCGACCTCAATTTGTCGGTCACCTACAAAAGATTCCGCATGGTAACTCTTCTGGGTCTTATTCCCATGCTGAAGCAGGACACCTTTTTAGCGTCTCTAGATATGCAGGGCACTTACCTGCACATCCCTATAGCTCAAGCGCACAAGAGGTTCCTGCGCTTCGAGTTTTTCGGCCATCATCTTCAGTTCTGAGCCCTTCCATTCGGGCTGTCATCGGCACCCAGGGTCTTTACCAAATGCATGGCAGTCGTGGCAGCGTCTCTAAGGAGACAGGGCCATTATGTGTCCCCGTACCTGGATGATTGGCTTCTCATGGCCGCCTCCAGAGAGACGTTGTTACGGGCGATCCGGAGCACCCAGGACCTGTTTCGATCTCTGGGTATTCTAATCAACCATGAGAAGTCTCTCCTGGTACCGTCGCAGAAGCTGCAGTTCATAGGTGCAGTACTGGACACCGTTCAGGGAAGAGCATTTCTTCCAGACGACAGAGCGGAACGCATCAGATCCCTCATCAGGGAGCTTTCGTCGAACAAGACCGTCCCAGCCAGGTCGGTCCTTCGCTTGCTCAGACACATGGCTGCGGCCATTCCTACTGTCCCTTTCACAAGGCTCCACATGCGGGTAACTCAGTGGATGCTCAAGGTGCAATGGGACCAAAGGCAAGACCACATGCAGCATCCGGTCAGAATCACGAACACCGCGATCTGAGACTGGCAGTGGTGGCTAGACCCAGGGACACTCTCTATGGGCGTCCCATTTATAGCGCCATCCCCAGAGGTAATCCTCACCACAGACACCTCAGGTCTAGGGTGGGGAGCACACCTGGACAGGATGAAGTCCCAGGGAACGTGGACTCCCCTGGAGGCCCACCTCCATATCAACGTCCTAGAGATGAGGGCGGTCCTTTATGGCCTGCAGACATTTCAGTCAGAGATCCCACCGAGTACTCTCCTGCTTCAGACAGACAACACGGTGGTGATGTATTACCTCAACAAACAAAGAAATACACACTCTTACCCCCTTTGCAGGGAGGCCATGAGGGTGTGGGATTGTGTAATCCGACACGGCGTGAATCTGATCACAGTACATGTTCCCGGGGTGGACAACACAATTGCAGACGGCCTGAGTCGCTCCCAGGCCAGAGTCCATGAGTGGGAACTTCTTCAGGAGGTAGCAGAGGATCTTCTTCTTCGATGGGGAACTCCAGAATTGGACTTGTTCGCTTCCCCATCCAACGCAAAACTGCCCAATTTCTGCTTGCTAGATCCAGGGCCTGGTGTTTTCTGGCAAGACGCGTTGTCCCTCTCCTGGGCGGACAGATTCCTCTATGCTTTCCTTCCCCTCTACGCTTTCCCTCCCTTCCCATTGATCCAGAGAGTTCTTCCCAAACTGCGCAGGAAGCATGAAACAATGATCCTGGTGGCCCCTTTCTTGCCCAGACAGATCTGGTTCCCTTTGCTAATTCAGCTATCCTGGGAACCTCCGCTCCCGTTGCCATTCAGCTCCCATCTCTTGTCTCAGGAGGAGGGTTCACTGGTCCACCCGGACTTACGCTCTCTGAACCTGCATGCATGGCTCCTAGAGACATAGCCATCTTGCATCATGGGGTCTCGCAAGAGGTTGCGGAAGTTCTTTCTGCAGCCAGAAAGCCGGCAATGCATGCGACGTACGCCATGAAATGGCGCTGTTTTTGTCTATGGTCGCAAGCATGTGGCCTTTCCCCTTTAGGTTGTCCGGTGAAAGTGGTGTTAGAGTACCTACTCTCCCTTTTCCGTTCGGGTCTCGCTTACTCCTCTATTAAAGTGCACCTCTGTGCCATTTCAGCTTATCACCCCCCGGTGGGACAGCGCAGTGGCACAATTAGATGCCTTTCGAGAATTCTTGAGAGGGGTGTTACATCTTAGGCTGCCCATTAAGGACCCAGTGCCTCCATGGGACTTGCTCTTTGTCTTGGAGCAACTCACGCTTCCCCCCTTTGAGCCTGCCGTGGATTGTAGCTGCGTTTTCTGTCGTGGAAAACGTTGTTTTTTGTTGCTGTTACGTCAGCGAGAAGAGTTTCTGAGCTTCATGCTCTCATGTGCAAAGAGCCTTATTTAATTTTCCACCGGGACAGAGTATCCCTGAGGACGAATCCTAAATTCTTGCCTAAGGTGGTTTCCACACTCACTCTCAATCAGGATATTGACCTGCCGGTCTACTTCCCTAATTATTCTAATAGAGGAGAGGCGCTGCTTCACACCCTGGATGTTCACCGCAGCTTAAGGTACTACTGAGCAGAACTAAGCAGCTTCGTACTTCGGAGCAACTTTTCATTTCCTTTACTGAAAGGATGATGGGCCAACCAGTATCTAAACAGTCCCTGTCTCGCTGGCTTGTCCAGTGCATCTCATACTGTTCTGATATCAAATGAAAGCCCCTTCCAGGATCAGTCCGGGTCCATTCCACTAGGGGTGTGGCCACCTCCTTTGCAGCACTTGGAAACGTCTCCACCTCTGCCATTTGTGCTGCAGCCACTTGGAGCTCTGTACATACCTTTATCAGGCATTATAGCCTGGACATCGCTTCACGGCGAAGAGCAGGCTTTGGCCTGGTGGTGCTACAGGGTCTCCTGTCCTAGATTTAGGACCTGGAACATTCTTTCTAATTTCCTCTTCCCAGAGTGTTTGCAAACGCTACTGCTTGGGAATCAGTCCTAATGGTGTAACCTGCTGCAAGAGCTGTGTCTCGAAGTAAGATAGTACAGTTATGTAAGAACTTACCGTAACAGTAGATCTTCGAGAACAGCTCTTGCAGCAGGTACCTTCCCGCCCACCTTCCCCCTTGGAGGAGGCATGGCTTAAGCCTTTGTTAACAGGGATTTTTCCCATTTGTCTTCTGACGGTGGATCCTCGGTCTCCCATTTCAATGTCAGCCTGCGGCCGGAAGTCTCCAGCGGGAGAACTGGGGAATCTGGTGGGACCGCCCCCTCATGTACTACGCCTGACGTCGGAGGTGGGACCGACGTCGGGGGCGGTCCCCGCTGAAGATAGCTAGCTAGAATTTTTCCGTGGGGTCCTGATGCCTGCTGGCTTCAGTCCTAATGGTGTAACCTGCTGCAACAGCTGTTCTCGAAGATCTACTGTTACGGTAAGTTCTTACGTAACTGTACTTTTTCCTTAAACCTGCCTGAGGCATATTGTCATTTTGAGTGTGAATGGTGGAACAGTATTGGTAATTCTGACATGACTGTTAAATTGCTTAGTGTGTCACCATATACAGCCACGCTAACAAGGATCTACAGGATGTCACTCTCAGCGAAGATGACTGCATAAAGTGTAAACATAGAGAGTGATCCCTTAAGAAGAAACAACATTATCCTTGCTCCATGCTGGTGACCTGGGTTCTGGAACGAGCCCGGATCATTGGGGGTCGGCAGGGGTGGACTGGGATTGAGCATCCGACGACTGCTCTCCCAGTCCTGGGGAAAGGGTGGGATCCATCCCGCACTCTGACGGTCCCTGGGGATGCCCGGCGGCACTGCGGACACACAGGTGTCTGGAAGGGGGGAGCATGGCGGACGTCTGCACATTGGTGCTTGGATGTCATTGCATGTCCATGCTCCCACTGGGGAGAAAATTGAAATGTGGGGAGGACTGTCATGGAATCATGCTGGGAGGGTTTAGGTGCCAGTCCGGCTGGCAGGGAAGGGGGAGCCCCATCACGCGAGTGAGCCTGCTGCTCCCCGCCAGTAGGTGCCACAGCAGGCATGAAAAAGAAAGATGCGATAAAAAAAAAAAAAGAAGAAACAACATTACTATGGTGAGTAATTTTTCATTCATGTTCTCTTTAAGTATTTGTAATATAATCAGGTATCAAACTGAACTTTAGAGACTTATGAAAGTAATGAAAACTTATAATGATTTACTGCTTCAGTCTATAAATAAAATATCAGATCACACAAGCCGAGGTCTTCTGAACAGAAAACCCCAGAATAATGAAAGATGTGGGCTCAGAAGAGAGATGAATTTGCAGGATTTTAAAAAGGCATGGGGTCATAATGTCGCACGACATTATGCCACATACAAAAATCGCTCTGCCAATACAGCGCAATTCTTTACATGCAGCATAAGTCTTTTACGCCCCTCCCGGAACCTTCCCAATAAAGATTCTCAACTCGGGGGGTGGGTGGGGGTGTCAGTGAAATCGCACTAAAGTGTGAAAAAAAATAAAATGTTCTGGGACCAGAAATCAAACCCAGTCCCAGACGCAGTGCGTGGGTTCCTTGCTGCAATGGCTCAGTCCATTGAGCCACGGCAGCTGCTCGGTGGAACCCTGTCCCAGCAGAGGTCTTATCCACTGCCTGGGATAGTGTGAGGATACAGCAGTATTTGTGGTATTGCACCACTCGCTGTCTCATACAGTACTATTCTGGGTTAGCTGTAATGTCGTACGCTATTCAGCATATGACATTATGACCCGGTAGGTTTTAAAAAATGTTAGCTGGGGGCATGACTAGCTGCGTGGACGTGCTTTTGGGGAGCTCCGTGTACAGCATTCAAATAATTTATATATTTTATCATCGCAACCCGGTGGTGTACCTTGAAAATACCCACAGCAGTTCCATTTGGGCATGTGTCTTGGCTGAGAAAGTTACAATAGGATGGGCCTCAAAACAATGGAACAAAAAGCGAATTTCTTTGCTCCTCATGACGGAATTGCAAAGGCTCCATCAACTCCTGCAGGCCCTTATTCGGTGGAGGCAGTAAATGAGGATCACAGGCCAGCTACATTGGCATCCCTACAGCTTGCTGGTCAAAATTTAATGAAAGCAGTGCAGCATACTGATAAAAAGATGGACAATTATTGTGAGAGAATGGTGGTTGTCGAGCAGAAAGTGGAAGGTCTGGTAACTACGGCTCAGGCTGTGGAGAAGTCATCTGAGTAGGCTCAGGCCATTGCTGTGACCTGCGTTAAGGAACAAGCCCTTCTTCATTCCAGATTGGAGCATTTGGAAAACATAACCCGGGTGGCGAATGTCCGGATTATTGGAGTCCCCGAAGGAACCGAAGGGGAAGATCTAAATTATTTTCTGGTGAACTGAGTGGCAAAGACTTTTAAGCTGGATATCCATGGCTCATTCAGGTGTACTGAATTAACTTTCATAGAGCCAGCAGTCAGCATGCGGCACCCAGAACCATAATGATGGTTACAGCGACAATGGCAACTCGAAACCAGCTATTGCAAGCCGCTAGGAACAAAAGGGGATTGAAGATCGACCACTCAAGAATTATATTGTTTCCTGACCTGTCATATGCCACATGGATGAAAAGGAAAAGTTTTGATGCAATTCATCGTTGCCTGAGAGAGTTGGAGGTCCCCAACAGCATGTTAATGCCGGTTCGACTACATGTCACCGTAGGCCGAAAGGCATACATGTACACGAACCCAAAGGAAGCTGAAAAGCTGATTGATAAAATTGAGAGAGAGAGCAGCGCGGGATGGGGATTCCTCCTCAGATTCAGAGGAGGGAGACACTTGAATGCCCAGCAGTAAGTTGGCTTATATCAGGTCTTGGACTAAGGGTAGTTGTTCCATTCTTTTTGACATTGTCTGTAACTGTTTATACTGAACAAGGCAGGCACTGCACATTAACTTTATGGTACATGCTTTGGAGTTGGGTCCAGACAAGGGATCAGCTTTTTGTTTAAACATCTGCTTCTGAACTAAATAGTGCCCTTCTTTTTCTTTATCTGCATGGGGACATTTGGAGCAAGTCGATCTGTTTAAAAAGTTACAGTGTCCCCCGAATGTGCTGAGTTTAATTTTCCCAATAGTCATCAGTCACTAAAGAGCTGCTGTGATTGTTTATTTTCCACTACAGGAGAAGCGTCATTTCAGAAGAGACTGAATAAATGAGGGACATTTGGGGCTTTTCTCCTTATTTCCAGTTCTCAACTGTGGAACTGTACTAACTTTAAGTTTAATTTTTTTGTTTGATTTAAAATAATGTTACATGGGTAACTTACACCTTGGGGTGAATATTGTGACTTTTTTGTGGATGTGAATAGGGGGAACTCAGAGAGGGAATATTGCAACTTAGTTCATTTGAAACTAACTCTAAGGCTGTTTGGCTGGTTGCGTTATGATATGGGACTTTATTTTGTTGGACAATGTAAGTATAAGGCATTGGCAGCAATAGCTTAAGAGATTTTTTTTTTATAGTTATTCTCTTTTTTGTGATTCCCCTTCTGTCTTATATTAACTGGAGCAGTGTCTTATCTAACTTAACATCTTTTTAGCTATGATGTACTGCATTGCTCAGGAAGTATGTATGCATTGTAATGGCACAAATTCTTTTAATAAAAAGTACAAAAAAAAAATGTTAGCTTAATCCTTTATGGTCCGCAGTTGAGCAGAAGCCCTGCACGGAATGTTTTAGTCTCCCTTGTTAATGCTGCCTTTCCCCTCCATTAATGTTTTAATTGCTTAGCAGTTCTGGAACTCAGTGACATCTGTTGAGGGAAAGTTCTGCATGGAAGGCTTCCCTCTAGGTATCCACTTAAGTGATGTCACTGGGTTCTAGAACTGATAAGCAACTGAAAAACAGATATTAGGTGAGAAAAGGGCAACATTAACAAGGGACCATAAATAGGGAAAAAACAGGACTTTTCTAAAACAAACACATGAAACAATACACTGGGGGATATTAAAACGGCTTCACACATGCCCAGATTTCTAATTATGTTGAAGCATTTAAAAAGGTTTACATTACCTTGAAGAGGGGCCTAACCACAACCTCTATCAAGGCTATTGAAACCCCATGTTAAAGGAAGCATTTAGGATGCCTGCAAAGGCTAGAGCGAGCTTCTCACCTCCAGCTTTCAGCAGTATAGGGATTGGAACCAGAACATATGTGGCTTACTGGGCTTTAGTATATTCCACTAGTAAAAACTCAAGCCTGTACTATGGAGGGTCGATTCAGTGCCGGTTACCCCCCCCCAACAGTGACATTTCACCAGTGAGGTCCCCCACAGCGACTACAGTGCCAAGCTGAAGTGGGAGACCCACTGGAACCTGATGCTGTCTGTCGGGGGTCCTGCACCCCCCAATCAGCTCTGACTGGAGTTGAGAATCCTTACATGGGGGGGTGCAGGGGGCGCAGACCCCCCATGTGGGTGCTTCTGGGAGCAAAGTCCCCTGAAGAAAACAAGAGAACAAAGTGCGAACCGACAGCCGACTGCAGAATGCGGTCGACCTGCTGGTGTCGCTGATGGGGCGTTCGACAAAATCTTTGTCGGACTCCCATCGTGGATCCTGCCGGTGCAATAGTAGTACTTCTGCATCCCAAATCCAGGTAGATGGATGACATCTCATCCCAACGACAACAAGACCTTGCAGGACTGTTCTCACTTCCTTGCTGATGCTGACTCTAAACAGGAAGCCCACCGTTGTGGAGGTGATTACCTATTACCCAGAAGAGGGCAACCAGATGGCTCTACTCACTTGTGATCATACCTCTCAACTGTCCCAATTTTTTTAGGATTTCCCAGTTTCACACCCCCTGTCCTGATGTCCAACTAGCCAGTAAGTATTTCTGATTTTGTTGACTGCCCTCAAAATGCCATTGTGCTCAGTGTTCTCATCGGTAGCCATGTAAACTCACTTCCAGGTTTCAGATGCCAGTGGGCGTCTGACATCATGCGAGCACACCAACAGCCAAACAGGTGCGCTTGTCCATGCTGGTATGTGCACATGCTCTAAGTTTAAAAATAAATGCAGGCTATCAGCAGCTTTCACAGGGCAGGCAGTGCAGGTAATCACCCCACAACTGCAACTTGGCTCAATTTGTCAGATTCTTGTAGAAGCCTTTGTGAGTGCGGGCCTCCGCTAGCTCAAGGAGCGAGCCATGGGCACTGGGTATTATTTCTGCATGATAAATGAGGCTTCTCAGCCTGACCACAAGGTGAACAGAAGCTCAAGCAGTCATTACTGATCTCTAAGGCAGAAGCATTCTTCAATTAAAAAATGTGTAGCCAAGTGTTCGGGACTGGTGTCTCCTTTACGTGTAGCTTCACTTGATCATTTTTATGTTGATTGCACGCAGCGCAAGAAGCATATTGCGGTAGCTTTCTCAGAAACAGGCTGTGGAGGCATGGCACTGTTGTGGCCAGTGCCCCCACAGCCTGCAAAGGCTTGTCCCGCTTCCCCCAATGCTGTTGCATGCTGCTGGTGACACAAGTTTGGAACATTTGCACCAGCTTGTGACAAATCAGCTGCTGCAATTGGGGCTGTCTCGTCATTGCAGCGTCAGCCATCCGCTGCAATGAGGGAGCAACCCGTCATTGCAAGGCGGGATCTAGCAACCCTGATATTGTTTGTGAACATGGCGGTGGGTTGCCGCCATGTTCACGAACAATATAACCCCCCACCATGTTTAGTTGCTGACAGGAGCCCCAATACCCGTCGGCCTCAGTGCCCGTGTTTCTGTTGCCGAAGGGGGAACCCACTCCCTGTCGGCATTCTGAAACACCACCCCCTGCTTTTAGTCCTGCCGACGGGGTGCCCAATCCCCGTTGGCATAATGATTATCCCATCCTGCCCTTTGTGTGCTGAGGGGGGTGCCCAATCCCCCGCCTGCTACTGCTGTTCCCCCAAAATAAAGCCTCTGGTGGCATGCTGGGAGCCCACCCCAGCATGCCACATGCCACTGTAAAGGCAAAAACAGTCCCGCGACGATTTTTGTTTTATTTTTCCCTGCAAAAAAGGAAACGGTCCCTCGTAGTCTCCCTGGCCCCCAACTGCAACCTGCACCCACCCACTGCGCACCCTGCCTCCCCACACCCCCCTCACCCCATACTTACCTCTGGAGCTCAGCGCAGCTATCTTTGCTGGACCGGGAACATGTCTGCACTCTTCAAAGCCGAACGCGAACTGAGGAAATGCCGGTAAGCTGTATAATGTAATAAATAGGGTATTTTCAACTTTAGTGCATATCTCGGGCATTTTTGGGAATTTTTTCACCAAATTTTCAACATGGGGTTTTTGGGACACCTCCTCATGAATGCTTGAACTGTCATGGCGTTAATCGGCCTTAAAAGGTGATTTCATGGTCACTGCGCGGAATCACCTTTGGGGGCCGATTAATGAAACGACAGTGCCAGTGTTCATGAGGTGGGCTCTTAAAAAGCCTATGCTGCAAATTTGGTGGAAAAAATCCAAAACATGACTGTTTTATGAGCGTGCACTACGCAGTTGCTATGCATGCTCGTAACTTCATGAATTTGCAATATTTTTATGGCAGATTCTCAACATTGGCATTTTTTCACACCTCCATGTAAACAGTACAGCTGTCATTGTTCACATCATGGCGGAAAAGTGTTTTTGCACTTGCGCCACAGAATAGCATGGTCGCTGTGGGAAATCAGTGTTCAGGGCAGATTAAGAAAATGACAGTGACACTGTTCATGAGTAGAGGTCCTGAAATGGTTATGTTGAAAATTTGCTAACGATACTTCATAAAATGACTGTCTTATGAGCGTGCGTTGCACAGCTTGCACGCATGCTCATACCTTCGCAAATTTATAACATTTTCACTCCAGATCTTTTACATTGCCATTTTCCCACACCTACTTATGAACAGTGCAGCTGTCATTTTTCCCATCCTGGCCGAAATGTGGTTTCACACTTCCGGCACAGAGTAGAGCGGTCGCTGTGGGAAATCACTGTCCGGGACAGATTAAGAAAATGACAGTGATACTATTCACGAGCAGAGGTCCTAAAATGCCTATGTTGAAAATTTGGTGATGATAGTCCATCAAATGACTGTGTTATAAGTGTGCATTGCACACTTTACACACACCCTTGTAACTTCACAGATTTGTAATATTGTCATGCTAGATTTTCAGCAGTGGCATTTTTTCACACCTCCTTATGAGCAGTACAGCTGTCATTTTTCACATCCTGACTGAAATGTGGTTTCACAGTTACGGCACGGAATAACGCAGTCACTGTGGGAAATCAATGTTTGGGACAGATTAAGAAAATCACAGTGGCACTGCTCATGAGCAGAGGTGCTAAAAGTCCTATGTTGAAAATTTGGTGACGAAACTCCATAACATGACTGTATTACAAGTGTGCGTTGAACTGTTTCCATGCACCCTTGTAACTTCGCAAATTTGTAATATTTTCACGCCACTTTTTCAACAGTGGCAGTTTTTCACATCTCCTTATGAACAGTAAAGCTGTCATTTTTCACATCCTGGCTAAAATATGTTTTTGCACTCCTGCCGTAGAATAGCATGGTCGATGTGGGAAATCAGTGCTTGGGACAGATTACGATTGAACGAGTGAGAGGGGAGAGTGACCGAGCTCAACTGAGCTCTATTGGGACTGCTGTGGATTTGTTTGTGGGCAGAAAAAGGCCCCAGTGCAAGAGCCCAGTACAAAAGGGCAGCCTGCAGCACTAGGAGAAACAGAACGAGAGAGTGAGTGAGTGAGGGAGGGGGGTGGCGAACCACCAGAGCCGTCTAGGACTGCTGCGGATTTTGTGGGCAGAAAAAGCAAGGCCAAAGCAGGCAGGAGCCCAGTAGAAAAGGTCAGCATGCAGTGGTGCGAGAAACAGTACAAGTGAGTGAGACAGGGGGACTGAATGAGCTCAACAGAGCTCTGTCAGGACTGCTTCGGATTTCTTTGTGGGCAGAAAAAGGCTCCAATGCAGGCTGGAGCCCCGTACAAAAGGGCCACTTGCAGCGCCAGGACAAACAGAATGAGCGCGTGGACAGAGGGAGACTGAGCGACCTCAACGGGGCTCTGTTGGGACAGCTGCGGATTTCTTTGTGGACAAACAAAGGTGCCAATGCAGCCAGGAGCCCCGTACACAAGCGCAGCCTGTGGCGCCAAGAGACACAGAACGAGTAAGTGACAGCTCGGAAGTGAGCGAGCTCAACAGAGCTGTATTGTGACTGCTACAGATTTCTTTGAGGGCAGAAAATGCGGCAATGCAGGCAGGAGCCCAATACAAAAGGCCAGCTTGCAGCGCTGCAGAAATGGAATGAGTGAGTGAGAGAGGGGGAGTGAGCGAGCTCAATGGAGCTGTGTCGAGATTGCTTCAGATTTCTTTCTGGCCAGAACAAGCTGCCAATGCAGGCAGGAGCCCAGTACAAAAGGGCAGCCTGCAGTGGCAGGAGACACAGAATGAGCGAGTGAAGGAGGGGGAGTGAGTGAGTGAGCTCAACGGAGCTCTGTTGGGACTGCTGCAGATTTGTTTGTGGGCAGAAAAAGGCAGCAATGCACGCAGGGGCCCTGTACAACCAGAATGAGTGAGTGAAAGAGGGGGAGTGAGCGAGCTCAATGGAGCTCTATTGTAACTGCTGCAAATTTCTTTGTGGGCAGACGAAGGCAGCAATGCAGGCAGGAGCCCAATAGAAAAAGGCAGCCTGCAGTGCCGGCAGAAATGGAAAGAGCGAGTGAGAGAGGAGGAGTTAGCAGGCTCAAGAGACCTGTGCCGGGACTGCTATAGATTTATTTGTGGGCAGAAAAAGCCACCAACGAGGCAGGAGCCCAGTACAAAAGGGCAGTCTGTAGCGCCAGGTGAACCAGAATGAGTGAGTGAGAGAGGGGGAGTGAGCCATCTCCACGGAGCTCTGTCGGGACAGCTGCAGATTTCTTACTGGGCAGAACAAGGTGCCAACACAGGCAGGAACCCAGTACAAAAGAGCAGCCTGCAGCATGGGGAGACACAGACTGAACGAGTGACAGGGGGCAGTGAGCGAGCTCAACACACCAATGCAATCTACATTCGGCATTGACAAATGCTTGTTATATGTTGGCGGTGTGTTTTTGAGGTTGTAGGAGACAAGTTTTATATCCACGAATCTAAAGTTTGGGAGCATGGTCCTCTATGTGATTGGCAGCGATTTTCCTGGTAGAGGGAGGGACGCGTAACATGGCAGTCGCCTCCGAGATCATGCAGGACTTTAATTCATCACAGAGCTTCTGAAAGCCACATTGATCCTCTGCAGGCTATATGCCTAGTTCAGTGGTATATCCCAGGAAAGGGCGATCTTTCTTCCTGAATGCCTCCCTGAGAGTAAGTGTCGCGAGCCCAGATAGATAAAATAAAAACACTAGGCTTGACTATGCACAGAAGTATGGTATGGAATGCTCGCACTTCAAATTAATTTGTGAAGGAGGGAATCTTTTTTTCTCTTCTGTTTTACAAAGAAAATGGTAAAAGAGTCTCTAAAATACAGTGTTTAATACATCTGAGTTACGTTCTGTGAATGCTACTGAGCAATACTTAAATACAAATCTTGGATGTTCATAATGTATTGGGGTGGATAATACAACCACATATGGTGGTTTTAGTTCTGAACTGTGATGGACAATACAGTGTTATGTATGCTTTCACAGTCTTGCTGTCACTGCAGCTCCGTTTGGTCTTTCCCAGTGTGGTAACATTATCGGCTACAGAGCATCATATCCTGTAATAATTACTTATGGTTTTATATGTTTCCTACACTCTGTTATTCTGGATTTTGTTTGCTTGTTTTCATTGCTGAAAGTATAAAAATAAAGTTAAAAAAAATATGTACCAACAGTGGCAGCATGGAACCAAGTTGTTATCCATGGCCTTTTTGGCAACATACATCACCAGCAGGAGCCCATTCCTCGGTGACAGTAATCCACCCCACAGTGGCAATAAAGCCCAATACTGGGAGCCCATCCCTGGTGCTGGAAAACATACCGTTGCCAGCCCTGAAATTGAAGTCTGGCATTGGGAGTTCATCACTAGAGCTGGGAAAAAACAACCTCCCATCATTATCTAGTAGTTCAGCACTAAATAAATACACAAAAAGTAAATCACGCTGCTGCAAATGCAGGTGACTCACTTCTGTTCAGTGGGTTATTTAAGATTGCACAAGATCACTCAGAAGCAGAGCGCTCAGTCCCGGAGTAGAGGACTCATTTCTGCTGAGTGGGATATTTTAAAAACACTGTGCTCCTTCAGGAGCAGAGGGCTCAGCCCGCTGAGTGGGATATTTTAAAAACACTGTGCTCCTTCAGGAGCAGAGGCTCAGTCCCGCTGAGTGGGATATTTTAAAAACACTGTGCTCCTTCAGGAGCAGAGGGCTCAGTCCCGCTGAGTGGGATATTTTAAAAACACTGTGCTCCTTCAGGAGCAGAGGGCTCAGTCCCGCTGAGTGGGATATTTTAAAAACACTGTGCTCCTTCAGGAGCAGAAGGCTCAGTCCCGCTGAGTGGGTAGAGGGCTCAGTCCCGCTGAGTGGGATATTTTAAAAACACTGTGCTCCTTCAGGAGCAGAAGGCTCAGTCCCGCTGAGTGGGATATTTTAAAAACAATGTGCTCCTTCAGGAGTAGAGGGCTCAGTCCCGCTGAGTGAGATATTTAAAACTGAACAAGATCCCTCAGAAGCAGAGCTTGGTCCCACTGAGCGGGATATTAAAAACTGAACAATGTAATGTATTGTTGGTTATAACATGAATCCTTGCTCAGAAACACAGGCGCGCACACACAAGGCTGTAGCATGACTTCGACTCTGTATTTCAGCAGCACATAAGGAAAAACACACAGAAACCACTGCAGAACAGCAGCGTCAACAAACTATAGTTGCAGATTCGCTTGAACAGATTCAACACTCTGCTTCAATATATTCAAATCTATCACACCTATCCTCTCCCCTTGGAATTACATGTATATATATAGGGGATATGACATAGCCAGACTGAAGATATCATATTTATCTTCATGAGAGGCTAATGATATCATGATATCTCACAAGTGGCAAAGCCATGAGTGAGATACCGTGATGTCATTGGCCACAAGTGAAGATAAATATGATATTTTCAGTCGGGCCATGTCATGGTCTGTTTATAAAAAATGTGTTTTGGGATTTAAAAAATGAATGTTTAAAAATGTAGGGTGACAGAGCATTAGTACTGGTTAGTGAGCTGTTGACATACATTTAAAATAGGCAGAATTTTTGGAAATAGTGAGAAGATGTGTGCGTGTGTGTGTGTGTGTGTGTGTGTGTGTGTGTGTGTGTGTGTGTAACCCCCTCTACAAATGGGGGTTCCTAAATTGTCTTCCTGGGCTTGCCTAAATGTCCACTGTCAAGCTGCTGTTCTGTGTTCTAACAGTTTTAAAAGTGCTTGCATGCAAGTGCTCTGTTAGCCTCCATGCCTGTCTCTTTAAGAGGTATCATTTTGTGGTTTATAATTAATCTGGGTGGGGGCCGACCGAGTAATGTCAGGCTCGAGTCCCGCCTGGGCTACAGTACATTTACTTCATTCTGCCACCGCTAATTGCGCAGAGGGAGCTCTGTCAAGAACTGTGATTGTTTGCTGGTTATCTGCTTTAATAATTATAATGTTATAGTTTGTCTAACCTGCCTTCCTTTGCAGCATGGACCTGCTGTAATTGCACCACCATCTTGGTTCTGGACTGCCAGTTTGGACCAGTCAGTACCTTTGGGGACCTTGAACTGGAGACTGTCCCCAGGGGTCTTGTGGGAGTGAATTTCTGTAGAAATTGTAGTTTTTATAGTTTGGCACCTAAACGGACCTAGAGGGGGAGCCCTTGCTGTGATAGACAGATGGGTCAACCAACCGAACCTTTTTGGATCACTAGAAAGTCCTGGTGATGCCTGCAGCAGTGAGTCAGTGTGTAGTTGGAGCTGAAAGAGTGAACAGCCTGAGACTTTCGAGCAGCTGCTTCTGTGTAGTAGCACGGGGGATTCGACGGGAAGTCTGTGTTTGGCATGCCTGCCTGCTACCATCTTCTCAAGTGAAGAAGTCTGCATTAATATGTTGGACTTCATCCGAATTTGCTGTGATTGTGACTGGAATCCTGAATTGTGACAAAGTGGATTTTGCCTGGTGTGGACCAAAGATTTGCCTTGGTGTGATTGGCCTGTCAGAACTTGAGATAACCGCAGAGCGTACAGTTTGCGCAGAGACACTGTTAATTGCAACTGGACTGTCATCCAGACTGTGGTATTTACTTGCCTTTACTATAAGTGTGCTGAATATGGAGTGTGGGATGCAATTTGGTTCCCCACCTCACTGATTGTGTCATGCTGGCTGGAGGCTGCATCCAGCAACCTTACCAGACTGTATCCGACTTGTTCATTTGATCTGGGCCTCACCATCTCGGCCTAGATTGCCGCTCACGCCGTAGAGTTACACCCGATGAGAGACCTGCCCAGGGATTCAGCTTCCTGCTTAACACCAATGAACAGGAACGACACCACGGTGCATCGTGTGGGCCCTGTTTCTCCTGGCAAATCAGCACTTCATCCTGAGGTCTCCATTTCATCCATCCTGCATCCTGACCTGGGTAGCGTGAGTAAACATCAGGGTAGCTCCCTGCAACAAAGCTCAAATCAAAGTGTGTCACCTGATTTAATTGTTATTGTTAGTCATCTCAGAATGAGCCATCCAGCTCCGGATTACAAATTGTGGGTTAAAGTGCATGTTGTGTTTTTTCCTTCCTAATGGCCCCAACAACAGCTGTAACGCCGGCCTACCTTGGGCAACGCTTCAGGCTAGCCTGCAGACCAACTGGGTACCCAGAGTGTGTGTGACTGTGCTAGAGGGACTCTTAGAGGCATGCATGCTTAGCCCAATTAAATCAGAACCAGAATCAAATACCAGATTACGGCCCCTCCCTTGTTCAAGCCCCCTCAATGAATCATATCTGAATCTTTTGCTCTTAAACTGGTTGTGGTGTATCTCTGTTAGAAAGTACTGTGATATTGCTGTTTATTGTTACAGGCCTTGTTTTACAGGGGGTCTCTAGGGCCATTTTGGCTGATCCAGCTCTGGTGTTAAGTGCAACAAGTGTGGGGTTGACATTACATCCTGGTGTTAATTGTAACTGTCTAATTTTCGACTAGTATAGGCCACTAGAAGGGTTAGAGGGGGGTATCAGTGTCCTGGAGGGCTGTACCCAGAGCAGCTATGCTACCATTTACCCTGTCCTCCAGGTGGAGGCACCCATTCACAGAACTCAGGCCCCTCAACCTGAGTTTAGTCTCACAGGCAGGGGTAGTATCCCTTGGGATAATGCCCCCTAGGGGTTACATGTGTTTTTTGTTTTATGTTAAAGTTATCGAGCTGATCTTTATGTACATTCTGGCTGCAATCGTTCTGCTGACTTTAATCATTCTGTGCAAAAGTTCCTGTAATCATAATTGTAGTGTGACTGGCGCTGTGACGGTGCTGACATCCTGACCTGGAAATTCAAAATAAAATACAGCATATCACATTCATAGTCTGAAAAGTCTCTCTTATCTTTTTACCTGTATTCTTAGTTTGTTTTAAGAAAGAACAGGCGCGTGCTATACAGAGGGGTGAGGGTGGTTTCAACCCGAGTGGCGTTACTATGGCAACACATGCTTTGCTTCTTGGCGTTATATATAAAAAGCTCCTCGCTTCTCTGTAAAGCGCGCTCTGTTCTTTTCATAGAAGCAAACTAAGGATTTACTGAAACGATAAGTGAGAGACTTTTTAGAGTCTGTAAATGTGACGTGCTGGATTTTATTTTGAGTTTGTGTCAGGATGTCAGCGTTGTAACCGCTTGGTCATGCTACAGTAGAGATAGTAGTGGAAGTTTTGGGGCACAATGACTGAACTCGCCACAGTGAATGGGGTAGAATGAAAACGGCAGGATCAACCAGATACGTTCTAACATGCAAAACAAATTCAGTTACTATTTACAGAGATTGTACGTTGTTTTTCATGTATGGCAGCAGATTAGCAGTACTAACAGCGCTCGGTCACGCTACATTAGAGAACAAAAGTGAAAGTTGGCAGTGTGGGAATGGCAGGATCAGTTTCACAATGACGTACAGGAGTGTGAAGATATCACAATGACGTACAGGAGTGTGAAGATATCACAATGACATATAGGAGTGTGAAGATATCACAATGACATATAAGAGTGTGAAGATATCACAATGACATATAGGAATGTGAAGATATCACAATGACATATAGGAGTGTGAAGATATCACAATGACGTATAAGAGTGTGAAGATATCACAATGACGTATAGGAACATGGGGATATCAGTGATATCTTCACTGGCTGTTGCAGATATCACTTTTTATTCTTGTATTTATCCCAAAACACATGTTGTATAAATTTATATATATCTATGTACATGTGTATTTTTGTTATAAAGATTGGAAACTGCCCAGAATCACATATGATACCTTTACAAGAAATTGCAGAGGAACAAACAAGGTATAGTTACAAGTCAAGTCTCTCAGGTGGCTTGCATATCCTTTCTGGATAGCGTCTGCCAACATCTTGAACACTCCCCTAAGGAAGTGGCATGTCTACAATAATGTCTGACTCAGAAGTCACCTCAGATGATGTTGACTGTTCAGCACAACTGCTTTCTGGTATAGCGGTATTGGTTGTTGCCTCAAGCTGAGACACTGATGCCAGAACAACTGGAGGCTCCACAGGTTTTGCTTCTTGGGTCAGCGACGGAGTCACACCTGAATCCTGCAATTGGTCAACGTGACAATGTCAGAAGGCATTGGATGCCACTTGCACTGTATAGAAGAAAGGACCTGTTTGTGCACTAAGGTAACCCCTAGGTGGCGCTATCCCAAGGGTTACTACCCCTGCCTGCTTGGCTAGTAGCAGGTTAAGGGGCCTGGGTAATGAAACAGGTGCCTCCACCTGGAGGGCAGGTTTGTTAGCGGTCAAGCTAACCTGGGCACAGCCCTCTGGGACACTGTAACCCCCCTCTTTCCCTTCTAGTGGCCTGAACAATATACAATAATTACTTTCACAATGACCCATATTCACCAGGCGACTACCCACACTGTTTGCACTTACCGCCAGGGCTGGTTCCTGTAGCTTGACCCTGGGGACCCCCTGTAAAACAAGGTTAAGCACAGCAAATAGCAACAGCACAATACTTTTGGCACAGACTGGAACCACAGTCAGGTTAAATGCAAACAAAGTTAAATCTGATTTATTCAGGGGATTTGAACAAGGGAGGGGCGTAATTAGGTTGATTTGCTTAAAAGCAATATTAATCAGACAGTTATGCATGCAGTTCAGAGTCCCTACACAGTCACACACTCTGGGTACCCAGGTAGGAAAATGGTGGGCTAGTCAGGAACGTTGCAGCTGGTTGGGGCCCTGTGATGGAAGAAAGCAATATGCACAACACACACTATTTGTAATCTGGAGCCGGAGGGCTCAGTTCATGAAAGAAAAGGCAACAAGACAATTGGATGACAACACTTTTAGATTTAACTGTTGTTGCAGGGAGCTACCCTGATGTTTACTCACGATACTTAATACTGGACACAGGCAGGATGAAATCGAGACTGCAGGTTGTTGAGCTGGAGTGCCGGAGAAGCAGGGCCCACACGAATCACCGAAGTGTCATTCCTGTTCAAGGCATTGGGCAGGGGGCTGATCCCCAGGCCGGTCTCTCATCGATGACTTTCTCTGCGTAGCAGGTATTCTGGCTGGGCCAGAGTAGCAGGGCCCAGGCAAATGGAAATGGATATGGATTCAGTCCGTGGAGCTGGATACAGCCTCCAGCAAGCAAAACACAGTTCAGACACTCAGTGGGGAACCAAATCACGACCCACTATAAGCACACAGCACAGTCACATGTAAGGAAATTCCACTGTACCAGGCAAATGGCTCTCCAGTAGCAATTACAGAGTCTCTGCACAATCCGAGTTCAGAGGTAGGTGGAAGTCCTGACAAGCCAATCACATTCAACAAATCTTCGGTCTTCTTCAGTTTAAAGCCTGGTCACAGTTCACAGTTCAGTGGCTTAATTCGCTCTCCAAATTCGGATTCAGTCCGAAAAAAGCACAAGTTCCCTTTCAGAAACAGCAGGCAGGCATGCAGGCCAAACTCAGGCCTTTCCACAGTTCTACCACGTGAATCCACTATGGATTGCTGCTCAAACTAGCTCGAGCTGTTACTTCTTCACTTCCCAGCTCAGATCTAACTGAAACTGCAAGCAGTGTGGGACTTTTCCCAAGATCCAAAAGGTTTGGTTGGCTGATCTGTCTGTCAGTCGCAACAAGGGCTCCCCCTCCAGGTTATTTTAGGTGCCAAAAGCCCAAAACTACAATTCCTACAAATTTTGGCCCCACCAAGTCCCTGTAGGCAGGCTCCATTTTAGAGTCCAAAATGTACTGATTGGCCCATTCTGACAGTCCAGGACCAAGATGATGGAAACAAACAGAACTGTCCATGCTGCAAAAAGGCAGGTTAGAACAAACTGCACTATTATTACTACTCTAACAAATGATCAGCAAACAAGTACATCTTCTAACAGAGCTCCCTCTCAAATTAGTTATGACTGCAATCCAGGCAGCTCTTAAAGAGACAGTACACAGAGGCTACACAGGCACTCTCTGGCAGTACATTTAAACTGCTAAAACGCAGGACACCAGCCTGGCAGTGAACATTTAAGCAAGCTCAAGGAAGACTTTTCAGGAATCCCCATTTGTAGGGGGGTTACATTAACAATCACAGGAAGCCATGTATTAGTTCCCCTGTAATCACGTGACAACACTGTTTGGCCTACCTGTAGCTGATGGGGTGCACTGGTCCCTCTTACAATAGCTTGACTTATTTGATGATTTCTGACTTGTAGACTTAGGTCTGACTTTAATAAGTCCAAGCATGACCTGAGATTTGGGCCCATAAACAACATTGTAGGTGTCTGGTTTGTCATGGCATGTACAACATTTCGATATGCTAGCAAGAAGCAAGGGGGGGGGGGTGCGAGGTGACCATTGTTAGAAACAATGTACGGAAAGGGGAGCATAGGGTGCTCACCCCCCTAGTTAGAGGTGAAAGCAGTGAGGAGGTGGCACAGAGAGGACCAAAGGAGGGAAGAGGAATGGTAAGGTTGGGGAGGCAACAGGCTGGAAGGTGGCCTCACTGGACGCAAGAAGCCCAAGGTACAGAACTGCGGAGTTACAGGCTCTCTTGGCAGTGGGATTGGTGGACATAACGGCCATCACAGAAACATGGGCCACCCAGTACCAGGACTGGGATATGATGATCCCAGGTTACAGGCTATTCAGAAAGGATAGGGCCAAGGGGAATGGGAGAGGGGCGGAGATCTATGTGAGGGAGGGGATTAAGTGCGTAAGGGAGGAAGGGGAGGAGGGGAGGACAGAAGCTCTGTGGATGCAGTTCCAGAATGTGAGGAATAGAACACCAAGGATGGAGGTAGTGTACAGGCCACTATCACAGGGGTGTGACCTGGATCAGGAACTGGCAGATCAAATTCGAAGGGTAAGCAGGAAGGGAAGCAAGGTGGTGGTGGGGGATTTCAACCTACCTGGGGTGGATTGCAACACACCTGCAACCATGAGTGTAAGAAAGGGGGTCCTGTTGGAAGCTTTTCAGGACAGCTTCTTGACACAGCTGGTACGGGGCTGACACAGCTGGAAAGGACTTTGGACCTTGTACTGGATAATGGGGAACCTAGAAGTGGGGGAACCACTTGCTGAAAGTGACCACTACTCAGTGTGGTTCATGCTAAACATGGGGAGAGACACTGGGGGAATGGGTACAAGGGTGGTTGAGTTAAGGGGGGCAGACTTTAGGATGATGGAGAAAATTCTGAGCAAGCACCTGGCAGACATCGAACAACACATAGATGCAGATCAGAAGTGGAATATAATAAGGGGAGGGTTGGGGGAGGCAACAGAGACCTGTACCAGGAAAAAATAAGAAGGGCAGGGCAAAGAAACCCAGCTGGCTGTCACCGGAGGTCAGGAAAGGGGTGAGAGCCAAGAGGGTGGCATTTCGGAAGTATAGGAAAATGGGAAGGGGAGAAGATAATGATGTATACAGGGAAAAGTCTAGGGAGGTCACCAGACTAGTCGGGGGGGGTAAGGCATCTAGAGAGCTGAGACTGGTGCAGGGGATCAAAAGAGGAGAAAATGACTTTTTCTGTTACATAGGTAAGAAAAGGAGAAGCAAAGACCAGCTTGTGAGGATCAAGAAAGATGGGGGTGGGTGGAGAAGGGGAAAAGCAGGCAGAGGCACTGAACGAGTTCTTCTGCTCTGTGTTCACGCAGGACAATGGGGGCAAATACCTCAGGCAAGTGGAGGGTGGGTAAGGGGGAGAAGACAACAGATATAGGGATTACAGAGGGCAGGGTGTTGGAGAGGTTGAGAGCATTAAGAGTGGACAAAGCACCTGGGCCGGATGGCATTCACCCTAGAGTACTGAGGGAGCTGGCAGGGGTCCTTGCTGGGCCACTGGCAGACCTGTTCAATACCTCTCTGGACACAGGATGTGTGCCACAGGACTAGAGGATTGCCCATGTGATGCCCATCCATAAAAGTGGGCCAAAGGATGAACCAGAGAACTACAGGCCAGTGAGCCTTGCCTCGATCGTGGGCAAACTCATGAAGACCATCCTAAAGGAGAGGCTCGTGAGCTTCTTGGAGGCAAACAGTATCCAGGACAACCAGCAGCATGGGTTTGTCATGGGCAGATAGTGCCAGACAAACCTGGTAGAGTTCTATGACTGGGTGACATGGGAACTGGACAAGGGCCATGCTGTGGATGTCCTGTACTTGGACTTCAGTAAGGCCTTTGATTCAGTGCTGAATGGGAGATTGGGGTGGAGCTGGAGTATGTGGGGGCAGGATCAAAAATGGTGACCTGGATCAGGAACTGGCTGAGGGGGAGACAGCAAAGGGTGGTGGTAGGGGGGAACTCTTATCACTGAGAGCGGTGATGAGCAGGGTGCCACAGGGATCTGTGCTGGGACCAGCACTGTTCGGGATTTTCATTGCAGATATCTCGAATGGGACCCAGAGCAAAATCAGTCTGTTCACAGACGATACCAAGATGGGAGCTGTGGTAGATGACACTGGAGGGGAAAGGGGTTGCAGGAGGACCTGAATAAGATGCAGAAGTGGGCAAATAAATTGCAGCTAGGGTTCAAAGCCAAGAAGTGCAAGGTTCTGCACTTCAGAGCCCGGAATCAGGGGAGGAATTATCACTTAAATGGGGTTCAGCTGGGTTGCTCTGCAGAAGAGAATTACCTAGGGGTGATCATAACAGGGAGCATGAACAATTCTTTAAATGCAGAAGGGCGGCAGCAAAACCCAACAAAATGCTGGAGTGTATAGCTAGAGGGCTGTCCTCCAGAAGTAGGGAGGTTATCCTGCCCTTGTACAGGTTGCTGGTCAGGCCCCACCTGGAGTACCGCGTGCAATACTGGCGCCCATTCCTGAAGAAGGACATTAGTTTGTTGGTGTGGGTACAGTATAGAGCTACAAAGATGATCCAGGGTTTGGAGGGCAAGCCATATGAGGAAAGGCTGTGGGAGCTGAATACGTACTCTCTAGAACAGAGGAGGGACAGGGGAGATATGACTGAGACCTTTAAGTACCTGAAGGTAATAAACAACACTAATATAGAGAGGATTTTCCAGAGGAGAAAGGGGAGGGATGTGAGAGGACACCAACTGAGATTGGAAGGGGGTAGATTCAGGAGAGAGATGAGGAGACATTTTTTCACAGAAAGAGTGGTGGACAAGTGGAAATCCTTGCTGGGTGAGGTAGTGGCCTGCAAGATGGTAAGACAGCTTCAAGAGGGGTTGGGATAGGGGAAAGGGAAGGGAAGGGCAGCAGCATTATAAGGTGCTAGCTGCACACTCGAGCAGACCCAATAGACCGTGAGGCCTGTTTCTGCTGGCATTTTCATATGTTCTTATGTTTATATGTTAGCTTCTGTTGCAATGACCCCTTTTCACTTGCCATGGATCACATGGCTTGCTTAAAACTTTGTATAAACCTCTTAACCAACCCATATGTGGCTGGGTGGTACGGTGCTGAGGTGATATGTCTAATGCCATTTTTCTTCATGAACCACCAAAACTCTTCTGAGCTAATCTAAGGACCTTTGTCACTCACTACTTGTTCCGGCAGCCCAGTTCTTGAAAACAAGCTTCAAAGTTTTCTATTGTCTGTGTAGTTGTGGTGGATTTCTTGCAAAAGACTTCTGGCCACTTAGAATGGGCATCCACCACTGCCAGGCAGTGCCGTTTTTATCATTAGGCTAAGTAGACTGCAGCCTAGGGGCACCAGCTGTTAGGGGGCACCTGAGAAATCTAAAATGAAAATGAGAAAAAAACATTTGAGCTTGTTTGAGCTGACTCATGGTCCCCCCCCCAGAACTCAATGTCGCCTGCCTCCCCCCCCCACTGTCTGTCTTGCCAGTCACCCTTCCCCCCTGGAACTTGACTGTCTCTCCACTGTCTCGCCCCCCCCAGACAGAACAGAGCAGTCCAATCAGCAGACAGCACGTACTGTACATTATTTTGAATTTTAAATCCTCCCTGGCTCCAGAAGACCACTGTGCATGTGTACACTTGATTGAAAAAAGGATGGTGCATGCCGGTGCCGCAGCACTAGTCTACAGACTGCAGCAGAGAGAAGTCAACTCGCAAGTCGGACAGTCTCGGACTCCTTCCGCCATCTCCCAGTCCCGACTCACTCAGGAGTCACAGGCCGAGCTGGGTGGTAGAGAGGTAGAGTGTGTCATCACTCACCACTGACTGTCATCAAATCTCTCATTCTGCCTGCCACGCCACTGGCCCACTGCCACTGAATCCGGTGACCGGAGTCGGATCAAGTCTCAGACAGTGAGTGTTTTAGACAGTGACCTACCTGCAGCCTGCTGCCCTTCCCTGCCTGCCCAGTGAGCGGAGCTAGTGCCTGCCGACCCATGCCCCATCTCTGTTCGTGTGCTTATCTAGTCATCTTCAGTCTTGCCCTCTCACTAGACGGACAGATGGTTGGTCATATCGCTCAGTCAGGTGTGGTGGTGATGATGGACTGGAGTAGACAGTGAGTTGGAGTCAATCAAAACAACTAACTTGTCTTCAGTGAGTTGTGTACAACAACAAACAGTGTTGCTGCAGCTTGTGTGAGGGGATAAGAAATTTATTTTGTTGATGTGACTGATTATTTCTTTCTTTGTTGATTGATCATTCAGTCTATGATCATGCACACTACTAGTGGTGGGGTGGAAGTAAATATAACATACTAACTTACTAAAAGCTAGCAGAATAGGCTCAATGGTCTGTTGTGTCTGCTCGGGTAGCCAGCCACGGGGTAATGCAATGAGGAAATGAAAATGTGGGCCCTTTGATTCTCTTTAATGAAAAACAGTTCGGTGTGCTTATGCAACTGGATGAGATGAGATGAGATGATGCTTGTGTAACTTGATTTGCTTTGTGGCTTTCTGCCTCTCTGTCTGTGGGATATACCACCCTGTAGGGGTACGATGCAAGGAACCCTAGAGGAGGGTTCCTCCCTACAGGTGCTGTGGGAATGATTGCATCAGCTAAAGGTAGGTTAGAAAGAAGCCCAAAAAGAATACCCAAAGGTGTCGAGCATCAAAGAGGCGAGGATGATGAAAGAATGAATTCTGAGAAGATGATGAGGGCTGACTTCCTAAGGAGAGAGGGGAAAGCCGGGGGCCACCATCCGCCTCCATCCAACAGCAGAACCTAACTAACTAATCAAGGAAAGCACTAACGCTAACAAATATTATGACCACTGGCATGGAGGAGAGGGAAGAAAAAAACTCTTTGAGGAGGAAACCTCTGGGGATCCCAGGCCTAGGTCGCCTTCCCTCCATGCTGATGATGTTTGATTGGAGGACGCATGTCTTTAAAGAGAAGGGTTTATTAACAAGAAGGATATGAGTAGGGAGTATGATGACAGGATAGGGAAAAAACCCCAAAAGATATCACAGATCGAAAAGGGAACAAGAAGCACAGATCGAAGAAGGAATGTGAGGCAACGATGAAAACTGATGATGATCGCCGCAGGAGAGCAGCAGGTCAATGAGATAGCATAAGACCTGAGAGGTATGCTTGATGAAGTGATGTAAGTGGGTAGACACTGAGGCCGTTAAGGCATGCTGGAGCATGCGATGTGAACTATTAAACCCCGAGATCGGAGTCGACAAGGTAGCATAAGATTCAATGATAGGAGTGCTCGAGTAAGCGATGTAAAGAGATAAACCTTGAGGTAATGATGAATAAATGATGACCAGAGTTATGAACCTGATACATACGGCAGGATGGCCGCGGGTTGATGAGGTGGCATAGGAGTCATGATAGGTACGCCCAAAAGAAATATCAATTGCAGGCCTCGATTGGAGTGAATCCTTGATGGCAGGTACGGAATGTGAATAAGAGGAGACAGGAGTGAACATGAAAATGAACTTGCACAAAGATAGTTCACTTGATAGAGGCATGGAAGTAGGCTCCTCAAAAGGAGATAGACTCCGAGGCCAAGAAGGCATGTCTGTATCCAGAGGGTACGCTCAGGTTGAGCAATTGAGAGGAACAACAACGGATGATGTACGATGAGGAATGAAGCCATGAGTGGAGTGAATCCATGCTGGCAGGGATGAGAAAAGGCGCTAGGACGAGGAAGGTGAAATAGGAAACGGATGAGTACAATGATGGATTGAAGCCAAGGAGGCTGGTATGGGAAAGCAAGGTAGGAAAGGACGAAGGATGGTAGGGAGGTCAATGGGGTAGTGTAGGACCCAGCCGGTACGGGATGAGAACTGCAGTAGGGCGAGTCAGATGAGGAGGTATAGGGGCATACGAACCATGATAGGTATGCCCAAAAGAAAGTAAAAGAGCAGGCCAGATGGAGCTAGACGATGATGGAGAGAAGCCAAGAAGGCTGGAACAGGTAAATATCGAATGTAGGCCTGGATCGGAGGGAATCCTGGATAACTGGTGAGAGATAACTAGTGAGAAGACGGTAGTCAGGAACCGGAATAGAAGCGGCAGGAAGGCCGTGGTTCTATGATAGGCCAGGTCTACGACAGGCAACCTGGAGAGGGAGAGATGTGAGGAATAGGGGGAGTGCCAGGCACGACCTCCATAGGAATCAGATCCAACTGCCAGTGGGAAAGCATATGAGTACGTTCCGTATAAACAGCAGAGGCCTAAAAAGTCTGATCCTCCTGGAAAGTACATAGCCATAGTACCTTAAGTAGGCAGCAGAAAAGTACTACTGCTCCTTTAAATGTACTGGGTGAAATATATATCAGTGCAAAGAGAATTTTTTTTTTTAATGCGGCCGCGAGGAACACTGTCATTGAGAGCACTAATCCCCCCCCAAAAACCCTGGGAGGATCAATGATAATAGACTTGGCAACAACACAAGCAGGACATGCTTCCAATCATCTTAATAAGGTGAACCTCAGAAACGGCCACCCAAGGAGAGGTAGAAAAACCGCAGAAAAAATGGAAAAGTGAGCAGCAAAAGTGGGGGAACAAGGACAGGCAGAGCTACCCAGTGAGATCCACCAATCCATGGCAAGCTGCTGCAAGCCCTACATCTCGGGAAAAGGCCATGTGACCCCTGCTCTCAATCCAGTTTAAAATCCAGCAGGCACAGTCCCCGACACGATCGGAATGAGGATAAGATAGTAAGGTGAGGCACATACCCGGAATAAGCCGGGGCAGGGGCTCGTGCAGGCAGTGGTATGGCTTGCAGGACCAGGAGCTAAAATGCAGCACAGAACCACAGGTGGCCAGCTGCTCCCCTCCCCTGCCGTTGATGTATGCGTCCAGCAGAAGCAAGGGAAGCAAAGGACCAGGAGCCGCTTGGCAGAAATGGGCAGGGGGTCGAGCGAGCAGAGTGAAAGGAGCGCTCAAAAGCACTGAAGAAGAAGAAGGGCCATGGGAGGTCTGGAGAAGCAGCCGCAGACAAGGAGCACAGCCGAGGTAGAGGAGCGGTCAGGAGCAGGCAGCTGAGGACGTGCAAGGAGAGGATGCCACACACGAAGGGACGGCAGCTGCAGTCCCAAACAGAAGGAGAGGCATGGAAGGTATGGGAAAGGAGGAGGGGGAGAACACAGCAAACAGGAGGGAGTGGATACGAGATGGGTGGGACAGAGATGAGCTATGTGTGCCACAAGGTGAAATCGAGGAAACAAGTGCAAAGCAGCACGGAGGAGCAGGAAAGCCGATAGAGGCGGTAGCCGACAAGGCAGCCAACGTAGCCTCTGGCTGCAGCAACGAAAATGAATCCTGGCGGGGTCCAGAATGAGTGACCTTTTAAGCCTGATGGGGGAGTGACGTTGTTGCTCCGCCCATCGAACCTTTAGCTTAAAGTCCTCCCATTGTTGCCATACCCTGAACTGAGCCATGTTTCACGTGGGGGGGGGGCTGAAGTTTCCAGCCTATGGGGGCCATGTAAGTTAATACGGCACTGTTGCCAGGTACATCATTCCCAAAAACAGCCCAACAAAGTCAATATGTACTCACTGCCAGGGAGCCGATGGCCACTCCTATGGGTTTAATGGTGCTGGCTTAGGCATGTGCTGTACCTGTTGGCATCCCGAACATTCTTTGGCAAGCTGTTCTATTTGCTGATCAATGCCTGGCCACCATACAAAACTTCTAGCAACTGTCTTCATTTTTACTACCCCTAGATGTCCTACGTGGAGCTTTCCTAAGGTTCTTGAGTGCAGTTTGCTAAGTATAATAACACAGATTCCCCACTTTACACATCCTTGATGTATAGTAAGTTCACCTTTGCATGTGTAAAAGGGTGTCAGATTATGGCTGTTGGTATATTTCCAGCCCTTAAGAGTGGCTTTGTAAACTGGGCTCATGTGGGATCCCGCTTGGTTTCCAGCTTGATTATTCTGTGAGTCACTGGGAGGCACTCAATCTGGAATAAGTTGACAAATTCAATAGATTCTGTCTCTATTGCAAGTTGACCTTCAACTGTCACCCGGGAGACGTGAGAGCCCATCTGCATTTATGTGCACTGCTGCTCTTTTAAACTCAATAACATAATTGTAACCAGCTAAAGAGAGAGCTCAGCTCAGCATTGCATACATGCTGCAGTTGTCATAGAAACTCCTTTCCTTGGATGAAGGATTGCAAGTAGGGGTTGGTGATCAGTGATGAGGGGAGGGTGAATTCCTCACATATAGATACTGGTTGAATTTCTTCACACCCCATACCAGACTTAAGGCCTCTTTGTCTATTTGAGCATAGTTATGTTCTGCCACTGTAAGAGACCTAGAGGCAATGCTATGGGTCTCTCGCTGTGATCTGGCATAATATGACATATAACTGCCCCAAGTTCATATGGGGAAGCATCACATCCTAACTTGATAGGCAAGGATGGGTTAAACTGTGTGAGCACACTGTCTGATGTGACCAATTTCTTTGCTTCCTGAAAGACTTTTTCACACTCACGTGACCATACCCACTTTTGACCAGTCTGCAGCAAACAGTTCAGCGAATGCAATACAGTTGCTACGTTTGGCACAAATTGGCTATAGTAGTTAACAAATCCTAGAAATGATCTAAGTTGAGACACATCTTTTGGCTGCGGAGCTTTCCAGAACCATTTGAATCTTCTCTGGAGATTTGTGCAGGCCGTGTGCATCATTAACGTGCCCACACTAAGCTATTGAGTCCCTGAAAAATTCACATTTTGTGCAAGTAGCTCGTAACCCATATTCCTCTAAATGTTTTAATACCTTTTTCAGGGTTTCTGGGAGTTTTTCATCACTTACAGCACTCCTGTCACACTAATGTCATCCAAATAGCACTGTGTTCGTGGAATACCTTGCAAAACTTGGTACCTTGTCTGTTGCCATATAGCAGGAGCTGAAGCAATACCAAACACTATACTGGTACAGACATTTTGTTGTATTGATTGTGAGGTATGCTTTGGAATCTTCCTCAACCTCCATCTGTAGGTAGGCCTGTGACAGATCAATCTTGCTGAGTTGTTCCCCCCTGCTAATGTAGCAAAGATATCTTCAATCCATGGCAGAGGGTACTTTTCAACTTTCAGTACTGTATTTATGGTAACCTTAAAATCTCCACACACCCTTACTGCACCACAGTTTTTTACAATTGGAATGATAGGGGTCCCCAACTCACTCCAGACCACTTTTAAGAGTATGCCTTCTTTCTCCAGACGTTCCAGCTCAGTGCCTACCTTTGGGCAAATACTGTAAGGGACACATCGGGCTTTGTGGAACATGGCTGTGCATTCTCAACTAGAGTTATTTTAGCCTTCCTGTGTTTTTGGGTTCCTATGTTCTCCTTAAATATTTCCGATGCCTGACTTAGTATACCTTCCAGCCACTGCTTGACTGTTTTAGTGGGGTCTGGTGGGAGTGCAGCATCTTTATAGATTTTCAATCCAGAAGAATCATATGTAACCATTCACAGCTCCACAAGGCCGGTCTACCCTTCTCAACGACATACAAGTCTAATAAACATTGCATGTTGTTGCACTCCACATTCACTTGCATCACTCCTATGGGCACTGTCTTTTCTCCAGTATACATTTTTAGCAACACTGGTGTCTCCCTCAGTTTGATATTTTTAACATTGTTCTCATATTCTGAGAGTGAGATAATGGACACTGTGTTCCTGTGTCTAATTCCATCTTGAGTGTTTTTTCCGCCACCCATGGTGTCAACCAAACTGACAACCTGTCATTGTTGTTCACACTGTATATTTCCAGGCTGGCCACTCCACTCTCACAATCAGTGTCACTACAGTCTCTGTCCACAGAATGTACCTTGGTATTCCTTTTCTATGCCCTAATTTGGCCTTTTCTCTATCCCCCTTAGTGTGGCAAACCATTTGGATATCTCTCTTTTTATGTTCATCGTGCACACAAGCGCAGACGAACATATTGATCTGAGAGTTGCTAGATAGAGGTGTGAGGGGTGCCAGCCCAGTGGCCAACAGTGCTGCAGGGGCTGATCTGTGGCCTGCAAATCAGCAGGCAGTGTCTTGATGACACTGGTTTGCTGAGGAGGCTTGTTTCGGCAAACATTTCAAAGGACAGAGCTGACACCGTGCGTGGCTCTGTCCTTTGAAATGTGAGCCCTTCAGCTGCAGCTTAGTGTGTCTTTCCTTGTTAAACAATGTCCCCTTTTCCTGCTGCCGCTGGTTAAACAAGTTCCCCTTTCCCTTTCCAACACTGGGATGCCCACTCCCAGTGTCATATGCGCCCCCCCAACCCGTCTATATCCCTAGCTGACATCAGGGTGCCCAATCTCCATGTCGGCATCCCCCCCCCACCAATATTGTGGCACACTGGGAGCCCACCTCAGTGTGCCCAAATTTATATTTATTTTTTTTACCTGTAAATGAAGAAAATCTTCCCTCGTGGTCTTTTTTTTTTTTTTCACCTGTAAAAATGAAAACTGTCTCACGTTTTCTCCTCCGTCCCCCTCCCCATCCCGAGCCTCCCTCTGTGCACCCACATCCTCACACTCCCCCTTACCCCATTCTTACCCTCCGAGGTCAGCGGATGCGATCTTCTGCGGAGTGGGACACGTCTGTACTGTTCAAAGCTGACCGGCAAACTGAAAGAATGAAAGGTAAGCCATATAATGGGAGTCAATGGGAGGTTTAACTTATGTTGATATCTCCGCCATTTTTAGGAATCTTGGCCAAAATTTTCAACATGGGGTTCTAGGGACCCCAACTCATGAACATGTCACTGTAATTTCATTCCTCTGTCAAACAAGGTGATTTCACGGTCGCTGCGCTGAATGACCTTTTCGGACCGAGTAACAAAACAACAGTGCCACTGTTCATGAGGTAGGGTCCCAAAAAGCCTGTATTGCAAATTTGGTGAAAAAAAAATCCCAAAAATGACTGCGTTACAAGCGTGCATTGCACAGTTTCTATGCCCCTCGTAACTTTGCCAATTTTTTATATTTTCACTCCAGATTTTCAACATTGCCATTTTTTCACACCTCCTTATGAGCAGTACAGCTGTCATTTTTCACATCCTGCCTGAAATGTGTTTTCGCACCAGTTGCGCAGAATGGCACTGTCGCTGTGTGACATCAACTTTTGGGATGGAGTAACAAAATCACAGTGCCACTGTTCATGAGGGGAGGTCCCAAAAAGCCCACGTTGAAAATTTGGTGAAACAATTCAAAAAAATTACTGCGTTACGGGCGTGCATTGCACAGTTTCTATCCACGCTCGTAACTTCGCCCAATTTGTCATATTTTCACTCCAGATTTTCAACATTGCCATTGTTTCACACCTCCTCATGAACAGTACAACTGTCATTTTTCACATCCTGCTCAAAATGTGTTTTAGCACCTGTGGCGCCGAATGGTGCAGTCGCTGCATGAAATCACCTTTTGGGATTGAGTAACGAAATAGTAGTGCCACTGTTTATGAGGTGGTGTCCCAAAAAGCCAATGTTGAAAATTTGGAACAAAAATACCAAGAAACATCAGGGGTTTTAGGGTTTTCAACTGTAGCACCTCCCCCACCCTATAGAGACTGACAGGCGGCGGGTGTGTGCCTTGGGGTCATCGACTGTAATGCTCACACCATTCCACCCCACCCCCACCCAGCAGCCAGTGACAAGCATCAGGGTGTGTCTTGGAGTCTTTGGCCCAAACGTTCACCCCATTCTCCTATACTGCACCCATCTCAGCTTATTTCATTATGGAATGGGGTGAGCATTAGGGATGAAGACCTCAAGGCACGCAGCAATGCCTGTCAATGTCTGCAGGGTGGGGGTGGAATCCTGTGAGCGTTATGGCTGACAATCCAAAGGGACACCCCATGTCTGTCAGTCTCTGCAAGGTGGGGGTGGGGTGTTAGGGTTGGAAACCCTAATGCCTCATTAAGGAAGTAAATCAGGGAGGGACGTTTGATGTCACCTACCTTGATTTCAACAAAGCCTTTGACAACGTCCAATACAGAAGGCTGATTAACAAGATGAGTAGTTTGGCAACAGGGCACAAGCTGATAAACTGGGTTAGAAACTGGCTGACAGACAGGAGGTAGAGGGTGGTGGTAATGGAATCCAATCCAGGGAGAGGGGGTAACCAGTGGGGTACCTCAGGGGATAAGTCCTGGGTCCAGTCCTGTTCAATGTCTTCATTACAGACATTGCGGAAGGGCTAGAAGGAAAGGTCTGTCTGCCTGTTTGCAGATGGCACCAACATCTGTAACAGAGTGAATACTACAGAAGGGGTGGAGAAAATGAGCAGGGACATGGAGAGGCTTGAACATGGTCTGAAGAGTGGCAGCTAAGGTTCAATGCAAAGAAGCCCAAATAATGCACCTGAGAAGAGGGGAAACCTGTGGAGAGTTACAGGATGGGGTGGCGGTGTTGATGATCACCAAGGAAGAACGGGACCTAGGAGTTATCAGTTCTGATGACCAAAAGGTGTCAAAGCAGAGCACAAATGTTGCAAGGATGACCAGTGGCATGCTGGGGTGCATAGGCAGAGGTATCACCAGCAGAAGGTACGAGGTGGTGATGCCATTGTATAATGCACTAGTGAAGCCTCACCTACAGTACTGTGTGCAATTCTGGAGGCCACAAATAAGCAAGGACAATGCCAGGGTGGAGGCAGTCCACAGAAAGGCAACCAAGATGGTACATGGCTTGCAACACAGAACATATCAGGAGAGATTAAAATGACCTCAATATGTACTTATTGGAGGAAAGGAGGGAGTGGGGGGAACATGATAGATACGTTCAAGTACCTCAAGGGCATAAATGCATATCGATGCTATCCTGAAGAAACTGTGCCTCAAGCTTGGTGCTCTGTACAGGAATCATAGTTGCATCCCTGCTGACTGCGAGGCGCGAAATTGTCCAGAAGATGATACTCCCCATCTTTGACTACTATGACATAGTCTATGGTGCTGCTCCCAAATCTTCCCTGACCAAGTTGGACACTCTCTTTAACTCCTTCTGCTGCTTTGCTATCGACTCCCCTTCCCGCTCCCACCACTGTGAACTCTGTCGCTCTCTAACCTTCCTTCCACTATCTCACAGATGCACCTCTCACTGTGCCAAACTAACCTCCAAATTCTGGTTTGGGGGCTCCCCTCCTATCTCTCTCTCTCTCTCCACCACTCCCCACCCTCTCTCAGATCAAATGGCGCCCGCCCTTGACGGTCCCTCGCCACTCCACCCTCATTGGTCAGACTGGTTTTGCTCATCGTTTCCCTAAAATCTGGGAATCCCTCCCTCCTGAAATATGACACTCCTCCTCCATCTACTCCCTTACCTCTGCCCTACACAATTACCTTTCCCTCAGCTGTTCCTGCTTTAACCCACCTTAATACCTATCCCCAGTTTCTGCCTTCCTACCATGACCCTCCCTGGCAGGGTTCTCAACATCCTGAAGGGAGAAATCAGGAAATGGCTACCCCTTCTCCTCATATTCAGTTCTTGCCTCTCCCCTCTCTCTTATCCACCTGCCCTTCTGGGTCACCAGTGTGCACAACCTAATCCCATCCTTTTTACTCCAACAGCACTTGTGTATTACCTCGAGCCTGCTCCTGGTACACTCATGCACTATAAATGGTTCTATCGCATTATTACTGTTTTGTACATTTATATGTTCTTTTGTATGATTTTGGACATGTATTGTAATTTACCCAATGTTCCACTACTGTTTATTGTACAATACCCTGTGTTCCAAATGTTGCGCAATCTTACAATGTTGTATTGTTTGTACTACTCACATACTATTGTAACTGACCATCCTTCACAACCCTATGTAACCCCCCCTCCCCCGGTTGCACCGTGAGACGATCAACTTGTTGTTCAGTGTGCCCTTCTGGTGAAACATTTTAATAAATAAATAAAAATAAACAAGGTGCAGAGGTGGACATCTTTTAATACATCAAACATTCGGCATTGACAAATGCTTGTTTTTTTATCCTAAAAAAAAAGAAAGCCATCCATCGTTGTCCGCTGTGTAACCCCCATCCCCTAAACAGTATACAGACACTGGGGGTGCCCAATGCCCCAGTGTCCTCATCTGTCCGTTCATTGTTGTGTGCTGTGTAAACCCCCCCCAAACAGTATGCAGACACTTGGGGGTGCCCAATCCCCCAGTGTCATCTGTCCGTCCATTGTTGTCCACTGTGTAAACCCCCACTAAACAGTATACAGACACTGGGGGTACCCAATTCCACAGTGCCCTCATCTCTTCAGCAAACTCCCTGAAAAAAAGAAAACTATCCCTCGTCGTTTTTTTTCCCTGTAAAAAAGAAAATTGTTCATTGTTGTCTGTTCCGCCATTACCCAACCCTCTACCATCCCACTCAGGACCCATCCCTTCCACCCCCCATACTCCACACTTACCCACTGGATGTCCGTCGCTGTAATCTACCTTGGACTGCAGGCATGTCTTCGCTCTTCGACGCCCAACCCCAAACTGAGGTTAGTGTTTCAATGTATTTCAATGGCTTTTTTGGCATCGATATATTTCAATAGGGTTTTCAACTTAATGGCATAACTTGGCCATTTTTAAATATTTTTGCCCCAGATTTCAACGCATATTTTTTGGGACCCCACCTCACAAACAACTTCACTGAAGCAATTTTCAGACATCCCTTCCCCCCATGACACCAGTGCACACGACGAACATTTGGCATTGACAAATGCTTGTTATTACAGCTTCTGCAGTATGCGTCTTTAAGCCGGCAATCAGAAGGAGTGTGGAATCCCTTTCCAGACTGATATTGTGTCTGTCTGCTGAGTGAACTGCCGCTTATGCTGTAGATATTTTATGCATTCCTACTTCCGTTTTAGCTCTGGTTTGCAATTCGACTGCATCCTTTGCCACAGTTTCCATCGCTACTCCAATTTCTACAGCATGTTTGAAAGTGAGATCTTCCTCAGTTAAACGCTTTTCTGTATGTTTTCGTTAAGCAGCCCACAGACAAATCTGTATCTTGGGGCATCATTACTCCATCCTTAAAAGCACAGTGTTCTGATAATCTTTTTACCTCTGCCGCAATGGAGGAAATAGATTCGCCTTCAAGTTGATTCTGCTTATGAAACCTGAACCTTTCTGCTATAATTGTTTGTTGAATTTTGTTGACCCGGTAAGCCCGCTGGGCCTAGAAGTCCCTTTTTCAGGGGCAACCGGGGGGGAGGGGGGATACAGATGGTAAGCAACTGACCTTGAACCAGATTAAGCTGTTGGTGGTATTTTAGTGAATGGGGAAAATTTGGCCAGGACACCAGGGAAATTCCCTTACTCTTTTCGATAAGTGCCGTGGGATCTTTAACATCCACCTGAACAACCACCAATCCAGGCAGATGGGACCTCGGTTTAATGTCTCATCAAAAGCGGCACCTCAGAAGTGCAGCACCCTCTCATGCTGCACTACAGTGTCAGTATTGGGATAGTAACCCAAGTGCCAGATGTGGGAACTGAACCCACAGCCCTCTGATCTCCTGGCCTCAGAGGTGAGTGTGCTACCTACTGAGCCACTGACACTACTATAATCAGAGGCTTGAGTGCCAAGTGCTCTTGAACAATTTGCACTGTCTCTTTAAAAGTGTTACTAGCTAGCTTCTCTGGAGTGGTCATACTGTGTACAGTACTAAGCTGTATGTTTTTCCTCCCATCATGCTCAGTAATGCTGCTACATGTTGTCACAAATGCACTCAGCAGGTCAGGCCCTCTGCTCCCACAGTGCCAACCTCCGAGTGCAGTATTGTGAACAGGTAACAGAACAGGGTAACCCTCCTGCCTGCTTGTGGGTCCGACTCTCCTTTACTCTCAAGTTGTGGGGGATTCAAACTGTGAACCTTATGCTAGCATACCTAAGTGTACAGGCTCAGATAGTCTGCTCTTCGGGGGGATACCAGATACCTTTCGCCTAAGGGCACCTAACCAGGTATCCAAAATGAACCCTTAAAAACTCTAGAAAAGACCTTAGGTATATTCTTACCTTTTCCCAGTCTGATAACACCATCAAGCTTATGAATAGCTGTCAACTTAACCATGTATACATCACATGCAAAAAGGAAGAACTTGGAAGACACACCCAGGCAGTCTCTTTTCAGATGAAAGGTTTACTTAAAAATGGATAAAAATATGTAAAATGTAAACACAGAACACTATATCACAAAGCATACAACCACTTTAAAGAAAACAAGGAAAAGTACAAACTAAAACTCCTACCACAATACAATTAGACTTTTTCTATCTAATGTATTACCTCTATAAGTGCCTTAGTTAGGTCTTGTTTCTTAAGAGTCCACAAAAGAAAGTGTCCCTAAGATCAGACACAGTCCTAGGTTAAACAGTGTCTCTCTCCACCCCTTCCATGATGTCATCTAGCTCCTCCTTTTAGAATATAAAAATTATATAAACAAAGATCTTCCTGTCAGGAAATATTTTAAATACTGTGACTTCAGCAACAACTCATTTCACAAATTATGACAGTCTTTAAATCAAGCCTTTCCTTTGATCTTGTGTGGTTTCCTGCTTTCCCAATGAATCAAGAGATTTTACAACTTTCACACCTTGTTATGATAATGTGTTTTCCTCTAAAACGTCATAAAAGTTTACAATCCCTATATCCTGGCAGCTGGGTCAGTTCTAATTAAGTCAGATAAACAGGAGACCCTTAATTGAGGCTCTCTAGTCTTTTAATTACCTCCTGGTTTCAGGTTAATATATCCTGTTATTTCCACTAAAACCTGGGGGGGGGGAGAGAAGCACTCATATCCCAGCTGTCTTATGGAGACAATTACACACTACATTTTTATATTACAAAAATCATAGACCAGTCATAACCAGCTGGCCAAGCGTCACAATCCTCCCCACCTAGACTGAATTTTGGGGTTCTATCACCTGCATGGGATGAGCTTCCCAAATCAGTTAATTCCTCATAAAGACGCAACAAGCTATCTGTGTTCTGATTGGTTGCTCCAGCCTTATGTAAGATTGTCATGTCATACAAGGCAAGACTCCATCTTAACAGTCTACCATTAGTTTTTCCTATTTGGGTCAGCCAAACCAGGGTGTTGTGGTCCATTTGTACCTCAAAATGCTGCCCATATAATATGGCTCTAACTTCTTTAGGGCCCACACTATGGCAAGACACTCTTTTTCCACAGTAGAGTGAGCCTGCTCCCTGGGAAGTACATTTTTACTTAGGTACACTACAGGGTGATCTTTCCCTTGGTTGGATGTCTGACTCAGTACTGCCCCAATACCCACATCTGAGGCATCAGTCTGAACTATAAAGGGTCTGCTATAGTCAGGACTTGTCAACACAGGAGCACTGCACAGTGCCTCCTTCAGTCTAGTAAAGGCTTGTTCACAGGCTGCTTCCCAGGTAATTCTCTTAGGCATGCTTTTCTTTAGCAGGCCAGATAGGGGAGCAGCCAGGGCACTGTAATTTGGTACAAATTTACTATAGTACCCTGCTGTCCCGAGAAAACTCCTGACCTGCTTCTGCATTTCTGGTCTGGGCCATGCCTTGATCACCTCTATTTTTACTTGGTTAGGACGGAGCTGTCCCCGGCCTACAACATGCCCGAGCATATACCACTTAAGCCATGGCCACCTGGCACTTCTCAGCTTGACAGTGAGCCAGGCCCTCTGTATCCTGCCCAGCACTTCCCTAAGGTGGGACAGGTGTTCCTCCCAGCTGGCACTGAAGATGGCAATGTCATCCAGATATGCCACGGTGTACTCCTCAGCACCCTTTAACACTTGGTTTACCAACCTTTGGAAAGTGGCCTGGGTGTTCTTCATTCCAAAAGGCATTCCTTTAAATTTAAATAAGCCTATCAGAGTGATGAAGGCTGACCTCTCCCTATCTCTGTCCGTTAACTCTACCTGCCAATACCCCTTGGTCAGGTCAATAGTCGTAAGGTATGTCACCCCTCCCAACTTGTCAGAAGTGCATCCATCCGGGGCATCAGGTGGGCATCTGACTTTGTGACTGCATTCAATCCATTATAGTCCACACAGAAATGAGTAGAGCCTTCTGGCTTGGGCACAAGGACTACGGGTGAGGCCCAGGGGCTGAAGGATCTCTGGATTACCCCTAAATCCAGCATTTCCTCCACTTCCCTTCTAATGTCCTTTTGGACAGCCTCTGACACCTGATATGCTGTCTGCCGTATGGGTGTCTGTGTCCCTGTCTCACGTCAAATGCTTGCTAAGAGGGTTAGTCCAGGCTGCCAACAGTGGGGCAAAGTCTGTGCTAAAACGTCCCTTACTTCCTGGATCTTGTCTGGGGCCAGCTGGGGAGACAATGTAACTGCCTCCACAGAGGACTTCTGCTTGCTTTCTTCCAGCAATTCCAGAAAGGGGTCTCCTTCGTCCATCCCTCCCCAGGACTACATACTGCAAACACCATGTCAGCCCTATTAACATATGGCTTCAGCATGTTGACATGGTACATTCTTTCTGTCTGTCTTCTGTCAGGTAACTATGATATAGGTCACATCATTTACCTTCCTAACTACTTTGTACGGTCCTGCCCACTGAGCCTGCAGCTTGTCTTTTCGGACCGGAATAAGGACCATGACTTCCTGGCCCACCGTGTGCGAGTGAGCTCTGGCTCTGCAGTCGCACCACACTTTTTGTTTCTGTTGGACAGCTGTCAGATTTCTCTGGGCTGTCCCCATAGGCTCCTTTAGCCTTTCCCTAAATCTAAGGACATAATCCACTATGGGAGTTCCCTGGGTGGCGTACTTGCCTTCCCAGTCTTCCCGGATCAAGTTTAGGGGCCTACGTACGTACCACGGTGTCCATATAAGAGTTCAAAGGGGGAAAATCCTGTCGACTCTTGGGGCACCTCCCTGTATGCAAACAACAGGGGAAGGTATTTCTCCCAGTCCCTCTCATGCTGTTCAGCAAACGCTTGGAACATTGACTTCAGGGTACCATTAAATCTTTCCACAGCTTATTGGTTACGGGTGATAAGGTGTTGTGTGTCTCTGCACCTCCCCACACTTATCCCACAAACATTTCATCAGGTCTGACATGAAGGATCCCCCTTGATGGGTGATAACCTCCTACGGAAACCCAACATGGGAGAAAATCCCAAGTAAGGCATCTACCACTTTGTCTGTCCTCAGTGAGGATAGGGCGACTGCCTCTGGGTACCGGGTGACATAATCCACCACAGTCAGGATGAACCTTTTCCCTGAGGAGCTGGGGGCATTTAAAGGCCCCACAATATCCATTCCCACCCTCTGGATGGCTTCTTCACTATGGGCAATGGAATTAGGGTGGCTTGGGTTTTCTTACCTGCCTTCCCTATTTCTTGGCACCGGTGACAAGACCTGCAATACTCCTTCACCTGCTGGGTGAAATTGGGCCAATAAAAATTCTGGGCAAATCGCTGCATAGTGCATGCAATTCCCAGATGACCAGACAAGGGAATATCATGTGCAGTCTTGAGCAACTGCTCACGATACCCCTGGGGAACGACAAGCTGCCTGCCTATCACCCCTCCCTCTGTCTGCACAGCCTGAGTATACATCAGTCCATTTTTCCAATAAACCTTATGTTTACCATCACCTCCCTGTGCTCCATCAGAGTCTGCCCAAGCCCTCAGCTTCTCTAGACTAGGGTCACTTTTCTGAGCAGCTGCAAACTCCTTACACATTCCCAAGGCATGGGACAGGTCCCCTCCAGTCTCTAAACTAGGGTCCCTAACACTAGCATCAGGGCAGTCAGGATCACTGTCATCCCTAACCCTCGGATAATGGGTCACCCCTCCTTCTTCAGAGTAACCCTCCGAGGCTGTGTGGTTAACTGCTACTGGGGAAATTTCTACCCCCTTTTCATTAGTCTCCATATCAGGAGACACAGGCTGGGGAATTGGCCTCCTATTTATTTCCACAATGGCTTCTGTGGAGTCCAGGGAACTATAATTTTCCCTTGCCACTTGGCTATGGGTAACTGCGCACAACATCCCCTGTTTGAGATTATTGTCAAGGATGACATCAACTGCTAACGTTTTGGTTACAGCCACCTGTTGCACAGTTCCCCCTGTTTCACCCCAGTCCAGGAGAACACTAGCACGTGGCAATGTGGTCTCCTCACCAGTGAACCCTTGCACAGTTACAAATTCATTGGGTATAAGCTGACCAGGCTCTATCAGATCCCCTTTTACCAATGTCAGGGATGCCCCTGTGTCCCTTAACCCTTGTGTCTGTACACCATTCACTGTGACTGGGTGCATATGTTCCCTCATGTTCACAGGTATGCTTCCAGGGACACATAAACAACCCACTTCTTTCCTAGCACCATTCTGCGTATTGCTTGTCCTTTGGGGACACTGTCTGGCAATATGGTCAGTTTCTTTACAAAAGCAGGATTCATTTCTTTTGTCAGAGAAATCTTTTCTTTAAAACCTGGGGCTAACTGGTTTCGTTGAAGGCAGTGAGGGTTTTAGGTGCCCTGAAGGTGCGCTTTTCCCTTTCTGTGCTGCCATGCCTGCCCATTCGCTCTCAGAGCAGGTCTGTTCTTGGTATAGTGGTCCGAGAGTTCAGCAGCCTCTTGCACTGTTTTGGGATCTTGGTCCTCGAGCCAGGTTTTCATCTCTGCTGGGCATGCCCAAAAACACTGTTCTAACAAAATAGCATTTTCAATTTTATCTACAGAGTTTGCTTCAATTCCTTCCCACCAACATTTTAAAAACTGACGTTGTTTCATGGCTAGCTCCTCATAGCTCATAGCAGGGCTTCTCCTGAGCTTACGGAATTTAGCTCTGTATGATTCAGCAGTTAATTCAAACTTTTGTAACAGTGCAGCTTTTAACTTGCTGTAATCGTCACTGTCCTCATTGTCCATTTGACCCAATGCATCCTGAGCTTTCCCAGTAAGTAGTGGGGATATCTGGAAGCTCCAGGACCCTCTAGGAATTTTAGCTTGAGTACAAACTTTTCAAAGGAATTTAAAAGGCATCCATGCGGACCACCGGTGCAGTGGTTAGATTCTGCTTGCGGCAGGCGACCGGGTTTGGGAATGAGCTCGGGCGCTGGAGGCTGGCAGGTGGGAGGCAGCTTGAGCATCCCATGACTGCTCACTGTCTCCAGGGAGGGTAGGGGTTGTGATCCGGTGCTGAAGTGAGCACTGGCAGAGGCCAGTGGTAGAGCAGCATGTCGGGGTCATTAGGGGTGGTGCGTGACAGATGTCGGCTCTCACCTTGACGTCCGGACGTCATGCACCTCAAGAAAGCCAGAAAAATCACTCGCTGGCATCTGGATGATGGCTCTCAGTTCCCGAGGGCCTCCAGTGCCTCCCCGGTGCCTCCTGTTCCCCAGCAGCATTCCCAGACCCTAGAAGTTAGTGTTGGGCTATCCCCCCGGTGCCTTCCCCCTCGGAGGAGAGGGACCAGTCCGGTGAAAGGGATACACCGGGATATCCTGGGGGTCAGCTGCAATCTGGGGAATCAGAGGAGGGTCAGGCAAGGACAGAAGAGGTCAGGGGGAACTTGACAAGAGCCCAAAGGAGTGGAGGACCAGCGAGCATGGGGCAGAAAAATAGATCACACACACAAAAAAAAAGGCATCCATATCCTCCCCCTCTTTAAATTCAGCTATCAATTTGGAATTCAATTTGTAACCCAGTCCTGTAGTCCCAGTTAAACCCAAGCCACTTACCTGCTCTGGTGCAGGTGGTTGGAGTCGTAGCTTCTCCAGTTCATGTTGCCTCTGGCATTCACGCTCCTCACGGTCCACCTCTCACTGTTCACGCTCCCCATACCTCTCAACCTTTTGTCCCCCAAATGTGAAACATTACCTCTCAAAATGTGGAACAAATGAGCAAAATGTGGAACATTTAACCAAATCTTTACCTAGGAAGCTCAGAACACTGTTAAAATGTTTGCATTTATGTTCAGAAAGTCTGTTATTAATTTAGTAATATATTTTTTGCATCATTTACTATAGATTTTTGCTTTAAAATGTTAATACTGAATGTGGAACAAGTCCTCACAATGTGGAACAGGGAGCTTCTGTGAAGTAAAATGAGGAACGTTCCTCGTAATGTGGTACAGTTGAGAGGTATGACGCTCTCTCTTCTCTTCTGCAGCTCATCTCTCTCACTCTGCTTCTCTCTGTTCTTGCTCCCTCTTCTCCTCTGTGGCTCGCTGGTGCTCATGCTCTTCACGGTCAGTCTCCCGCTGTTCTCACTCCCTCTTCTCCTGGAACTCCGGCTCCATTCTGCACAGTTCAATCTGCAGCCTGACTGCTTCTGGATCCAGAATGCTGGTGACCTTCCCCTGCTGCTGTGGCCCTTCACTGGCACTGGCCTTGGCCCTGCTGTCATCCTTACCAGATCTGGACACTGCACTGGCCGCTAGCCCCTCCACATTCAAGGTTTGGTCCCTTACAGTCACAGTGACTCGATGCTCTGGGCATCTGCTGCCATCAGGGCATCCATGAGGTTCAGCTTGGTGGCTCTCACCTCAAACAGGACTCCTCTGTCCTGGCACAACTGTCTCAAGTAGTCTACAGTGTGCCCGCTGTAGTTGGAAACCATCTTCTTCCTTAACTATGGCTACACTAACTTGCACTTTAGAAAAAAAACAGGTAGGAACTTGACTGTAAGCAAAATTATATAGTTCTGTTTCCTTTTTAAAAATAAATCGCTGCCTTTTTTGGCAAGTGAGCTGTACAGTATTAAGCTGACACACTGAACAGTTAAAGCTTGTGCTGCCAAATTTATCGCACCGCTGCCAACCAATCTGTCACAAACGCACTCAGCAGGTCAGGCCCTCTGCTACCACAGTGCCAACCTCCAATCACAGTATTGTGAACAGGTAACAGAACAGGGTAACCCTCCTGTCTGCTTGTGGGTCCAAATCACCTTTAGTCTCAAGTTGTGGGGGATTCAAACTGTGAACCTTATGCTAGCATACCGAAATGTACAGGCTCAGATCATCTGCTCTTCAGGGGGATGCCAGATATCTTTCACCTAAGGGCACCTAACCAGGTATCCAAAATGAACCCTTAAAACTCTATAAAAGACCTTAGGTATAGTCTTACCTTTTCCCAGTCTGATAACACCATTAAGCTCATGAACAGCTGTCAACTTAACCATGTATACATCACATGCAAAAAGATAGAACTTGGAAGACACACCCAGACAGTCTCTTTTCAGAAGAAAGGTTTACTTAAAAATAGATACAAATATGTAAAATGTAAACACAGAACACTATATCACAAAGCATACAATCACTTAAAAGAAAAAAAGGAAAAGCACAAACTAAAACTCCTACCACAATATAATTAGACTTTTTCTATCTAATGTATTACCTCTATAAGTGCCTTAGTTAGGTCTCGTTTCTTGAGAGTCCACAAAAGAAAATGTCCCTAAGATCAGACACAGTCCTAGGTTAAACTGTGTCTCTCTTCACCCCTTCCATGATGTCATCTAGCTCTTCCTCCTTTTAGAATATAAAAATTATACAAACAATGATCTTTCTGTCAGGAGATATTTTAAATACTGTGACTTCAGCAACAACTCATTTCCCAAATTATGAGTCTTTAAATCAAGCCTTTCCTTTGATCTTGTGTGGTTTCCTGCTTTCCCAAGGAATGAAAAGATTTTACAACTTTCACACCATTTTGTTATAACAATGTTTTTTCCTCTAAAACGTCATAAAAGTTTACGATCCCTATATCCTGGCAGCTGGGTCAGTTCTAATTAAGTCAGATAAACAGGAGACCCTTAATTAAGGCTCTCTAGTCTTTTAATTACCTCCTGGGTTCAGGTTAATATATCCTGTTATTTCCACTAAAACCTGGGGGGGAGAAGCACTCATAGTCCAACTGACTTATGAAGACAATCTCACACTACATTTTTATATTACAAAAATCATAGAACAATCATAACCAGCTGGCCAAGCGTCATACATGTTTTCCTGGAGGAATCTCATTTATTTCAAAATACTGTTCCAGCCTCTCTATATATGTGGTCCAGTTTTCCATGGTACTGTTGAAGGCCTCATGGTTTCCAGTATAGCCTGCCATTGCACACAGCTGCAGGTAGTTGTGCAGTTTAGAGTACTCACAGTTGTAGCAGACTCCCCTGTAAGGTTCTTAAAATCCTTGTTGCCAGCTGTAATGTATTACTGGTTATAACATGAATCCTTGCTTAGAAACACAGGCACACACACAAGGCTGGAGCAATGACTTGGACTCTGTATTTCAGCAGCACATAAGGAAAGAAACATAGCAACCACTACCAGAACAACAAATTCAACATAGGCAACTGCTTAAAGGAAAGCTGATATTTGCAGGGTGGGAGCACCTGCAAATATCAACTCTTTAAGGAACTCTAATAGCAGATTGGCATGAACAGATTCAACACTGTGCTTCAATACATTCAAAAATATCATAAACAAGATCTCTTAGAAGCAGAGGGCTTCATCCCACTGAGTTGGATATTTAAAAGTGAACAAGGTCTCTCAGAGGTAGAGGGCTCAGTCTCGCTGAGTGGAATATTTAAAAAAGACTAAGCTCCTTCAGGAGCAGAGGGCTCAGTCCCACTGAGTGGGATTTTAAAAACTGAACAAGATCCTTCATGTAGCCCCTCTCTGGCACTGTCCAAGAGAGGGCCACTACCCCTCCTGCTACCTAGGATACAGGTTAAAAGGCCTGGGTTCCTACAGCTGTTACACGGGGGTCCTTCCCAAAGATACAAATAAAATGGCAGTGCCTCCACCCAGAGTACAAAATGAGTTGGCCTGGTCTCTATTAGTACAACCTCCTGGGATGTCGTACTAACCCACCTCCCCAAAACAGTTACCCCAGACATGGACTTAACAAGGTTCGAACCTCCCCATATCCAGACAATTATCACTTCACATTTCACATAATAACAGGCTTACTAAAATTAGGCTCTGGAGTCAGTTCTTCTACAAAACAGTAACATCACAATTTATTTACAAGGAGGAGGGTAAGGATAGAGGATGTGGAATAGAGATTAAGCACACTTTTGATTTTGCATTTTCAAAGATTTAAAAATTCCCATGATCATTTCCCTTTTAATTCAGAACCCATATTTCAATCATTGCAGCCACCAGATCTAACTAATTAGCTAACTGTTGCAGGTTTACTCATACCCACAACCCCCAACTGGAACCAGTCCAGAATGACACCCCTAATTCTGTCCTTTGGTACCCAGATCTTACAGTTGCAGGCCTGAGGTGCAGCTGGTTGGCCGTCGTTGGCGCGCTTGTCTGATTTTAAATAACTTTTACATTTCTTTCTCTTTATTACTTAAAGGCCTGACTCTCTACCTCCAGCCCGGCTGGCCTACTTGAAACTATATACAGTCCCCAGGTTGTTTACAGGGCAATTTCTGCTGTTTACTCACGGTTCTGCCAAATCAGTCCTTGGGTGGCACCGGTAACTGATATCCTGGGATTGATGGGAACCACTTGCAGAACCGGGCTCAATGCTTGAAACAGGGGGCACAGAGGCTGCAGCTTGTATCTTCAGCTTTCTTGGAGGTCTTGCAGCCTGTCCCCTTCGGCCTATTATGGGCGTGTTGCAGGTCATGTGCACAAGGCCTGCCACCTACAAGGAACCCAGACCCACCAGTGGCCCACCCCAGAGCTCCTCCATGGATCAGAATGCGGGTGCACTCGAGACAAGCTCTGTAATCCTCTGTAGGCAGAAGACCCCACTTGATGGGTTTAGCAAGTTCCCACCTGGTTCCTGTGTCAACGTGAACATTCAGCACATTTTTCCTCATTTTCTTTCTCTCAGTTACTAGCTATGGTGTGTAGCCAAAGCAGTTTCTGTCTTTTTCTGTCTCCCAGACCCCAGGGTACAAAGTCCAGGCTACAGGGTCAGCACCACAGTCTATTCCTTGCTGTATCTCAGGAGCAGACAGCAGGTACCCTGCCCCGATAGGCACCTGTCCATCCTTATGCTTTCAGTCTCTCATCCTTAACACAGCTGCGGTCTCACTCTGGCACACACACACACAGTTCCAGAACTCTGTCTCAGTAACCAGTTCAAAAGTCCCTTTTCTCACCCTGCAGGTGCAGTACAATTCTTCAGTCTGAAGAGGCTCACTCTTCCTTTTTCTTCTCTCAGCACATCTATTCTCATTCATCAATATCCCCTGCTCCAAATTCCCTACCTACCACCTCAAATCATCCGCCTTTCCCCTTCAAAAAGAGTCAAGGCGAATGATGTCCACAAATACATAACAAAGGCTATCTTCAAGTCCAGAGCCAGTGGTGATTCACTGGATCTTAAACTGCTATTCCTCACCCTTGAAGAGGTATTGTGCCTGCTTACCAGAATCTTCAACCTCTCCCTCAGCCTCAGTCAGTTCCCAAGCAAATGGAAATCTGCTATTGTCATTCCGGTCTTCCAAAGCGGCGACAAGTCCATACAGGAGAACTACCAGCTGATCTCTATATTACCCCCACCTCCAAGGCCCTTGAGCGCATTGTTGCTGACCAGCTTACAGACTACCTGGACAAGTATAACATCCTATGTGCACAGCAACATGGGTTCAGGCAAGGGCAAAGCACATCAACAGCCCTCCTGGAATTCACTGGAGTCCTTCACAACTCGTTGGACAAAGGCCATCTAACTGGAGCCATATTCATCGACTTGACTAAGGCATTTGACACTGTTCACCATGGCCTGCTTACCAAACAGCTGCTGAATGCTGGGCTCTCCCAGGACTCTACTGCATGGTTTAACAGCTACCTGGACCAGCGCTCACAAAGAGTAAAAATCTCAGGAGTACTCTCTGACTCCAAACCTGTTCGCTCAGGTGTCCCTCAGGGATCCATACTGGGCCCACTACTTTTCAGCCTTTTCCTGAACTCCCTTCCACTATCCTGCCCAGAACAAATTATCCTCTATGCCGATGATGCTGTGCTTCCCACCCCCCCCCATAAGGACCCACAGCCCTTACTTCACAACTTACAGCTTGCTTTCTCCGCTGTTGAAAACTGGTTTGCAAAACATAAACTGGTTCTAAACCACAAAAAGACTAAATCTATGCTTTTCTGCAGCTCACAAAACAAACACAGGCGATACCCCCTTGATATCAATACAAGCTCTGGTAATACCCTCGGACAAGTGTCATCTTTTAAATACCTTGGAATCTCACTTGACCCTTGCCTCTCTTATGGGACCCACATTGATAGTGTTGCCAGAGTGGTAAACTCATGCATTGGAATTCTCTACCAAAATAGACAGCATCTTACCCAGGCAGCACTGAAGATTGCTATCCTGAGCTCTGTGGTCTCCGTCATGGACTACGGTCTCATAATCCATGGCTCTGCATCTACTACCGCCCTCAGGTGCATAACGACCTCCCTGAACAAAGCCTGTCAACTGCTTACTGGATCCCACTGACTCACACATACATGTGAGCTTTACGCTCAGACGGGCTGGCTTCAACTTGCTAACTGCATAAAGTACCTTACCTGCTTGATGGCGAAAAAAACTACTTTGTGCCTTACTCCACCTAGTGTCCAAGCCCTCCTACCCCCAAACACTAATCCTTGTAACACCAGAGGGTCTGAATATCAGCTTCTACAGGTCCCCTGATGCCGCACCACTCTGGGCCAAAGATCCTTTGCACACCGTGCACCCAGCTGGATGAATGCCCTCAGCACTCACATCATCTCCACCTCCTCACTGGGCATATTCAAATCAAGCCTCCATCATCATCTCATGGCCTCCAGCTCATGTGACTGCCACCCCTAACTTCCTCCTTCCCCATTGAGATCAACCACCCCTCTCTGATGTTCTTTGACAATGCCGTGAGCTGCTCTAGTCTCTTTTTTCGGCTGCCACTCCCCTATCCTCTCACCTTTCCTCCCTGATTTCTTCTAGGTTTCTGAAATGATTCCTTGTATGTGTTATTCATGTATACTATTTAGTGTGGTGTCGTACCTAAGCTGATGAATATTTGTAACCCCTTACAAACAGAGGTTCCCAAAAAAGTCTTCCTTGAGCTTGCCTAAATGCTCACTGCCAGGCTGGTGTCCTGCGTTTTAGCAGTTTAAATGTGATTACCAGAGCTTGTATAGCCTCTGTGTACTGTCTCTTTCAGAGCTGCTTGATTACAGCATAAGTAATCTGAGATAGAGCTCTGTTGAAAGATGTAACTATTTGTTGAAAACCATTTAGAATGATAATGACAATGTAGTTTGTCTAACCTGTTTTCTTTGTAGCAAGGACTGTTTTGTTTGTCTCCACTATCTTGGTCCTGGACTGCAAATTGGACCAATCAGTTCTGGTGGGACCTAAAATGTAGCCAGACTACAGGAGCTGTCTGAATTCAAAATCTATAGGAACTGTGGTTTGAGTTTTTGTGCCTTTTTTGCAACTGAAGGGGGAGCTCTTGCTTTGACTGACAGCTAAATCAGCCAACCAAATCTTTTGGATCTTGGGTAAGTCCTGGGCTGCTTGCAGTTTTTTCAGTTTAGTTCTGAGCTGGAAACTCAAGAAGAAGGAGCTGAAGTAATTTTTGGGCAGAACTCCTGAGTGGATTGACATGGTAAAACTGTGAAAGGGCTGAGTTTTTGGCTGCATGTCTGCTGCTGCTCCATGAGAGGGAGCGAAGATAATTATTTTGGACTAAATCCAAGTTTGTGTGACTAAAGTAAGCTACTGAAGTGGGCCAGGCTCAACCTGAAGAAGATCAAATATTTTTGCGAATACGATTGGTCTGTCAGGAGTTCCAGCTACCCCTAAGCTCCCGGTGTGTGCAGAGACTTTGTGATTGTGACCGGGGAACGCTTTGCCTGGTACAGTAGAATTCCCGTACATGTAAATGTGCTATGAGCTGCTAGTGGGTTGTGAGTTAGTTCCCCACTGTGTGAACTGTGTTTTGCTTGCTGGAAGCTGTATCCAGCCCAAAATGGACTGCATCCGAACTTGTCTCCATGCGGTCTGGGCTTTGCTAGACTGGCCCAGCCAGACTACCCACTGCACAGAGAAGCCATCGACGAGAGACCTGCCTGGGGATCAGCCCCCTGCTCCATGCTTGAACAGGAACGATGCCTCTGTGACTTGTGTGGGCCCTGCTTCTTCTGGCATTCCAGATCAACCACCTGTGGTCTCGATTTTCGTCCAGCCTGTGTCCAGTCTTGGGTATCGTGAGTAAATACCAGGGTAGCAACAGCTTAATCTGAGTGTGTCATCTGATTGTCTTGTTGTTTCGTTTCCCTTACGAACTGAGCCCTCTGGTTCTGGATTAAAAATATTGTGTACTGTGCATGTTGTGTTTTCCATCACATGGTCCCAACCAGCTGCAACCCCGGGCAACTGTTCTGGCTCTGGAACTGAACTGTCCTCTTCTCCACCTGGGTACCCAGAGGTGGACTGTGTGGGGGGACTCAAAGCATGTATAACTGCTTGATTGATATAACCTTTAAGCTAATTAACCTGATTTTACCTCCCTTGTTCAAGTCCCTGAATAAATCAAATCTAACTTTTTCTGCATGTAATCTGACTGTGGTTCCAGTTTGTGCTCAAAGTACTGTACTGTGCTATTTGCTGTGTTTAACCTTGTTTTACAGGGGTTCCTGGGTCGAGCCAGAGGAACCAGCCCTGGTGGTAAGTGCAAACAGTGTGGGTACTTGTGTGGTGTTCAGGGGTATTGTGAAAGTGATCACTGTACAGTGGTCAGGCTACTAGAGAAGAAGGGGTTACAGTATCCCGGAGGGCTGTGCCCAGGTTAGCTTGACCACTACCAACCCTGACCTCTGGGTGGAGGTACCCGTTTCAGAACTCAGGCCCCTTAACCTGCTGCTAGCCAAGCAGGCAGGGGTAGTAGCCCTTAGGATAGTGCCACCTAGGGGTTACATATTGTTATATGCTCTCTTTAATGTTGTATGCCCTTGTTTAACATGTATGTACTCTCCTGACGTGGAACCTTTGTAAAAGAGCCTTGGCTCAAAGGTACTTGTAATCCTAGATCTAAATAAATAAATATCCCATCTTTTCTTAGGCTTAAAAGCAACGTTTGTCCTTTTACCAGGCTCAGGACACAACCTTTGTCTTTTTCCAGGATCAAGACACAACCTTTGTCCTTTTTCAGGCTCAGGACAACACCTTTTCTTCCATCTCACTGCTGTGGTGCTTCTTCAGATCAACACAGAATCCCAGTAACCTGCAGCTTTTCTCTTTTTCCATCAAAGCTGCCTTTATCTCACTGCTGTGGTACAACCAACCTCAGAACAATGCAAATTTCCAGAAACCTGCAGCTTCTCCCTTTCTTAGCAAAGCTGTTTCTTCAACAACTTTTCTCTCTCGTGCTTCTCCTTTTCACTTCTCTATGTGGGGGGAAGGCACCACCTGCCCTTGGGGACAGATTACTGGCAGCCCCCAGGCAGGCCCATTCCCAGCCTTGCAGCCCCATTCTCTTCTAGGGGCAAGAGCCCGTCTCCCTCTGGAGGGGCTTTTCACGAACTGCCTCAGAGTCCAAAAGTCCTGTACTTTTTGGGAGCTTTTGGTAGCTTCCCATTTGCTGGAACCACTGTCCTTAAGAAAAATTTATGTGTATGAGGCTCCCTCGATGCCTCCTTGGTGCAGAAAATTGGCACCTAGATTTGCCCCAGTGTTTTCCTCCAAGAGTCTGTTCACAAGTCCCATAAGCCTCCTCGATAACCCTGGCACTGTAGTTGGTCGTCCGGCATCACATGTGTAACCCCCCTTTTGGGGGCTTACCTTGCTGGATGGATGGTTTCCCCATCCCCCTGCTGTTCCGCCTTCTTCTCAGCCCCTTTGGGCATGAATCATTGATCGCGAGCAGCTGGCATTCTAGTTTGGGGCCAGCACTTCTATAAGCGCGGCTTGCATTTTGATGTGGTGACGCTCGGTTTGGGGTCAGCGAGGAGGTGTGTCTCTGGTTCCGGTGCTCGTCCTAATGTTGGGAACTGGAGAGCTGGAGGGGCTCCAACATTTGCCCTCAGGAGCCCTAAATTACTTAGAATAATGGGGCCACTCGAACCTCATGAATATGATGAGCAACTCCCTAACTATTAATGAGATGCTGCCTGCCGCCTGGGTGGACAGCGCTCTGGCAGCAGTGAAGGAAGCTACTGGGGCACTGAGGCCAGAGTAGGCTCATTCAATAGGGAACCATTGGGGTAACATTCTGGCGGGGCATTGGTTACAATATAGTAATGTGTTGGGTGGCAGCAGCTGAGAAAGTGGAGAAACTGCATAAAACTGAAATGGACTCCATATGAACTAATGGGAGCTGACATGTTTATGACACTTAACACCATTTCTTTAGCCAATCGGTGATCTAGGCACCCACAACTGTGAGAGAGGGACTCCTGGAAAAGGAGGGGACTAATTCTGTTGCCTAGATCATGCCCCAATAAACGAGCAGGAAATATTGATCACTATGTATATCAATTATTTAAAGGCTTCAACAGCTAATCAGAACACTGGTATTTTGACTGATACAGTGGGGACTTTCTGGGATTTCTGGAGTCTGTTGCTGGGCTCTTGTATGAGTCAGGACTGTGCTGTGAAAGTGGACATTGGACTATAGGGGCTTACCCAGGCCCTAATCTGAGGATTGTGGTTGCTGAAGATTCCCCAGGTGCTTGATGCAAGACTGAGTTGCGAAGGAGAAAGAGAAGAGGCTGAACTGTGATCCTGTTTCTCCACATACTTAGATATTGCTTGATGAGTGTTGGGAGAAACTAAATGTGGCAGACACCCTGCATTGGGAAATTGAGCTAGATGAAAGGACAGAGCAGATTATCTGTTGCTACAGTTGCTGCTGAAAGGTCGTTTGCTTGTGTGGACTGCAAACTGCATTTTCTTGAAGAGGCAGAGCATCTCTGGTCATGAGGGTGCTAGCCAGTAATTGTGTGTGTGTCCTGAGTGAACTGATTCAAGTGGCTGAGAGCTTGCTGCAGCCGGAGAAAGGGCCTGGACACTGTCGAACTGAAAGTGTGGACTGGTCTGTAGTGGGGCTGTTGCTGCTGAGTTCCCCCCTGCTGAATGGCACTGACACTGATTGAATCAGAGGCTAGCACCCGCTCAATTTGGCACTGGACTTCATTGGAGCGACTGCCTGGGAACTTTGCTTGTTGAGAGCTCAGTGCAGGGGCTGCAGGAGGACCCACACCATTTGGGAGTCCTCACCCAGAGCAAGGATGGGAACTTGCTACCCCTTCCCAGGTGGGACTCACTGTCTCAGAAGGTCACGGCTCTTGCACCCGAGTACTAGGGCGCTCTGATCATGGGAGCCGGGCTGTGGAGCCACTCCCAGGTCTGGGCCTTCTGAGGCTGGTGCTGTCCTGCCACAGTGCTCTGCAATGGGCCAGAAGTGGCTGAAGGTGACAAGCGGCCAGAACTACAATCAAGGTGACCAGCTGCAAGCTCCTCGAGCTAGTTCCATCCAGCAGCAGGATCCTGGCCAGCTTGTGTTTGTTGTTGCACTAGCTCAAGAGCTCCATTTCTCCTGGTGCTGAGATGTACAAAACCGTGAGTACTCTCAGGACCTGGTTCCTGGGAGGGGAAAGGGGAATTGTTTCTGTTTTCCCAGTTCAAAGTTTCTACAATTTCAGGGTCCCAATAGCTGGCCAACCCGCAGCACCGATCAGGCCTGCACCCAGTGGGTACCCCTAGTGACGGTAAAGGGACACTGGTACCAGTGGGAAAGGGCTTGGCCTGTAGGCCCATATGTTGAAATTGCATATTTGCATTCACCTACTCTTTGCCTTCACGGCTACCCTACGCCCAGGTATCCTCTTCCCTAGTCCTAACCCCCTGAATAAAGCTGTGAATTTGTTTGTTGGAACTGCTGTGGTGGTGAATTTTATTGCATGCTCTTGCTGCTGAAATATATGGTTTACGGTGGAACAAGATATTTGGGGACACAGTGTGCAGAGTGGTTGGTTGAGGAGGTGGGTAGGCACAGTATCCGGGGGCTGTGCCAAGCAGATGTTTGGCCCACTAATACTTTACTCTGGGAGGAGGCACCACGCTTATTTTCAATATTTCCTGGGAACGAACCCCAATTGTCACTGTAGAGGACCCAGGCCCTTTGCCCAGTATCAGAAACAGTGGGCAAGGGCAGGCAGCCCATTGGCATATGGTGCTGGGGTTACACATGGCTGCAGAATCATCATGGCTAGAAAACAGTCCCACTACAGGTTACACCAGTGTCTCAAGTTCAGTGTCCTTATGCGGCCAAACCATTTACTTTTATTTAAATATTTCTCCACAGATTGGTAGCCACCCTGTTGCCCATCAAAGCGACTGCAACATTGGCTTCCTCCCTTTAGCCCTCTTTCAGTCACTGCTGCCATTTTATACTGCCAACAGGCAGCCACACAAAGCCTCACTTCATTCCCTTGCTGCAGTCTGCATATACAGTTTTATTTATTTATTCCCCCAACAGACCCACAGTATCCCCTCTGCCCGTGCACACTAGTGCACTCTTTAGCATTTTATTTATTTTGTTTGCCTGTCGCTAGTGCCAAACACTGTCTCCCCAGTGCTAGACAGGACCCGCTCATCTTTATTCATAAGTCACCTCATTAATATTCATGAGGCAGCTCCCTGACCTCTGAGCACGACTGGTGCTAACAAAAAAATATTTTTCTCCCTCCCTGCTACCTCTCTGGTTCAGCTAATGGTCCTGGTCCCTTTTATTTAACCCTGAGACTGGGACCACTGGAGAGACAGCCCAAATGACTGCCAGAAATGGCCAAATGAATTTGCACTTTTTGCGCATGTGCAGAGCTTTCGGCCACGGACTGCCACAACCAAACCATCAACTCTGCACTCTAGCTCCCTAGGCGCTCTCCAGAAAATTCGTGCAGGGGTTGGGGAGTTCAGGACACCATTAGGGCTACCAGGAGGAAAACCAGGACCAGGAAAAAAACAATGATGGTGTTGGACCAAAACCCAGGGAAACAGGAGCCAAACTCGGGGCAATACAGGTAAGCCCCCAACAGGGCTACCCCATTTCCCACTTAGAAGCACAGGGCTTGGTCCCACTAAGTGGGGCATTACAAACTGAGCAAGATCCCTCAGAAGCAGAGGGCTCAGTCCGCTGAGTGGGATATTAAAAAATGAACAAGATCCGTAAGTAGCAGAGGGCTTGGTCCCACTGAGTGGGATATTAAAAATTGAACAAGATCCCACAGAAGCAGAGGACTTGGTCCCACTGAGTGGGATACTAAAAACTGAACAAGATCCCTCAGAAGCAGAGGGCTCAGTCTCGCTGAGTGGGATATTTAAAACTGAGCAAGATCCATCAGAAGCAGAGGGTGCAGTCCCCCCGAGTGGGATATTTAACACTGAACAAGATCCCTCAGAAGCAGAGGCCGTGGTCCCACTGAGTGGGATATTTAACACTGAGCAAGATCCCTCAGAAGCAGAAGGCTCAGTCCCACTGAGTAGGATATTAAAAACTGAATATGATCCCTTAGAAGCAGAGGGCTTGCCCACTGATTGAGGTATTAAAACTGAACAAGATCCCTCAGAAGCAGAGGGCTTGGTCTCACTGAATGAGATATTAAAAACTGAACAAGATCTTTCAGAAGCAGAGGGCTTGGTCCCAGTGAGTGGGATATTAAACAAGCATTTGTCAATGCCGAATGTTGTCTTGCTGGCATTGGCATTGGTAGTGCAGGAGTTGAGAGATGCATAACAGGAATGGCAGTGAAGTATTGAACTGATGCCAACCCACCCCACCCTGCAGAGACTGACAGGCATTGGGGTGTCCTTTGGTGTTGGCCATAGTGCTCATGCCATTTCACCTCTCCCTTATACAAGTGGCTAGGTGTGCATTGGGGTCTTCGGGCTTTACGCTCACCCCATTCCATAAGGAAATACACTGAGATGGGTGCAGTATAGGACAGTGGGGTGAACTTTGGAGCCAGCGTCCAAGGCACATCTTGATGATTGTCACTGGCTGCAGGGTGGGGGTGGGGGTGGAATGGCGTGAGCATTACGTCCGACAATCCCAAGTCACACCCCTGACACCTGTCAGTCTCTACATATGGGCGTTCGGCACCAAATTTTCAACATAGGCATTTTAGCACCTCTGCTCATGTACAGTGTCACTGTTATTTCCTCAAAGTGTCCCAAGAAGTGATTTCGCAGAGCGAGCACGCTATTCTGAGCCGGAAGTGCGAAAACACATTTTGGGCAGGATATGTGAAATGACGGCTGTACTGTTCATCAAGAGGTGTGGAAAAATGGCAATGGTGAAAATCCAGAGTGAAAATATTACAACACGACAGACGAACAAGTAGCGTGCAATCTGCCAATGCACGCCGTAACACAGTCATTTTATGGAGTATCATCACCAAATTTTCAACATAGGCATTTTAGGACTCTCTGCTCATGAACTGTGTCACTGTCATTTTCATAATCTGGCCCAAACACTGATTTCCCACAGTGACTGCGCTATTGTGAGCGGAAGTGCGGAAACATTTTGGGCAGGTATGTGAAAATGACAGCTATACCGTTCACAAGGAGGTATACAAAATGACAGTGCTGAAAATCTGGCATTAAAATATTGTGAATGCGCGAAGTTACGAGCCTTCGTAGCAACTGCACAATGACGCTCGTAAAACAGGCATTTGTTGGATTTTTTCCACCAAATTTGGAACATAGGGTTTTTGAGAGGCCACCTCATGAACACTGGCAGTGTCATTTTGTTAATGGGTCCCGAAAGGTGATTTTGTGCAGTGACTGCATAAATCACCTCTTCGAAACCATTAACGGCTGACAGTGATAGAATTCATGGTGAGGGGGCCTCTAAACCCTATATTGAAAAATTTGGTGCCAAAATCTCAACAAATGCCCGAGATATGCAGCAAAGTTGAAAAAACCCTATTCATTCCATTATACAGCTTACCGGCATTTCCTCAGTTTGCAGTCGGCTTTGAAGAGTGCAGACGTGTTCCCGGTCCACCAAAGATCGCTGCACTGGACTCTGGAGGTAAGTATGGGGTGAGGGAAGTGAGGTGTGCAGTGGGTGGGTGCAGGTGGGGGGCAGGAGACTACGAGGGACCTTTTTTTGTTACAGGAAGAAAAAAAATTACATCGTGGGACAGTTTTTTTCAGGGACGTGCACGTTAAGGTGGGCTCCCAGCGTGCTATCTAACTGTTTTGGGGGATGCTGCAGCTGATGGGGGATTGGGCACCTGTTGGCAGAAAATGGGGGTGTGAATTTATGCCGATGGGGATTGGGCACCCCCATTTGGCACACAATGAAAGGTGGGGGAGACTAGAGCTGAGGGATTGGGCACCCCTCGACATAAGAAATGCGGGGTGGTGGCTGATTATGCCGACGGGGAGTGGGGCTCCCTGCTGGCACAATAAGGGGGGGACGGCATCCGAGGGGGGATTGGGCACCCCTCGCATATAGGAAATGGGGGCTGCTTGTGTGGCCACAGTAAGCCACTGGGGATTGGGCTTCCCGAAGTCGGCCATTGGGTGGCGGCCGCCTCGCCATGTTGTTTCATGTACAGCATCGCGAAGGGTCCGCTGCATCTGACGCAGCTTTGCTCAGATTGCAGCGACCTTTCTCTAGATGCTCACTACATTAGCATGCATGGGGCATGCAGGCTGATTGGGGAATGAGGGACGCACCTACTGATGTGTGCCCTGCATTCGCCCAACAGCGGCCGCGCCTCTAAATCTGCACTACTGCAAGATGTTGACTTGCACGCAAGCGCGGCAAGCCAACATAAAAATGGGATATTAAAACTGAACAAGATCCCTCAGTAGTAGAGGGCTTGGTCCCACTGAGCTGAATATTAAAAACTGAACAAGATCCCTCAGGAGCAGAGGGCTCAGTCCCTCTCAGTGGCATATTAAAAACTGAACAAGATCCCGCAGAAGCAGAGGGCTCAGTCCCACTAAATGGGATATTAAAAACTGAACAAGATCCATGAAGCAGAGGGCTTGGTCCTAGTGGGATATTAAAACTGAACAAGATCCAGTAGAAGCAGAGGGCTTGGTCCCACTGAGTGGGATATTAAAAACTGAACAAGATCCAGCAGAAGCAGAGGGCTTGGTCCCACTGAGTGGGATATTAAAAACTGAACAAGATCCCGCAGAAGCAGAGGGCTTGGTCCCACTGAGTGGGATATTAAAAACTGAACAAGATCCTGCAGAAGCAGAGGGCTTGGTCCCACGGAGTGGGATATTTAACACTGAACAAGATCCCTGAGAGGCAGAGGGCTCAGTCCCACTGAGTGTGATATTAAATGTAGCCTCAGCACCGTGTACCGATGGGCTACCCCTCCATTTCCCACTGTCTCTGGTACCAGGCATGGGTCCTGGGTCCTGCTACAGTGACAATTGGGGGTTTGTTCCCAGAAATAATGAAAATAGCGTGGCGCCTCCACTCAGAGTAAAGTATTAGTGGGCCGGATATCTGCTTGGCACAGCCCCCTGGGATACTGTGCCTACCCAACTCCCCAACCAACCACTCTGCACACTGTGTCCCCAAATACCTTGTTCCAGCATAAACCATATATTTCAACAATAAGTGCATGCAATGAAGTTCACTAGCACAGCAGATTCAAACAACAAATTCGCAGCTTTATTTGGGGGTAAGGAATAGGGAATGGGATACGTGGATGTAGGGTTGATGTGAAGGTAAGAAACGTTAGTAAGATATGCAATTTCAAACATGTGGGCCCACAGGCCAAGCCCTCCCCCACTGGTACTAGTGTCTCTGTATTGTCCCTAGGGGTATCCACTAGGTGCAGGCCTGATCAGTGCTGCGGGTTGGCTGGCTGTTGGGGCCCTGAAATTATAAAGCTTTAACTTTTTTTTTTGAAATTACTGTTTACACACCCCCTACCCCCGCAGGCACCACATCATCAGGAACTTCAATGAGGCCTGTTCCCCACCTCTGCCACCTTACCTGACTTATCAGTCGACCCCCATGGAGCCTTGGTTCTACCCCCCGGCTGGGATGAGGTGGAGTGGATTATACCCGTGACATTCTAGTTTCTGCTGGGGACCGTGGGAGCCAGGCAGGTGGGGGACAATGAGAGGATACCTTGATGCTCCATCTCCCTGGAGCCTGTGGGCATTTTCCCTGTTCGTCGGGGAGTGGTACACACCCAGATGTCAAGGCATCACCGCCGACGTCACCACTCCCAATCCCTCAATGTCAGTTCAACGCTTGCTGTGCCCCCGGCTTCCGCCAGAGGCCAGTCAAATGCCGAACAATGACCCCCCTCCCTCCCGAAAGAGGAGAGCTGTACTCCGGATGCTCAATCTTCTCTTTCCCCTGCCAACCTCCAGCGGCCTGGGCTCATTCCCAAACCTGGGTTGCTGGCGTGGCGTAAGGTGTGGCATCCAACGTCTCAACCCTCAGCGCCACCGGGCTGGCTTAAAGCTTGAACTTTGTTAAATAACAACTTCCCCTTTCCCCTCCCAGGAACCAGGTCCTAGGTACTCACCGTTTGAAGATCTCAGTACCAGGGAAAATGGAGCTCCTTGGAGTTGTGCAGCAAATCGAGAAGCAGGCCAGCCAGGATCCCTCTGCCTGGATGGAACCTGCTCGAGGATCTTGCAGCTGGTCACCTTGATTGTAGTTGTGGCCGCTTGTCACCTTCAGCCACTTCTGGCCCATTGCAGAGCACTGTGGCAAGGCAACACCGGCCCCAGAAGGCCCAGACCTGGGAGTGGCTCCACAGCCCGGCTCCCACGATCAAAGCACCCTAGCACTCAGGTGCAAGAACTGTGACCTCCTGAGACAGTGAGTCCCACCTGGGATGAGATAGCAAGCTCCCTCCCTGGTTCTGGGTGAGGACTCCCAAATGGTGGGGGTTCTCTTGCAATCCCTGCACTCAACAATCACAGTTTTCAGGTAGTCACTCCAATGAAGTTCAGTGCCAAATTGAGCCGGTGCTAGCCTCAGATTCAATCAGTGTCAGTGCTGGGCCATCCGGTGGCGCTGAGGGCTAAGTCGCTGGATGCTGCTCCTTGCGCCATGCTGGTGACCCGAGTTCGGGAGCAAGCTCGGGAGCCAGGGGTTGGCAGGGATGGTAGAGGTTGTGCGCTCTCAGGCTCTCCTTTCGGGTGGGAGTGTGGGTGAAGCTCGTGCACCAGCAGCCCTGTGGAGATCAGAGCGCCAGCACAGGCTGCACACTACACAGCGTGGTTGATGTTGGCAGGGTTGCTGTGCGCCGCTGCATCAGACATGCCCACGCTGGGGGGGGGACCGAAAAAGAGAAAAACCCGGCTCCGAGGAACAGGCAACGGCACCTGTCCCCCATGCCCTCTGCCGGAGCCTACCCAGATTGGCCTTCCAGTTCCTCCTGCCAAGCCCTCACCTGCAGCCAGACTGCCTTAGAAGAGTGCCCAGAAGAAGAAGGGCGACCCACCCTGAATGGGTTAAACCGGGGGTCCTGGCAGTAGGGGAGTGGAGGAGAGAGGAGGTGCAGCTCTGGGAGCCTTAGACGGGCAGGACAAGGATTGGGATGCCTGAGAGAAGGTTCCTCAGGCCGTGACCGGAGTGAAAGAAAGTCAACAAAAAAAAAAATCAGTGTCAGTGCCATTCAGCAGGGGGGAACTCAGCAGCAACAGCCCCACTACAGACCAGTCCACACTTTCAGTTCGACAGTGTCCAGGCCCTTTCTCCGGCTGCAGCAAGCTCTCAGCCACTTGAATCAGTTCACTCAGGACACACACAATTACTGGCTAGCACCCTCATGACCAGAGATGCTCTGCCTCTTCAAGAAAATGCAGTTTGCAGTCCACACAAGCAAACGACCTTCTGGCAGCAACTGTAGTACCTGGGATAATCTGCTCAGTCTCTTTGTCTAGCTCAATTTCCCAGTGCAGGGTGTCTGCCACATTTAATTTCTCCCAACACTCATGAAGCAACTTCTAAGCACGTGGAGAAACAGGATCACAGTTCAGTCTCTTTTTCTCTTTCCCTTCAACTCAGTACGCATCAAACACCTGGGGAATCCTTCAGCAATTACAATCCTCAGATTAGGGCCTGGGTAAGCCCCCTAAAGTCCGATGTCCACTTTCACAGAACAGTCCTGACTCATACAGAGCCCAGCAGCAGACTGACTCAATCCCAATAAGTCCTCACTGTATTAGCTGAAATCCCAACACTCTGATTGGCTGTTGAAGCCTTTCAATAATCAATATCCATTGTGATCAATATTCCCTGCTTGTTTATTGGGGCATGATCTATGCACCATAATTAGTCCCCTCATTTTCCCATGAGTCCCTCTGTCACAGTTTAGGGTGCCTAGATCATTGATTGGCTGCAAGAAAGGGGTTAAATACCACCAACAGGTCAGCTCCCATACAGTTCCTTGGAGTCCCCTTCAGTTTCTGTGCAGTCTCTCCTCTTCTTAGTCTGGGCAGCCCAACACCTTAGCCCCATCTGCACCATCACCCCACCGGATTGTAGCCCAGACTGCCCCCTATCAAACGAGCCCACTACCAATACTGTAGTCCCTGATATCCCATTGTCACTGCCACCGAAATAACATGCCCCCAGGCGGCAGGCAGCATTCTCATTAATATACAGGGGGCTGCTTCTTAATATTCATGAGCTCCTGAGTTGCCCCACTGCCAAAATCCCCCAGTGTACCAGGGACAGGCTTCTGCCTGATTCCCTTCAGGTCTCCAGTCCTCAAGGACACAGAAGGGGCACCAGGACCACAGACAAACTCCCCACTTCAATCGACCACACTGGTGGTCGGCACATCAAAGTGCCCCTGCCTATGTGAGTGCTGGCTAAACAACCCGGTGGCAACTCGTGACCACTAGATTATGCCCCATAGGGGCAGAAGACAGCCCGCTGGTGAGGGGAATGAATGGAGGGTGGAAGACCACAACACCAGCAAACCAGGGGGTATACGGGCCAAATTCAGGTAAGCCCCCAGAAGGGGGTTACATAAAAACTGAACAAGATCCCGCAGAAGCAGAGGTCTCAGTCTCGCTGAGTGGAATATTTAACACTGAACAAGATCCCTCAGAAGCAGAGGGCTTGGTCCCACTGAGTGGGATATTAAAAACTGAACAAGATCCCGCAGAAGCAGAGGGCTTGGTCCCACTGAGTGGGATATTTAACACTGAACAAGATCCCTCAGAAGCAGAGGGCTTGGTCCCACTAAGTGGGATATTTAACATTGAACAAGATCCCTCAGAAGAGGAGGGCTCAGTCCCGCTGAGTGGGATATTTAAAACTGAACAAGATCCATCAGAAGCAAAGGGCTTTGCCCCACTGAGTGGGATATTAAAAACTGAACAAGATCCCTCTGGAGCAGAGGGCTCAGTCCCGCTGAGTGGTATATTAAAAACTGAACAAGATCCCTCAGTAGCAGAGGGCTTGGTTCCACTGAGTGGGATATTTAACACTGAATAAGATCCCTCAGGAGCAGGGCTCAGTCCCACTGAGCAGAATATTTAAAGGCACTAGCAGCCATTCCATCAGCTTTGCCAGAATCCACAGCAGTGGACAAGCAGTAGTCAGTCTCTCTCTGTCTCGCTGAATTCCGCATAGTAGCAGCCAGGAATAACCTGTTTTTCTCAGCCTGCCAGCAAGTGTGTGACTTATTCTAGAGGTATGTGGATTTATGGGTTAAAATCAAAGTATAGCTTCTATTATTTAAGGTAAGCCAGAGCCCAGAGAAATGCCAAAGCTACCCAGTGAAAAACCTGTTTTCTATTTTTTTGTGCAGGGCAGGCTGGCAGTGTATTTGAACCACACTTCAATTAAAGGAATAGTCCACCCAGAATTTGTAAAAAAAGATATGTTGTGCAGGGTGTTTTGATTTGTATATGAAGTCCTAGTGTGTTCTTCCCTCTGTCTGCTATTAGTTTTTCCTAAATTAGCCTGCTAGCTTTATGGTAGTTTTATGACCCCTGGGGATCTCCATCTCAGCAAAGTTTACTGCCTTCCTTGTTCCTACAATGCACCCATGTGACAATGATGTAGCCGGGATGATAGATTCAGTAGCAAGCACTGCTTTAGAATTCATTCACAACAGTAGAGATGGCTATATTTTAAAAACTGTGCAGAGTTCAGCTTGTGACAACCCTCATTGTAAAGGTATTTTGTTGAGAACAATTGTGACACTGGTTGTGTATGTGCGACTGAAACCCCTAGGTGGTGCTATCCCAAGGGCTACTACCCCTGCCTGCTTGGCTAGTAGCAGGTTAAGGGGCCTGAGTTCTCAAAGGGGGTCTCCACCCAGAGGTCAGGGTTGGTAGTGGTCAAGCTAACCTGGGCACAGCCCTCCAGGACACTGTAACCCCCCTCTTTCCTTACTAGTGGCTGGAACAATACACAATAATCACTTTCACAATACCTCTGATACACCACACAAGTACCCACACTGTTTGCACTTACCAGCAGGGCTTTCCTCTGGCTTGGCACTGGGGACCCCCTGTAAAACAAGGTTATACACAGCAAATAACAGCAGTACAGTACTCTTGTGCAAACTGGAACCACAGTCAGGGTAAATGCAAAAAAGATATCTGATTTATTTAAGGGACTTGAACAATCGAGGGGTGCAATCAGGTTAATTTGCTTAAAGGCTGTATCAATCAAACAGTTATGCATGCACTTCAGGGTCCATAAACAGTCACACACCCTGGGTACCCAGATGGAGAATGGTGGGCTAGCCAGGAACGTTGCAGCTGGTTGGGGCCTCGATGGAAGAAAAACAACATGCACAACACACTATTTGTAATCCGGAGCCGGAGGGCTCAGTTCGTGAAAAAACAAGAAGACAATCAGATGGCACATTTTAGATTAGGCTGTTGTTGAAGGGAGCTACCCTGATGAATACTCATGATACCCAAGACTGGACACAGGCTGGACGAAAATCGAGACAGCAGGTGGTTAATCTGGAGTGCCAGGAGAAGCAGGGCCCACACGACTCGCCGAGGCGTCGTTCCTGTTCAAGTGTGGAGCAGGGGGCTGATCCCCAGGCAGGTCTCTCATCGGTGACTTTTTCTGTGCAGTGGGATAGTCTGGCAGAGCCAGTGTGGCATGGCCCCGGCCGAATGGAGATGAACGTGGATTCAGTTCGATTAGGCTGGATAAAGCTTCCAGCAAGCACAACACAGTTCACACAGTGGGGAACCAAATCACGACTCGTTTTCAATACACAGCACATTTACATGTAAGGAAATTCTACTGTACCAGGCAAACCACTCTCCGGTCACGATCGCAAAGTCTCTGCACAAACCGGGGATTCAAAAGCAGCTGGAAATCCTGACAGGCCGATCACATTCAGCAAAATCTTCGGTCTTCTTCAGGTATGAGCCTGGCAAAAAATCAGTGGCTTACTTCGTTCACACATACTTGGATTTAGTCTGAAATAATTCTCTTCTCTCCCTCTCAGGGGCAGCAGGCAGACATGTAGGCCACAACTCAGGCCTTTCCATAGTTCTCCAGCGCAAAACTACTCCAGACAGCTGCTTGACTGTCTCAAGCTTTTGTTTCTTCAGCTCCCAACTGAGATCTCACTCAACTGCCAGCAGGCCAGGGACTTTCCCAGAATCCAAAAGGTTTGGTTGGCTGATCTGTCTGTCAGTCACAACAAAGGCTCACCCTTCAGGTGCAAAGATTCGCCAAAAGCCCAAAACTACAATTCCTACAGATTTTGACTCAGACAGCTCCTCATGTTGTGTTCTCCCGGTCGCTCCTGAAAATAGGCATAATACTTGTCCAGTGTACTTACCCGTAAACAAAAGCTAAATAAATAAATAAATATAATCCAGCTCCATTTTAGGTCCCACCAGAACTGATTGGTCCAATTCGCAGTCCAGGACCAAGATAGTGGAGATAAACAAAACAGTCCTTGCTGCAAAGAAAGCAGGTTAGACAAACTACATTATCATTATCACTCTAAATGATTTTCAGCAAATAGTTACATCTTTCAACAGAGCTCCCTCTCAGATTACTTATGACTGCAATCGAGGCAGCTGTTAATGAAACAGTACACAAAGGCTATACAGGCACTCTCTGGCAATCACATTTAAACGCAGGACACCAGCCTGGCAGTGAGCATTTAAGCAAGCTCGAGGAAGACTTTTCGGGAACCCCCATTTGTAGAGGGGAGGTTACATAACTGGTATGGTTTGCAAGACATTTACATTTGTTTGGCATGTCTACTAGAGTGTTTGCTCAGAGAGAAAAACAAGCATTTGTCAATACCGAAAGTTCGCTGTTGGTATTGCTGTTGTACATGCCTCCCATATTTTTCTGTGTATATTCCTCTGCCTTGCATTTTAAGGCATCACTCTCAGCTCAAATTTCTTATGTTCTTCTAGCACTGGTTCACTTCATTAGAAAAACAAGCATTTGTCAATGCCGAATGTTTGCTTGCTGGTATTGGCATTGGTAGTGCAGGAGTGGAGAGATGCATAATAGGAATGGCAGTAGTATTAGAATGTTAACCCCACCCCACCTTGCAGAGACTGACAGGCGTTGTGTTCCTCAATATTGGCCATAACACCACGCCTATTCCACCCACCCCACCCTGCAGACACTGATCGGTGTCGCAGTGCGCCTTGAGATCTTGGGCCCTTACGCTCACCCCATTCCATAAGGAAATAAGCTGAGATGGGTGCAGTATAGAAGAATGGGGTGAACGTTGGGCCCGAAGACCCCATGGCACACCTTGATGCCTGTCAGTGGTTGCAAGGTGGGGGTGGGGGTGGAATGGGGTGAGCATTATGGCCGACGACCCCAAGTCACATCCTCAACGCCTGTCAGTCTGTACAGGGTGGGTGTTATGGTTGGAAATCCTAATGCCCCGGGTGTTTGTTGGTATTTTTGCTCCAAATTTTCAACATGGGCTTTTTGGGACCCCCACCTCATGAGCAATGGCAGTATCAATCCCAAAAGGTGATTTAGCACAGCGAGTGTGCCATTCAGTGCCACAGGTGCGAAAACACATTTCAGGCAGGAGGTGAAAAATGACAGCTATACTATTCATGAGGAAGTGTGAAGAAATGGCAATGTTGAAAATCTGGAGTGAAAATATGAAAAAGTGGCGAAGTTACAAATGTGCGTAGAAACTGTGCAATGCACGCTCATAACAGTCATTTTTTGGAATTTTTTCTCCAAATTTTCAACATGGCCTTTTTGGGACCTCTCCTCAAGAACAGTGGCAGTGGAATTTCATTACTCTGTCCCGAAAGTTGATTTCGCACAGCGACCACGTCATTCTGTGCTACAGGTGTAAAAACACATTTCAGGAAGGATACAAAAAATGACAGCTGTACTGTTTATGGGGGGGGGGGGATCACAATGTTGGAAATTTGGAGTGAAAATCTTAAAACTTGATGACGTTACAAGCGTGCGTAGAAACTGCGCAATGGACGATCGTAACACAGTCATTTTTGGGAGTTTGTTCCCCAGATTTGCAACAAGGGCTTTTTGGGACCCCACCTCATGAACAGTGGCACTGTCATTTCATGAATTGGTCCCAAAAGATCATTCCGTGCAGCGACCGTGAAATCACCTTTCAGGACCAAGAAACAAAATGACAGTGACTGTGTTCACGAAGTGGTGTCCCAAGAACCCCATGTTGAAAATTTGCTACCAAAACTCCAAAAAGTGGCTGAGATAGCAATCTAAGTTGAAATCCCCCATTGATTGCCATTATAGTGCTTACCGTGATTTTCTTCAGTTTGTGGTCAGCTTTTGAAGAGTGCAGACATGTCCCCGGTCTAAAGAAGATCGCTGCTCCCGACCTCCTGAGTTAAGTATGGGTGGAGGGGTGTGGGAAGGTGGAATGCACAGAGAGAGAGAGTGTGGGTTGGGAGAGGGGGCCGGGGGAAACAACGAGGACCATTTTCTTTTTCAGGTTTAAAAAAAGACGTGGTGTGACTGTTTTCTTCTTCACAGGTAAACTATTCATAACATGGATTTTGGCACACTGGAGTGGGCTTCTAGTATGCCAGAGTGCTGGGGAGGATCAGCGCCAACTTGGAGTTCGGCATCCTGAGGTCAGCTTAGGATATAGGGGCGTGGTGGGGGGGGCATGTCTGACACTGAGAGTGGGCATCCTGGTGTCAGAAACACCAGAGGTAGTTTTAGGCACACTGGGGTGGGCTCCCAGTGTGCCACATTAAAGGGGAAGGGGGGGATACATGCTAACATGGGTATTGAGCACCTCGATGTCGGCAGGTGGGGGGATCCACTAGCGTGATCGTGCTTAGAGTGAAAGTGCCTTTGGGCACTGTATACCCCCAGCCCATATGGAGTTTAGGCTGTGGCCTACTCTGCACGGGTGGGAGAAAATAAGCAAAAGGTGTCAGCAGGAGGTGGAGGAGGCAGAGGAGATAAGCCCTCTACTTCCTGATAACCTGATAATGTTTACCCAGGATAGGCCTGCTGGCATCTCTCCTGGATTATCTCCACTTTTGTTCTCATTGCTGCTGTAATGCCTTTAGCTGACAATGCCTCATGTACTCAAGCATCAGTTATTACTTGCTGGCATCTGTTTCCATGAGTCCTGGGGGTCTCCACAGTCAGGAAGCTAGCAGCAAGTCCTGTTCCACCACAGGAGGTCCTAGTGCAGGTCTCCCACTAGAAGGAGAGTTAGGTTTGCCAGTCCAGAGTAAACAGTGGGTGCCAAGGGCCCTGATCTTAAGGAGTCTTCAAAGGTGCACAATACTGCTTGATCCATGAAAAGGCTGAAGGTCCGAGGCTCAGGCATGGCATGTAAGACAACAGTCGAGGGTGAATTATATACCTCCTCCTGACCAGGAGTTTGATTTTAGATGTAAATGAGAGATATGCAATGAATGCCATTGAGACTGAATGCTTGTGCTACTAAAGCCTGGTTAGTCTCAAGAAAGTTCTCCCGTGGTGAGCTGGGAGTGACTATATGTAGAGAGGAGTTGAAAACAGTCAAAACCAGGTTCCAGAGTGAGTGAGACACTCACAGAGTAAATTTCCCATACACTAGGGTAGCTGTGTGGCAAAGATGGGTCTGGAGGTTGTTGTATGCCATTGTGGGATAAATCTTCATGTCCATCATCCACTCCAGTCAGACGAGATACTGTGGCCAGGAGAGGAACAGTTTGTGACCTGCTACAAAAGAGTTTACATCTGTGTGCCCTAACAGCTTCAAGTCAGAGGAAGGGCATATGAAGAACAAGGGAACTGGGGTAACAGGCCCATAGAACTGACATTTCAGGGAGCCAGAGGATTGCTACATTACAGGAAAAGGGGAGTTCACCAGGGGATCTCATTTGAAATATACCCAGGGAATTGCCACCCAAAAGGATAGGGGAGTTTGCCAAGTGATCACCTCTTGCCCTCGAAGAATGGCGGAGAGTCACCCTTCAGGATTACAGAATGGTGCACCACTACAGACCATCATTGTGCATGTGAAGTTAAATCACAGACTAATGGAACAGAAACCTTTCGTCCACTACTTGTATTTATTAATTTAATTTGATAACCGGGAAAGCCCAATGGGAACTACTCATTTTCAGGATTAATGAAAGACAACACGTACACCATACACCATAAAAACAATTAGAAATATAATGCTCATTTAAGAATTGCTTGTGATCCCTTTTTTTTTTTTACTGCAGTTTTGTCCTGCGCTAGTGTTAGAGTTCTCCGGCTGATCACGGTCCTCGCACTCCCATATGAGCCACGCTTCCCAGTTGCCCCTTGGCTTGCCCCCAGGGTGGGGCCATGCACCGTAAGGTGCTGCGGACATTGGTCAGGTCGGGAAGCCGGCCTGGGAGCTGATGAAGGAGCGGTGAGGGGCATCACGTAGGCGCTGGCTGCGTGTTTTTCCCCTGTTTTCAAGGGGCAGGGACTTGCAGTGATGTCCCGTGTCCATCCCACCCGCTAGGCATCCAGACACCTGCTGCTTGTGGTACCCCCAGCCTCTGCCAGGGGTCCATCGAGCACCGGACGTTCTTCCCACCTTCCCCCCAGAGAAGGAGAGCAGTCCATGGGACGCTGCATCCCTCTTCCCCTGCCCGGCCCTTCGACAACTTAGGTCCATTTCTGAACCAGGGTCGCTGGCATCACAAGCGGAAATCCAACTGCTGTGCCGATGAGCCAGCCACTTGTGATCCCTTTTAAAAGAGGCATTTGATTGACAAAATCACAAGTTATTGGGCAAGGAGTTCCAGAACACTGGTGCTGAGTAGGAGACTGACTGTAGTCCGTGTTTGTCTTCATGTGCTAAAATATGTAACAAATGTCATAATTTGATTGAATGACTAGAGCTGGCCACTATGTGGGCCCCAACATTTGTGGTTTGTGCCACATATTCTTGGATGGTAGTCCATCTATGCTGGACATCCACTCTAACGCTAATTATTGTAGTCTCCCTTTAAATCTCTTAACTTGAGCTTTTCCTGGTGATTACTTTCCTTCAGATTGCAAGTGCTGTAGCTCAGATCTCATCTTGAGAAGGAAGGAGTGGCTGAGATTTAAAGTTGATAGCACTTGGCAATCTGAAGGGAAGCAGTCACTATATTAGAAAGAAAGGTACAGAATTAGATTTAGGGTGTGTTTCCCTTTAAAGAACTTCAGAAAACTATTCAGGGCCTAAGGGTATATTTTAGCTTGCTAGGCTTACTCCTTTGTTTTCTGATCACCCACTAAGAAGTGAACATACTGTACCTGTGAGGAGCCTCGCAGCCCCTGTTTGAGCAGGTATTATTTGGAAAAAAGTATCAGTGTTTTTTTCTTTGAACAGAAGAATTTTAAACTGGGAGGATTATGTCTCAGCTGCTGCAGTAACCATGATGTGGTGCTGTGCTTAACCATTCTATTCACATAGGACAGATATGAAAGACAGGAATGGCTTCCTGTTTAATGTTATCACGAGGGACCTATGATCTACCTCACTGTAGCCTCTCGCCTGTTTTTTTTTGTCTTGATCAGTTTTCTTCCCACTCAGACATGCTTGGTACCTGGGGTCTATGCACATGTTTTGTACTTGGGGTCTGTGCTTACTGCTTTTTATCCACAGGGGTTGCCTAGGTGTGCCCAGTCTTGTTGAGGGCTTTTATGCGACTGTAAGCCTCCCTGTTGCCCCTTATCCAAGAGGGGAGATGCACAAAGAAAACAAAAGAAAAACAAAACACAAAATAGTTTGATATTTCTGCTGCTGTAGCATCCTTTTATGGTTCTCATGCACAACTCTTCCAGCAAACTGCCTCTTTGGTATGTTCACTCACAGTGTTTGAAAGGTCTGTTGCCTTGGGGTTTCTGATATTGTACTTGCTGGGGCAATGACTGCAGTGCACTGAGGAGACCTATGAGGACTCAACTAGTGTCTGTACTTTGTCCTTTTAGTCTAAACTGCATCAGATGTATAAGCCATTTCAAAGGTGATGTCTGTTTTGTCGAAGTCTTGTCATCCTGACTTGCAAAAGGTTTGCATTACCCTTGCTCTAGTACAATTCCCAATTCAGCAGCAAATTCAACTTTAACCCCCAAAGTAATAATATGTATAATAGGGTGAGGGCCAGACCATCTGTGCAGTGGAAGGGCTACTGTTTTGATGCCGCAACCCGGTTTGGGAATGGGCTCGTTGTCGGGTCCGGCCGGGGAGGAGGATCGAGCATCCTAGAGGCTGAGGAGGGAGGATCGCTGTCTCGACTGCAGTGCTGCCACCTAGGTGACCATGGCTGGCAGTGCAGTGGTAAGCAGGCAGGCGGGAAGGACAGTTGTTGGCTGGGCATGTGGATGACATGCCGTCATGCGTGTTGTGTCTTTTTCCCATAGCACGCCACAACCGTAGGGAGAAAATGAAAGAAAAATGGCCCCAGCATCCAAAGTGAAGGACACAGGAATATCTAGGCCCTTGGTATGTTCATTGGGCTGCTGCCTGACAAAACAGGAGAATATGGGTACACCTCTTTCCCCAGTTCGGTCTGGGGACAGATCATGACTCTGTGGAGGGGCAGTTGCCAGTGTCAATATGTGGATGAGTCAGGTGTGCCCTGTGGATTCAGAGAGAGAATGGGTGTCACGGATGGAATAGGGCATATATTGTAAGTTAAAAAAAGATGGAACAAGGTTGGTTATTATGACCAGAGTCCCAAGTCTTCTGTGTCAGGGCTCCTTGTTTTACTACTGTGGCAGGAATCATTTGCACCTGTGGAAGATTTATTTCCAGCCGTTGGCTAAAATACTCCACTCCTAGTAATACATTGCACTCCTATGAAGAAATCACAAATGCTTACATCCTGTTTTGTAAACCAGGTAGATAAGACCTTTCAGTATGCATGTGTGTGCTAGACAATGGCTAGGAAAAAAAGAATTTAAGATCCAAAGTAGTCCAAATGCTTTATTGCTGAACATGCCATACAAAGTAAGCAATGGACAAGCCAGCACAGATACTAGCCACGCCGCCTGGCTCTTCAGGTTCAACAACCCTTATTGTCTAGCATACATGAATATTGAAAGGTTTTATCTATCTGGTTTACAACATAGGATGTAAACATTTGTGATTTCTTCACAGGAGTGCACTGTATTACTAGGAGTCAGAGTTCATTTAAGCAGTGCCCTCCCCTAACGTGCACCCACCCCTACTGTGGCTTCCGCTGTTACACTTTGGATGGTACTTTGGCAACATACTATGCAATATCACAAATGATTTGAGGTATTAAGCAGGATGACGGAACTTTGGCATAAATAAACAAGGGTTAAACCCTGAAATTGTGTAAAAATAGTATTCAAAAAATCATCCAAAATTGTAGATTCTACAGCAACTACGATTTGGCCTGCAGAAGTCACGAGTTCTGAGCGGCAGAACCACCGAATTCCAGGACCTAGATTATGAGGTAGTCATACTACTCAGGTTGGTAAATTGCACAAAGTGAAGCTGAGTGCATTCCACTCTGAGAGGTATGATTAACAACATTACCTACCAAACCACCTGGAATTCCTTACTGCTCATGTGAAATGTTACATTTTTGTTCATCTTATCCTTTTGCTGTGGTTTTTTTCTTTTCTTTTTTCACCTGCAATTCCAGTTCTGCTCTGGCCATTCATCTACACATCTGAGAACGCTTTGGAACAGACCCACATGCCAATGTACAGCCTTTCTTTGTAATCCTATCAGACAATCAGGAGTCCTGATACGGCCAGCAGTTTGATAAACAAGCAGTAAAACCTGTCCATGTGGGCGTAAACTGGAAGGGCAATGAATAACTGCAGCAAGAAAAGGGCCTGAGCTGCAGGCAAGGGAACACAATGATAGCACAGTCATCAGTACACCAGTATTCTCACAATCTAGAGGGCTTTATTGTTGATACTTTCCCAAAATAAGGATTCCAAAGCAGTTACAAAATACAGTCTCTAAGTCTCAGTGCCGTTTTTCTGTCCAGTGGTAATGATGTAATAAATATTTAGCCATAAGGGGCTCGATTTTCAAAGTTTCAGGAATGACACAAGGTGCTTGCATCAGAAAGACACAATCCGAGGATACACTGCGCTGATCCTGAAATGGTGTTTACAGTACCAGCGGGACCCCCTATGCCTGACTGCCATGTGACGGGCCTGTGCTGAGCTGCAGGTTGTGCCGCGATGGAAAGGACCTTGCGCACCTGGCTGCTACATCCCCTGCCATCTATTTGGCACAACAGACCACTTGTGGAAACGTGGGGACTTGTGCCACTGTGTCTGGATTTCTACCAAAATCCAGCACAGAGTCCCTGGTGCACAGGAGGTTGCCACAAGCAGGTGTGTGGCACAACTTGCGTCTCTCCAACAGGGCTCTAAAAACTGAGTCCAAGATTCTAATGCTCAGAGTAATGTAGAAGGGAAAAAGTTTGAAATAAGAATAAAGTAACTATCAACCAGTCTGGTAGCTGCTGGGGAGTTTGGGAGTTTGGGTTTCAAGGAGGAGATGTTTCTGTGAACCATTGGAGGTTCCAGAGGATGTTCTCTACCTCTGGGTTTGGAGAGGGAACCCCATACTGCTGTATCACCACCCTCTGACACCATAAGGAGCATACAGTGAGAGCAGAGTCCTAGTGATAGCATACTGGTGACTTTAGAGGACATCTTTCAGTCTGATGAAGCACCTGTCGACTCCTGCATATCTTGAAGCAGAGGATCTCACTGCAAAAGTTACAGTAGTTGGAGGGCGAACCTTGTCCATGCCCTGCTCTAGGATGGGTAATAAGTCTCCAACAAGTATGGAAACCCATAGGTCGTGCCTGGCTCACAACAGAAGTTGGGACTGTGAATAAGCCCCTCCCCTCTGGAGCCCTCAGGAATGGGATGGAGTAAATCCACTGTGTAGCAAGCTAGCCACAGACCAGGAACAGTTCCTGTTGTAACTGACCTTAGGTTTGGGAGCCACTTTAAGGCTGGGTTGGTGGCCAGTTTGCTTCCTGGTACAGGGAGTATTTGGGGACACAGAGAGTATAAACAGGTTGGGGCTTTAGATCTCAGGATTTCTTGTGAGTCCTCCCCACCAGGGGAAGTCAGGGAAGAGAAAAAAGGAGAAAACAAATGGCGGAATAAGGTGAAAGCTCAGGGGCCTCCTGTGGGTCCACCCCTCTGTTGTATTTCACAAATTTTTTTTTTTAAACTCAGCTTTTATTGATAAGAATTGGCAATTACAGTACCACTACATGTAAAACAAAAGGCAGTTTCACTAAATTTGTAATACGAACAGTATAATGGCATACATGACAGTACGAATGTAGCAACCGTTCATCATGCTAATACTATGAAATTGCATTAATTACTGTTCTTGGGTGACTGTGGTGTACTGATAATGGCATCTTCAAAACCTATATCCAAGTGAGCTCAAGCAAATAAACTATGCTGTGCAGTCACCAAGATTGTCCTGAGTCAGTATTTCAGCACACAACTTTAATAATTAACAGCAGTAGAACTTAGCAGGCCTGCATGACTGTCCGTCCCCTAGGGCTACCCTAGTGAGGCATCACTTAGTGTTCAAGAAAAGAGGAGAAAAAAGGGTGAGGAGTCAAGTGAATAGCCTTAATAACATGAGGGGAAAAAGGCCACAATATCCAGGAAAGCAACGTAGAGAAAGGCGATGGAGGACACCCTCATGGAACTGCACCCCACACAGGATCCCACTGACAGGAGCCTGTCGCCCCTCCCCACCGATTGCTTACCCTTTCAGAGTGGAGACAGTGCCCCACCTGCACCCCCACACCCCACCTCATATGTCTCCCAGACTTGCCATAATTCCTTAAATTTGTCTAGGGTGAGGCGCAGGGCCGCGGAGATGCTTTCCATCGAGTGCAGCTCTCTGACCCTTGTGTGCCATTCAATGAGTGTCGGAATTCCCTCTGTTAGCCAGTAGGTCATGATCCTTCACTGCTGCCAAACAAAGCATCCTAAACAACCTCTGCTGGGGTGGCCATCCCACCCCAGGGACCTTTTTTCCCCATAACAGGTGCTCAAACGTGCATGGAATGACCAATTCCCAAATGTTCTTGAGGGCCCCATGTCTGGGACCAGTATGTCTGTAGTCGCGGACAACCTCAAAAAATGTGGTAGTGGGAGCCCACGAACCCACAGCCATGCCAACACAACTCTAAGCCCCCAGGCTGAAAGTATTTGGTGATTGTTTGACAAATTATTTTATAAGTCACTATGTGTTCCTACACCGAGTCCTAGCCGCCCAGCTCAGGTGGTGCCCAATACTAATCATCACCGCCCACCATCCTCTGACCCCACCACCATCCTACCACCCCACTCACTCCAAAAACAAGATACAAGTAATGAAATCCCACAGTGTGTGCTAGGCACAGCTCTCCCTCCACCTTGACCAGCTACCGATTATCTATGGGAAGAACGATTCAAAAACAAAGTCCAAGAAATGCATACTGTGTAAGCACATGGAGTTTTTTTTTTGCACCCAAATTGTCTTTGTCTCATGACTAAATCATTGTTCAATATTGTTTCACCAAGTGTTTATGAATATGCATGTTTTACCACCCTCCCTCATGACCATGTAAGAGCCAACTTTTACATCCCACCCTGACCCAAACTGTGTTTTTGGCGTGCAAAAGTTCCCAACTTTGCACTAACTTTACAGGCAAAGTTGAAATGTGTTGCCTCTTTAGTTTTCATTTAGCTAGCTGGTGTCATTCTGTTTAGCTCTCTGTTCTGTTCACCTCCTACTCAGAATGCTGTTGCATGACTATAGCATACCCGTCGCCAGCACTCTGCACTGACTTTACCCCATTACGCTGCTCATTGTCCGGTCACTCTATGGCACTTACTGTATATTGTCTCTCTTGCTGCTTATTTCCCATCTGCCTCCTAACCTGTTCCCTAGCCACATAAGAAATCTCACCCATTGCTCTTCTCCTGCTCACCTCCAACACTTTGGTCACACAAGAACTCCTTTCTGCTGTGCCTCCTAACCCACTCAGTGGCATTTGTGCTGTCTCCTAGAACACCACCATTGCTGGTTATATCCAATAATTGGGTGCAAGCGGTCCCGTCCACACTCTGTTTCCACCTCCCAACCCATCCTCTGGTCATGCAAGACATACCTCCCACAACTCAAATCCACCTGCTTCTGAACTCCTTCCCTGGTCAAGCAAGGTAGCCCTTCTGCAGGCCATCCTGATGGCCCAGCGGCAGCGTGTCATGCTTCTGTGTTGATGACCTGGGTTCAGAAGCAAGTACAGGAGGCTGCGTCAGTGGCCAGGTTATTGCTGAGACAGCTGCCACTCAGCAGTGCATCCTGGCCAGGGAGGGTTGGTGGCAGGTTCTGCCATTATAGCGACCTCTGCAGCTGGGCCAGGGAGCTTGCTCCTGTCTTGGGGTGAGCTACAGTTGGCAAGGTGAACAGATGCAATGCCCCACCAGGGAGGAGGAGGAAGGAAAAGAAAATGGGAAGCAAAACCCCTGCCATCCAAATAATGCCATAAATAACCTGAACAGGGTATATCCGTGGTTACAAGATGTATCCCTGAGGCTGATGGCAGGGCAAGGGCATAAAACCTAAACACAAAAATCTCTTCCATTGCTCTGTTCCTCCTGCCTCGCATTCCTTCCCCAGTCATGCAAGACATCTTCCCTACTGCTCTGTTCCACTTATCTGTGGAATCATGCCCTGGTCACGTAGACATCCCTCCAGTGCCTCTGGTTCTGCCCACCTTCCGACCCATTTTCTCTAGCATGCAAGACATTCCTCCCACTGCTGTGTTTTCACCGACCTCCCAACCCCTTCCACAGTCACATAAGAAGTTCCTTCCACTGCTCTGTTTCCACCTATCTCCCAACAGGTTCCCTGGCCATGCAAAAGAAATCATTCCCACTGCTCAATTACATCTGCATCCTGACCTGTTCCCCAGCTATGCAAGATATCCCTCCCATTGCTCTGTTCCCACTTGCCTCCTGACCCATTCCATGGTCATGTATGAAGTCCCTTTTGCTGCTCTGTTCCCACTTGCCTGCCTTACAACCCCATACCCAGCCGTGCATGAGGGAAATAGACTAAATTGCACTCCCAGTGATCACTTCCCCCTGCAGCAGCTTCTCCCCTCAAGTTGAAGTGTGACAACCCTACCATTTGCAGGCTCTGTCAGACCCATCCATCCCCAAGCCCTGCACGGGGGGGGGGGCCTAGCCGAGGGGCAGCTTCCATGTGTAGGGGATGTCACTGGTGACACTGGCTGGGAGTATCCCCTTGCCAACATACTGGTTCTGGCTGCTGCTCTGTCCAGTCATATGACTGCTGGGGCACTGCCATTAGATGTCGCTGTACAACCCCAGTGGATCAGCTCTCCACTTCTCTTCTGCGCCCTACTCGGGGAAGGCCATCTGTACCAGTCAGTCACCTTTATCACTGGACAATCTTTAGGGAGTCATTCCTGCAGGAGTCACCCAGACCATGGCTCCCCAGAGCCACACCTTACTTGGTCCAAAAATATATCTTACTTTCACGTGCACTACGCCTACTGAGGCCCAAGGGGCTAGGCAGGGGTAACAGCAACATAAATATTACTTAGCAGCAAATGGTTCCACTATATTGTTTAACACTTTCTGGTCCCTTAACATGTTCACATCAAAATGATAGAACTCAGGGCACCACAGATATCGTTGCTTGCAACACCAACAGTTTATTTAGACTGCACCATGCACAGTATATACTAAGTGGATGAATTCCATATCCAGAACCCTGACTGCTACCTTCGCTGAGGTGCAAAAAAATCATAATTTCCATGTCCAAAGCCTATAAGCAGTGGTAGGGTAGCCAAATGTTATTGAATTTTGTTGACCGGGTAAACCCACTGGGCCCCTTTGAGTCCCTTTTTCAGGGGCGACCCGGGATTAGTTACAGAGAAAGGAACACAATTTAACATCCAGTACAGCATACAAGTTGGTAGTACATAGCGAGCAAAGGAACAAGACAAGATTACGTCTTGGTAGGTTAACAATATAGGAGAGACAATAATAGACTGATAAAATACAGTAAACTCAGTAAGTATTTTTACAGTGTCGAAAGTATGTTAGATTGGTAACATGATGAGTGCTTGAGCTACTAATAGTGAGGGCTAATGTGATGAGGGGTGTTTCACAGCTACTGTGGTAGGTGGAACAATGCGCTGAGTAGGAGACTATCAAGGGCAGCAGTTACAAATGCTGCACTCTAATAGGAGTTTCTTTAAACCTTCTTTAAAGATACTGAGGGAGGAGACTTCCCATAAATGGTTGCGAAGGGAGTTTCAAATGGTTGGTATTGAGTTTGCAAAGATCTGCTGCCTACCTTTGTCCTGACTTTTGGGACCTGGAGGAGAGAGAGAGCTTGAGGATCTGAATTGGTCTCTATTTGGGCTTGCTGACTAGTATATTTTTGAGGCTCGGCGGGCTTTTGTCACTTAGTAGCTTATAAGCTAGTCATAAAGAGAAGTAGTGTAACTTCCCTAGGAAAAAGAGCCAGTTTAAAGATATCTAACTACAGGTCAATATCTATCCTCTCCCCACTATCTAAAGCTCTGGAGAAAATTGTAGCATACCAACTCACCGAATACCTAAACAAGTACAATCTGCTCTGCCCAAACCAACACGGTTTCCGGCAGAAACACAGTACCACCACTGCATTGCTTGCATACTCCGATTATGCACACAAGGCACTAGATGAAGGTAAATTGGTGGGCTCCATCTTCATCGACCTCACTAAAGCCTTCGATACTGTCAACCACCCTCTACTGCTATCCCAGCTCCAAAAAATGGGAGTGGCACCAAACGCCCTAAATTGGCTGAATGATTACCTATCACAAAGGAGTCAGCGAGTCAAAATCGGGCAGACGCTATCCAGCTCTAGTGAGGTACTCCTAGGAGTTCCTCAGGGATCAATCCTTGGCCCCCTACTTTTCAGCCTCTTTATTAATGAACTGCCCATGGCCTGTGACACCAGTCTCATCCTGTATGCGGATGATGCTGTGCTGCTAAGCAGTGGCACCTCCCAGGCAGTACTACAAACTGAACTACAAACCTCCTTCAACAAACTCGAGGACTGGTTCTATAGGAAAAGGCTGCTACTGAACTACAAGAAAACCAAGGCTGTGATCCACTCCAGCCATTACAATAAGCGCAGGCTCCCCCTCCTCAATATCACCAATAATGCAGGTGAGCAGATTGAGCAGGTACAATCATTTAAGTACCTAGGGGTCATCCTTGATGACTCTCTCACGTATACAAACCACATTGACTCCCTTGTCAGGTCAGTTAACACAAAGATCGGGGTCCTCTACAGACATAAGAACTCCTCACCCCGGAAGCACTCCGACTCTCGGTCTCCAGTTCAATACTTCCCACGATAGACTACAGGCTTGTGATCTATGGAGCTGCCACTGACACTGCACTCAACAGGGTCCAAATTGCATTAAACAAGGCATGCCACCTAACCCTGAGTGCAGACCATTACACCCATACTTGCACTCTGTATAAAAGCACTAAGTGGCTGAGCCTAAATGACAGGCTCAAATACCAAACCTGTCTATTGACCCAAAAAGGCTCTCCTCGGAAAAACACCACCCTACATAGTAAACCTGCCGAGGCCTCTCTCTCATCACATATCACCAGAGGGAAGAAAAAGCGGTGCTGTCCATCCCATTCCAGCGAACCTCACTTGGTCTGCGTGCAGCCACCTACCAGCCCTACTCTGGCTAAATGAACTCCAAGAGGAACTACACACAGCCTGCCTCAGTTCAAAACCGGCCTCAAACTGCACAGTCTATCTCACAATGCACGTGCCCCCCAGGAAAGACCTGATAGACTCTCCCACTACCGTCGTTAAACCCAGCACTGAAACTGTGACTACTGAACTGCCTAATGCGCTGAACCTGTATGACTGTATCCTTCTGTTGTCTGTAACCACAGCATTTGTGCTAATCCTGAAAAAACTGTAAATGACCTGAAATCTGTATTTACTGTACTGGTGTTTCTGTATCATTTGTCCTCCATGACGTGGAACCTTTGTAACTGAACATGTTCCGAAACCTGTAACCACTGTATTTGTGTTTTTATATGTTTGTCCACCCTGACGTGGAACCTTTGTAAAAGAGCTCACGCTCAAAGGTTTTTTCCAAATGTTCATAAATAAATAAACATTGCAGTGGTGCTCCCTAGGGTATGCCCCAACTGCAAAGCATGCTATACAGTGGTACAGTGTTTTGTGTCTTTCAAATTCGGAGGATCTTACCGAGTGGAGGACTGGGGAGTTGTAGAGCAGTGTGGGTAGGAGGATAGTACTGGCAATCTGTAACTGCAACTCTCTGGGAAGATAGGAACTTAGACCGTAGAGGATACCTAGTTTTTGATTAAGTGCTTTTGTGAGGTGTTCAACGTGAGTTTTCAGGGTGATATCTTGGTTTAGTATGATGCCAAGATATTTAGTGGAGTCCACAACCTCGATTTGGGACCCATCGGATAGGGTGGGTATGAGCAAATGTTGCCTCTGAGAGCCTAGGTTTTTTGGTCCAAATAGTATGGCTTTTGTTTTCTTAATATTAAGGACCATTTTATTTAAGAGAAGCCATGTCATGAGTGAGTGCAGGTCTTTACTGAGTAGTCTATTTAGTTATCTGACTCATTAGAACTGTGGTAGACTACCGCGTCATTGGCATGTAACTATAGCTTGGCTCCTCCGCAGTTCTCAGGCATTTCATTAACATACAGTGAAAAACATAGTGGACCTAGAATTAACTCTTGAGGGACACCATCAAGTATGGGATGTGCATATGAGCGTACCCCCTTCCATTTAACTAACTGGGACTTGTTAGTGAGGTAGTCTGTGAACCATCTTAGGGAGAGGTTATCCAGATCAAGAGATCGTAGTTTTGTAAAGAGTAAATGGTGGTTTACTAAGTCAAATGCCTTTGTTAGGTCTGTAAACACTACTCCTGTCATATGGCCTTTATCTAGTGCCTCTAGGATGTCAGTGGACAGGCGGACTAGGGCAGCGTCAGTCCTGTGGTTCTTCCTAAAACCGTGCTGAGCAGTGGTGTGCAGGGCATGTCATTCAATTTTATTTCTTTTTATGTTTTATTTATTAAAGATCTTGGAAGACACCTGTGAGCTGTTGCTCATTGGGAGGTTCCATGTCATTACATTAACTGAGGAGTCACAATCACGGTGGACAAAATACAGATTTGATAGGCATATATATACAAAATACAGTCTACGAACTATACAGTTGGTGGCTCAGATAACAGATAACAAGGTGTGCTGAGGCACTGTACAATGTATGCCTGTGTCCTATAAAGTGACAAAGACAGAGGAGGGGATAATGTGATAGGGGACATGCTAAGAAAGGCAGGAGTGGGGGGTTAGGATAGGGCATGGGTGAGGAGGCAATAGAGTGTGTAGGGGGGGTGAGGCAAAGTGCTGCTGAGAGACTATTCTAGTAGGATACGAATGGGAAAGTACTGGGGGGTGGTCCATTGCTGCGAGTGGGGATTTAGTGGTGATAGTAATTTCATTATAGACCAGCCTCTCCAATATTTTACTTAAGCTGCAGAGAATGGATACAAATATATCAGCAGCAAATGTATACTATATAATAACAGGTCCCCCATCCCAGCCAGAAGGGAAAACTAGGCGTTACCATGGGATCTACCCAGGCCCCAAACAGCAAAAATATACACAGTAAATAGGCCTCTCTGACAAATAGGGTGATGGGTGCACTGTTTTAGCCGGTACCGCTCAGCACTCGGGTGTGAGTACACAAGAAATGAGGTAGAATGGGCTTACTGCACCTTACCCTGCCATCGGGCCTTGATGTCTCAGCAGTGTCCCTTTTGTTCAAGCAAAATGGGTCCTGTCCTCACTCCCCGCTTGAGAGCCTGGATGCCATTAGAACAACTCCAGGCTATACTTCTAAGCTCAGGCATTTACTGCAATCATCATCAGGCAATCCTTCTGGAGGGTGAACTATCCACAGACCCTTGCTGTCCTGTACTCTTACCCTTGCCAGGGTCATGCCTCTGGATACCAACTTTGGAGGGGGCATGTGCCACACCAGATATGGAGCCGTGCCACCACCCTGAGCCTGTGGGCCCCTTTAGCAATCTGCAGCTGGAGGCACTTCACACCCCATGGGTGCTGGACCTCTGATAACTGCTCTGAATCCCCAAATCATCACCATCAATTTAATGAGGGTCAGAGCCCTGTACTTATACCCCAGGGATTGGTCAGTCAGAAAGTCAGGGAAAGTACTAAAGCCAACAAATTGAGGCTGTACTCAAGCAATTGACAGCTCCCTGTTGCTGGGGCTGAAACAGTAAACAGGATGAAAACAGTTATTTCAGAGCTAGAACATTAACCCTTAGTGCAATCAAATAGTAAAAACTGGACTGACAATGTCTAGGGCTATATCATAATCCTCACCCTGCCATGAGGGCTACAAATGAACAAACTGGAAAAGACTTTCCAAAGACCACCGAGAGCACACATGGTCTACTTCAAGCTTGGAAGAGCAGACTGAAAAGAGTGATTTCACAAAATGTTCCATATGAACTGGCCATTATTCCATAAAGTCTTCAGGAAGTAGCAGCTTTGCAAGTGAAGTCTGGTCACTTCACTGAGAAAAAGGGCCATTTCGATTGCTAAATTTTCCCTTGTTTTGTAACCCACAGAGATGCTGGTTAAATGCACCAGGGCATGCAGACAATGGGGTTGGGGGTGCACAGCTCAGCTTGGCTGACTGTCTCCCTCCCATCCTCTGTTCTGCATTGCCTGTTCCTCCCATGGGTCCTCAGGAGTTTCTGGCACAGTGGGAAATGGATAGCCACCCACCTTGAAGAGGCAAGCATCCCCCACTGGCCCTCTATCATCCCAGGCTCACTTACGAACCAGAGTTGCCAATACCATGAGCAGTAGCACTACTACGTCACCAGCAGGTTGGCCATAAAAAACAGCTTATGTATAACACATGCACACACATTTCTGACATGTCACCATCTGGTACTTTAGGCCTGGAATGGACTTGGCCCTCACTGCCTCTAATAACTGGTGGTTACCTTCCTGAATGCTATTGCGAATGGCAGGAACTGTATTCCAGGGACAGGACTTGTTGCAAGTCCCCAAGTTGTGAGTCCCCAAATCAGGATTAAAATTTGCAGGGGAGAACTCATAAAATTTGTGAATCCCCCTCTGTGCTGTTGTTTAAATCAAGGTTAAAGGCCTAGTTTTTTACACAGGCAATCCTAGGACGAGTTTCTTTCTCTGGTTGCTTTGAAGAATCTCACTCTCAGGGCTTTTAAGAACTCCATATATGGTAGCTTCTTTACCTCTGTGGGAGACGGACATGGTGTACTTTATGTACCATAATCTTTACACGTCTGCCAAGAGAACCTATTTTGGCTCAAAGGAGCCAACCATCCAATCCTGTCCCCTTCTTGGAGTGCCAGACTCCCACCACAGTCAGATGTTTTGTGATGTCTACAGTACATTTGGAGAGCACAGGGTCACGCTTTGTAGAACTCAATGGAGGCAGGTTTTAACTAAGATTTGATTTTTATATTTTTAAGGTTATTTGAGGTTTATTTTATTTTTGGTTAAAAAAATCCACTGCTCAGCTAACAAAAACTCAAGGCTGGTACTCTGGGACGGGAAGGATTGGGAAGACAGCTTCTTGGAGCCAAAACAGCAAGCCCTTCCTTTTGCCAGCCTAAGGAAAATAGTGGAATTTAAAGTACAGAACACCCACAGAGCTACAGTGTATGGGTTTGGGGGATTGTTTTTTTTTAAGGGATCATGATTGTAGCTCTTTTTCTTTTTGCTTCTCTGTGAGAAACCCCCTTCACCCATCCTCATAACACTCAGTCCCACCTTTCCTCCCTGCCCAGGTGAAATTAAGCAGATTCCATTTCCAAATATTGCATATGCCCTTCCCCCCACCCTCACAGCAATCCTGAACCCACCCTCCTCCACCAATCCCCAACCTAGTTTAAGCATGTTAACCCTCTGTCCTCCATCCTCAAGGCACCCAATGCAACCCTTTTCATCCCATGCCACCCTTGAAACTTAAAGGATACAAGCTCCAGAATAGGGCCTTCCACAGGTGGGGGGAAGGATATATGTAATATTTGTATATGTATATTGTAATATTTGGAACCTGCTTAATTTCACCCGGGGAGGGGGGAAGGGTGGAACTGAGTGCTACGAGGATGCTACCATCTGAATAAATGAAAGCATGAGCAAGGCACTTTGCTCCAGACTTAAACTGTTTGGATCTTCTGACCCTCCGTTGAATAGGACATCACAACATGACTTGGAGTATCAGGGTTGATCAGGTTACCCTGTACTGTGTACAAGAGTAAACTCACAACTATCACTTGTCAAAGTGCAGTTGAATTTAATAGAGGAGATGATTCATGGTCACTGATGCTTGACTATTTTGGCCTCAGGGTCTTCTTATCTTTGATTTTGGAAAGAGAGGGTACATCAACACATTTTTTATTTATTGAAATTTCAGATAACACCTTTGAGAACAAGATCATTTCATAGGTTCCACGTCAGATGAACAATGCATGTTGGGAAAGTATGAGATGGAGAACAAACAAAACAAGGAATTATACAAGATATTGCAAGAGTGTATAACTAGAGAAGTTCCAATACATGTGGCATTGAACAATGTATGCCATGGTGCATATTTGATCAAAAGCTGGAATTCAAAGGGTCATATTAGAGGGGGTGGGGTCTTATGAAACGACCCTTTGCAGGAAAATGAGAACAGACTCAGCCTAATATCTAATAATCAACAAGGTGAGGGATGGCATCAGCCCAGGGGCCTCATCAGAGGTGAGAAGGTACGGGACAAAGCATTTTAAAGTGAGCAAGGGAGCTCAGGAGATATAACAGGGGGGGGGATGGGGGAAAGCCATAGAGGGGTGAGGGGAAAGAGTGGAAGGGATCAAGAGGAAATGTGAAGGATAATGATTAGCAACTTAGAACAGTTATTTACATGCTGAGAACAGTTATGCATAAGGTCAGGATAGCATAAGGTTAGAATAAGTGCTGGTCACAAGAAGGAAGGTTATTGGAAGCAGTCACACCTGGCATCAGCAACTAGCTGTTGCTTACGTTTAATCTTGAAGGAGCCCAAGGTGGATGCTGAAGTGATGTCATGGTGCAGACAGTTCATCCATAGTGGGGCACGGTAGGCAAAGGACCTTTGTCCCAGAGAAATGCGACAAAGGGGTATATTAAAAATCTGGCTAGAAGAGCTTCTGGTGCAATGACGGTTGATAGTGCGGGTAATAATTGCACTCCTGGGGGCATTTTGCCTAAGCTTACTTGTTTGGACAGTAAACATGTTTGGTACATGAGTCTACCTTTGAATTGGAGCCAGTTAGCCTGAGTGTACTTGTCGCAGGTATGGGACAGACGGGCTGAGCTGGTAAGGAGCTGGCATGCTTTGTTGACTGCAACTGTGATGCGGTGAAGAGTTGTTTCAGTAGCTGATCCACAGATTGGTAAGCCGTAATCAATAAGCGTGACAAGAGAGATTTGAATGGCCACATTAAGAGCCTCTGGGGTCAAACATTGCTTAGAATAATAATAATAATACATTTATTTATAAAGCGCCTTTCAATTTCCAAGGCGCTGGACATATTAAAACAATAACATCACATTAAAATCCAGTAATACACACAAAAAAAACATACACAATAGCATCAAGCAATGAAGTCAAAGTAAATACATATAAACCCACAACACAATCACCAGTTGCACTATAATCAGCCATGCCTATGCCTATAAAGTAGCCCAATGTGGGTGTTAGTAGCCTTAGCGATGTTGTCAATGTGGTAGGCATAGGTCATTGTACTATCGACAGTAATCCCTAGATAATTAAAGAGCTGAACTAGCTCCGGGAGAGCCCTTCTTTGGTGATAGAAAGAGGGTAAGGTATTTGCCTAATTTGGGAGCTGGAGAGCAGCATAGTTTTAGTCTTGTTGTAATTCATATCTGACTTGTGCTTATGGAACCATCTTTCTCGACTCTGATATTACTCTGTAGTCTAGATTCCAAGAACAGGGGCTGGAAAGAGGACAGCATTGTCAGCATATAAAGGATGTGACCCTGACAGGAGTAAGGAAGGTTGTTGAGGAAAATGCTTAATAAAGAGGGCCCAAGATGGACCCTTAGGAACTCTAGATAGGACAGGTCTGCTATCCAAGAGGGTGTTACTAATCTTCACCTGCTGTGTACAGTTGTGCAGGTAACTTTCAAACCAGGCTGCGCTGTCATGAGCTAGGCCAATGGTGGTAAGCTGTTCAACCAGGAGGGCATGATTCACTGTGTTGAAAGCTTTGGTTAAATTAATGAAAGCAGCACTGACCAGGTGTTCTTGATCTAAGGAGCAGTGAATAAAGCCTGTGAACTCCAGAAGGGCGGTAGTGGTACTATGACCATTTCTGAACCCGTGTTTATTTATTTTTTGTTGACCGGGTAAGTGCACTAGACAAATCCTGCCTATTTTCAGGCACGACCCTGGGGAAGGGGGATACAGATGAATGCCGACTGACCTTGAACCAGATTAAGCTGTTGTTGCGGGCATTGTAGCTGATATTTTTCTAAGTATTCAACCAGTTGGTCAGCCACTATACGCTCAAGAGCTTTCGAGAGATGGGGCAGGATAGAGATAGGCCTGTAGTTCCCAGTAATTGTGCGATCCCCAGACTTATGAACTGGTGTCACAGTGGCAGATTTCCATTTCTGAGGAAATTGAGAGTATCTAAGTGCCATGTTAATAATATGTGGTGGCAGAATTTCATCCAGCGTAAGGGCTACAAACTTAAGATCCAGGGTGTCACCACTACATTTTGATTTCCCTAATACCTTGAGTAGGTAATTCCAGGCTTCATGGGCTGAGAAGGTTTTGAAGTAGAAAGGAGGATGAGAAGGGTACGAGTCTCTTTCCCAGAGTAGTCACTTGTGAGGGGTGAGAGAAGTAGCCAGGTGGCAGGACACCACTCAGGTCCATGAAGGCATTATTAAAAGTGTTAGCAATAAGTTTGGGGTTGAGTGAGGGTACACCATCAATGTCAAGCATGGTAGGGGCAGATCTGAGGTCTCTCCCAGGGACCGCTTTAAGGTTAGTCCAAAATTTTCTGCCATCATTCCAGGTCCTAGAGAGCACTGCCTTATAATATCAATTTTTAGTTGCAAGAATAGACCTCGTGCAGTTGTTTCTAGCAGCTTTCTGCATGAACTGAGCCCGAGACTCCTTGAAGGGTTAATTTTGACAAAAGGAATGTGTAATGACTGATCTTGAAAGTACTGTTAGTTGCTAACATATCCTGTCTATTATGTGTGGGAAGCAGTCAACACTGATTAAACATTAACGGACAGGTGTCGCTAGTACTTACATCTTTCAAATGAACCAAAGTTTCACACTACTGTATGGTGAAAGGCTGCCTTCCTTAAGCAGTAATGCTTCTTCATTTTGGTTTTTGAAGCTATGCCTCCTCCTTTGAGAACTTACGAACCTAGGCTTGTTTGGCCTACCACCAGAGCCTCTGCCCACTGTGTCTTTGTGCTCTTATTGTCAGTCCCCAGTCATCAGTCAACCAGTCCATTGTGGTTTTGTCCCTCCAACATACCCCCTATGGTGGGACCCTACCTGTCAGCACTTTAACAGGCTTCCCTTCACCAAAACCAAAACATTTTATTAACATTATCATTAAAAATTTTTTTCACTTTTGGAATTGTTACCCAGATGGTGATTTAGTTTATTAGAGATTTAATTTAAGAGGGATGATGACAAAAAGCACAATGTTAAACATGGGGGGCCGATTCTCAAAGGCTTACGCATGGCACAAAGTGACTTACACCAACAGGAATGACGCAAGTAGCACTTTGCGCCATGAGTTGTGATATGTGGGATTCTGGAAAGCAGCCTGCAACATGACTCAGGCTGCTTGCACCAAAGTGGACTTATGCTATGGTTGCGCCATAAACCCCCAATGCGACATGGTGCAAGGGGGCTTACAGCAGCAGCTGTGCCTTGTTCTGTAAGGGTGGCTGCCAAATCCCCTAATTTGGGATTCTAAAACAACACCCGGAGGACATCTGTCAAAGTACATTTACACCAGCTATTAGCTAGTGTAAGTGTACTATGTGTCCACCGGGGGTTGCGCCAATGTGCCCCCAACAGATCCCCCATAGGCCAGGCTACCCCCCAGCCCCAGTCCCCAATTGTAATGGCAAAGCCCCACAGGGCTATGGTCCCCCCAAGTCCCAGTCCTCAGTAATGAGAAATGTGAAAGCCCTGCAGGGCTATCAGACCCCCCAGGTCCTGATCCCCGATATTGAATAATACAAAGCCCCACAGGGCTATCGTCCCCCCCAAGTCCTCATCCCCAATATGATATGATTGTCACAACTCTGCAGAGCTATCAGACTCCCCCAGCCCCGATCCCAGATCCTCGCACCCTGCAAGTGTATCATGTCAGTCTGAAAAAAATGTAACACATTCCATAGTCCCTTTGAGCCCAGTAGTCTAGTGGCCCCCCCACCCAGCAGTGCCAGACCACCCGGCTCCCCCAATCCATACCCAGCCAGCGACTGGCACAGCCCACCTCTCACCACTGTGGCCAGTCACCGACTGAACTCTGTATGAGCGTGTACTACTATAAATAGTACGCATTCAGTAAATGACAGCTACTGGACTTGGATACTTTCTACAGCCCACTAAGTTCTAGAATCACACTGTTTCATGTTTATTTTTAAAATTATTAAGAGCAGGGGATATAGAAGAAAACCCAGGTCCACCTGATAATTTTTTTTTTTTTGTCATAGCTTCCTTATCCCCCCTTCGGAAGTCTGCCCCGTGCCCTGTCTGCATCCTCCCCTTGCCCCAGGCTTACCCCCCTCGGTGGGGCCACCAGGGGGGCTTCCTTCACCAATGGTAACTGTAGGCTAGCCCTGGTTTGCCCCCCAGGTTGGGACCATAGGAGAGGGCCCCCCTCCAGCGGACAAGTAAGGCCATTGAGGATAGCGGTAAGGCAGGGGACATCATGCCAGGGGTCGGTGATTTCTCTTTTTACTGCTGCCTGGGGTGGGGATGTGCAATGTCGACCAGCGTCCACTCCGCCACCTCAATGTACTGGAGCCAGTGTGAGGCACCTCCAGCCTCTGCCAGGGGGCAACAAAGCGCTGGACAGTCTGCCCCCCCTCCTTCCGGAGCAGGAGAGCAGTCCCATGGATGCTCGAGCCTTCTCCCCACCCCAGCCGGCCCTCCAACTCCCGGGTCTGTTCCTGAACTCGGGTTGTTGGCGTTACAAGCAGAAATCCAACCACTGCGCCAGCGAGCCGGCCTGTTCACCTGATAATTTAACTAATGACTGGCCATGCTGACAAAACTGGTTTCAAGTTAAAGGACTAAAATTAGCATTCTTAAATGTTTGCAGCCTGCTCTTGAAAAAACATGAAATGGAGGCGTGGCTGCACACATACGCCCTTGTCGTATTAGTTATCATAGAATCTGGCTAACAACAATAGTGGATGATTATTTAATATCAGTGGAAGGGTGCAAATCTTTCAGGAAGGATAGGAAAACGCAGTACATGGCTTATTATTTATATGAGGGTCCATCAGTGTAAAAAGGTTACTTGCACACCTGACTGCTCTGCAACAGGAAAATCAAAGTTACAAACATCAACGAGTTCCCAAAACAAAGACAAGAACAATGAGCAGCAAGTTTGTCCAATGGAGGGAGTAAAACATGTACTGTTCGTTAAGGTGAACGCCAAGCCTGACTATTGCGCACCTGCTGTGGACATAATGGAAACACTACCTTCTTCAAGCACAAATTGGGGAGAACAAAATGAGCCGTTCAAAGGAAAAGATGAACTTCCGAAGGAAAAATACACAAAACACAAAAGGACAAAGTATGTGTCTATGGTAGTTCTACGGAAATGTTAATTACAAATGAACAAATAGGCCAGCTTGCCAGCGCAGCGGTAGTGCTATTGCTCGTGGACGCCATTGACCCGAGTTAGGAACGTGCCTGGGGAGACAGAGGGCTGGCTGGGGAGGAGGCTCAGTGTCTGAGGACCGCCGCCTTCTCTGGGGAGGAGGGTGAGGTTGCACATGACTGGCCTCTAGTGGAGGCCGGAGGTGCAGCATGCACCAGAGCCAGTCCAATGGGGTTTGGGGCATGACAGACATTGGCGATTTTCACCTTGACATCTGGGCACACCATGCCCAAGAACAGTGAAAAATCCAGCTCCCTGAGTGCCGTAAGATGGAGCACCCAGTGCAGACCCCACAACTCCCACCTACCTGTCCTGATGGGGGCCCAATGAAACAAGAAGGATCTCAGGGTGTACGGGCCCCATCTCGTACCCACCTGGGGGGTATAGCCATGACTCCATGAGGGATCCTCCACAGGCTTCAGGTAAGGCGGAGAGCATAGGGGCAGATGCCATCAGTGACTCCCAGTGGTATGGGGCTTAGGGAGCATAGGGGGAGTATAAAGAGCAAGTAAAAAAAACAAATGAACAAGCAAGAATGATTTACTTCAGCAGGGGGTAGAAAGGGGATAACTTTAACATCTGAAAATATGGATAATAAATAATACTGCAAAAAAGAATTCAATCAGCATGGCAAAAGTTACAAATGAAGCTCCAATAACTCTTCAAATAGTCAGGACAAGGCTGCACCAATACAAAATGGTAAAAGAATTATTGTCGTTGCAAATAACTCTAGCTCTAGCTCTGACTCTGAATTGGAGCTTCAAACTGAAAATGAAGCAGGAGACGAAGAGTCTTATCCCCCCCGGGCCGAGGTTATAATGAAACAGTCATCCAACCTAGAGAAGAAGATGACTGAAGCTAATGAAAAGACCTATAGCATGGTAGAAAACTTACATATTACCATTAATGCTGGTGTAACCCCCCCTACAAAAGGGGGTTCCTGAAAAGTCTTCCTTGAGCTTGCCTAAATGCTCACTGCCAGGCTGGTGTTCTGTGTTTTAGTAGTTTAAATGTATTGCCAGAAAGTGCATGTATAGCCTCTGTGTACTGTCTCTTTAAGACTTGCCTGGATTGCAATCATAATTAATCTGAGAGGGAGCTCTGTTAGAAGACGTACTTGTTTGCTGATCATTTTTTAGAGTAGTAATAATATTGCAGTTTGTTCTAACCTGCCTTCTTTGCAGCATGGACAGTTCTGTTTGTTTCCATCATCTTGGTCCTGGACTGCAGAATGGGCCAATCGGTACATTTGGGACTCTAAAATGGAGCCTGCCTACAGGGGCTTGGTGGGGCCAAAACTTGTAGGAATTGTAGTTTTGGGCTTTTGGCACCTAAAATAACCTGGAGGGAGAGCCCTTGTTGTGACTGACAGACAGATCAGCCAAACAAACCTTTTGGATCTTGGGGAAAAGTCCCACACTGCTTGCTGTTTCAGTTAGATCTGAGTTGGGAAGTGAAGAAGTAACAGCTTGAGATAGTTCAAGCAGCAATCCATCATGGATTCGTGCAGGAGAACTGTGGAAAGGCCTGCGTTTGGCCTGCATGCCTGCCTGCTGTTCTTGAAAGGGAACTTGTGCTTTTTTCGGACTGAATCCGAATTTGGAGAGCGAATTAAGCCACTGAATTGTGACTAGGCTTTAACCTGAAGAAGACCAAAGATTTGCTGAATGTTTATTTTATTTATTTATTTTTTGTTTACCGGGTAAGTGCACTAGCCAGCAGGTGACTATTTTCAGGCACGACCCGGAAGACTACAAGACAAGATACACAATGAGGATGCATAACATAGACAATACAGGCAGTACAATGTAAAAACAGAGAAGCTAATCTGGCTAAAATAACATAGTGTCCACTAATCTAAGCAAAACATTGTTTTGTATAGCATATACAGGCAGGGCGGTACTGGTACAAGGATAGAGTAATTCTTTGATTACCTGGTAGGCATAGATCAGGATGCGGGAGATGGAGGGTAGAAGAAGTGGAGGAGGTTTAGATGAAAAAGAGGAGGACCACAGCTTGAAACAGCTATGCCACTCAGTTGACACAAATCGGCATTGGCGGCTCGGGTACTACCAAGCAGCGGGCTCATGGAACTGCTCCTGGGAATGAATCGGCAGCATCCCTGATAGCAGACTAGTCTGGGGCATAAGGCGGCGAGAACCATTTCTGTTGGACATATGGGCAAAACAATGAGATTCAGGTCTTTGAGGTGCAGTGGAACCTTGGCAGATCTGGTGCAAGGGAGGAGTGAAGCAAAGTCTACTCAGGAGAGATTAGGAAAGAATTTCGCTGGAATTACAAAAATTTTCGGCTTTAGCGGCTATAAGTGGGACGGTCAGCCGAACCAATGGTTCTGTAGCCAGGCATGAGAGCAGCGAACAGCTGGGGTTTGGAGGGTGTAAAGGCAGTCTTACGGCTTTGGCGGCTAGGCGTGGGGACATGTAATCGGGCTCATGGTACCGTTGGCGGGCAGGAGAGCGACATGCGGTCGGGGTTTTAAGGGAAGTTCGCCAATCTTACGGCTTTAGCAGTTAAGTGTAGGGATAAGTAGCCGGGCTCATGGTACTGTAGGCGGGCATGAGAGCTGCATTCGGTCGGGTTTAGCGGGAAGTGAGGCTGACTTACGGCTTTATCGACTAAGCGTAGGGACAAGTAACCAGGCTCATGGTACTGTTGACGGGCATGAGAGCGGCGTACGGCCGGGGATTTTGTGGGAAAGTCGGCAAACTTACGGCTGCAGCGGCTAGGCATAGGGGTAGGTAACCGGGCTCATGGAACTGTTGGCGGGCGTGAGAGCGGCGTGCGGTCGGGGTTTTATGGGAGATTCGGCAACTTTACGGCTTTAGCGGTTGAAAGTAGGGAGATGTAGCCGGGCTCATGGTTCCATCACCGGGCATGAGAGTGGTGAACAGTCCCGGTCCATGGGCATCCAGGGGAGTAATACTCTAGGGGGGCAGGAGAGAGTCAGGAGTCAAGGACCCTAGTTGTACCAGTACCTATCTAATCACAAACAGACCTGTCGTATAGGACAGTGAAGGCATGTAACAGATTACGATAACAGTGGGTAGAGTAAAGCAGCTTAGTTCAATCAGCATAACAACATGTAGGAAGGAATTAACATATAACAGTAAGGGCTTATCCTGTAGAAGACATTAATTGTACGTAATATTAATACGGATTGGATATAACAGTATGCTATAAAACCAAGCAGTAATAGCTGGGGTACTTAAAGAGCGACAGGTAGAGAAGGTGTGGGAGCAGACAGGAGAGAGTAGGCATGAGGTAAGTGTGTGAGCTAGAGGGAAGGGAGTGTAGGAGTAGGCAAGGCTGTCAGGTAGGGTCAAAACAGGCACATTGGTCAGAGGTGGCCAGGTGGTGTCATAGCCCTCGTTTGAATAGGTGGTGTGATGAGGTATGCCTAAGATCCTGTGGCAGCCTGTTCCACATCTGGGGGCAGCATGCCTGAAGCTCCAGTTCTTTTGGAGGTGTGACAGGGGACTCTCAGTAAGGATTGTCTGTCGATCTCAATTCCACGGCTTGAGGTAGCGGGATGAAATAGCTCAGCAAGTGCTGCAGGCTGGCCTAGCCTGATGATAGAGTTACATAGACAGCCAAGATAGTATAGTCTGGTGGCAGTGGGGAGGCCAACCGAGGTCACTATACAGTTGACAATGATGTTGGAGTCGTGGAGCCTTAGAAGCATATCAACATATATTGTTGTAAGTGACATCCCATTTTGCAGGGCTGTTTATGGGCAGTAGTCAGAATGGGAGCACAGTAGGTTAGGGTTGGTAAGAGAATCCCCTGGCAATGGCTAACTTGGCTGATGACGTTAGCATATAGCTGGTTCTGTAGGCCACCCCCAGCTTACAATTTATGGTTTTACAGGTTGTTTGAATGTGGAGATTAAGGTCCAGAGATTGGTCAAGTAAGATGCCAAGATAGCGGAAGGTGGTGATGACCTCGAGAGAGGTCCCATTAAGGTCAAGTATTTTCAGTGAGGAGGTGCAGGATCGAAGTTTCTGGGCGGTGCCCAGGAGCATAGCTTTAGTTTTGCTGGAGTTGAGGATAAGGCGATGAGAGTTTAGCCAGTTTTGTACGCTGTTGTAGGCTGTGGTTAGAGACAGGTTTAGGTGGTCCACATTTTGAGAGCTGGCATAGATAACCAGGTCATCAGCATAGAGCAGAGAGGAGCAGGCGGGGATAATGCTTGGTAAGTTGTTATGAATAGTGTAAAGAGAAGAGGGCCCAGTATCGAACCTTGAGGGACACCAATGTTGATTGTGGTGCTGTCCGAGACTGCAGAGTTGAATTTTACAGTCTGGGTTCTGTTGGTTAAATAGCTCCTGAACCAGTTTAATACAGGGGAGGAGAAGCTTATTGTTTGAAGGGTGGCCAGGAGCAAGGAGTGATCCATGAGGTCGAAAGCCTTGGTAAGATCAATGAAAACAGCTCCTGTTAGCTGACCTTCATCCATGTTAGAGAGAGTGTCCGAGGTGAGTTTGGCAAGGGCAGTCGTAGTGCTGTGGTTCTTCCTGAAGCCATGTTGAGCATCACAAAGCTGTTTTGTAGATTCTAGGTAGTCAAGGGTCTGATTGGCTACAAGTTTTTCTAAGATTTGACTTAGTTCTGATAGAATAGCTATCGGCCTGTAGTTAGAGATTTCATTTTGTTCCTTCCTTAAAGATAGGAGTAATCCTGGCAGTTTTCCAGAGATCTGGGACTGTGCCACATGAGCGACAGTGTGAAGATTTTTGCCAGAGGTTCGGAGATGAGATGTGCAGCGACTTTTAATAGGCAAGGTTCAGAGAGCAGATCCAGGGCTAGTGTTGTCCGATATAGTTTTCAGGAGATTCAACACCTGAGAGCTTGTTATAGCTTTGAAATAAAAAGGCTGGGTTTTTGAGCCCTGTTTTAGTGGCTGAGAGGTATGGTGGTTCACTGTCAGTTGTGGGCATAGATGAGATGGGAGCCATTGGTAGTGTAAGGTATAGGGTGAGGGTCCGAGAACATATTGTTGAAAGCATTCGCTATGGTGAGGTCATTGCAGTGGGTACCGTGAAGGACATCTCAGAGGGGGTAACAGATTGTGGTGTACCAAGGAAGGTCTTTATATGGCCCCAGAATTTTCAGGGGTCGTGGGCTGAGCTAGTTAGTAGGTTCTGACAGTACCTGCTTTTTGCAAGCCTTATGTGCTTTTTACAGGAATTTCTGTGTTACCTGTATATGGAGTGGTCTCTGGGCAGACCAGTGCTTTTGTAGTGCTTCCATAGTTTATCCCTGTGCCGTAGTTGTAGGAGTAGATCTTTATGAAGCCATCTAGCTTGCTTCCCCCTGACTCTTCTTTTAACTTTCGGTGCATGCCTATTCTGTACTGCACTGAACCTCGTCAGGAACACTTTTAGGGCATCTTCCACTTTTTCTGCATGGTGGATTTCAGACCAATCAATGTTAGATATATCAAGGAGGAAGGCGTTGATGTCCATATGAGCAAAGTTTGTGAAAGTGACCAGTCGGGGGGGGGGAGGTGGCGGACCCGAGCACCATTGACAAAAAATGGGTGAATGGTCGGTAATTGTATCGGCCAGGACCCCAGCCTTGGTCGCATGTTCAGGTCTATTAGTGAGAATCCAATCAATCAGTGTACCAGACTGAGCAGTGACCGTCCTAGTGTTCTCTGTTGTAAGCTGGTGGAAGTTAAAACCATGGACTAGTGATGCGAGAGCACTGTGAGAGGGGCCCAGCCAGTTTAGGTTTACGTCACCGAGGATGATGGCTTCATTCATGTTAGTGGTTTGTAGTGTTAGTTTGAGGACTGCCTGAAAACCATCCACTCCCCAGAGGGTGGGTTGTAAAGGCAAATTATGTGCAGCTTCTTTGCACCAAGGGACAAAATCGCATGTATTGACTCACAGGTCATTGGAGGGTCTTGGACAGGGGCTGTGCTGATGCTGAGGTGAGACTTGTGATAGGTGGCAACGCCCCCACGCCTTTTAGACCCAGGCCTGTCCTGTCGTAAAATAGAGTATCCAGGTATGTCACACAGGGTATCAGGGATTCGTGGTTTTAGCCAGGTTTCCGAGAGGCACAGGATGTCGGGTTCATAGATATTGAACCAGGCTTCTAGTTCAGGCAGATGGCTCTGTAAGCTTCTGATGTTCATATGGGCTACAAAAAGTCCTTTATTTGACTGTACATTTGAGTTAATGGGAGCGCCGTTGCAGGGGGGGCCTGGATTCGGCTCTATGTCGCCAGCTAGCCTGAGCAGGAGAGATGCCAGGAACTCTAGTCTTAACCTGTAGTGACTTATTGTTGATTTGTGTTTCCTCCCCGTTTGTTGAGGGTAAGCAGTATGCGATAAGTGCATCCTTTGTTGAGGAGTAGGTATTGCCAAGTGGGTTTAGGGTAGTGCTTGGCTGCTAGTAGGTTTGAGAAACTGAAATCAGTGATTGATGGGGGGTAAGGCTGCGCCACACTGGTAGAGTCAGAGAGATTACATTCAGGCTCAAGAAAGAAGAGGCAGATTAGTATAGGTAGTACTTTTAGTCTGCCACTTGGGGCGGCGGGCCCACAGGGAGTAGTGACATGACAGTGCTTATGAGGCAGTAGCTTGGTTAGCTGAGCAGCAAGGATTTGCAGGAGAGGTTTGTTAGGGTAATACAGCTAGAGCAAGTTTTTGAGATTCAGAGCAGGCAGAGCAGGAGGGGGACACACACGAGAGAGAGGAGAGGGAGGTGGGAGTTTTGGAGGAAGAGAAAAGAGGGAATTTAGACCATAGGGTTGGCGCCAGAGAAATGAGGCAGTATCAGGGCATGCGGTTTTTCGCGGTGACTGACCTATTTGTTGGAAGGTGTTGACCAGGACGATCACCCCCAGTGGTGAGAGAATATAAGGAACCAATGGGAAAGTGGACACTTAGTCATATGACCATCAGAGTCTTATATAGCTAGAGGGTCGATCAGGGTGGGTGAGTTGGGGGTTGGGTGGGGAGACGGCGTGAAGCGCCGGTGGGATAAAAATGTTCACCGGAGGAGCTGTAACACTTGCCGTAAACGGCTCGCCGTAAGCGGGGAGAGAAGACTGCTCACCGCGGTATACGGCGCTCACAGTCCCAGAGCACGGTAGGCAGTCCAAGAGTCAAAGTTTCTCAGTGAAAACAGCCGCTTTCAGTGAAAGGGTGGAATCCAGATAGTGCCGCCAACCCTTACTGGAGAGAGCCGGTGGGAGAAAGCGGAAAAAACGTACCTTTTGGCTTTATGCCTTTAGCTGCACAAAGTACCAGCGAGCGGCTGAGCTCCTGGTTCCCTTCCTGGGCGAGAATGTGGCAGGCGGCCCCTGACCACAGGCTTCCTGGAGGAGCGCAGTTTCGATCTTCGGCGGGTACCGCTAGGCAAGCGGTGTCCACAGAGGCTTCCTTTGGTGCAGCGGTGGGTCCATGGGTCTGAGGGGGAGCAAGTCCGAAGCCCTGACGGCCTTGGAGAGGACCTGAGGAGAGTAGCAGGGAGAGGCAGTTAAGTAGGCGTAGGCACAGTGAGGAAGGCTGAGCAGGACAAAGAAAAGGGCGGGAGGTGAGAAAAAGGTGGAGATTAGCAAGAGTAGAGCAATTACAGTTTTTAGGCAGCTTTTGCTAAGGCTTAAAACTTTAAGTTATGTCATGCACAGTTACGGTTTTTTAAACAGAGAAAAAAGGCGGGAAGTGAGGAAATTGGAACAGGGGGAAAAGTATCAATTTAACAGTTTCAAGGCAGCTAGATTAGGACTTTCTACTTTAGTAGTAACAGATACTCAGTGTTCAAAGCAAAGCACACCAGGCAAAATGGTAAAAAAAGTTCACCGGAGGAGCTGTAACACTTGCTGTAAACGGCTCGCCGTGAGCGGGGAGAGAAGAATGCTCACCGCGGTATATGGCGCTCACAGTCCCAGAGCATGGTAGGCAGTCCAAGAGTCAAAATTTCTCAGTGAAAACAGCCGCTTCCAGTGAAAGGGTGGAATCCAGATAGTGCCACCAACCCTTACTGGAGAGAGCCGGTGGGAGAAAGCGGAAAAAAAGTACCTTTCGGCTTTACGCCTTTAGCTACAAGGTACCAGTGGCGAGCTCCTGGTTCCCCTTCCTGGGTGAGGAAGTGCGGCGGGGCGGCCTGACAACAGGCTTCCTGGAGGGCCTTGAGGTTTCAATCTTGGTGGTACTGCTGGGCAAGCGGTGTCACAGAGGCTTCCTTTGGTGCAGCGGTGGGTCCACAGGTCCGAGGGGAGAAACCAAGCCCGACGGGCTTGGAGAGGACCTTCGCTTCACACTCAGCGGCACAAGGTACCAACGAGTGGCCGAGCCCTGGTTCCTTTCCTGGGTGTGAGTGCGACAGGCGGCCCCTGACAACAGGCTTCCTGGAAGAGCGCGGTTTCGATCTCCGGCGGGTACCGCTGGGCAAGCGGTGTCCACAGAGGCTTCCTTTGGTGCAGTGGAATTTCTTTACATGTGAATGTGCTGTGTGCTTATAGTGGGTTGTAATTTGGTTCCCTACTGTGTGTCTGAACTGTGTTTTGCTTGCTGGAGGCTGTATCCAGCTCCATGGACTGAATCTGTATCCATTTCCATTTGCCTGGGCCCTGCAACAACAGCTAAATCTAAAAGTGTTGTCATCTGATTGTCTTGTTGCCTTTTCTTTCATGAACTGAGCTCTCCAGCTCCAGATTACAAATAGTGTGTGTTGTGCATGTTGCTTTCTTCCATCACAGGGCCCCAGTCAGCTGCAACGTTCCTGGCTAGCCCACCATTTTCCTACCTGGGTACCCAGAGTGTGTGACTGTGTAGGGACTCTGAACTGCATGCATAACTGTCTGACTAATACAGCTTTTAAGCAAAACACCTGATTACACCCTTCCCTTGTTCAAGTCCCCTGAATAAATCAGATTTAACTTTGTTTGCATTTAACCTGACTGTGGCTCCAGTTTGTGCCAAAAGTATTGTATTGTTGCTATTTTCTGTGCTTAACCTTGTTTTACAGGGGATCCCCAGGGTCAAGCTAGAGGAACCAGCCCTGGTGGTAAGTGCAAACAGTGTGGGTAATCGCATGGTGAATAAGGATCATTGTGAAAGTAATTATTGTATTTTGTTCAGGGCACTAGAAGGGAAAGAGGGGGGGTTACAGTGTCCTGGAGAGCTGTGCCCAGGTTAGTTTGAACACTAACAACCCTGACCTCTGGGTGGAGGCACCCATTTCATTACCCAGGCCCCTTAACCTGCTACTAGCCAAGCAGGCAGGGGTAGTAGCCCTTGGGATAGCGCCACCTAGGGGTTACACTTTACTTCAGGAAAATCAGCTTCTAAAAAAGAACTTAAACAAAGCTCAAAACAGAATATTGGGTTTGGAAGATGAAATGATGCCCTTAAAAAGCAACTAAAGAACACTGAAGCATCCCAAAAAGATATGTCCCTGAAGCTCATTGACTTTGAATCTCGAGCCAGGCATGAAATGTAAGAATACTGGGAGTCCCAAATTATGGGACAAGCAAGAAAATCTAGGGAACACAGTAAGAAAAATAATTGCAGCCTATACGGATACAGAGTTACCTAACTTGACATGTGACTTTGACAGAGTCAATAGAGTTTTTCAACCAAATATTGGTTCCCAGGGTCTGCCTCGACCTATAATTGCAAAGTTCTTTAAGTTGGAAGAAAAGGACTTTCTGATGAATGCTGTGTACAAGAAAAAAAGAATCACCATAATGGTGCTACTATAGCGGTTTATAATGATTTGCCACAGGATATAATGCAAAAAAGAAGGAAATTTGACGATATTCGGAAAAAACTATGGTCATTGGGCATTAAATCAACTTTTACGGCCCAGCCAAGTTAAAAGTGATTCTTGATGGGATAAGGCATATTTATGACTCACCTGAAACAGCAAGGAAAGATCTAAAGGAGAAAACTGAGAACTTTGTATGACAGACTTCTGGGACATTCAATGATCTTAAAGGACTTTAGAGGCCCAAGGTTGAGGTCATTCTTATAAATATAGAGTAAATATGCTTTAAGGGGACTTCCAGTGATGTCACCACCATGTGAAGGAGTGCTTCATGGAGCTCTGTGGACGATCAGCCAAAATAAAAGAGAAAATATAAGATTAAGGGATAAATTTGAGTAATTGTACCTACTAGATAACGCAGAATAAGGATGGCTGCCAGACAGGGTCGAAATAAATCTTTGAAAGGACTCCAAAGCCAGACAAGGTGAAGCAACTGCAGCTAAGCACCAACAAAGAAGGGTTCATGGCTGCCACGCAACCGACCTGCTCCCGCTCTCCGCTTATATCGTTGGAAGACTCGTCAGAAGGAGAAGATTGGTCCCACAGAAAAAAAACAGGCATACACTGACTAAAATCCTAGCCACAGTTGAGCGCATAGACAAATCTAGCGGATTTATGCCAATAATTAAAAATGCTAGACAAAAAAGTGACAACCAACACCACAACGCTTACATCAGTCACGGAGGCCCAGGAAACCACAGAGAGAGTGGTCTTGTGCCTGCTACAGCAAGAAAGGAAGAATAACAACTGCATGGAGGATCTTGAAAATAGAAACCAGCGGAATAACTTCAGGGTCCATGGTATCCCTGAGGGAGCAGAGGACGGGTACCCGGGTATGATTGATTTTATGCAACATCTTTCACAATCAACGCTTGCTCTCTCCTGGGACATCCACCTGGAGATGGACAGAGTGCACAGATCTTTGGGCCCCTGTCCTACAAACCCAAACTCCAGGCTATGGTCAGTAATCACACGCATGGTATACTATCAGGCCAAACACATAATCCTACAAGAGGCCTGGCAGCAGAAAGATATAAAATACCAAGCTACCCAGATCTTTTTCCATCAGCATTATTCACCAGCACTGTAGATGGAGAAGCAAAGGCTCTGGCCTATTATCAGAGTGCTCAGGGAGAAAAGGGGAATCAAGGTGCAGATTAACTATCCGGCCCGTCTTAAGATCTATACAGACAGTGGCATAAAAATCTTCACGTCACTGATGGATGCGGCCCCTTTCTTAAAAAGCCAACAGATCGCAGTACCAGAACTTGAAGCACAAGCACTTGAGAAAAGTTTGGTAGCTTGGCAGAAGACACCAGGAGAAAGGACTGCTGTGTGACTGGACTTCTCTACTGGGACTATATTGCCCTCCTTCCCTCCCACCCAAAGCTAGTTCTACTTTTATAGGCACAGAATTTGACTGACCACAGGAACTTCCTGTTTGGGAGCAGGACGAGAGTGATCACAGAGCCACCAAAGACCCACCATCCTAGAAGGGCAAGAATAGCTCTTCAGCCCCCTCTAGCTGCTGGAGGTCTGCCTCTGAGCAAGTACGCCATTAGTGGCGTATTACATGACTCACACCTTGCCCAAGTCATCTCACAACCGACCAGAATGAACCATACATTGGGAAGGCATTCAACTATTGACTGGGTCCTGGCTTCAACCCCAAGTAATGTAAAAATGGCAGGCACCATGGCCGATGCCTTGAGTGACCACTCGCCTATATTCAGCTATTTGGAAGAACAGTGCTAATAAAGTCCAGCCTAGAGTGATTACCACCAGGACTACTCCAAATTCCATCCTGACCAATTCAATGGCTACTTAGATGGCATCGACCGGAGTCCAATAAGACACCTACCTACCCTGGAGGAGGCTGTAAAATTTTTCCAGACAACTCTCATGAGAACCGTTGATCTCTTAGCTCCGATGAAAACTCACCGAGTAAAGGGAAGCTGCTATAAGTGGATCATGCCCTCTCTAAAAGCTTTGATGATCACCCGTGACAAGGCCTGGAAAAAGTTCAGGAGATCTACGCTACCTGCTGACTTTGCCAGCTACAGAGCTCTTAGAAACCAACGTAAGCATGCCATAAAGATAGCTAAAAAAGACTACATCACCAATCTCCAAAAAACTAACCTAGGCAATCCAAGATTCTTCTAGTCACACATTAATGAACTGCTCAAAGGGATCAAAAAAAATGCCCCAGGCCCAGTCATGGCCAACGGGCACTGACCTTAGAGGGGCACTCACCGTAGAGGCCCTAAACAGCTACTTCATGAACCTGGATGAATATAAGGCTGGACCCCCAGACAACAGAAATGAGCCTAATGCACAGGGGCCCCCAGACCTAGACCACCCTTTGTTTCACTTGAGGCTGGTTAGGGTAAAGGAGGTCTTGAACATCCTTAAATCCATGAACTCAAGAGGATCAGGGGGCCCTAACGGCATCCAGACTAGAATCCTCAAGGATGGAGCCCCAGCACTAGCTAAGCCCCTTACCTGGCTGTTAAACAGGTCCTTAAAGGAGGGGTCTGTCCCTGAGCTTTGGAAGCAGGCTCTCGTGATCCCCCATACACAAGGGTGGGTCAACTGAGCCCATAGGGAACTATAGGCCTATCTCCATGCTGTGTGCCATTGCAAAAATACAGGAGAAGCTAGTTTATTCCCAGCTTTGAGAATACTTAGAAGCCCACCGGCTAATCTCACAGTCCCAACACGGCTTTAGAGCCAAGCATGGGACGAATACCGCGCTAACAAATTCTCGGCTGAAATACTGAGCAATAGCGACACAGGAGTCTAGAGGCGCGGTCTTTATAGACCTTTCCAAGGTGTTCGACCTGCTAAACCACAAGCTCCTACTCCAAAAAATGTGCTTACTAGGCCTTGACACTCATGCTCTGGGTTGGTTCGAGAGCTACCTTTCAGAACGTACTCAGAGGGTCAAGTGGAAGGACAATATCTCCAACCTATTGCCACTCAAAGAAGGGGTGCCACAAGGGTCAATACTCAGCCCCCTTCTTTTCACACTTTTTATAAATGAGCTGCACACCCATTGTGGGAGCAGCAACGTTATCCAGTATGCGGATGATGCGGTCATTTACAGAACCTCCCACAACCTAACAGATCTGGGGACAGCCCTCCAAGATGACATCCTACAGATGGAGGACTGGCTCACTTTGAACAAAATGGTCCTAAATACTAACAAAACGAAGGTGATGCTGTTTGGACCCAGATCCCTAGGTCCTGAGAGGTCACTGCTCCTACAACTCAAGTCCAGGAGGGGTAAAAAACTTGAAGTGGTTTCCTCCACCAAATACCTTGGACTTACCTTGGACCAAGGTTTCACATTAAAAAATCATGTGGACCAAGTCACTAAGGTCATCCATGGGAAACTCGGAACCCTCTACAGACTAAAGGATCAGCTGATCCCTGAAGCTAGGGTAGCCATTGCGTCGAGCGTACTTCTCCCTACACTTACCTATGCGGCCCCGGTACTCCAGGGTGTGGCCAAGACTGAGCTGTGCAAGCTACAGACCTTGTACAACAAGATAGTCCACTTTGCCTCACTGTCCCAGCCTAGGAATCACCATTGTGAGTCCCTAACAAGACTCAGGTGGCCGTCTCTTGAAGCTCGCCTCATTTATCCAACCCTCTGCCTTACTTTTAAGCTAATGGATCCCACACCTCCCCCTAGCCTCAATGGTCTTATAAGGGTGAAACTAAGCCCACGGAATCTACGGACCTCAGGCCAAACTCTCCTCATGGTCCCTAAGGCAAGGACTAAAGCCGGGTCCATGTCCTTCGCATATGCTGCCCCTTCCAACTGGAACAACCTCCCCCTGGAGGTGCAGGAAGTGGAGTCGATCACCTGCTTCTGAACAAAGCTCAAGTCTCACTTGCTAGAAAGGAGCAAATGCCTATGCTACAGGTCCTGACCAATTAGCGCTACTCCGGTAGGTCAATGCACCTACCTCAAGGAATTAATATTTGCCAGACGTGGAGCACTTACGCGTCAGCATGTCCCCTTCCCTTTTGCCCATGAGGAAGGAACCACATGACCTAGCCAATTTCCTTGCCCCAACCTTGCGCACATACTTAACCAAAACTTGTAACTCTAAGCATAATGTTTCTCGAGTGTAACTACTATGTTCCCCTGCCTGTATTCCACAACCTACTGTTTTAAACCTATGAGGACTTTTTTCAGCATATAACATGAAAATCACCTGTGTGTACTGATCTGTTACCTGTAATAATTGTAACTCCGGGTTGCCCTGAAAAGGGACCTCCGGGCCCAGTGGGCCTACCGGTCATCAAAATTCAATAAATAAATAAATACTGAGAAATATAGGATATTCTTGTCTGCAGAACAGGACAATAGGAGCTTAAAGGGCACACAGGCAGAAAGTAAGGAGAGAGAGAGAGAGAGAGAGAGAGAGAGAGGAGAGAGTAAGGAGCCAGAACAGTTAAGAGGCCAGAATAGACATGAGGGAGTGGTGCAGTGCAGTGACTGTGGAGCAGCAGTCTTCCGGGGGACGTTCTGGAGGATGTGGTGTTGTCCCATCTGCAGGCACCTCTCTGGGCTGAGGGAGGAGGCTGCTCATCTCCAGGCTGAGTTGGCCAGGATTTGTGGGACCTCCTTTTCCATCCAGGGACCACCAGTGCCACTGCCGTTGCCTCAGAGGTTGCCAAGAAAGAGGAGCTGTTGGACCACAGTGGGCTCAGGGATGGTGAGGGTGGTGAAACAGAGGTGCATCCCTCCAGTTGTACCTCTCACAATTCCTATGCCATTCTGGCAAAGTGTAGTTCCTCTATGGAGGCACCCGTAGTGGAGACCAAGGAGGATGCTGGGAACCTCCACAAAGGAGACCAACAGGAGGGTGGCAGGGGACCTTGCAGGGGAAGGAAACAACTCCTGGTGGGGGACTCCATTGTTAGGAAGGTAGAACTGGGGGAGGAAGGGGAGAGGGAGGTAAGGTGCCTGGCTGGCGCCATGGCTTGGAGAGACAGGGAGCGAATCCTCATTATTACAGGAGCAGCTGCACAGGGAAGGGAGCTGGATGTCATTGTCCACCTAGGGACAAATGACCTGGCTAAGAAAGGGATTAGAGAAGTGCAGGAAGAGTTTGTGGAATTGGGGAGGGGCCTTAGACAAGTAGCACGCACGGTAACCTTCTCAGAGGTGCTACCCATCTATGGCATAGGAGAGACTAGGGTGTTCCGCACCATGGCATTCAATCAGTGGTTGAAAACCTGGTAACTGGTGTGGAGCTCAGGGATTTGGCTTCACTGGGGACTGGGGGTCCACCTGGAGTGATGCAACCCTATACTGGCATGATGGGTTGCATCTGTCCAGGAGGGGAACCAGGATCCTAGGTGATAGGTTTAAATGTTTCATTAGCAAGCATTTAAACTAGCCAAGGGGGGAGGCACTGGAAAGGAGCAGGGAAATCCTAGCCCCCCCAAAAAAATCACGGTAGCAAGTGCAGTAAACACCAACATAGAGGTGTTGATAGGGAGAAGGGCAGGGGTAAATGGAGAAAGTGATAAAGGCAAGAAGGACAGGGATGGGGCAAAAAGGAGTAAGGCTATCAGGAAATGGGGGGTAATGAGTACCAATGCCCGTAGTCTGGGCAACAAGCTCCCTGAACTGGTGGCCTTGATGGAAGAGGGATGCCTGGATATCGTAGCAGTCACAGAAACATGGTACACAAGAACCATGACTGGGATGTTAACATACCAAGGTACATAACCTACAGGAGAGACAGGCAGGGAGAAGAGGGGAGGAGTAGCCTCTATGTAAAGGAAGGGATAAAGCAACTGAACAAAAGAGTAAACAGGGAGGAGAGGAGGCACTGTGGGTCACCTTGGAGACTGGAAAGGGCGCCACAATCCGCACAGAGGTGGTGTATAGACCCCTTGTCAGGGGCAGGGAATGGACAAAGATATGATAGAAGACATTCTTAGAATGGCAGAGAAAGGGGAGATACTGTTGATGGGAGATCTGAATATGCCAGATGTTAACTGGAGCACATTTGCTGCAGCCACATCCAAGAGCAGGGCCATTCTTGATGCCCTACAGGTGGCAGGCCTCAGACAGCTAGTTTCAGAACCCACTTATGAGGGAGCAATCTTAGACCTCGTACTCTCAAATGGGGGCAGTGAGCAGATCTCAGATCTAGAAGTGGGTTGCCATCTGGGAACAAGTGACCATCAAACAGTGTGGTTCACGTTAAACTCAGCTACAGAGTCCAAGCCATACAAAGTGAGGGTCTGGACTTCAGAGGGCTGACTTTGGCAAGATGGGAGGCGCCTCAGAAAAGCACTAGCAAACAGGCTAGAAGGAGGTGTGGAGCAACAATGGGAATCATCAAAACTGCCATCACAGAGGCAACAAGCCTTTGTCTGAAGCAAATAATCAAATCAAAATGAAAGAAAAGCCACTATGGTTCTCAAAAGAGGTGGCTGTGAAAGTCAGGAAGAAAAAGATAGCATTCCGTAAGTATAAGGAAACACAGAAGGAGCAAGACAGAGAGCTGTACCAGTTAAGGCAGAAGGAAGCAAGGAGGGAAGTCAGAATAGCAAAGGCCCAAACTGAGGAAAAGATAGCCAACTCAGTTAAGGAGGGGGATAAAACCTTTTATAGGTACATCAGTGAGCATAGAAAGACAAAGGGAGGGATAGTGAGGCTGAATAGAATAAACGGTGGGTGGGCAGAGGGGGACTGTGAAAAAGCAGGGATGCTGAATGAATATTTCTGCTCAGTATTCACAAAGAGGAGGAAGTACCTAATCCAATTAACAGAAGCACTCTTGATAGGGGGTTGATCCCAGTCCTTTCACAGAAGAAAGGGTTCTGCAAGAACTCCTAAAACTGAAGGTGGACAAAGCAATGGGGCCTGATGGAATTCACCCCAGAATTCTAAAAGAATTAAGGGTGGAACTAGTGAAACCACTGGCTACTTTTTAATAAATCATGGGAGGATGGTGTGGTACCTGAGGACTGGAGGAAGGCGGATGTGATTCCCCTTCACAAAAGTGGGACCAAGACAGTGGCAGGAAACTACAGACCTGTCAGTCTGACCTCTGTGGTAGGGAAAGTGATGGAGTCACTTCTGAAGGAAAGAATAGTTGAGTACCTAGAGGCCAGTGGGGCACAGGACCCAAGGCAGCATGGGTTCACAGCGGGAAGGTCATGTCAGACAAATCTAATAGATTTCTTTGACTGGGTGACCAAAGTAGTAAACCAGGGAGGGGCTGTGGACATGGCCTACCTAGACTTTAGCAAGGCATTTGATACAGTCCCACACAAAAGATTAATAGTCAAATTAACCAGCCTGGGAGTGGGTCTCAGGGTGGTAGCCTGGGTAAAACATTGGCTGGACAACAGGACACAGAAGGTAATTGTAAATGGAGTCCACTCTGAAGAAAGAGGATTATTAGTGGGGTACAGCAGGATGCAGTATTGGGTCCAGTTCTTTTAGTGTCTTCATAAGTGACATTGCAGAGGGACTGGAAGAAAAGTATGCCCTTTGCAGATGACACAAAGATCTGCAACAGGGTTGATACACAAGGAGGCGGAAAGGATGAGAAGGACTTGGCAAGGTTGGAGGAATGGTCAGAGTATGGCAGCTAAGATTCAATGCAAAGAAGTGCAAAATAATGCACCTGGGAAACAAGAACCCCAGGGAAGAATACACAATGGGGGAGGTAGTAACAACAACAAAAAAGGAAAGGGACCTGGGGGTAATCATATCAGATTACCTTAAGGTTAGCAAGCAATGTGAGAAGGCAGTAGAGAGGGCTGTGGGATACGGGGATGCATAGGGAGAGGCATTACCAGCAGAAAACAAGAAGTTGTTATCCCTCTGTACAGACAGTTGGTGAGACCCCATCTGGAGTACTGCATCCAGTTCTGGAGACCCCATCTCTTCAAGGACATAGACAGGATAGAGGAAGTCCAGAGGAGGGCAACTAAAATGGTGCAGGGTCTGCAAGAGAAGCCATATGAGGAGAGACTAAAGGAGCTTAATATGTATATCCTTGAGGAAAGAAGGGAGAGGGGGGACATGATAGAAACTTTTAAGTACCTCAGTAGAATCAACAAAGTCCAAGAGGGTAGCATCTTTCAGAAAAAGAGACGTGCAAGAACAAGGGGACACAATTTAAAGATGAGGGGCGGTTCAGGGGCAATGTGAGGAAGTATTATTTCACAGAGAGGGTAGTGGATGCATGGAACAGCCTTCCTGAGGAGGTTGTGGGGTCTAAAACTGTGGGAGAATTCAAGAATGCATGGGACAGACATAGGGCAATTCTTGTGGGGGTAGGAAGAAATAGGCTGTTGGTTAACTAGGATCTGCTGCCTATCCTGTAGGTAGGGAAATGGGCAGACTAGATGGGCCAAGCGGTCCTTATCTGCCGTCAAAGTCTATGTTTCTATGTTTGAGACAAAACGCATGGACGGTGGCAGGAGCGAGCCTCAAGCAGGCAGCACAGGGCTCTGTTCCAAAGGCAGTGGCCCCCGATGTGACCAAATTGTTAAGACGAGCTGCTAGCAGCAAATCCTCGGTGCCAGGGGTACACAGTCAGCCAAGTCTCAAGACCGATCTGCAGAATTGCATTCATAAGGATGATTAAGGGCATAGGTCAGACTCTGGTAATGAATAAGCCTAAGTGATTTTGAATCATGCTGGGACATTAACAGGCTACTAAGATCCTGTTGAGAGATGGAACTTACTAAATACTTATGTTTAAGATAATATGACGTAGTCCTATCAGAAGGAGGAGGTGGTAAAGGAAAAGAATAAAGCTCCCATAGAAGTAAGGGCTGAAATGACCATGGAGCACAGGTCATGAATCTGGTATTTACTATCTCTCATGGGCACAGGTGGTAGCGTTTAACCACTGACGAGAGCGGACTCTGTTTTCCCTCTATTTTGGGAGGGATTCGGACCCTTCTGCACCCATAAAGCAAAGGTAAAAAAGAATACTTTACTTTTCTTTTGTAATTTCACAGCTCAAGACATTGAAGTTTAGAGCCATGTTTTGGAAGTGCAAAAGTTGGAGAAACAGAGGCTTAGGGAAATAACCTCTTTTGGGAAACATTTGTTTGCCTAGTTTAAATACGGCATGGTTGTTAGTATTGTTGTAATTTTTAAAACTGTTCAATGGATGCTTTTGGCTCAAATGATAGGCTGGAGAAGGGGAGGGAGGGAATTGGGTTCCGATCTGGATCTAAGATCTGAAGTAATAGTCACCATTGAGAAATCAAATGGCTGAATTGAAAGTTGTATCTTATATTATAAAAAGACTCCACTCCCCTATTAAGAGGATCAGATTGCTATCAGAATTAAACAAATTAGGAGGGGATATTATTTATTTGCAAGAAACACATTTAGATCAAGCAGAACATGCAAAACTCTGCAGGCAGTGGGTAGCATTTGTGGAGTCCTCCTCTGCACCTAATTGCAGGAAAGCAGGAGTCGCTAGCTTGATTAGGAGAGGGATTCCATTTCAGATGGAGGCAGTGGACAAGGTGTTAGAGGGGCGATATATTGCGCTCTCTGGAACGATCGGGGTGTGTGCCTTCATTTTATCAACATCTATGCACCAAACTAAGGGATGGAATCCTTTTTAAAGGAAATAATACACAGATTAGCACAGCTGCCTCCCGGGCAGATAATACTAGATGGAGATTTTAATACAGTATTAGATCCCACCATAGACCGCTCATCAGGTAAGGACAAAACAAACAAGCAAGCTACGACTGTTCTGAATAATCTAATAGAGGAACAAGGGCTTAAAGATGTTTGACTGACACAGAAAAGGAAAGAGAAAGATTATACTTTTTATTCGCCATCACAGAAGTCCTATTCCGAGTAGACCTCATTTTTGCACAAAAGCAATATATATACATAGGACAAGGGATATAAAAATCCATCAATTTACACTATTGGACCATACACCACTAGTTTGGTGCATTGAGGTCACAAACTCAGAAAGGTCATTTCAGTGGAGACTTAATGTCTCCTTATTAATCAATAAATCCTTTGTAAAACGGTTAAAAGAAAAAAATCCAGGCAGTCTATGATATTAATTTGGCTCAGAAGTGCTTGGTCCTATCTACCTGGGAGGTGATTAAGGTGGTAACATGAGGGGGAACTAATCAGCTTCTCAGCAGCTCAGAAAAAGTTGAAATATCTGGCTTTAAACAAACTATTAAAAGAACAAGAGACCTTAGAAAATCAGCATAAATTAAATCTAAATTCTCAAAAACTACTAAAAAGATTAGATATAATTAGAGCCCAAATTACTAAAATGGAACAGGATGAGGCTGAGAAAACCTTATGATTTTCGAATCATAAATATCATGACACGGGGGGGGGCGGAGGGCAGCGAGACTCCTTGCATATAGGCTATGAAAGGAACAGGCAACTCGATGGGTAGCCCAAATTAAAAATGAATCATCCCCGGTAAATCCTTGGACAAAACCTGGAGAAATTGTGGAACAATTTAAAATCTTTTATCAAGAATTATATTCAGACACCAGTCCCCAGAAAAAATCATAGTAGACACCAAAAAGTTCCTGAGTAGGCTTAAGTTACCAAAACTGGGGGTGTGGGGCTGTGGCACAGCAAGACCTTAACTCAAATATTTCAGAGCAAGAGGTAATATCTGTAATAAAAAACCTTCTAACTGGTAAATCACCAGGTCCTGACGGATTCGTCCCCAAATTTTATAAGCACTTATCAAAACCTATATCAGCTGTACTAGTTAAAGTTTTTAATACTTGCTTAGAGGAAAAGAGGACCCCTCCATCCTGGGACCAAGCCTTAATAATAGTCCTGCCGAAACCGAACAAGCTGATGGACCAATGTGAGGCTTACCGACCAATCTCGCTCTTAAAATAGGATCTTTAGATCTTTACTATAATCCTTGCTACAAGATTACAAAAGCACATTGGGAAGATAATTCATGAAGACCAGACGGGATTTATCCCACATAGATTAATGCTAGACAATATTAGAAAACTGCTGAATGTTATATCCCATAGCAATAATTCCAAAACCCCCTATTGGCAATTTTTTAGATGTGGAGAAAGCCTTTGACCGTCTCAATTGGTCCTATTTAAAAACAGTTATGGAACATTATGGAATGGGGGGGCAATTTCTGCAGTGGGTCTCGCTGTGCTACGGATCCCCCTCAGCTAGAGTAAAAGTAAATGGAACAACTTCAGACAGTTTTAGAATCCACAGAGGTGCAAGACAGGGCTGCCCCCTGTGTCTGCTCCTTTTTGCAATCAGTCTGGAACATTTGGCAGCAGCTATAAGGGAAAATCAGATGGTACAGGGAATGGAGATAGGACAGCGGACTTTTAAAATCTCTTTATATGCAGATGACACCCTGATCTATATGACAGAGCCAGAGGTATCACTACCTAATTTAGTGGACTTGCTGACATCATATAAAGAAATATTGGGCTTTAAGATCAATAAGGAAAAGTCTGAGGTCCTTTTGCTAGGGGAGCCCCTCCAGCCGGAAAGCTTGCTTCAGTTTCCCTTTAAAATAGCCAAGGAAAAAAGTAAATATTTAGGAATCTTGATCCCATAAAACCTGAACAAACTATATGCTTATAATTATCACCCCTTGCTCACCCAAATATATACAGATTTAAAGAGATGGAACACACTCCGGTTTTCTTTTTCTCATAAAATAGACACAATTAAACAAAATGTACTACCCAGGCTTACGTTCCTCTTTTCTAACCTACCTGTTCCGTTACCATTTGAAGAATGTAAGACATTAAAGAAAAAAATATCAGATTTTATATGGAATGGGCATAGGCCTTGGCTTAAATGGATGGTACTGATAGCACCAAAAACAGAAGGAGGATTTGGCCTGCCACGTCTACCATCATACTATCGAGCATCACGACTATTACCAATATTAAAAATGGTCTCTTCTAAGGGTGGTTCAGGATGGTGGGCAATAGAGAAAGAAGATTTTAGAGAAACACCTCTGAGCTGTTTACCATGGTTGGCGACACCTCAAACGATCCAAAAAAATTAATAATAAATGGACAAGACATACTCTCTCAATATGGATAAAAGCTAGACAGATGTGGGAGATCCTGGAAGTGGTGTGGTGGTACATCCCCCCTCAGGCTCTTGCCAGGTTTCCTGGTAGGTAAGAAGGATATACTGTATGCTTTGAAAGATGGGAAAGATCTGGAGTACAAACATTAACACAGCTGATAACTGGAAACAATATAATAGACTTTCAGACACTGCAGACTAGGTACGGCTTACCACAACAAGATTTCTATAGATATCTGCAGTGCAGACATTACATTAATACTAGACTGGGCAACAGAGTTCTGATAGGGGACCCTGCCCCGAATGATACATAACAAAGCCTTTTTAAATGAAACTAAAAAATGAATATCCTCCCTTTACTTAATACTATAGGAAAATGTAGGTAAGCTGGAGATTCAGTGGATACAAGATAAATGGGAGGAGGAAGGATTGTCAGGACTAAGAGAAGATAAGTGGGAGAATGTGTGGAGTAACATTCATAATACTACAGCATCTAGTTCCTGGCGAGAGTTTCTGTGGAAAGTTGTCACTAGATTTTGCAGTACCAACTGTCACTAAGCATTATAATGTAACCAACTCAGATAAGTGCTGGGAAAACTGCAGAGGTAAGGGGACCCACACCCATATGTTTTGAGATGTGCTATAATTGCACCCTTTTGGGGTAATGTAAAACAGATTATACAAAAATGTTGGCAATACCAATAGAACTACGGTGACCACTTTGGTGCTGGGCTTAATACCTGAAACTTTGAACAGGGCCACAGAAATTTATTTATGTAAGATAGTTATTGTAACAGCCTTAAAGGATCACCCAGGGTGGCTATCCTCGGTTTCTCCAGAAGTAGTTCATTGGATTAATATTGTAAACAATATCAAGCACTTAGAAGCCATCACAGCCAGGCTTAGGCTTCAGACAGACTTACACAATGCTAGATGGTTGCCCTTCTTCCATTTCTTGGAGGTAGAGGGTGAAGGGGCGGTGCTGGACCAGCTTCTGGGCTGATCATGCCGATGGAAAAGTATTGCTCGGTGGTAGTAGAAGGGTGGGAAGTGGGGAATAATAAGGGAACTGAGCTCTTATAACCTAAACAGAATCATATGAAATTTAGAGGGATTCAAAGGGAAGAGATTAGATTGGTCTGGCCCCACCCTAGGGTGTTTTGGGCAAATTTCTGAGGAGCCATATAGCATCCAGTTCTAAAGTTTTAAGTCTTATTTATTTATTTATTTAAGGTCTAGGAATTACAACCCTTTGAGTCAGAGACTCATTTGCAAAAGCTCCACATCTTACATAAATGGATTAGAACACAGTATAACATGGAATATACAATATAGACAACAGCTCTAGTACAGAAAATGACAATAACCTACAGAGGGAAAGAAAGATACAATATACACAGACATGGAACATCAGCAATTGTGAAGCAATGGTGCATTAATATTTTTGAAGTTTCATCTTAAGTTATAGTTTGTAGTTTTAGTACTGTTATCTTATTTCTTCTTTTGTTTTTGCCTTTAAAAAACAAGGGACAGAGGAAAATAATTGAGCAGAAAAAAGAGACATACAACAAAGATCTTTTATTTGATGTTTTTATTGATAAATAGGAACATATTAGCTAATAAGGCAAAACTGATATGAAATTGCAAGACTGTAGAGTGGTATTTTATGTCCACCAGACTTGATAATGGAGGCCCTTCGAGATATGGAGGACATGGAGGGAAACGACCAGAAAAATGCCAGCAGGGGTTCCCTGTGGAAGAAAGAAAGGACATTAACATTTGGAGCTGATCCTTATTTGACAAGTTTACTATGATTAAGTCCGATGTAAATGTATGATTTTACATGAATATCACAAATGGCTATATGAGAATGAAAGAGATCTGTTGTGTATAATTGTTGGAAACTCTCAATAAAATTTAAGTACAAAAAAAATGCATTAAGTTGGTAAAAGGCAAAAGGAGGTAGATATTTAGCACTGGGGGAGGGAGGAATTTAGAGTTAGAAGAACCAATCTTGTGATTGGGACAGGTATATTTAAATACCATACTGTTACTACTTTTATTTTTTTATTATTTTTTTGGGGGGGGGAGATACTACCACAGTGGTTTATAGGCAGTGTTAAAACTTCCTAAAATTACAGAAGATTTGGATAAGATGGTGCTTCAGCAAGTTTATTTTCTTTTCATCCATTTGGGTTTATGGAGTACTATTACAAATCTATGGAAACTATTATACATTCGGTTGTGCCACTATGAATGTAAATGGTATGTATACACCCATAAAAGGGCCAGCATTTTAATTATATCAATAAATCAAAAGCTTTATGTAGCCCTCCAAGAAACCAACTGGATCAAAAGAAGTGTTGAAAGTAAAAGAAGTGGATGGCACACATGTTTTTTCAACAGGTACAAAAGAGCAGGAGTTATGCTAAATTTGAAGAATATTTCAGAATTACAATACTGGACAAGTACTCTGATACCCAGGGTAGAGTTATTATGGTCAAAGTAAAGATCTTAAACCTAACCATAAAATTAACTTCAATTTATGCACCATTTTCAGGATATAGAAATTTTGTGACTGAATTAACAAACATAATAGTGAGTTTACAGTCTGATATAGTTATTCTGATGGGCGACTTCAACACTCTTCTTAACCCAGAGACGGACAGAGTGTCCAGATCATTATACTTTAATAAATACCATATATGTTTATTAAAAAAATTCTTAAACCAACACAAATGGATGCCTGGAAGACTCTTTATCAGAACAGTAGAGAATACTCACATTATGACAAAAAGGATAAAGAGTTCTCAAGAATTGATTACACCATGGTTTCTAAAACTATAATTAAAGATATGCATCAGATTGAAATGAAAACCATAATTCTGTCAGATCGTGCTTTAATAAAGGCAGAAATCAAAATTTTAGAAATAAATAGGCTAAAAACTAAATCTTGGAGGTTAAACAATGATCTCCTGAAAGAAAAAGAACTTTGAGACAAAATAATTAACAGTATAAATGAATACTGGTGTTTTAAGTATGAAGAAAACAAGATGATTTCCTCACTATGAGATCCTTTAAAGGTGGTTATTACGGTATTATGATATCTTACCAGGCATATAAAAATAAGTTGCTAAGAAAACAGAAAAGGAGCTGAGAGGACAAATTAAAAACCTAGACCATAAAATTACGGTGGACCATGGCAAATATTGTAATGAATGGGTAAGTTTAAAGCTTCAAAAAACAGCCAATAATACTGTAATAATGAGACCCTTAAAAACATTAAAAAATGTATTTATTTATTGAATCTAGGAATTATTACATTTGAGCCATGGCTCTTTTACAAAGGTTCCACGTCAGTAGGGTACAAGACAGGCAAACTTACACAAAACATAGCAAACAAATGATAAAGCAGCATTAAGCAGTATTAGGCAGTTCAGTAATGGCAGCTTGAAACAAAAAATACTTGAGTAACACATACTGGCTGAATTGATGGAATACAATAGAGAAAGAACAATGGAGGGGGGAAGAGGAGCAAGGAGAGGCAGACATAGGGAGACTAGTTCAACTCAAATGTCTTTGTCAAAGTGAATCAGAGATGGGAGGCTAAGCAAAATAGTCAAAGGGGGGAAATTAATCGAAGCAGTCACAGGAGCTGGAGGCTATGAGGTGAAGCTGTAGCCTAGATTTGAATACTCCTAGAGAGGTGGAGGTGGTGATGTAAGTGCTCAGGGCATTATACCAGCTGGGTGCACAGTAGGCAAAGGTTCTTTGGCCCTGGGTGGTGCAGCATTGGGGGATCTGGAGAAGCTGATGTTCCGAACTTCTGGTGAAACGGGGGTTGGTATTAGGGCGTAGCAGGTCTTGGATGCAGGGTGGAGTGAGGCCCAAGGTAGATTTTTTCACCATCAAACAGGAAAGGTACTTTATGTGATTGGAGAGCTGTAACCATCCCGTATCAGCGTAGAGCTCACATGTATGAGTGCGTCTTTGGCACCAGTGAGCAGTCAACAGGCCTTGTTAAGGAAGGTTGTTATGCGCCTGAGTGCAGTAGTTGAGGCAGAGCCATAGATAATTAAGCTGTAGTCTATGACAGAGATGACAGAGCTTTGGATAGCAATCTTCAGCGCAGATTGGGTAAGGATCTGTCTGCTTCGGTATAGGATACCAATGCGTTGATTCACAGATTTTGCAATACTATCAGTGTGGGTCCCAAAGGTTAGGCAGAGATTGAGGGAGATTCCAAGGTATTTAAACGATGTCACTTGTTCGAGGGTATTTCCTGCATAAGTATTGATAGCAAGTGGAATTTACTTTTTCTTGTTTTGCGAGCTTGAGAAGAGCATGGATTTTATTTTTTTGTGGTTTAGGACCAGTTTGTGCTCTAAGAACCAGTTCTCAACCTTGGAGAAAGCAAGCTGTAGGCTGAGGAGTAAGGGTTTCGGATTCTCATGGGAGAAGAGAATCACGGCATCGTCAGCATAGAGGATTATTTGTTCTGGGCAAGATTGAGGGAGGGAGTTTAGGAATAAGCTGAAGAGAAGAGGGCCCAGAATGGATCCCTGGCGAATGCCTGAGAGAACTGGATTTGAGTCTGAGAGAACTCCTGAGATTTTTACTCTTAGTGAGCGTTGGGCCAGGTAACTTTTTACCCAGGCACTAGAGCCCTGAGAAAGTCCAATACCCTGTAACTGTTTGACAAGCAAGCCATGGTGAACAGTGTCAAACGCCTTTGTTAGGTCAAGGAATACAGCTCCAGTTTGGTATCCTTTGTCCATAGCATTGTGGATTGCTCCAGAGAATTCCAGGAGGGCGGTCGATGTGCTGTGCCCTTGCCTGAAACCGCATTGCTGTGCGCAGAGGATATTATACTTTTGCAGGTAGTCAGAAAGTTGGTCCGTCACAATGTGCTGAAGGGCCTTTGAGAGGGGTGGGAGTATTGATATTGATCGATAGTTACCAGGTAAGGACTTGTCACCACTTTTGAACACCGGGGTGATTACAGCAGATTTCCATTAGCTAGGGAATTGACTAAGGCAGAGGGAGAGATTGAAAATTCTAGTGAGTGGGAGCAATACCTCTTCCAGGGTAAGGGACAGTAGTTTAAGGTCAATAGTATCGCTGCTTGCTCTGGACTTGAGATAGCCTTTTATGTATTTGTGGACTTCATGTGCCCTACTTTTGAAATGGAAAGGCGTTGATTTGGAGAAACAGGAGTCGAAGTTGGTTCCGAGGGTCTGTATTCGAAAAGAAGTCTGGGGAGGACCCAGTAAGGTCGGTGAAAGTTGCATTTAGGGTCCTTGCCATGACCATTGGGTCTAGTGTGTGGCTCCGTGCAACAGACAGTAGAGCAGGAGAGAGTTTGGACTGTTTACCCGTGATATTTCTGATATTGTCCAGAAGGATCTCCGTCACTCCAGGTGTTGGTGAGGGCATCCTTGAAATAGGAACTCTTCATCATTCGGATTTGTTTAGTGCAGTAGTTACAAAACTATTTGTACCTTTGGATGTCTGGCAGGGAGCCTGTGGCTCTAGCTATTGCCCAGAGGTGGTCCCTTGTTTTTAGTTGGGCCAAAAGCTTAGCAGTGAGCCAGGGATTGGAGAGAGCTTTGATTTTGTGCTTTTTTAACTGGTGCGTAGGAGTCGCAGGCGGCATTGAAAGTAGTGATGAAGTAATCAAGGGCTGCGTCAACATCTTGAGAATTGTATATTGGGGACCAGTCTTGCCGTCTGAGACAGGCCTTGAGATGAGTCAGATTGTCATAAGGTAGTACTCTGCTTGAGATGGTTTTTGGAGGTGGCTTGCGGAACTTATTTGTCCGGGTACAGATAACAGGGGAGTGGTCACTGAGAGAGTCCGGGAGAACGAAGATGTTATTTATGCAGGCTGGGTGGCTGGCAAGGACCCAGTCTAGGAGGGTGCTAGTGCCCAATTTGTAATTCTTCCTAGTAGGGAGCTTACCATCTGCGTTAGGTTAGCTGACAAGATAACATCCTTGTGGGACTAACATCATGTGCGAGCCAATTGATATTAAAGTCACCAAGGAGAAGGAGCCCAGTGCCAAGAGGTTGTGATCTTACAAATTTGAGCACAGATTTAAGACCAGTCCCTGGTCTTTGGTGGGATGTAGACAGTAACTACAGTGAGGACTTTATTTTGGACTTGACAGGAAGGAATTGCACAGAGGTGTTTGGGGAGGTAGTGCAGACAGGGTGACCAGTGATGTTATCTTTTAAGTAAATTGCACATCCCCCCCTTTTAGTAATCCTATCAAGTCTGAAGATGCTGTAGCCTTGTAGCGAGCTGGCATGGTCCGGAGTATTGGGTGTCAGCCAGGTTTCAACAATGGCTAGAATATCAGGGTTATATTGACTGGCAAAGATTTGAAGGGAGGCCAGCTTTGGAAGGAGGCTGAAAATGTTGAGGGTGGCAATGGTGAGACCTCCCTCTGATTTGGTAAGGTTTATTGAGCTGGAGTAAGCAGGTCCTGGTTTCGGATGAACACTTCCTGACATCAGGAGGAGGAGGAGCAAGAGTTTTAGAGCCATCTGACACTGCTCATAGTAGGTAAAATGTCGTCTCCGATGATTGCTTGTCTGAATGCAGCGCAGACATCTAGGGTCCCAGTGCAGGGCAATGACTAGTAGCAAAGGTCAGTTAGCCCATGTTTCATCTGCTTGATTTGTCATAAGTGGCCAGTCCTTTGCAGGTGGGTGCCACAAGTGTGGGCAGGGAGAAATGGCCATGGTACCAAATTGACGGTAGTGGGTGGGTGTAAGTAGGGTGGAGGGTGTAGAGGGGTAGCAGGCACTAGGAAGATAGCAGAGGGGAGGAAAAAAAGAGAGGGCAAGAAGAGGCAGGAGGAAGTGGTTGAGGATAGGCATGGTCAGAGACAGCAATAGGAGGAGGAGAGGAGAGGTCTGTAAACAGAGATGTGTTTTACTAGGTGGTGAAGTGCAGAAAGGGTAAAATAGGACTGAGAGCACTGAGGGCTGTGGGGCAGGCTTAGTGCAGAAGAAACAAGCTGGAAATGCAGGTGGTGGGGGAGTGGTTTAGCTAGGGATAGGAGGAGAAAAGGATCGGGTGGGTTCTGAGGGCAGGGGTGGAGCCAGAGACTATTTAATTAAGGTCGGAGGGGAGGGCGGGCGTAAAATTTCGGCACTGAGCAATGCAACTGAATGGGCGCCAGCCCAGTAAAGCACAGTCAGTGAAACACCAACCAGGAGGCAGGCCAGTCAGTGAGTGGCACAGAGCGCAGTCGGCCAATAGCAGCCGATCACAGCTTCCCCAGCCCTGGGATGTCCTTACCCGGTTATCTGGAGCCCAACAGCGGCAAGTGGAGGCATCTGGGGTAGCAGATTCACGGGGACCGAACAGCCTCTGAGGCACACAGCTGGCCCATTGGGCTCAATCTAGAGAGGGGAGAGAGAAACAGACTGAGTGAGTGAGCAAATAAGCTTAAAGAAAATAAGATATATCCAGGGTGAAAAGATTGGAAAATTATTGGCAATACAACTCAAAAAACAGAGGGAGATGAATTTAATAACTGTTTTGGAGGATAATGAGGGAAAACAAGTTTTCAAGGACCACAAGATGGGTAACTTGGTAATCGAAGAATACAAAACAATATACCAACAGAAATTAAATATTGAAGAAAAAGGTGATTACCGATTACTGGGGAAAATTAAGCTTACTAAACTATTATGTGCGAAATCCATATTTACAATAAAGGAAATTTTGGATACTATAAAAACTCTCCCAAAAAATAAAAGTCCAGGACTGGATGGATAAATTACTGAATTTTTTTCAGACTTTCAGTGAAACTTTAGCTCCTTGGATCCTGAGACTATTAAATGAATTAAGGGATGGCCCTACCCAGATCCCAATATCAATGCACAAATCTAAAACAATTTTGTTATTAAAAGAAGGAAAAAAACCTAAAAAAGTAACAAGATACAGACGGATTAAATACTGATTACAAAATTATAACGAAGATATTAGTAAACAGAATAAAAAGTAAACTACTTGTGATAATAAATATTGAACAATATGGCTTTGTTTAATGGAAAACAGTTTTCCAGGCCACAAGAATGGTTCAATCAATGATTCAGGCTATTAACAGTGAGAAAGAACCTTACTACTTAGTAACCAATGATGCTACAAAGGCTTTCGATACATTAAACAGGAATTTCACATTTGAAAGTCTTAAAGCCTGTGGTATTCCGCAATAGATTGTCTCCATGATTCAGAACATGTACAGCATGACAACAGTAAGATGCTCCATGAACTCTTACATTACGACATCAATGCATACGAAGAATGGTGTAAAGCAGGGATGCCTCCTGCCCCCATACTTTACAGTTTATCACTCAAACCCTTTCTGAAATATATCAAGGCCAATGCTGGGATTGAGGGGATACAAATATTTATTTATTTATTCAATTTTGATAATCGGGTAAGCCCGCTGAGAACTGAAGGGCCCTTTTTCAGGGACAAAGAGGTTATAGAAAAGTGAATGTTTTTGCTGATGATATTCTGTTGGTAATGAAGACTATTAATATTGCTATGCCTTTGTTTCTGGAAGAAGTTAAGTCATACTTATCGATGTCTGGGTACTGTTTAAATCAGACTAAATCTTTCATTATGGCAGTGAATGTACCTAATTATCCATTACTCCCCAACATCAAAAAAAGAGTTTTTAATTAGCAACAGTTTCAAATACCTGGGGATTACAATTTGCAGTAAGCAAGAAGAACGGATCGCTGCTAATTATAAGTTGGCTAAGGATAAGGTTAGGGGACTATTGGATAAATGAGAAACGTTACCTCTGTCTCTTACCGGGCGTATCGAGATGATTAAGATGATGGCTATGCCACATATAATGTATGTAATATAAGAGATTATTAGTTGTCCATCTATGACATGGTACGATTCTTTGAGAAGAATCTTCAAAAAATTCTTAAGGAGGGGTGGGAAGCCCAGGATCTCCTGGCAACAACTGATTACCCTTAGGAAAGTAGGGGGTTACAGTTGCCCAGAACCACTGAACTATGAAATTGCATGCCAGCTACAATTAGGGTAGGAAAATGCCTTTTTGGGGATGAAACATTCCTCTGATGAATTATCTTTGTGGAAGCCTGAATTGGCAAAGGGTACTTGCTCATTATTATGGGAAATCATATTAAAAATTAATGTTCTCCCTGTCTTCTGTACCATTGGGAATATGATTAAAAATGAAATTAAGAGGCTGAGGGCAAATGATAATCTGCCATGGCTATTTAAATTTAGCCACATAAGAAATGTATGGACCGTAGAAGAAATGAAAATGATAAAAAAATTACAGAATATAGGGACAGAAAGATGGTGCCAATTAATAAATTGAGAGGGTTTATTTATATCCTATGAGGATTTTAAGCAGTTCAGAAAAAAAATCTCAGGAATACATTTCATGCATTATTTAAAACTAAAAAAGAAATTTAGTGATTTCCTAAATTCTAATAAAGGGGGTTTATGTAGGGATTTAGCAAGGTTAGTGGAAGAGCAAAAAAATACAACTAGTGGAGCTATGGAGGAAAAAAAATTACAAAACATATATAATAAAATAAGTTCTCCAGACAGAGGGTGGGATATTCAGACTGCACCAGGCAGTGGTGCAAGCCTGGGCGCAGCACAACTGGGATGTGCCAGGGGCATGGTCCAGGCGATATTCAATGGTGCTGCACCATGGCTCAACACCGTTGAATATGGCACTAGGGGCACCGCACTGCACATGGCACAGTGACACAGCACCAGCGCAAGTGGCAGGTGAGGAGCATGGGGCTCGCCAGCCCAAGTGCAGTTGCACTAGGTACAGCAAAAGCGATATTCAGATGTGAGCATGCAAATGAGGCCATTATGTATGCAAGGTGCAAATGGGGCCATTTGCATGTCATTATGGCCCCATTTGCATGCGGTGTGCTGATCCCTAGTGACTTGCGCCTGGCGCCCTGCCAGGCTGCAGCTGTCAGGGGACGATGCCCCCTGCCCCTCAGCAGGCAACGCACCCCATTACCTGATCACGGGCGTAATAAAATGATATCCCTGGTGGTCCAGTGGACCTGCTCCCCTGCCTGATCATGGGCATATGAATAAGTTAATTCCCTGGTGGTTCACATTTGGGACTGTGTAGTACAGTACGGTCTGCATGCCCATTGGTCCATGTGGTGGACCAATGAGCGTCAACCGTATTGCGCACGCTCGTCAAGCGGGCGGCCGGGCGGCATGCAGGTGGGAGCTGCCACCGACCACTGACTGAGGGGTGCGGGTGGCAGGTCTCAGTGGGCAGGTGGGGAGGGGCACCGCTGACCACCAGGGTTATCATTTAACACGATGCCTGTGACCAGGCTGGGATCGGTCCACTGGACCGGGAATTAGTTATTCATATGCCCATGATCGGGCAGGGAGCAGGTCCACTGCACCACCAGGGAATTAACTTATTCATATACCCACAATCTGGCAGGGGCAGGTCCACTGGACCACCAGGAATTGTCATTAACTATGCCCGTGATCGGGCGATGAGGTAGGGTCCACGGACCACCAGGATATAACTTTATTATGCTCACGATCGGGCAGGGGGCGGGTTCACTAGACCACCAGGGTTATTTTATATATATATGCCCATGATCAGGTGAAGGAAATGACACCCGGACTGTGTCTCTGGAGGTCGGTGGCCACCCACAGCAGGCGGCTGCTGTGTTGTGCTAATGTCGCAGCCCGCCTGTGGGTGTCCCCAGGCAATGCTCCTGTTTATTATGGGCACATCTTTGCGCCCCTTCTGTGTGGTGCAAGGTGGGTTTGTGCCTGCATATGCGCCACACAACCTGGGCTGAATAACGGGATGTGCTGCATATGCATGGGCACGCCTCCCACACTTGCACTGCATACACTACTGGTACACCCAGGCGCATCAGGGGTTGTGCAGCTTAACCTACCCTTTGAATATCATGCCAGGGTGCATCAGTGGGTTGCGCATGGTGCAACACTTGCACCATGAGCAACCCTTGAATATCCCACCCAGAGATTCATGGGTAAAACAAATGCAAAATAGAATAATGAATCTGGCATGGGACTAATAGATCAACAATGGAGAAACTTAAGAACCAAGATTAATAAAGATGTACTCAAAGAACAGAACCATACATAAACAATAGTTGTTTGGACATACTTTACCCCTGATGTTTTAGGACATATAAAAATGGATCAAAAGAATGCTGGCACCTGTGTAAGCAAAATGTAAATTTACATCAGTATTTATGGAGCTGCCCACACTAAAGTACTTTGGGACAGTACTGCTAAATGGATATCTGAAATTATAAAGGTAAATCTTCCTAATGAATTTTAAATAATGGTTCACAAAGGTACTGAAGACTTGGGTTTGGGAATGAACCAGCACAAAATCGTATGTATAGGAACTATATGCACCAAAAGGCATATACTGGGAATTGGAATGCATAAGAAACTGAGCAACTACATAAGGCAAAATGGTGGCACCAAGTACAAGAAGCAATATTATTCAAGAAATTATGGAAAGAGATAATGGACATAGAAGGGGTAAACCTTGAAGAGTATCAATTTAAGAGATGATTGCATACCGCTGTGGGAAATACAATGACCACTATTTACAAGGGGAGGGGGTGGGAGGGGAAGAGAGATATTTCATATTCGTATATCTTAGTACACTACAAATATGTGATGTTTTTGTATTTCACGTGTGGAAATGAATGAATTGTAGTTTTTTGCTCTCTGTAAACCACAATAACAATTGTTAAAAAAAGAAAAGAATAGTGTGGATGATTATTTAATATCAGTGGAAGGGTACACATCTTTCAGGAAGGACAGGGTAGGAAAATGGGGCATATGGTTTATTATTATGTTGGCTTGCCACGCTTGCGCGCAAGTCAACATCTTGTTATGTTGGCTTGCTGCGCTTGCGTGCAAGTCAACATCTTGCGGTAGTGGCAGATTTTGGAAGCGCCGGGAGAATGTACACGCATTAGTAGGTGCGTCCGCATTCCCTAATAAGGCAGCATGCTATCGCTGACACGCACTGGCACCAACATTATGTAAAGTGGACAAAACTTCTGAGAAAAGTGCTGCTGCTATCAGAGACAAACTCGTCATGCAGCAGCACCAATGACACTCCTCCCGATGAGCGCTTCCTGTTTTGTTTTTTTCACTGTTGACTAGGACCACGTTTCATCTCAGGCGTACCTCTGATCCCTGCTTCTTGGGTCACTGTTGTTCGTCCTCAGCTGGTTAGAACTAACTGCTTGCACCGCAGCTACAGCCAGCCATAGCAGTGACAGTATGCAAACCCCACCAAGAAACAAAAACAGATTTATGTTTTAACACTCATGTCCCACCAACAGTCCCCCAATATCACGTTACAATGCCAAAAATAGATACATATATACAGAAATAGAACACAGACGGGCGCTTCCCGTTTGGAAAGTTGTGCAAAGTTGAGCACTCATCACCAGCCTCTCATTCTGCTGCATGGTGCTGGGTATGTTGTCTGGTGGAAGCAGGAGAAATCCACCTTGGTCTCTCTCCCCCCACCCCACTCCCAGCTGAAGCGCCCCCCTTCCTTCTGATCAGACTTTTGGGAGCCCTTGCCAAGACTTTAGTGCCAAAAAAGCATGAAAATAGGAGACTAAAACAGAGCAGCTCAGACAAAAGACACCTACAGATGAAAAGTGGCAAATCAAAGGGTGGATGAAAGCATAGAAGTAGAGGGATAGCAAGACAAGTGAGTGAAGGGTTGGAAGTACAAGCCGCTCAGCTAAAGTTTGTAGAGAGGCTCTGCACCACTCTATGCAGCCCTTCACTCATTGCGGTGAAAACAGAGAAGAGGAGGAGCTACCCATCTGTCAATCAGCCTCCCACCCACCCTGGTCCACACCTTTCCTCTCTCATCTGCCTGGCTGCCACATAAGTACCCATCAGTGTCAGAGGAACAGTGTAACTTAACAGGAGGCTTAGTGCTACACTTTTTTTTTTTTAAAACTTGGTATCTCGCTGTATTTATTCTGATTAGCGCAAGGAATATTAATAACCTTCCATTATTGTGCACAGAACTCAACTGCTCAGCTTTTCATTGCGGAATGTTATTTTTCATACAGTATTTGTAAGCAAAGATAACTTAATTAAGGTTAGAATGCAGTAAGATGATCAAGTTTTAAAGAGTACTGTGCATGAAGTAGAATGGCTTGCTAGTTACCTTCTGTCAGAACAACATATATGATTGAACAAACAAATGTTATTTTACAGGAGCTTTGGGGATCTCATGGTCCCTACGTCCAGGCATTATAACAATGAACACAAAAGGTTGAATTCATACTTATAATATAAAACAAGTATCACTGTGTTCCTAGGCTTCATGTTATATGATGCTAACTTGAGTTATATAGCCTCAGTCTTTAACATTCCACATAAATAACCTCAAAGCTAATAAAAACAATATCATTACACATTCACCATGAAGGAGGTTGAACTTTATAAAGTTTATAAATAGTGTGGCTGTGGGGCTACCGAGCTGCTAGTTCCTTTATAACTCTGCAGGCATACCTATTATGCATCTCTCTAACTCCTGCACTAGCAATGCCAATGCCAGCAAGCAAACATTCGGCATTGACAAATGCTTGTATAGTCCTAGATGCAGTACATAGAATCTTTCAGGTAAATCATGCCTGATCTACACCTTGTTTTGCTTTTCTTTCTCATCTATTGTTTGGGATTTTGAATGCCTATTGAAGGTATCAAATTGACAGCACAAGAAACTGAAGTCCTTTGCTTATCCACATACCTTGCAATGGTCATAGTTCATTTCTAGTGCATGGAGTTCTGGGACCCCAAAGCACTATCATAGATGGCATTAATTTGTATTAATGTTGGAAGACTCCCATGATTGGGCACAGATTCTGAACTACCCTTTTACAAACTAGAGGTGCAGCCCACTGAAAGGGGGCGCATTTTAATGTGGGGAAGCCTACACTGCAGCCATCACTGCTATACCTGCCAAAAGTATAAACAGAGGACTTACAGGTCAGCTGACACCTCTGGGGAAACCTACTAAGAATCTAATAGGCACAACACCATTTATGTTACCTATATAGCCTTCCTATATATCACCTATATGGCTTCCTTATAATCTCCAAGACTGCAACTCCTTGGCAGCTTTAAAAAAGGCCTCAAGAGGTACCTGTTGGGACTAAGCCTCTGTGCATGCTACCGCTGAGCATCAGAATCATGCCATAGGACTACCTCTTTAGCCACTACCAGCCGCCTGGCATGCTGTTACTCCCATATTGGGACCTATACCATTTGATGAGCTGTTTGTAACTGTAATTTTTGTGAAACTGTTCCATCTCGATGAACAATGTGTGGCTGTCATTTTTGTGAAACTGTTTTACTCCTCATGATTATCTTCAATTGTACCTAACCTGCCTGTGAATCATACGATATGTCCTGATTGTAATGTCTGTATTACTCTGCTTGCTTTGAGTTGTTCCTGCTGTTTATTCTCCTGTAGCCTGTAATTAATCTCGGGTCACCCCTGAAAAAGGGACTGTAATGGTCTCAGTGGGCCTACCCGGTCACCAAAATTTTAAATAAAAATAAATATATTACTGTCATATTTTTTCTCACTAAGGATTTTACATTCTCTGTTATGACTGCTTGTTCCCCACCTAACGTCACAATTCTCTGTGGCATCATAGATACTTTTCTTGCGGTAGACTGTGACATCACAAAGAGAGTATTATGACTTCAAGTTGGGAATGAATAGCAACAGTTGGTGATCCCTAAAGATAATTGTTTCAGTTTCCATACCAACATTCTTAAGAGCAACAAACATTAGGGGACTAATATTTAAAATATGTCAATTAAAAGTTATATTTTGCCAAAATGTTACATGTCTCAAAGTTTTCTTTGATGCATCAATTGCTGCATAAGACCTCTGTAGAACTATAAGGACTGCTGAATTCTGCCAGTGGAATGCTAATCCTAGTTTTAAGTTGCTTTCCAGAATTTGTTGCTAATTTTTTCAGAATTTCAGAAGTCAATTAATGCAAATCTCAGATTTATTTTTCGCAATCTACGTAGATCAGGAATTGGTTTCCCACAGTTTGCAGAAAGCTAACTCATGGTTTACCAAACTGTGGAACACTAATCCACAGTTTATGTAAACTGTGAATTATTACTCAGCAATTTAAATACTGATCTTTGAAATTTTTAAAATGTTGGAATTTCTCTTACAATGGAATTCTTCAGAAGTAGGCAGAATTTCTGAAATGGCACAGAATTCAATTAGAAGCAGAATATGGAAATTCTATGTAGCACCAGTGTCCAGTCCTGTGTACTGTATCTGGCACATTTCATATACCATACCTACTGCTTCCCCCTGTGTAACTATGAAGCTTTTCACTCAGTCCCAGCTTTGTTTGAAACCACTGATGGTTCTCGTACCCACCATCTCTGCTTAAAAACAATGTCCTCACATCCCTCCTAAATCTCCCCCCAGCCAGCTTCTACTCACATGCCTGTATTCTTGGTTTGTCAATCCTGCTGAATATTTTCTTGCAATCTTCCCTTTCAGGAACTTGAAGGTCTGTATCACATCACCCCTCTCCCTTCTGGTGTCTAGTGAGTAGATGTTCAGGGCCTTAAGCTGATCCTTGTAGGATCCGTCTTGTTTTACCCTGAATCATCATGGTTACCCTATGATGCACCATCTCCAACCTGTCTTTGACTTTCCTTAGATGGGCGCTCCAGAACTGAGCATAGTATTCCAGATGTGTCCTCACTAGTGCTCTATAGACAGGCAGTATAATCTGTTTCCTTCTGCTATCAACACCCCCCAGTACATTCCAAGGGTGGGTGAGCAGTTGCCTTCATAACCAAAATTAATATCACTGATTAGTTAGATGGCAGGGTATTCACAATTAGTGGCGGAATAGTCATTCTTCTTTCTACATTAACATCTGTTGTACCAACATCAAATCATAAAGCAGGGCATCTGTGTGTATTGTGTATGATAATACCACTGCTGAGACCACAGTTGTAAGAGTGGTCTCATTTGCATTCATAGGATATGAGAACCATGAACCAAAGGTGAGCAGTTCTGATACCCTAAGAATGTAAGTGAGACCACTCTTATTACCATAGTAGTGGTCTCAGCGGTGGTATTAATAAATTATTGATTGTGATGCAATAAAAAGTATATTAAAATAAAAAACTTCCCTAGAAGTGCCTGATTCAAAGGCAGCTGTGCATGAGACACTCTTCATGGAATAACGGTGCCTCACGCACAGTGATCGTAACCATGCATACTTTTTGCACGCACATGCATACAGAAAATCAGAATGACACCAGAAATTTCACACTGGCTTAAAAAAACTATGAAATCACTGATCAGTGACAGTGATGATCTGAGTCCTCAGAGGCTGGCTTGGCAGGCTTGGAGAAATGAGAGAGAGAGGGAAGATAAGCAAGTCAGCAGCTCAGCAGTCCTCTCACATAAGCGGAGCCCAATGTGATGAGCGTATGGGACGATTACTGTCCACATGTTTGCCAGTGCTGCCAGCTAGTCCCTCAGATTTTCCCACTAACCACTCACAATCACACATGCTAATGGTCTTTCAACATAGCATCTTTTTGTGAGTGGTAGTGAGGTGAGGTGGTCAGCAATCAGCTTCGTTATCATCCGTCAACTTAATGAGCTGTCTGGGACATTCCAGTTTGGTGCTGTTTATTTATGAAAGCTGCCAGTAGTGCAAGCAGTTTAATCTGAGTTCCTTCAGGTATATAACTGTTTTTTTTCATATAAGTGTTGGATCAATCAGGTTGGGTCAGGTGGTGGGAGGGAAGTTAGCACCACACAAATGGCCCAAACATAAGTGGGCTAGCTGGGACTTGGAGGTCTTGGCTCATCACTAGAAGTTGTGCTGCTGAAACTGGTGGGGAGAAAAAAGCAGGGTGAACATGATAAGAGTGGACATGGTCAGGGAGTGGAGGAAAAGTGGTGAGAACTTGAAGGGCCATTCTGGAAGCAAGTAAATCATACTTCAGAAGATCACCAAGAGTAACAAACACAAGAGACAGATGGTTTTGTAAGGAGGTAAAGAGGGTGGTGAGGGCCAGAAAAGCGCGTTCACTAATTACAAGAATCACCAAACGGAGAAGTGGAGTGAGTACCAAAGCAATATGAGGAAGGCCAAAAAGGTTGTCAGGAGTGCAAAGACAGACACAGAACTATGAATTGCTGAGGGGTCAAGGGATGTGAAAAGAATTATTCAGTACATCTGGAAAAAGGAAGATGCGTGAGGAATTGTTGTGATAGTGGGGGAGGGTAGTAGAGGATGACGAGTAGAAGGCAGCAGTTTTGAATTACTACTTCTGCTCAGTATTCATTTTGAAGGACAGCAGGCCACCAGAAAGTGGAATTAAGGCAGCAGCAAGAGTTATTTCAGGAAATGAAGTGGATAGAGGTTACAGTAGAAAGAGTAGAAAATGGCATGCTGTCCTAGTGGTAGTCGTAGAAAAGTTTCTCAGTACTGGGGTATACCTGGGTATACTGAGGCAGAATGAGGCAGAATCACATTACAGTCAATGCATATTGTAACCTGAGTGCCACAGTGGTACCTCAAGGTACCTCCAGGTAGGCAACTTTTAGATAACTACCACTATAGATAAAGTACTAGAACCAGACGTAATGTACCTGAAAGTGCTCAGGGTGTGATGTTAGAACTGGCTGAGCCCCTGGACAGCTATTCAATACCTCACTGTGGTCTGGGTGGTTCCTAAGAATTGGAAGACAGCAGACATAGTCCCACTCCATAAGGGAAGGGAAAGGGAGGACTCAGGGTATTACAGACCCGTCAGTCTTATCTCCATTGTAGGTAAACTGATGGAGACACTAGTCAAGTAAAACCTTATGACATACCTGGAAAGCAATGGGCTTCAGGATAGTAAACAGTATGGGTTTGTGGGAAGGAGGTCTTGCCAAACTATCTTGAAAATATTCTTTATCTGGGTTATAATGGCAGTAGGTTTGCTTCACTTTGACTTCTATAAAGCATTTGACTCTGTGTTGTACACAAAACTGTTGAAGAAGTTAGAGGACTTAGAGTAGGAAAGGTGCTAATAAGGTGAGTGGGAAACTGGTGGGGGGCAACAGGGTGGTGGTTAATGAGGTCAAATCAGGTAATAGAGAGGTCACAGGTAAAGTGCCACAGTATAGATTCTAGGACTTGTCCTTTTCAATATGTTACTCAGTGACATAGGGGAAGGTATAGAGGGCAAGATACTGTATGTCTCTTTTCAGATGACACAAATCTTTGTAGCAAAGTAGACAGTGAAGAAGGGCTGAAGAAGTTGCAAAGAGACATACAGTAGCTATCTTAGAGAGATGATCCAAAGTATAGCAGTTGAGATTCAGTGCCATAAAATACATGGTAATGCACATAGGAAGAGGAATCCTAGGATGGAATACTGGATGGGAGGAGGTCAGGTTGACCACTACTACAAAGAAAGAGACCTGGAAGTCATCATAAATAACTCCCTCAGACAAACGAGTCCATGCAAAGGTCTACAGTTACAGTAAGACAACCAGAATGTTGTGGTGCATTGGGAGGGACTTGATAGTAGGAGGATGGAGGGATATTGCCCCTACAAATGTCACTGGTAGACCCCATCTGAAATACTGTGTGCAGTTCTGGAGTCTGCACCTGAGGAAAGATAGGTATAGATTGGATTCAGTACAGGAAAGGGACAAAAAAGATTCAGGGCCAACAGGGAAGATCCTATGAAGAGCAACTGTGGGTCTTTGCTGGAGACCAGAAGGGAAAGGTGTGACATGACTGAGACCCTCAGGTTCCTAAGAGGAAAACTATAGTGAACTGTGATAATCTATTCAATAACAGCCCTGTTGAGGTATGCCTTGGACTCTTATCCCAAAGTTCACCCCATTCTCCTATATTGCACCCATATCAGCATATTTCCTTATGGAATGGGGTGAATATAAGGCCCGAAAATCTCAAGGCACACAGGGGCACTTGTCAATGTCTATGGGGTAGGGTGAGGTGAAATGGTGTGAGCGTTATGGCCGAAGAAGCAAAGGCACACCCCAGTCCCTGTCACTCTCTGCAGGGTGGGGCTGGGGTCGGCGTTAGTTCACTACTTCACTGCCAATCCTATTGTGCAGCTCTAATTCCTGCATTACCAATGCCAGTGTCAGCAAGCCAACATTCAGCATTGACAAATGCTTGTTTATATGAGGGTCCATCAATGTAAAAGGTTAGATTTAGAGACTTATGTCGGACTGCAGAGGTTTATTCACTGAAATAACCTTAGGAAATACAAGACGACTTATAGTAGGGTGTGTTTATAAGCCACTAAATCTACAATGGTTGGCTTGGAAGATTCAGTAAATATGGTGGAAGTCCTTAAAAAAAGGAATTGGTTTTGTTATGTGACATAAACCTAAATTGATTAGGCCTGACATTACCAAATACAAAAACGTATTGCAAAAAATTAATGTAGAACAGGTAATCAGGGAGGCAACAAGAGAGAATAACAGAATGGGAGCATGCTCACTGATCGACTGGGTGTTGGTAAATGATTCAAAATTTTGGAAGGGCTGGCCCGGTGGCACTGAGGGTTAAGGCACTGGATGCCACGCCTTGTGTTACACTGGTGACCAGTGTTCAGGAGTGAGCACAGTCCACTGAGGGTCAGCAGGGGAGGAGAAGAATTGAGCATCCTAGGGACAGCTCTCTTTCTCCGGGCGACCAGTTGTCGGTGCATGCCTGGCCCCTTGTGGAGGCACACTGATGCTGCAGACAATGGGTCAGAGGCAGGGCAGATGTCTGATGGAGAGCGTGTGTGGTACCTTCGCTGGCGTCCTTGCATGCTTCGCCTCTGAGGGGAGAAAAAATAGGTGGAAAGAGCTCACAGTGGATGATGGAGGGAGCTCACATGCCTCTTCCCTCGAATAGCCACAGCACCGACCCCTGTACTGCATCTGGTCTTCAGTGGGACTGGGCCCCCCCCACCACGCCGACCCCACCAGGGGGTAAGCCCTGGGGGTAGCTAGTCAGTGTCAGATGGTGGACGTTGGGGGACAGGACTGGTGCTCCCTCCTGATAGCCAGGGACGTGAAACAGGAGTGAAAAAAAAAATTTCATAAGTGTGGGAACATTATTCAATTCGGTCAGTGATCATGCATCAGTGTTCTGTGTATGGAGTAACAAGAGACAAAAATGATGGAGCAAGGTGATAACCTCAAGGCTAATTAATGAAGCAGTTACTGAAGATGAAGGCTGATTTTAATGAAGTAAACTGGAGAGTGCTGGATAGGTTTGAAGACCCAAAGCAAGTGTTAGAGTTCTTTTGGGAAGAATATAAACACATTTGGTGCCATTGTGGTTACTCAGATGGCAGTATCACAGTGATGTCTGTGACTGGAAATTAAAGAGCTCAAGAGGATCCAGCACAGGACCACCAAGCTGATTAGCAGTGTAGGAGGAGAGAGCTACGAGCAGAGATTTGAATACCCTAGTTATACATGTATGCCGATCGAACACCAACACCTCTACCATGAATGACAGTACAGTGACACAGCGATGAGTCACTGTAATGTCATTGTGGGACCCTGGCTCTGCTTTCTCAGGGTCTTGCACTGCCTTCCCTAATGAACTCCGACTCAGAGTTGATTATATTAATTACAGGGGGTGCATGGGGGCAGAGCCTCCCCGCATAGAAATGAAGTGTTTTCGGATGGATTTCTGCTGACCACAGTTGAGGTCAACATAAATCCGTCGCTTTAACATTGCCTGACAAAATATTTGTCAAACTGGCATTGTAGAGCTGTTATACACCATAATGAAGAAAAAGGCGGCCAAGAGGGGTATGATTATGGTGTTCTAGATAATAAGGGATCAGAAAGGGTGGCATATACTGTAAACAGATGCATGAGCTGCTGAATACAAGCAGAATAAGAGGATGTGCATTTAAACTGAGGGGCAGGGCAGAATTAGGGACTCACTAGAAAGCATTACTTCACACAGAGAGAATGGTTGGGGAAGGAGGAAGAAGCCCGTGTTGGTAAGTGCAGTGGCGGCATGGACAGAATGAACTCTTGGCCAAAATAGAAGCTGGAGGCGATGAGCGAGCAGTGGCCAATCAGGTCACTGCAAATGGAAGCACGTGACTTTTAAGCACGGCCAGGCTAATTAAAAGCCAGGCAGGGAGAGATGGAGAGACAGTCAGGGAAGGAGGAAGAGGGCTCCGTGTGGGGCCAGGACACAGAAAATTTCCCTCCCTCCCCGACTCACACTGTCTCTCTATTAAATTGGGAATAGATTACTCCCCGAGTCCACTCGGAACCAATAGGAGTGATCAGAAGGAGGAGTGAAGTTGGGTGCTGGAGCGTCAGGGGCATGGTCAGAGATGGTCGAGTGTGGGCTATGCTGGAAACAAGGTACTGTAATGATTGAATGTGGGGCATTTATCCAGCATTCAGAGAGACTAGGAAGTCAACATAGCAAGGCTCTGAGGGGCTGACTAAGGTGCTTTGCACCGTCTTCAGGAAACAAGGAAATGGGGACCTAATTGACAGTTAAATGATCCGGGACTCTGTGTAATGATTTGTGATACTGACAGCATTACAGTGAAACAGATAAGCTTGCATTAGGGAGGGGGAGCTGCACGGTATAAAATTCTGTCTTTTGGAGGCTTCATTGTAAGGCTAACAATCTTGATTTGAAAGGGGATAACTGTGAAACTGACAACGATTATAGTGAAGTAGGTAAGCTTGCATTAGGAAGGGGTAACTGCAAGGTATAAATCTCTATCTGTTGTGGCATCATTGTTCAGGTTGACACTCTTGGTTAAAAAGGGCTAACTGTGAAACCGACTACGGCCATAGTGAAACAGATACGTTTGTTAGGAAGGAAAACTGCCTGTAAATGGTATAACTTCCAACTGTTGGTGGCTTCATTGCTCATGCTGACAGTCTTGGTTGAAGTTTTAACTGTAGCGAGGTTAAAGATTTAAGCTGCAAGAGGTTTAGTGAGGTTTATTGAAAATTGATGTTTAAGTGTTCAAGGGTTGAAGGTCACAGGCAATAGCTGATTGATGTCTTTAACATCCACAAGATTTAAAAGCCCTTAGGAGACAGCTGGATTGTCATAGAAATTACTTTGCCAGGGCACTGGTTTAGATCCAGCCTGTATGGCTGGGGCTAAGTAGACCTTGAGTTTTTAGCTAGGGAGCTGAGGCTTGAACCAGGAACATGGTGTACAGAAGGGCACAGGGATGGGGAATCTGGTTGAGAGAAATACAGTGGCAGGTGGTGGAAAGGCCAGTGGGGGGCCACAACAGGGGAAGAGGCAGTGGCAAAATAAGGGGGGAGGGGAACAGGGCAGAAGGGGAAATGGTGGGGGGAGGATTGTGTGGTGCAATAACTGTGGAGCAGTTTTGTTCATGAACACCTTGTGGAGGTTGATGGAGTGCCCAGTTTGTCAGAGGCTGAGGAGGCTGGAGGCTGAGATGGCAAGGCTAAAAAGGGAAGTATACTGGGCAAGGAGGGATATGGAAAAGCAAACCACTGGAGATGTTCAGGAGGAGGGCAGGAGGCATGGGGACATAAGGATGAAGGGGTGGAGAGGGCAAGCCACACTGGGGCCGGGGAGGGTTCCAGGATAGGAGGAAGAGGTACAGTGCAAAATTGCAAATGAAAGGGGGGATAGATACACATCGGGCTCAAATAGGTACTGGATCTTCTCAGAGATGATAGAGCAGGAGGAGGAAGTTGTAGGGAACAGGGAGCAGGACCGCAGTGGGTGGTCCATGGCCAGAGGGGGCCTTGACAGGAGGGTGTGAGAGGAGAACAACAGAGGGAGTACTCTGAAGCTAAGTAAGAAAAATGTGGGGAGACCAAGGGAAACTTGGAAAAGTGAAATATGAGAAAAGGGCAAGGAAGAAGAAAGAACCACCTAGGTATGGAGGGAGCAGGACAGCCACTGGGGAGAAATGCAGCAATCAGAGTAGGGAGGAAGATATTGACACTGCAAGGGTGGAGAGGAGTTGCCGCTGGGGGTGGGCAAGCAGAGAGGCTAGGGCAGATGAGTTGGGGAAGGGAACATGTACAGGGTAGCAAAAGAAAGCACTGGTGACACTGTGGCTGAGGTGGAATCAGAGGGAAGCAGGAAGGGAAGGAGTACAAGGAGTAGGTGCAGGAAAGGACAAAGGAGGCTGAGGGGCATGCGGTAATGACATGGGGCGGGGAAGGGAAGAAGGATCAGGGTAAGGGGCCGGGGGGGCTGCTATGACAGGGCAGGTAGACAACACAAGGTTGACTAGGGGGCAGAGAGCAATGTCACAAGCAAGACAGAACAAGGAGGGGGTCAAGGTGCTGCTGGCTGGCAACTCACTCTTAAAGGGTGTCAAGTAGGGTGGCAGAAAAAGGATATGGGTTGAATACTTGCCTGGGATAACAATATCGGAGGTTGCGCACCATATTCCCTCTTGGGGTGGGGACCAGGACAAGGATTCACATCTAGTGTTCACTTGGGGACTAATGACCTGGCGGGTAATAGTCTTATGGAGGTGCAAGCAAGATTTAGGGCCTTAGCTAGATTTTGCGAAAGGTTGAACTTCAAATCTCTATCCTTCTCACAGGTACTGCAAGTGCCAAGAGCTAGTACTGAGAGGAAGCAATTAAGGATACAGGAGCTTAACAGCTGGCTAGCGGAATGGTGTGCACAGGTGGGGTATGGGATGATTGGGGAATAGGGCCAACTTGGGAGGATGAAAGCCTCTTTTCCACGGACAGGTTACACCTCAACAGAGAGGCGACCATACTGAGGTGTCGGATGGGGAGTTTTCAAAAGGAATTTAATTTATGTTTAAACTGAGCATGGGGGTTCTGGATGTAAATCACACCATACCACAAATGAGTTGGGGGCCCAGTACCCCCTTAGGAAAACATTAAACAAGGTGCTGGCAAGCAGGAGGGAGAAAGAGGGGAAAGTTGGTGTGAGGGTTGGTGGTGAGCATGGAGTTTGGCATATAAAATGGAGGAACTGATAGCCATTATTGCACATGACAAGTTAGACATTATAGCGATAACTGAGACTTGGTGGACGGACCTCCACATGTGGGAGACAGCTATACCAGGCTTCAGGCTGTTTAGGAAGGACAGGAAGAGGGGGTAGCAGTTTACATCAAAGAAGACATACAGGTTACTGAGTGGCCGGGAGGACAGCGGGCTATGGAACTTGTGTGGGTGAAGCTATACAGGCGGGTGGGGAATACTTGAGGCTGGGGTCTTATATGAGACCACCTCACAGGGGAAGATCAGGACAGGGTGATGCTCTAGGATATTGAAGGATGGCTCTCAAGGGGGATATATTACTGGTAGGTGATCTAAACTTACCAGACGTGGAATGGGCCATCCCTGAAGCAGCTTCAGCAAGAAGTAGGGAGATAGAGGACGGGCTGAGTGGGGTGTTCCTGAAACAGATGGTCGTGGAGCCTATCGGGGAGCAACCTGCTAGATGTGGTCTTGATGAATGAGGAGAATGTGGAAGAGATGGTGGTAGGAGAAAAACTAGGGAAAAGTGACCACAGGACTGTTGGGTTCAAGGTGAGGGCAGGGAGGATGGGGACCCGAACCAGCACAACGGTGCTGGACTTTAGGCGGGCAGACTTGACAAATTAAGAAGGCTGGTGAGGGGCAATGGAAGGATTAGGGGATATAAATGACACAGATGAACTCTGGGTAGCTATCAGGGACCAGACCTGGGAGGCCACACAGGCATCCATCAAAGGTGTCAGGAAGGGGGCTAGAAGCAGGAAGCCACTTTGATTTAGTAGGGATGTAGCAAGGGTGGTAGGGGATAGGCAGAGGGCATTCAGGAGATACAAGAGTTCTCAGGGGAAGGGGGGCAGGGAGGTTTACAGGCAGGTGAGATGACTAGCAGGAAAGTTCATTAGAAGGGCTAAGTGGAAGCATAGAAACATGGAAACAGAGACTTTGATGGCAGATAAGGACCGCTTGCCCACCTGGCTGCCCATTTCTCTACCTACTGGATATGCTGCAGATCCTAGTTAACCAACAGCCTATTTCTTCCTACCTCCTACAAGAATTACCTTATGTCTGTCCCATGCATTCTTGAATTTCCTCACTGTTTTGATCCCACAACCTCCTCAGGAAGGTTCCATGCATCCACCACCCAGTCTGTGAAAAATGCTTCCTCACATTGTCCCTGAGCCGTCCCCCTCTATCTTCAAATTGTGTCCCCTTGTTCTTGCACATCTCTTTTCTGAAAGATGCTACTCCCTTGAACTTTGTTGATTCCTTGAGGTACTTAAAGTTTCTATCATGTCCCCCCTTTCCTCAAGGGTATACATATTCAGCTCCTTTAGTCTCTCCTCATATGGCTTCTGTTGCAGACCCTACACCATTTTAGTTGCCCTCCTCTGACTGTCTCCATCCTGTCTATGTCCTTACGGAGATGGGGTCTCCAGAACTGGATGCAGTACTCAGATGGGGTCTCACCAACTGTCTGTACAGAGGATGACAACTTCCTGTTTTCTACGGTGATGCCTCTCCTATACATCCAAGTATTCCCCAGCCATCCTACTACCTTCTCACATTGCTTGCTAACCTTTAGGTCATCTGATATGATTACCCCAGGTCCTTTTCCATTTTTGTTGTTATACTACCACCCCCATTGTGTACTCTTCCCCTGGGTTTTTGTTTCCCAGGTGCATTACTTTGCACTTCCTTGCATTGAATCCAATCTGCCATATTTCTGACTATTCCTCCAACCTTGCCAAGTCCCTTCTCATCCTTTCCACCCCCCCTTGTATATCAACCATGTTGCAGATCTTTGTGTCGTCTGCAAAGAGGCATACTTTTCCTTCCAGTCCCTCAGCAATGTCACTTACAAAGACATTAAAAAGGACTGGACTCAGTACCAAACCCTGCGGTATCCCACTAGTAAGCCCCTTTCTTCAGAGTGGACTCCGTTTACTATTACCTTCTGTGTCCTGTTGTCCAGCCAATGCTTCACCCAGGCTACCACCCTGGGACCCAATCTCAGGCTGGCTATTTTGTTTATTACTCTTTTGTGTGGGACTGTGTCAAATGACTTGCTAAAGTCAAGGTAGGCCATGTTCACAGCCCCTCCATGGTCTATAACTTTGGTCACCCAGTCAAAGAAATCTATTAGATTCATCTGACATGACCTTCCTGCTGTTAATCCATGTTGCCTTGGGTCCTATGCCCCACTGGCCTCCTGGTACTCAACAATTCTTTCCTTTAGAAGTGATTCCATCATTTTCCCTACTACTGAGGTCAAACTGACAGGTCTGTAGTTTCCTGTCTCTATTTTGCTCCCACTTTTGTGAAGAGGAATCACATGCGCACTCCTCCAGTCCTCGGGAAACACACCATCCTCCCATGACTTGTTAAAAAGGGTAGTCAGTGGTGTCACTAGTTCTCCCCTTAATTCTTTCAGAATTCTGGGGTGAATTCCATCAGGCCCCATTGCTTTGTCCACCTTCGGCTTTGGGAGTTCTTTCAGAACCCTTTCTTTTGTGAAAGGACTGGGATCGACCCCCATCCAGAGTACTTCTACTGATTGGATTAGGTACTTCCCTCTCTTCTGTTGTGAATACTGAGCAGAAGTATTCATTCAGTATCCTTAGTATTCACTGTCCCTCTCTACCAACTCACCGTCCCTTTATTCAGCCTCACTATCCACGGAGGAAAGGATAGCAAAACAGGCCAGGAGAGGAAAAATACATTTTTATTGTACATGGGGAGAGAAGGAAGGCTGGTCAGAGGATTTAAAGGCTAAGAGGGGAAGGAGGGGAGCACTTGGAGGAGGACGGGGAGAAATCAGAAGACCCGAACAGGTATTTCTGCTCTGTATTTATGGAGGAAGGAGGGGTAGAGGGCCAGAATTGAAAAGGAGGGGGGGGTAGCACAGGGATGGTATCAGATCCCTTCACCACAGAGGGAGTTAGGGAGGAATTAGCCAGGGTGAAGGTGGACAAGGCCATGGGGCTGGATGGCCTGCATCCAAGAGTGATTTGTGAACTAAGAGAGGAGCTTGTTGCCCCACTGGCGAGGCTGTTCAACTTGTCTCTGGACACCAGTAGAGTGCCAGAGGACTGGAAAAAGGTGATGGTGGTACCAATCCGCAAGGGGGAAGAAGGGATCGAAGGGAAAACTACCGCCCCATCAGCCTAACTGCTGTAGTGGGGAAGGTCATAAAAGCACTCATTGGTGAAAGGGTAATGAAGTACCTGGAGATGAATGGACTGCTGGATGACAGACAGTATGGATTCACTAGGGGCAAGTCATGCCAGTCCAATTTAATAGAATTTTTCGACTGGGTGACGCAGGTAGTGGATCAGGGGGTATGTTGGATATAGCCTATTTGGATTTCAGTAAGCCCTTTGACACCATCCCCCATAGAAGCCTGGTCAACAAATTGGATAGCATAGGGGTTGGGGTCAATATAACAAAATGGGTACAAAACTGATTGGCAGATAGGAGTCAGAGGGTGGTAGTGAATGGAGTATACTCAGGGTTTGGGCAGGTGAGGTGGAGTTCCCAGATCAGTGCTGGGGCCCTCCTGTTCAATATCTACAAATGAGACATTGCAGACAGACTGAAAGGGAGGGTGGCCCACTTTGCAGATGACACGAAAATCTGTAACAGAGTTGACTCCCCGGGGGCGGGGTAGAGGACATAAGAAGGGACCTAAGAGTACTGGAAGAGTGGGCAGAGACCTGGCAGCTAAAATTCAACATCAAGAAGTGTGCTGTTATACACCTGGGTCACAGGAACCAAAGGGCCGAGTACATGCTGGGAGGAGAGAGAAGGTGACAGAGGACGAGAGGGATCTGGGGGTAACAGTCTCCAGCAACCTCAAGGTAGGGAAGCAATGTTCAAAGGTGGTTGGGAGAGCATATGGGATGCTGGCAAGTATCGGCAGGGGGTTCACCAGTAGGTGTAAGGAGGTCCTGGTGCCCCTGTATCAGGCCCTGGTGAGGCCACACCTCGACTGCGGTGTCCAGTTTTGGAGGCCTTACCTGTGCAAGGCTATAGACTCAGTCAAAGGGTTCAGTGCAGGGCAACCAAGATGGTGCAGGGGATGAAGGGCAAACCATACGAACAGAGATGCAAGGAGTTGGGATATATACAATGGAGACAAGAGGAGGAGACATGATCAAGACTTTTAAATATGTCAAAGGGATGAACAAGGAGGCCCAGGGAAGTTATTCCATAGGAAGGAAAGAAACATAACAAGGGGCATGGACTGAAACTCTGGGGAGGGGGGGCAGTTCAGGAGCAATATGAGAGGTCAATCTTTCATGGAGAGGGTGGAGAAGAAATGGAATAGGCTTCCGGAGGAGGTGGTGAATTCAGAGATCATAAAGGGATTCAGTACCACTTGGGACAGACACATGGGACTAAGGGGAAGTGGAGGGTGTCTCAAGATCTGGTAGGTAGGGCTAGGGGGGGTAAGGGGCAGACTGGATGGGCCGGGAGGTCCTTTTCTACTGTCACCTTCTATGATTCTAGGATTCTGTGATATGTGGATTAGCCCACTTGGTAAGTTGAAAACCTGCCCTGTTCAGGCTTTCAGATGTGGACTAGGTATATTCCTTAGGAAGAATGGCATTAAGGGTTGCACAGCGAACGAGAAGACTCCAACTGTTAAATACGGCTGTGTGTCCAGAATTAACTTGGTGTAGTCACTGCCGTGTGGCAGGAGGGAGGGACATGAGGACCAAAGTCCTTCCTATGTTAATATGTAACCATATCCTCTCACATGGGAGGAGGCATCCATCATCTTAGTTCCCACCAGCCTGCTGCAATGTTCCAGAAATGGGGTATGACTCTAGAATGCTAGTTTGGCAAGCAGCTCCTTTTGCTGCTGCAGTAATGGGTTGGCCCATCTGTAGGGGTTTTAAAGAAAGTTTGGCACTTTGGGGGGAAATGTAGGAAAACATGAAGTTTAGGCACCTCTCAGCTGACAAGTTATACAATTTCTGTTTTTCTGTTCCTTTTTATTCTTTTTTGCTAGATTAATTTCTATAAAACAGGATGCTTGTCCCCATACTGTATATCTACTCCTGCTGTTTAACAAGAACATAATAAACCTTGTTTTTTACATTCTTAAAAAAATGGAAATTTGGGCATGTGTGAAATCTGTTTAAAACACCTCAGTGGAATACTTCTTGTGCTTATTTTGAAACACTCATATTTGATTCTTATTTAGTGTATTTTTAATGTTACTTTTCCTGTCCAGTATTCATTTTTTGATAACTTATGACAAATAAATGGTAGCTACATTAGTCCAGTTGATGATGTAATATATACAGTATATATATATATATATTATATATATATATATATATATATATATATATATATATATACATATATTTTTTTAGGTGATACCATTTATTGGACTAATAAAATTTGACTGTTAGTCCAATAAAAGGTACCACCTGCAACATTTTTATTACTTATGTGTTCCAAAGTCTAGTGACATCAACTACAGATGTGAAACTGATAAGTAATTCAAAACTGAATATGGGGGGGGGGGGAATAGCAGCTTAAACATGGGACCACAAATACGGGAAAAATAGAACAATTCCAAAACATACACATGATCTGATTTGATAAAAAATTATTTTTATACATGAAACAAACGTTAGAGGTAAAGACCTCTGCTTTCAATAAGAATGCTTTGTTTCTCACTTAAACATGACAAGACAAACATTCAATTACACATAACATTAAAACATTGAAAGCATCATCATTATTGTACAGTGCAAGAGGAGTTCATTTTCAACAGTTACAAGATACCCCATAGGGACTTTCTTACAGCTGACTGAAATTCTTTCACAGAATTTTTAACTTTTATATCACTAGGAATTGAGTTCCATGATTCAGCCAAGCTAAATTGTAGCACCGTATCTCCAAATTTATTATAGACTCGTGGACAACAAATTATCATCTGATAGCTAAATAAATATCTTGAATTAGTTTGGCCACTCAGTAACACCAAATATTTCAGAGGATGTATAGTTTTGGAATGTAACAATTTAAAACACCATGACCACCAGTTTCGTTGTGTTTTATCTTCTGGGTTTAACCAATTCAGTAATTGGTAAACTAGACAATGATGCATGCCAAATTTGCTAGAATGTGCGTATCTATCCAATCTATAATATGCTTGATCAATTTTCTTTTATGCAAGTTTTGGGGTATTCCTGTATACAAACCTTCCATAATCTAAAACTGGAACAAGTAGTTGCTGTGTTAACTTTAATTTACAGGGATTTATGTAACTCTAAAAATTGATTAGGGTTTTGCTCATAAAAGTGCTAAATCTTTGTGAAAATGCATAGCTCTTGCCTCACTGTGTTTAACAAACACAGCACTTCTAGAAAATCTGTATAAATACATTCTGTACAGTTAGTATAGTCCCAAGAAAAAAACCTGCTAATCAATTATTTAAAACCCTGATTTAGCCTCTTTTGTGAGACTGAGATCCTTCTGAGATCTCCCAATTTCTTTTTATTTTCTTTACAGTCAGATTAATGTGCTCTACATATGACAGTTTCCTATCGTACAGTGAATATTAAACTCATTTCCTCCATAGTGTCTATATGAGTTGAACGTTCTATGTTTAACATTATTCAAAATGGCCCTCTCTAGCTGAATGGGTCTTCACACAAGCACAAAAAAATAAATTTACTAACAGGCAGACTCCATGGCACTGAGCAATGGGGCATTGCTGTGGCACACTGGTGACCTGGGTTCATGCCCCAAAGCCTGGACGTCAGGAGTGGAGACCAGCGGGGAGGGTGTTAGAACATCCCTTGGATGCTTCCCTCCTGAGAAGTGGGTGGGCCATACTGGACAGCTTGATAGGTGGCTCTTGGAGGTGGCCAGTGGCAACATTCTAGGTGGTGTGGGCCTCGACATGCTGCTGAACATCCCCACCCCCAAGACACCACTGTGGCCATATGATTTTGGGAGGTGGGGGGTCCCAGAAAAGCAGAAAATCACCTGCCTGGCTGAATGGATGAAAGCCACCACATTCCCCTTGCTGCAGGCAGCCTCACAGCCCCCTCTGATCCCTCAGCCCCCCTCCCCCCACATTCCTGGTCAAGGCAGCAGAACACTCTCTCCCCTCCTCTGCCCCCATGGAGGGGGACTCCCTGGCAGGGATAAGCCAGGTCTATCAGGATGCAGGATGAATAGGGGATGGAGACGATGGTGACAGGGGATGGCCCAGTGGGTAGGGATTAACAATGAGCTGCACAAAGGAGTGGCTGGTTAGGGTCAGGGTAGGAGCAAAAAAAAAAAAAAACCCAAAACCCTCAAAAACAATTTTATTAAGAAATGTAAAAACTCAAAGTTTCTGTTCCTTTTAAAGAGTGCATTTCTGGTACTCACCTCCCCACCCCAGAAGTATCCTTAGGGCCCCCCCCAACTTACGGGCTAGATAAAAAAATGTTTCTAGTAGCAGGATTTAGGAAGAGCAAGGAACATGTTTTGGCTCTATGGAGCCGAGCCTGATCCTTCCCTTCCCTATTGAGCACTGCCCCTGCGCTAGCACATTTTGTAGCTAACAGCCTTCAAGGGCCTTTTTAATTGAGCAGTGGCCTTGATTAGTTCCAATCAGGCCATTAAAATCTCAAAATTAGTCTTTAAAAGAGAGGCCCTATTGAAGTCAATGGAGCGCATCCCCATACTCCCCTGATTATTACATCCCAAAACGTGCTATGCAGCGATGGCGCTCTTAATAGGGAAGTGGAAGGAATCAGGCTCTCAACTTCACAAAGCCAAAATACAATCCCATCCCTTCCTATGCCTTGCTGTTAGAAATTTTTTTTATCCAGCTTGCAAGTTGAGGGGCCTAAGGATCCTTCTGTGGTTCTGGGGGGCAGTTTTAGAAAGGGCGTGAAAGGTGCTCTTTAAAGTAAGTTTATCACTTTGAGAAGACTTTGAAAAACATAATTATGTAGAGTCAGTTTAGCTTACATTGAAAAGGCTTTCTGTATTTCTCTTCTTTTTTTGTAACCAGCCTCTCAACCCTTGCCCTGGTTTGAGTCCAGTTACTAAGGAGTTAACTTTAGAGGACATCGACAGAGAATTGTGCCTGTAAAATTGCAGGCTGCAGCTCCTCTGCAGTGGACTGCTGAAGCATTTGATTGACAGGCAGGCACACGTGTTTATTTGGGGCCCTGTGGGGACAAAGTATAAAAGTGGGAGCTAGAGAGCAGAGAGTTAGTCTTGGATGTAGCAGCATGAGAGGAGAGTCACATAAAAGAGACTGAGAGAGAGAGAGAGAGAGAGAGAGAGAGAGAGAGAGAGAGAGACAGAGAGGAGAGAGAGAGAGAGAGAGACTCCTAGGCTCTACATACCCTTCAGGGTAACAAAAGGTGCTGTTACCCTTAGCTGTGGAAGTAGGCCGTTGAAGCAATGTAGAGAACAGGTATGTGATAACAGAATCAAGTAAAAGCTGAGAAGAAAGCACAGATTTGGGGCCTTTTAGATATAAGGAAGAAGATTCTTGAGAAGTGAAGGATTCCCCTTAAGGAAGCTGCTTGAGGGCATTGTCAGCCTACTTCAGGTTCCAACGTTGTTGAAGAACAGTGTCCTGAGGCCATGTGACCATGAAGCGGTGAGGCCAAGAGAACTCCTACATCAGCAGTCATTGAGTAGCTCCTGTTGTGGAGGCCACAGATGTGTGCTAGGCTCCACCGAAGTATGTTTTCTCTGCACAGAGAGCTCCCAGAAAGTTTGCCCTCTGTGAGCTGGAAATGAGTGTAGGATTTAAGGGGGACTGGAAATGATGTTGTGAGGTACTGTCGGGGGAGGTAGATCTAGAGAAATCTTGTTGGGCCTGGAGATGGTGGCAGTGTCCCATATTTGAGCTGTGACTTAGGTGAGCCTGTGGGTTTGGTTTGCCCAGAAGGAATAGTGCAGCAGCCCATAATGTGCAGAGCTGCGGGAGAGCATGAAAGACCTAGGCATTGCTACGGTGAGGTGGGAAGAATGGCTGACAGTTCAGCAGGATTGTAAAGGGGACAGTGCAAGTTCTGTTTAGTCTTCTATGCTAGCCAGGTCCTTCAGTGTTTGAGGTAGTCGTTAAATGCAAACTGTCGGCCTGAAGAGTTGTCTCTAACGGTGGGGATAACTGTTGCTCCATTCAGGGCAGATGGAGTTAGGAGTGGATGACCATGGGCGGAACGATATGTTGTAGGTGGCCCTAGGGTCTCACTGAAGTCCCACTGGTACTGTTACAGATAGCAAAGATTTAAGTGATGGGGCATCACACCAGGAAGTGAGGAAGTCCTTAGGATCTGGTATAGTGCATGGGGATGAGAGTCCCAGTTCCTCATTGAAGGTCTCAGTTACAGCAAACTGATTAGCATTCTTCTTAGATGGATATGGTCGTGCAGAGTAATTAGAATGTATCATCCAATAGTCATGTGGAGTGTACTGTGTCCAGTATGTGACACCTTGTAAGGTGGGTATTGGGAGGAGCAGATAAGTGAGCAATATGAAGAGAGATACAGAACTCAGAAAAATGTTACGGTAACTAAGAGGCAGCTGGGATCCTATAGCAGGAAACCTTGCCAGTAGCCATATAAATGTTCAGTGCACATGTGCTCAGGAGTGAGTAGCTGTAATGCTATAGCGTATTAGCACATAGCACAATGTCTCTCATTGTATTTGTTTGTGTCTTGTTAAATCATGTTTTGATTGAAGGGATACAGACTGTGTAATGTCGGTACCCTGATTCAGGGACCCTTAGGATATATGCCCCAAAGCAAAGATCCCTGGGGATGTTGTCAATAAAAATTCAGAATTGCTTGACTCTAAGCTGGGTGTGAACACTGAAATTCTTAATCATAAAAATATTATGTGTAAAATGTAATGCCCTTGGGGTCCCCAACGCTATTGCCCTAATCTCCTGATAAGTTTAGAACCTTGGCTATTTCCTTACCTTGAGGGATGGTGTCCATAGTACCAGGTATCTGAGAGTCAGGTTAAATTTTATTCTTCATTACACAGTTTATCTACAGGAAATGGGAATCTTTTCCCCTGCAGTTAATCTACTGCTGTTTTAATCCTCTGTAGAAGTTACAATCCATGTTTGTGACATCATAATCCAGTCACAGCAACAAACTGTGATGTCACAAATACATAATTATAACTTCAGCAAAGGATTAATCAACAGACGAGAATGAACTATAAGGGTCTCAGACTCTATTTCCTTTCATATTAACCTAGTAATGAAGAGCAAAGGGAGGACAAGCAGACAGCACAGAAAATATCAGCTGAATGTCAGTGTCAGTGACTCAGCGGGTAGCACACTCACCTCTGAGGCTGGGAGATCAGAAGGCTGTGGGTTCAATCCCACACCAGGCACTTGGATTAATATCCCAATACTGACACTGTAGTGCAGCATGAGGAGGGTGCTGCACTCGAGGTCCCATCTGCCTGTTCTGGTGGTAGTTCAGGTGGATGTTAAGGCACTTCTTGAAAAAGTAGGGAAATTTTGTTGCAATACAAAACAAAATAAACATTCAAAATAGTCAAACTGTAGAAGACAATACAGGGAATCAGCAAACCACAAACCACTAATCCTACACATTCTGATTCTAATCACAATAAAAAGCATGAAAAATTGGACAATGGTTACCATGTGAAATTTACACCATCAATTCTTAACTGTCCCACTATGCCTGAATTACATCATATTGACAAATAAAAAGAAAAATAGGGGAGGGAAAAAGAAAATGCAACAATAAGGAGGGAAAAAAGGTTTACTGTTTTCCTATTTGTACGTTCTATCTCCATCCAATCATATTATCCCACCCAGTCTATCCCTTTCCACAAAGAAATATACACCATCTGACCCAATGTGTTATGCTCAGATCACGAAAGTTATCTCTTTTGCATCATAAAGATCAAATCCTGTTGCATTACCACTTCCTGTTGCAAGCATTGTTTGCATCTAGTTTGCCAAATGGCCTACTTAATTACTGCAAAAATGACATAGATGGTGCTTGTTCTCCATTTCCCCCAGCTTTGTGGAGTTTGTCCATATACCAACATAACATATGTCATTGTCACAAAGACTGATGCATGCCAAAATTTAGCCAGGTTGTCCCAGAAGCCCTGAATAAAAGTGCACTCAAAAAATAAGTGTGACATTGTTGCCACAACCTCAAAACAGGTAGTCACTAGACATGTCCTTTCTTCTTTCACTTTATGTTTGTGATTATCCTGTACATTCAGTTTCCTATGCCCACACAGCCAAGTTGTGTCTTCCATTTTTAAAGGAATCCTCGCCTCTGTCATGCAAGCTAATCTCGTCTCTTCTTCAACATCACAGTCAATATGAAAAAGTGGGTCTGTAAAGTAATACTTCTCAACTATTTCAGCATAAAAATTTTTTTCCCCCCCAACACCAACTACCCATGTAAATTCAATGTTCCACAACCTCAAGTATCGTAATGTGGTTTGTATATAAAGGGGCAGTTGTTTATCCATCAGATGCCATTTTCTCCTCCCCCAAGCTGTGAGAAATGTCCTCCCACATATGCATAGCCATACTACCCATATCTGCTTTACCCAGTACTAGGGACTGAATGTTAGTAAAGAAGAAATTACCAAACAAGAACACCAATGGCGGCATCACGTCCAGACCTCCTTCTTTCCATTTTCTGTAGGTATGTGAATGTTTAACCAGGTTTAAATGGTTCCCCCAAACCAAGGTAAAAAATAAACCCATGATTTTCGTGTGCATAGTAAATGCAAAATATGCAGAAACATAGGTAAAATGTAAGATTTTAGGAGGAAAATCTGTTTTTTCCTCTTCATTGTCCACTTCTTCCATTTCTGAATTTTCTGGTTGGCCACATCAATAGCCATATTCCAGTTTTGCTCCATTGCCATTGTAGACCCAAACCAAATTCGCAATAATTTAATAGGTTCTGTTGAGGTTGGAAGTTGAACATCAAGGGCATCTGGTGCCTTACCCCAAAAAGCAACCTACTCTTGTCTATGTTTATCTTCATCAAGTATGTGGTCCAATCCAAGAAAAAAGGTCCAAGGCCTTCCTTCTAGACTCCTGGTCTGCCACCATCAGGACACAATCATCTGCGTAGGCCATAGTCTTATGATACACCGAATCCATTTGATTTATCATTGATTTTATATCCATCACAGAGCAGGGGACTTAAAGGACATTCCTGTTGAACCCCATTCTTAAGATATAGTGGGATTCACAAGTGTCCATTTACCATTGATGTCACCTGGGCATCAGTATACAAAAGTCTGATCCATGTAATCAAGTCCGAAGGAATATGGTATTGTTCTAACACCTTCCATAGGTATTCATGCTGAACTGCGTCAAAAGCCGCTTCTTGATCCAGTGACAGCAGACAGCCATTAACTTCCTCACTACTACTTTGTTTGAAAATGTCCCTAGTAAATGTCAAATTGTGTTGTATAGTTCTATTTGGCACTGCACACAATTGTGTGACCAAAATAACAATTTCTGCAGCCTTAGCTAAACAATTTATCAGAATTTTCCCTAGAATTTTATAATCTGTGTTTAGGAGTGTAAGTGGTCTCCAATTCCTCAGGTTTTTATGGTCCCCTTTTTTGTGTAAGAAGAAAATCACCCCTTCCAACATACTCGGGCCCAGTCTATTTTCCTGCTGGGTTACCGCATACACTGCATGGAGATAGGGGCTATTACCTCAATGTATTTTTTATAAAAATCATTTTGTATTCCATCTTTCCCATGTGAAGTATGGGATGATAATTTCATTATAGCTTCCTTAACTTCCATCAGGGAAATAATTTGCGGAATTTCACTCTGCTGTTCAAGCGTGAGATCTGGAATGTCCAACTGCTCCAAAAGGGGGTTGGGGGGAGATCCCAACCCTTATGCTTGTTAAGTCTGTCTGACATGTTCCTGTACCAGTTGTTGCATGAAACTCTGTGTGTCAGCTATGCAACCATGCTGGTCCAAAAGGGCTAGTATGGTCCTTTGTTTGCGTCACACCTGGTCCAAATCGTATGGGTTAACCTGATCTTTTGGTCCCTGAGTAGCAAATCTCTGCTGTTTCACTACATTGTGCACTGTGTCCTTCTGGTATGTAACCATTTGCTGTTTTATCTTTGCCAGCTGTGCCCTCTGAGTAGTACCCATCATTTCCAAATTTGAGATTAGCCAGATATATTTGGCTCTCAGTCCTAAGTACTGGGCATATTTGCTTTGAGCAGTTCCTCGTGTTTTTCCCATCATCAAGTCTCGTATGTCCCTTTTTGAGTCCTCCCACCACTCTAAAGGGCTGTCGTATAAAAAAACAATATCTACTCAAGCTTGTAATAGAGATCTAACCTACACCTCAAGTTTCTTATCTTGCAAAGAAGACACGTTCATTGTCCAGTAATGTCTGCCTACCACAAGCTGCTGTTTACACCAGATCATCATTTTAAGTGCCCCTAGCCCCACCAACCTGTCAGAGATGAACCAAAAGTCAATCCTCATTGACAATGATCCTTTGTGAAAGGTATGGCTTGGTTGAGATTGCACCTTTTCATAAACGTCACACAGCATATTTTTCTGTAATATTGTTTGTAATGCATTAGTGTCACAGAAGACCTTTCGTAGTTTTTCTGCCCCAGTCCCTGTCTGTGAGACCACAGTTAAAATCCCTTCCCCACAATACAAGTTTAGAAGTAAACAAATAGGGTTCAATCTCCCTAAAAGTAGCTGCCCGTTCTGCCTTTGACTGTGGGGCATAGATATTAATCAACCAGTAAGCTATATTATGTAATAACAGGTCCAAAACAATACTTCTTCCTGGATGCAGGTCTACTAGTTTCAAAACTTGACATGTACATCTTTAAAGCAAACCCCAGTCCTGTACAACTATCTTCACCTATGGTCCAAAGGGATGGCCTCATCTCCATTCTTTCTGTTCTTGGGATATTTCAGCCAAAGTGTGCAGTCAGTATCTTATAAAAGGTAAACATTCCCACCCCACTAAGCTAGAAAAGGTAATCAACCTTTTTATCTTGAGACTTAAAGGAAACATAAACAGGGTCATAATCAGGGCACAGAAAACCACAGCAGTGTATGTTGTTGGCTTACCTACAAAACACTGTGTCTGCTTACTTCTAAATGCTGTCATTTGTGAGTAACTAGCTTGTAAAAGTCTTGGCACAATATAGACAAACACCCCGATCTGTATTGAAATCTGTGGCTCCTGAGCTTACTAAGATGGCAGGGGCGTCTGCATGTGGTGATGTAATCTGAGCGACAGCGCTTCTGGGGATTAATATATGCGATATGGGGACCTTATAAATTACATATAGAAATATTATTAAAAAACACTTTCAGATAAAATTCTTTACAGTGCAGGTGTGACAACCTTTCACACCCATGCAGTAAAGGATTTAATACAGATCCTGCCCAAAATGTGGTTTCGCAGATGTGGTGCACATTGGCAAGATCACTGTGGGAAATCAGCGTTTAGGGCAGATTAACAAAATCAAAGTGACACTGTTCATGAGCAGAGGTCCCAAAATGCCTATGTTTAAAATTTGGTGAGAAAATTTCACAAAATGACTGTATTACGAGTGTGCATTGTGCAGTTTCCACGCACGCTCTTAACTTCAAGAATTTTTAATATTTTCACTCCAGATTTTCAACATTGGCATTTTTCCACCTCCCTATGAACAGGAAAGCTGTCATTTTTCACATCCTGCCCGAACTGTGTTTTCACACATCTGGTGCAGAATGGTGCGGTCGCTGTAGCAAATCAACATTCGAGACAGATTAACAAAATCACAGTGCCACTGTTCATGAGCAGAGGTACCAAATGTTTTCATGAGGTGTGGGTCACAAAAAGGCCATGTTGAAAATTTGTAGTGCAAATACCAACAAATGCCTGAGTCATTCGGTTCTAACCATGGCATCCACCCTGTACAGACTGACTGGCGTCAGGGGTGTGAGTTTGGATTGCTGGCTGTAATGCTCATGCCATTCCACCCCCATCCTGCAGCCAGTGACAGACATCGAGGTGTGTCTTGGACTCTTCGGCCCCAGACTTCACCCTATTCTCCTATACTGCACCCATTTCAGTGTATGTCCTTATGGAATGGGGTGACTGTGAAGCCAAACACCACAAGGCCCACCTCAACACTTGTCGGTGTCTGCAGGATAGGGTGAGGTGAAATGGCGTGAGCATTATGCGCGATGACCCAAAGGCATACCCCAATGCCTGTCCATCTCTGCAGGGTGGAGGTGGGGTTGGCGAGAAGTTCAATACTTCACTGCCATTCCTATTCTACATCTGTCTAACTCCTGCACTTCCAATGCTAATACCAGCAAGCAAACATTCGGCATTGACAAATGCTTGTTGCATGTGGCACAGACAGAATGCATAAACCAAAGACAGCAAAAAGCAGTTTGGAGAGGGAGAGGCACAAAACAAACATACAAAAAAATAATAAGATGGACCCTTCTGGCAGTAGGAATACATTGTATGTATTCCATGTTCTGTAACCATGGAGGCAAATGAATTATGGAATGATTTTATAGCATTTGGTGTATTGTGACTGTAACCCACAATTATTTTCAGTAAAAAGAAAAAAACCCTGCACTATATCTATGCCTACTGTTTAAATTAGTTTATATCTATTAATTTTCTATTTATTTATTTTTTATTGCTAATAATGTATGTTATATCTGTTTTTGTTTTTTCCTGTACTTCGCAGTGCCTGCCTTGCCTCGTCTACATTTTTTATGCATTCTTAATGTTTCTCTTTCCTAGTAAGTTCATATTTCTCTCACATCCTTGCAAGGCTCATAAGAGTTTTATTTTTCAAAGGGCAGGTCATTGACATGTAGTGTCTGTTAACACTCCGCAACCCCCCCCCCCCGTGCTACACTGGTAATGGATACCTGCTGGTCAGAGAAGATCAAGGTTGGGGGAAAAAAAAGAAATGGGGCCTGTCTAGTGTCATGGCAGCAATATTCCAGGCTTCCAGCAACTTAGAGACCTGGGCTCATATCTGAGGCTGGTAGAAAGCAAGCCGTAGCATGTGGAAATGAAGTTCTCATTTCGGGCTTGTGCATGCCTTGCTGGCTGACCACAGCCTGGCCCTGGCATTGATGGCAAATATCGAAAGATGAAGTACAGTCATGGGGCCCCAAAAAATGGGTATTGGAATGAAGAAAGTAGATGGGCACATACCTATTCCTCATGGAACTTCAACAGTACTGTAATATTGTTTCAAGCTAATTTTTCTCCCGTCACCCCTGCTATCTAAACAGGGGAAGATACCCTGTTGTCAGGGATATACCCTGTTCAGGCTTGGCACAAACTTTCCCCCCATGTCTTTTCACCTTTGTATCTTTCCTTCTACCCTTGGTGTGATCAGTATCTTTTGGTCTTCCACCATACAGACAGCGAACCCCTGCAAAAAGATTTAAGCTCCCTGGCCCACCCACAATGGTCACTGTGGTGCTGGAAGTCACTGCCAGTCCTTGCAGACTTAGGCATGCTGCCCTTTTGGCAGCTGCCTACAGCCCAGCCTGCCCCTGACACCGTGGACAATATCTGCTCCCAATCACTGGTTGCCTGCACAACAGCATAATGTGCTGTCACTGGGTCAATCAGGCGGCATCGACAATACTGTATTCTTAATTTCTGTTGAGGTCAAAGGACATGGGTGTCATTTTGTCAAAATCATTGGGGTAGCAAACTAGAAACATAAAAAGTGATTTAACTTTTGTACTCAAATCTCAGGAAAAAGAACAAGCATGGAACATCATGTAATGGCAGCAAGCGCTATTTGCAATACTCAAAGCTCTTACTAAGACGCTCAGCAAAAGAGAGATAGAATAGCAAACAAGCCATTTGACAAATGACATTGGAGCCTGTGATAAATTTGTTGTGTCAAATGTATCCTGGTGGAGGGCTGCCAGATGGCATAGTGGTGAAGGCTCCTGCTTACCAATTTGGTGACCATGGTTCATGTCCTAGCCCTGGATGCCATGCATTGGGTAGCAGAGTCAGGTTTTGCATCAAAACTACATGTGTCTTGGTTCCGGGTTAGAGGGAGGCTCCTGTTGCTTCATGGCTTTTCCATTCGTGGCCAAGGAGGAAGAAGTCATGTTGGACAAAATTATCCATGGTCCACGGTGCATTCTCAGATACTGATGTCATCTGAGAGGACTGACATCTTACATGATGGTGCCAGATATCCAGCCTTACAGTCAATAGATGTGGGCTAGACTTAATGAATGGGTATGCCCATCTACTTCAACCCATGTAGAAGACCACGCTACTGGACATGTCTCATCTTTGTAGTTTGGCGAGCCAGGAAGGAAAAATAAGGAAGGACTGGCTGGCTAGATGCTATGCTGACTTCCACCAAACTCACCTAGAACATCCAAGACTATTGTATTTCCTTTTTTTCCTTTAGAGCTTTTACTTCCCTGCCATGTTCGTCTTTTAAGGATATACCCTGGTCCCAGGGATATAGCCTGTTCTGGGCCATTGACTTCCATTCTACACTGGGTCCAGCAACACCTTGACATCCTCCATGGCTTCTCTGCCATGACTGGGGCTCCGGAGGGGTGGGTCATCCTCCCCCCACTTGAGGCAGTCCACAATGTGGACTAGAATTCAGTGTTGGCAGGCACTAGGACCCAGGGGGGTTCAGAAACCAAAGCCATCATATGGATGGCACGTGGGTTTTTCTCCCTGGCTTGTCCCCTTCCTCCCTCCCTCAATGGTGAGGACAGAACTCCGCAGTGCCCCAGCTGCATGCAACAATGTCCTACAGTGGGAGAATACTCCCTGGCCCACTGCAGGGGCTGCTGTAGTACTGGTTGCCCAGTGCCATCCCTCCTGACCATGGCACACTGTCGCGTGGCAGCTCCTGTGGTCTGGCCTTCCTACCAATGCAATGTCCTGAGCTGATACTCAAACTCGGGTTGCCTGCACAGTACCGCAGTCTGCTGGTGCTCAGCCACTGAGGCCACCCTGACTATCATAATTCTTCATGCCTCACCTTTGAGAAGTGTAAGATGAAATGTCCCTGATGTCACGAACCCACTCCTGGGAGTCAGGTTCACTGAGCTCACAATGCTCACCTCTAAGTGCAATCCGTGACAGTGGGGGAACAGGAATACCCTCCTCATGTCCTTCTAGAGTGCTCGCTAAGTTCATGACTGAACACCCACCACGGGGTCCCAGAACTTCCTCTTTAAACTCTAGATAAGGGTGCAAAACCAGTCTCAAGTCTTGTAGCCAAATAAGACCCCTTCTTGGTTGTTGTGCAAAGGGGGAAGTTACAGTCTCTTTGGGGTAGCCTGGTCACCCTGATTTTGTCTTCTCTACGGGGAATGCAACTACCTGGTTCAAGTCCCCACAGACTCCTTCCTGAGACTTTTGTATTCTCCCTATCTTTACCCAGATTTCCCTTACAGATCCTTGCTTGATTGGTAGCTTAGGGTGGCACTTCTTTAGCAATAACAGTTCAGTCACAGATTTTAATAAACATCCCACAATCACACACAATATAAAAATCTTGCTCCGGAATGTTTTCTTTAAAAAAAAACTACTTTTTTTTTTTACTAAATACTTAAATAATTATCATACATTTACAACTAAAAGATTCATAAATTTGATCACAGAATAACACAAATAAAAGAGGACATGTACAAGAAAAATGTGCTATAAACTTTTATGTACACTAATTTCTACCTCAAGTTCCTAGTGAGTTGAAGTCTAGAAGAATAAGTAAAGTCTGAAAAATCCTTTTCTTCTTTTCAGCCACTAGCTTTCAATGTCTGCTGGAAGTTTGTTTTGTGTCTTGTCAGGAAGTGGATCCTTTGAAATGCTCCAGGAAAATGAGAATTTGCTTCTGATTCAAAGCGCCTTAAATCGTCTACCAAAATCCCTGGTCTTGTCCTAACTTTTAGGCCAGTAGATGTCATTCTTGCGCTTTCTTAAAATTTTAGGGAATTATTTTTTAATTTTTTATTTAGGGTCTTATAGCACCACTTCCTGGCATGTTAATAACATTTTAGAATTGGTGCCTTTGATGTCCTACTGCCCTACAATACAACACTTGTAAGACAGTTCAAACCAGCCTGTCAGGAATGTCTGTTTCTCAGATCCTAGTTCCCAGGCATCCTGCCTTTGAAGTGCAAAGGTTTATCTCCTGAAACTTTTTTATTACCTCTGCTTCCCTCAATTATGTTTGCAAGGCAATTCCACTCCCTTTGGAGTGTAATTTACCTTCCTGGCAAGCAGCTGGTTCCTGGGTCACAGATGAATGTCAGACATTTGAAAAATCCATTCTCTCTTTCTATATGACCCTTTTTTTAAACACTGGCATTTTCTTGTGGCATTTAACATACACAAAATCACATAAAAAAATATAACAGAAATACATCTGCAAATATTGATTGGCAGTGGCTAGCTCGCCACACCTGAGTCCTGTTTTAACACCTGACCCTGCCTTAGGGTTACTCCTTGGTCAAACCAACAGCAGTTTGTGGGGGACTGGCCTGGGATGGGGACTGTGTTCTCTTGGATGTGGTAGAGGTCCAGCTAAAGGGCAGGAGTATGGATGGAAGAAAGACCTAGTCAAGGCCTCCATGGGGAGAAAAACTGCAAGGCTATGCGTGGTGTTTGGTGGGACAGCAGGTGACACTCACTCCCCCGGACACTCATTTCTTTGTCTGCAGTCAAGCACCTGCTAGCTTTTCACCAGCCCATCCTCCCTCTCTCCTCCTACTATGATTACAAGCACTACATAAGGTTGCACAAGCATTCACCACAGCAAGTCAAGTAATCAACTGTGCAAATTACTCCATACATAGTCAGCAGAACCGTTGAATCCTAAGAAATAGAAAGTTAAGAAAAAAGCATCCTGTAACATTTTAATGGTTGTCATTTTTACTTGTCTCAGCAAAGTGAGCAAATCAACACACAACAGTTCCTCCAGATTGTTTTTCAAATGTTGGGACTCTCATTTTTATATCCAAACTTCTGTGCTACAATACAGTGGGTTTTGCACCTTGAAACTCTGCCTTCTTTATCAGGGTGTACCCATGGTGCTGTCTATACCACTCTCATCCTTCCCTAAGTCCTGCATCTCCATTTCGCCAACACATACAGTGGAGCGAGCCACAATGCAATGCAGTTAGCTTGTAGTAAACAACATGTCACAAAATACTGCAGTAAAAAAAGGGCTTAGCTGCCATTGATTTACACTGTTCCCTGCAGCATACTGCAGCATTTTGTGATATAATGCAGCATTACTGTATTGCATCCTGGCTGGCGCTGCTGTAGGTAACAAAATATGCAGTAGTAATGCCTCAGTGGGAGACCCGATAAGATCAACTCTCAACTAAACAATACATTTTCCTAGCCAAGAGAAATAGAAACTGATCCTTGTTAAATCCTGGGCACCACAACAGTAGGTTGAACACACAAGATACTACAGCTACCAGGTAGAGATCTTGAGCAGATTACTGCTGCTGCTGTGCTGTATACAGTACCATTTAACATGAACAAAAGAATCTCCTGCCCCAACCTGGTAGCCATTAGCAGCATGGCTGAAAGTGATTGTCTCATCACCTGGATAATCTGATCTCAAAGTGTAACCCCCAACTAACTTTAAGGTTCACTTGCACTCACATATTAAAGGTGCCAGCCAATATCAATGGAGCCATCACCTCAGTGCTCCCTATGGGACTGGGACTTTCCCGATCATTGTCTCAACTGAACTGGATATACAAGTGCACCCATGAAGGATTGCTTTCAGGTCCAAAACATTGCAGAACTGCCGGACTATGTGTAAATAAGGACGCTTGTAAAAAAACTACTACTAGCCTAGAGACTGACACCCATCTTCATCATTTCTGACTCAAGCTGACATGATGATAGGGTCAGGGATGACCAGGTGACCAGTAAGGGTCAGACTGCCAGAAGAGAGAGCCTCAAGGGCTTGTGGACTGGTAACAGACTAAAATAATTTACACACCTTTGCAGCAGCCACTTGCCTGTTGAGCAAGAGACGTTCAGGCTTGCTGAAGTAGATTAACAGCTTGGACAAGTCAGTTGAGAGCTGAAATTCCCCAGTGAACAGCAAGATTTTTTTCAGACCAAATTCAGTCTGCAGTAGACCCATAAATGAACTGGTGTCTGTGTGCTGTTTAGAGAGACAACTTGAAGGGAACTTCTGATATAAACATATAGGCTTTACAGCCCTTTACATTATGGCTATGATAGTCAGCCTATGTCAAAAAAATAAATATTTTATAACTGGTTTAAGGAAGGGAAGGGATTATAACTGATGCCAAACAGACTGGCAAGCTATTCCCTTCCGCTTCCCTGTTTGCCTGTCCCGCCCCCGCACTCTGAAGTTTTATGTTGTCTCACCAGGGAGAGTGCAAGCCCCATTGTAGTCTATGGTGGGGAATTTTAAAAATACATAATTTTATATGTTTAAGCAACCTGTGCCATTAATGAAAGCTACCGCTCAACTGACAGGATCATGGGGTATTAAATGGTGGGTCTCTTTCACAGACACAGCTGGGACATCTACTGAAACAGTCTCTTGTGCTAACAGACTATTTCATGCAGATCTCCATTCTGCCAAAAAGGCTAGAATTTCTGGCAGCATTTCTTGCACCAAAAAGCCTCTAAACATGAGGTAGCTTGACACTGAAACAATTCACTGACTCATATATCCGTCCTTTCCCTCTCTCTCTTCAGCAGTTATATTTATTTCCTTTACTCTTTCTTTAGGCACTTTCATTCCTATACTTTTACTTTGGCTTGAGACAGCACAATGCATTTCTACTGTCCCAAACCTTTACACTCTTTTCAATTTGTTTCCACAACCTGATCTTATACCTTCTCTGCCTGGGGCTATTTCTTAATGGAACCAACTTTTTTTATTTTCTAGATCTTAATTCTGTACTTTTTGTTAGGTGTTCTTATAACAAGAACCAAACCACCAGAACCCTTTCAGACATCCAATCGCTGATGCCTCTGCTGGCAGCTGGGCCTTATTCTGGGGTTTTGGGTGCCCCAGACCTGATCCCAGCCCTTAATATCATGCTCTGCTCATGTAGCAATTCCAACCTCCAAACTGACTCATCAGGAGGACTTCTGCCAGTGCCACACAGATCATCCAATAGACTGCCACCCTGCTGGGATCCCAAACATCACTCCCCCAAACAGACTTTCCTCTCCTCCACAAGTGTCTCAAACTGTGGGTCCCAAGTCTGTGGTGGCCTCCAACCTAGGGATTAAGGGTAACTCTGTCACTGTTACATCCTCAACTGCTTGGGCTGCCACTTCCAAGCTATACCCCAGGCCCTATTTGTCATAGTGGGCCCGCCCATAGTAAACCATTCTGACCCAGCAGTTGAACTACCCAAGGGCAGGCTTTCTTTTGGGCATTTAGGCACTGCTGGTGCTTACCCCACTGAGGTGCTGAAGTTCCCTTGGCAGGACTCCATTTTTCTTTCTTCTCCCTGGGCTTTGGCTCCCAAATGCACTGCCAGGCCCCTTCTGCTCTGTTCCATTGCTCCCCTTTTACTACTCTTGACCCATCGCTTTTCATCCTGTGGGTCTTCAAGGGTGGAGGGCTGGGATAGCAAGCGGACCACCCCGGACCCGCCATGGCCCTCCGGCCAAACTCGCGGGCAGAACCTCCTGACTCTTCTCTCTCCGGGTCTCTTCCTTGATCTCTCTCGGTGCCAAAAACCCCTGCTATTTATACCCTCTATGGAAGGGTCCCCACCTGCAGTCAGCAAGCAGCACCACATCCCAGACTCAGCAGCACCACTAGCTCTCTCTCTCTGCCTAACTACCCCCTAGCAACCAAAACTATCTCATAAGTGCCCAAAGGGTGCTTACAGAATAACAGGGAAAAGGTTTATGAGACACGGATTCAGCTACCCCCCAGGAACTACTTGAAATGGGAGTGGGGTCAAGCAGCTGGTATACAACGATATATATTCCTGCACAATCCATAGCATTGCATTACAGCTGTGCTGTGGTCAGCACTGCACTGACTTTTTTCCTTCGGAGAAGTGAAAACAGCAAAGTTCACCTTTCCCGATTTTGGCCCACCTCACAGAACACTAACAAGAAGTCTGCTTTTAGTGTTGGAAATGGAAATGATTCACTGAGGAAACCCATCACCTGTAATCTAGTATTGAACATATCTGACAGGGCAAGGTCTGGGGATATGTTTCTTCATTATATGTTGCATCTGTATACTTTATGCAGTCAGTTTTAAGCCTTTAGGAGTATATATTTTACATAATAGCAGTCCTTCATGTTACTCCTGGAATAGACTCGGGCTTCAAATTTCACTCCCAGAACTGAATCTCCCTGTGTTCCCTCACATTTATACTAGTGTCTGCATTCAGCTTCACTAAGAAACCTTACAAATGTGACAGAGGGATGGTATTGGGGTCTAGTGTTTAGATCATAGGCTTGGGACCCACAGAGTTCAAGTTCAAATCCCACCCGAGCCACTTACTCACTGCTAAAGTAAGCAAGCTGCAGTAGCTAAGTGTAAGAGCACATTTTGAGATATCAGGAATTAGTATGGTGTTTTGCAACATGTTTAACTTGGGTTTTCTCTGCTTCTGTTAAGAAGCAGGTGCTGAAATGCCCTTTCCCAACAAAACTATTGCACTGACGTTTTAATCTTTTCTTAGACCCTCTCCCACAGCTGCCACTGATTTCTGCACAAGATATTGTACATAACAATGTGGATCTAGTTTGACGGACAGATGGAGAAATGTGGCAGCCATGTTAGTCCAGTCTATGATGTAGAAGAAAGAAATATGTTGCAGGTGATACCTTATTACTGGACTAACAAAATTGTTTTTGGGACTAGCTTTCAAGAGCTAAAAGTTTAATAAAAGGTATCACCATCTGAAGCATTCCATGCACTATTTTGTTTTCATCTGTTGTATTTTGATCCAAAGCACTATAATTACTTGTATTATAGTCTTGGATTGGTATAGTTCCTTGGTGATCAGGGCAGCAGAGGAAAATTCAAACCAGAGTTCATATTTTAGTTTACATTGCCACTCTTTACATAACTACTGTAGATTGGACTGGCTATTGCATTCTCTCTGCCTTTGTCTGTTCTCTCAGACAGTACAGTACATACTATGGAAATAAAAAACTTGTTTCTGCTATGTCAGATCAATATTAATTGATGATGTCATGGTTCACTTGCCCTGCTATGTTAGATGTTGTGTGTAGTCAACAGCATTCTTTCCACTGCAGAGATGGCACAGAAAACAGAAAAAGGTACTACAACCATAGATTCATGAATCAAGAAGATCTGGATAGAGGAAGGGGAGAGGGAGGAAGTGGGGGCACAGGCAGACAAGGAAGAACAGGGATCGCATGCATAGGAATGAGGTGATGAAACTCCATTGTGGAAGTAGAAGGTGGTATACGTTAGTTCCTGTTCCTGACTGCCCTGCTCCTCTCCACTTGTCAGCAATACTTTGCATAGCTATCACTCTTACATAGTCATAAAAGGAGGTGATTGTGTGCTAAGTGTCTACAAAGCGGTTGAAGACTGCAATAAACTATAGAGACCTTTGTTGTGTTCCAGCTAGAGACCTCACTTGAAACCACCCAGCTGGTACTACTGCCTGTTACTGGATATTACCATTTCTCGGGATTGGATGCCAGGATGTGTTGGTGGGGCAAATGAACTGAGCATTCAGAGCAGACCTGCCCTATACAGCAGATATCTAGCTACCAATTGCTAAATCCAGAGACGCCTGACTTGCACTGAGAAGCAGCCATCAAATCAGCCAAAATCAGAAGCCACCTCATATGGGGGAAGAGAGAGAGAGAGAGAAGCTAACCAGAGAGGGACTCACTGCGACAGCACCCTTGCTCCTGTGCAACTAGGAAGATCCCCTTTGATCTGGGAAACTTGAGCAAAGTCAGGTCTTGCCTGCAACACCTGCATATTTGTAAGACAGTTTGGAAAGCATTTAATGGACTATGCCTTCTGGCTAGGATTTTCAGGTACCTCTGACTCAGGCAGGGAAGGACAATCAGGGAAACATGTGGAAAGAGGAAGCAGAAGAGACAAGATCACATAAGAAGAAACCCGGAGGGGGAGGCGGAGAGCAAGAACAAGAATGGGGGGTGTCCGATTGCAGAACATGGAAAGCCACAGTAACAAATGCCCGAAGCCTGGAAAATAAAATCTCAGACCTGGAGGCCTTGTTAGCGGGTGCAGACCTGGACATAGCAGCAATAACAGACATGGAACACTGCTAATCACGGGTGGGACATCAATGTACCAGGTTATGCTCTATTCAAGAGGGATAGGGAGGTAAGAAAGGTGTGTGTATGTGTGTGTGTGGTTTGGCCCTGTAAATCACGGAGGGGAGGGGATAAAGGCTAGAGAAGTGCAGGGAAGACGGGGAGGCTGAGGCATTGTGGATCACCATTGAAAGGGGCAATGGCACAGCAATACGCACAGGGATGATCTATAGACCTCTGGCATGGGGAAGGAAGTGGACACGGAACTAGTGGATGAAATATACAACATGACATCAAAGGTGAAGTCCTACTGCTGGGGATTTCAATATGCTGGATGGATTGGATCACCTAGGCAGCTGCTTCAGCCAAGCAGAGCCATTCTAGATTCCCCACAGGGATAGGTCTCCGACAGCTAGTGCTGGATCTCACAAGGGACATGGCAATTCTGGACCTTGTATTGACCAATGTGGACAGAGTCACAGAAGTCTAGATAGAGGGAGAGTTGGGGTCAAGCGACCATCACATAGTGTGGTTTAGCATGGAGTCAGGGACTCAATTGAGTTGCACAAGGGCAAGGGTATTAGATTTCAGGAGGGCAGACTTCACTGAAATGGGTAGATGTATCAGAGTAGCCCTGGAGAAGAGAAGAGAAGGTAGGAAAGGGGGTTAAGGAGCAGTGGGGGAAACTGAAAGGTGCCATAGTGGATGTGTCAAACCAATGCATCAGGTCAGTGTCCAAAGGGAGGAGGAGAAGAAAGAAGCCTCGCTGGTTCTCTAAGGAGGTGGTAAACAAAGTAAGAGCTAAAAGGGTGAGTTTCAGGAAGTATAAGGGGTCCCAAAGGGAGTAGGACAGGGAGGTGTACTTTGAGTATCTAAGGGAGGCGGGGAAAGCTGTTAGGAGAGCAAAGGCGCAGACAGAGGAGGGATTAGCACAGACAGTGAAGAATGGGGACAAGACATTTTGTAGGTACATCAGCGATAAAAGAAAAAACAGGGGAGGGATTGTAAGGCTCAAAGGGGAAGAGGGAGAGAGTAAGGAGGGAAACCTGGACAAGGCAGAAATACTGAATAAATACTTATGTTCAGTATTCACTGAGGAGGGGGAGGGTCAAACACCACAGCTGGGCAGCAGATGCAGTGGGGAGGGAGAGGTGGACACCAGTCCATTCACAGTGGAGAGAATTCTGGAACAACTCATAAAACTGAAGCTGGACAAAGCTATAGGGCCAGATGGCATACACCTGAGAATATTAAGGGAGCTGCGTAGGGAGCTAGCAGCACCACTGGCAGCTATGTACACACAGTCACTCAACACAGGAGTGGTTCCAGAGGACTGGAAGAGGGCACATGTAGTCCATCTGCACAAAAGCGGCAGTGGGGGGAGGCAGGGAACTACATGCCGGTCAGCCTCACCTTAGTGGTGGGGAAGGTCATGGAGGCACTGCTGAAAGAAAGGATAGCGGCACATCTGGAATCCAACAGTGCCCAGGATCTGAAGCAACATGGATTCACTGCAGGAAGGGTGTGTCAAATGAATCTTATAGATTTTTTTGATCGGGTGACAAAGAAAGTTAATCAGAGAGGGGCAGTGGATGTCACCTACCTCGATTTCAGCAGAGCCTTTGACACTGTCCCATATAGAAGGTTGTTTGACAAGATGTGTAGTCTGGGCATGGGGCACAAGGTAATAAACTGGGTTAGTAGCTGGCTGACAGACAGGAGGCAGAGGGTGGTGGTAAATGGGTTCCAATCTGGGGAGAGGGGGGTGACCAGCAGGGTACCACAGGGATCAGTCCTGGTCTATGTCTTCATTAGTGACACTGTGGAAGGGCTGGAAGGAAAGGTCTGTCTCTTTGCAGATGACACCAAGATCTGCAACAGGGTGGATACTCCTGAAAAGGTGGAGAGAATGAAGAGGGACCTGGGGAAACTTGAGAAATAGTCAGAGGTGTTGCAGCTGAGGTTCAATGCAAAGAAGTGCAAAGTAAAGCACCTGAGAAGAAGGAACCCTGGGGAGAGTTACTGGATGGGGGAGGTACTGTCGATCACCAAAGAGAAAAGAGACCTAGAAGTTATAATTTCTGATTTACCTAAATATTTATTTATTTTTATGTATGTTTTTGGTGACCGGGCAGGCAAGCTGATCCAAAGGACCATTTTCAGTTGTGACCCGGGCCATACAGTGGCAGACAATACAAGGTTGAAACAATAGTCACAGGTTACATTACAGAAAAGAGAAATATGCTCTGAGTAGCATGACATCAACAGCAATGAAACATTACAACATCAAATCTAACACACAATTTTCATAACAAATACAAGAGTGCATGCCTGGGTCTCGGATACAGATCACACATGGAGCGGTCACCTCATAGATTCCCACATCACTTGATCAGTCAGGATATAAGACAAAGCACGGTGGAAATACCTTATGGTGATCCATGTGAACCCAGGAAGGGACACTGTCAACACAGTGCACAAAGACTGCAGGGAGAGCCAGCATGCTAGGGTGCATAGGCAAAGATATCACTAGCAGAAAGCTGGAAGTGTTGATGCCATTGTATAAAACACTAGTGAGGCCTCACCTAGAGTACTGTGTGCAGTTCTGGTGACACACCTGTGCAAGGACATTGACAGGGTGGAGGCGGTCCAGAGAAACATAAAAACATAGAAGTTGACGGCAGAAGGAGACTGCTAGGTCCATCTAGTCTGCCCCTTTATTTTAAACCTATTTGACACTCTAGTTGCCCTTTGTAGTCAGGTTTCCCCTTGTGCATATCCCATGCATTCTTGAATCCCCCCACAGTGTTGATCCCCACAACCTCTTGGGGCAGGCTGTTTCAGGCGTCCACCACTCCTTCTGTGGAGAAAACTTCCTGGTATTGTAGAGAACCTCCTCCTTGCAGCCTGAGGTCATGTCCCCTGGTCCTGGAGCTCTTCTTGAAGTGAAAAAGTTCCTGTGCCTGTACCTTGTTAATGCCTTTTATGTACTTGAATGTTTCAATCATGCCCTTCTTTCTCTTCTCTGCTCCAGGAGTGGTTCCAGAGGACTGGAAGAGGGCACATGTAGTCTCCCTGCACCAAAGCATCTTCAGTTCCTTAAGTCTTTCCTCATAGGTCATGTACTGCAGACCCTGAATCCATCATTTTTGTCACCTTTCTCTGTACTGTTTCCACCCAGTCAATGTCCTTCCTGAGGTGAGGCCTACAGAACTGGACTCTGTATTCCAGGTGAGGCCTGACCAGCGTTCTATACAGTGGTAGTACTACCTCTTGCCTCCTGCTCATGATTCCTCTCCCAATGAGGCCCAGCATTCTGTTGGCCTTCAATGTTGCCTTCTCACACTGCTTACTAACCTTCAAGTCATCTGAGATTATGATTCCCAGATCTCGTCTCCTGGTTTGAGGTCGTCAGTCTTTCACCTCCTAGGTAATACTCCTTTCTTGGATTTTACTTTCCTATGTGCATGATCTTGTGCTTTTGCGTAAATCTCAGCTGCCACACTCAAGACCATTCTTCTAGCTTCTTGAAGTCAGCTTCCATCTTGCTCCTCCTTCTGAGGTGTCCATCCTGTTACATATCTTGTCTGTGAACAGACACACCTTCCCTTCTAGTCTGTCAGCGATGTCTGCTATAAAAACATTGAAGAGCAGAGGCTCCAGAGAAGGGCAACCAAGATGGTACATGACATGCACCACAAAACATATGAGAAAAGACTAAATGACCTAAATATGTACTCACTGGAGGAAAGGAGGGAGCGGGGGGACATGATAGAAACATTCAAGTACCTCAAGGGCATAAATAAGGTACGGGGGAGATGTCTTCCATAGGTGTTCCACAGGGCTCAGTGTTGGGACCAGTGTTGTTTGGGATATTCATTACAGACATATCATGGGACATCAAGAGCAAGATCAGTCTGTTTGCTGATGATACCAAGGTAGGTGCAGTGGTGGATGACCTAGGGGGATGGCAGAGGTTGCAGGATGATCTGGCAAAGCTTGAAACCTGGTCAGACACCTGGCAACTGGCTTTAATGCCAAAAGTGCAAGGTGCTGCATTTTGGGATGAAGAACCCAGGAGGAGTTACCAGCTAGGGGAGTTCAGCTAGCCCAGTAGAGGAGGAGAAGGATCTGGGGTGCTCATTACAGGGTCAATGAACAACTCGGCACAATGTAGGAAGGCAGCTGCAAAGGCCAACAAAATGCTGGGTTGTATTGCAAGGGTATATCCTCGAGGAGGAGGAGGTGATTCTGCCGCTGTATAGGTCATTAGTTAGACCACACCTGGAGTATTGCGTGCAGTACTGGCGTCCGTATCTGAAGAGGGACATTAAGTTACTGGAGGGGGTGCAGCGCAGAGCGACAAAGATGATCAAGGGGCTGGGGGACTTATCATACGAGAGGAGGTTGAAGGAGTTGAACATGTACTCACTGGAGGAGAGGAGAGACGGGTGACATGATTGAAACCTTTAAATACATGAAAGGAATAAACAAGACGGGTACAGAGGGGCTGTTCAATGTAAGGGAGGGGAGGGCCACCAGGGGCCATGATATGAGACTGGAGCGAGGAAAGTTCAGGAGGAGATGAGGAGACACTTTTTACAGAGGCGGTGGCTGGGTGGAATCGTTACCTGCTGAAGTGGTATGCAGTAGAACAGTGGACTGCTTCAAACGAGGATGAGACAGGACAAGGGGAGGGTTAATGAGGGAAGGGTGGAAGGGAGGGGCAGCTGCAGGAATAAGGGTGCTAGCTGCACATTCGAAGCAGACTTGATAGACCTCTAGGCCTTTATCTGCTGGCAAATTTCATATGTTCGTATGTTCTTCCAATGTAAGTAGTACAAGAATGAGGGAGCATGATATGAAATTGGAGGGTAGATTAAGAGATAACATGAGAAAATATTTCTTTACAGAGAGGGTGGTGGACACATGGAATAGTCTGCCACAGGAGGTAGTGGGAGTGAGCACCTTGGGGGTGTTAAACATGCCTGGGACAGACACAAGGGAATCCTGAGGTGGGAGGGAGGGAGGAAGTGATGAAAAACCACCGACCAGTTAGGGTCAGAGGCTGCATACAAGTATAGGGTTTATGGGCAGACTGGATGGGCCTGACGGTCCTTATCTGTCAACAATTTCTATGTTTCTATGTTTCTTGTGAGTTAATAAGCATTTGGATTTTGCAGATTTATGTTGCTAAGCATTGCTAACTTTTTAAGTGCACCGCTGCCAACCAACCACATGCAACATCATCAGGCCTACACTATTTTTATGCCTGAGTACCCAGTAAAGCACAGGGAGCTCCCCATTAGGAAAAAAGAGTTTACACTGGTACCATTGGGGAAAGGGTAGCTGTCCAGTATAGGTGGGCATGTGAAAACTACTGTATTGTGCATATGACGGGTGGGGTTGGCACTGTTTGGGACTAAGCATGGAAGTACACTTAATCACAGTCTGGGAAATACTTGTAAGTCCCCAAGTGGGCTTACTTTCAGGAGCTGCAGGGATTCAGACCTTGTGTCCACAGTGGTTCCTTGCAGCTTGGGCTGCTGAAATTCATGTGTCTTGGCTTTTGGGGGGGTCGGGTGCTGGTGTTTGTGTACAGCACCTTAGAGCACAGTTGGGAGGTGGTTTCAGTCCTGGGAAGTCACCATGGCAGTGGGGCCACATAACGTTAATAGTTTAATGGCAGTCTGTGCTTTTGATCATATGTGGTTGCCTTTGAGGGGCAAGACGTTTAAAGGAGCTTTGGCCTCCTGTTGAAGGGGAGTAGTTTGGCACTGGCCAGTGTTGTTGGAGGCTCACAGTTGTAAATAGTTATTTGGGACTACCTGTCCTGTGAGTGCTTGGGGAGAAGAAAAGCTGGTGCATGAGAGACGTACGGTGCCTAAGGGAATCTTAAAGAAGCTACGGCTCCATTTAACAGGGGGATAGTGTCAAAGCCAGTTTGGTGCACGTAGAAGGGCTTTGTATATGGGCATTTGGGACTTCAAGTCCAATAGATCTTTGGGGAGTTTGGGGTGCTTTGCCACCTTTTTGGGGATTGTCTATCTGTGGCAAGGAGGTGGAGTTGCTTGGGGATAAAAAGAGGCACAGTGCAGGAAATGGGGAGAGATGAAGTTGGTGAGAAGACCGAGCGAGGCAATTGCCCACTCAGTCAGTGGAACTGTGGCTTCTTCTTTTTATTTTGGCTGTAAGGTGCCCTAGAAGTGGAGGAATTTGATGGCGGCCATATCGTTGGAGTCCCATTGCTGGGGCTGTACTGGAGATCAGTTCTCCAGGAGACATAACACCGTTGTTTGCCTGAGGAAAATGAGAGCCTTTTGTGGGACTTGCAGCATTGGGGTGGGCTGAGTTACTGCCAGCTTGGAGGACCATTGTTGAGCAGGACCCCCTTAGGAGACATTGCAGTCTGTGGAGAGATGGAGGAAGAGATAAGAGGAGTTGGGACAAGTCAAGGAGTAGAAGGAAGAAACCATGGTAATGGGTGCCGTGGGATCTGGGGGTTAGGGCATGGCCCCCTGGACCAGACTACCCCTATTGAAGACTGCACTGATTCTGGGTGCAGGGACAAGTGGGGATGTTTGCCCTTGGCTAGTTGGGGTGAAGTCGGCCGCCTGAGCCTCGCATCAAGAGAAGCCTGATGATGAGGGTGGCTGTGGGCTGGGTTGGCCATCCCTCAAGAGGTCTGTAGTCCCAATCTGAGACTGAAAGAGAGAGAGAGAGAGAGAGAGAGAGAGAAAAGGAGAGATGTTGCTGCCTGCAGATAATGGCCTGATTCTGCTCCAAGTTAAGCTGCCTGTGTTTGGACATCTGACTGCCTAGCCTAAGGGTATTGTTGTAGCTGCCTGGATTTAATGCTCAGATGTGACCTTCATGGTCCAGAGCACCCAATTAGCTTCTGCTGTGACCTCTTGGTTCAGAGCAAACTTGTGCATGTTTTACTGCTCCATGGAGTGACTGTTCCATGTTCTAATTAACTGTTCCTTAAGTGGGGTCCCTCTGTTCCTGAAGTTTGGAGTGTCACCTCATTCATTTGGATGACTTGGTTTGCTGCTAACAAGAACTTTATCTCCACAGCTCAGCACCCAGAGGTCAGTGGGCACCCCAGTTCCAGCAAGGCCTGGGAAATGATGGCCGATCAGGTGTATGTTCTCTTCTGCTGTGTGTGCCTTGCTCCCCACGCAGTACCACCAGCATGTCCCTAGACACCTGGGAGGGGGGTGTTACATACTATTTGGCTGCATTTTGGAGGGCACAGAAGAGCAGCTGCTGTCCAATAGTTCATCCTGAGGGGTCAACATGTTCCCACAATACCTCAGAACAATTCTGGTCAATAGCTGCTTTATGAAGCCTTGCCTGAGTTATGTCAACCCCTCCTCCCCCCAAGCAACCCAGTCCCCTTGTTCAAAACATTCCCTGGTGCCAGTCGAACTCCCTTCCTGCTCTGGACCTCTTTTAAAAAAAATATATTTTCCATGCTAATCCAGTAGCCCCTCACCCCACCTGTTATCCTAACACTCCCCTCCCCCAACATACACACTCCTCTAGCCCAAGAAAGCAATTGACACTTACCCTCCGCTCAGCTCCACTGACAGCTTACCATCCGCTCACCTCCTCCGCCAGCTGCTATCTCACCAAGTACAGTCACTTGTGTGCACCTATAACTGTGTCAGTATTGTTTCATTTATTTATTTACCAGGAAAAACTCCATTGAGCAAGCTCATTCACAAGGAGGTCCTGGGTAATGCAAGTACAATATTGATAAAATTACTTGTATAAAGCAAGTGACTGTACTTGCATGAGATGTTGGACAGCAACAAAAGTGAGTGAGGGTAAGAGCCGGCTACCATCTCACGGCTTGGGTGTGTATATAGGTGTGTGTGTGTGTGTGTGTGTGTGTGTGTGTGTGTGTGTGTGTGTGTGTGCGTGTGTCACTGACAGCTGTCATTAGCTTTGAACTAGTGCCTGTTGTCATACACTATTGCCCATTGCTAAGGAAAAGTGCTAAATGCTGTCATGTGACTTGGTTTTAACCAGTCACATGACAGTATTTGGAGCCAAGGTTTCATTCTGTTGTCCTACATGACCAATGCAAGTCTATGGAAACACTTTTCTATTTCCTTAGAAAATACAGGAATCCCTTAGATCTGAGAGAACTGCAGTGATGACTGGTAACATCGTCATTAATCATATTAAGGCATATCCAAGGCAGAGGCCTACTGGGTCAATATAGCATGAACAGAACTGTGCATGGAATACCTCGAGTAACATACAGAGCGGTGTAGTAGCGCGATAGGGTACAAAACCCTGCAAGACACATATGTTGCACGTGGTTTTGTACCCTGTTGCACATGGGTGGTGGGAGGAGGATGTGGGGTCAAGACCTCTGTTGGGAGGTGGTTCAACAACCTGCCGCTGTGGCTCAGTGGGATGAGTCACAGCAGTGCAGGGTCACTATGCGTCAGTGGACTGGAGCTTGAATCCCAGTCCCAGACTTTTGTGAAACTGAATTGTGAGGTTTTCTTTTTTCCTCCCCTGGCAGTGTTTCCCCATGTCCCCATGTTGATTCTCCCCCCTGGAGTTGATTATATTAATATGGGGATTTCGGGGTTGCAGCCCCCCCATAAAGGGGGGTGAGGGTGGCTGAGCCCCCTACAGAAAACAAAGAAGCCATTGGACTGTTTCGCCGAACTGTGTTTTGGCATTTTGTTATAGCAGCAGCAATATATCCGCTGTATTTACAGCGCGGTACATTGCTGTACTGTTTTCTCATGCGGCATCATGATCCCGTGCTGGCAGACATCATTACAAGATCATTGGGGTAACAACTGCAGCCCCTAAATGATACTCTTTGGCATCATAGTCATTAAAAAAAATATACTGGTTTTCTCAGTGCTTGCTGTAATGTGCACAGCTATTTTCGGGGACTGTAGTGAGTGAGTGAGGTAGAGTGTAACATTCTTAGTGCTGGGTAACTTCTTGCCTGCCCCCATGCTGGAACCATTGACAGCAACTACCAATCAATCAATCAATCAATCAAGGTTTTATTGTTTGGCTAAAAAGCCATTACAATATTGAATATTTAACACTATAGTACTTCACATAACAATATTAATATCACAGTAAAATGCAAATACATATTGAACAATTCAATTACACTCAAGATATCCAGTCATTTAAATATCAGTGTACTGTAGGGAGATAAATCTACCACCCCAGTACATTATAAAATACTTAATGGCCATAATATACCAAATCATATCAATACATTAAGAATTTGTTACAATCAATGGAGTCCAGTAAACTCCACCCATGCTCCCTAATAAAGAACTATCTCCTTAACCCTGTCAGACCACTTAGCCAGCATGTATGAGCCAGTCACAAATAGGACTCTACTTTTAGAGGTACTATGTGAGGAAATTATCCAGGGAAGCCCACTCTCCAGACCCAAGTTAGGAAAGAAGCTGCCAGTAACACCCATCCAGTTGGGTGCTAAAACAGAACATCCCACTGTGCAGACAGTCCCATGTTCCAGTTGCACCCCTGTATGGTGGGAATTATATACCAGCTAATTCTATGACCAGTTCTGGGTCTTAAAAGACTTAGACTTCCCCCCAACAAAATCCCCACAATTCCTTCAGTTTGTGGGTCCAATAATTTGAGGCTAACACCAAACATCGCCAGCCAGTTCGGACCGGCCAGAAAGGTACAAAATTTCCCTTGGGAACAAAGTGGAAATTTCAAATCTGGAACTGTCACGAATCAAACCTATACTCTTGGAGGTACCATTTGGAAAAATTATCTAAGGATACCTAATTACCAGATCCAAGTTAGGTAAAAGGCTGCCGGTAACACCCATCTGATTGGTGTGCTATTACAAAGCATCCCACCGTGCATGCGGTCCCATGCTCTGACTACACACACCGGTATAATGGGAATTAAATACCCGCTGCTACTTTGACCAACTCTGGGTCATAGGAAATTTAGGGTTTTCTCCAGAAAAATCCTCACAATTCCCCCCACATCTAGGTCCCAAACTTTGAGACTAATTCTGATATTGCAGGCCAAGTTGGCCCTCTGGGGTGTACATTACAATATCTGACATAAACATAAACAAGCATTTCATACAAGGCATAGTCAACAAAGTCAGTTTCATCCAGACATACTATATGTTTCAGATTACCTTATATTGTATTATACATAATATACATAAACAACAATCACTAAAAGTCAGATAAAAAAATTCACTCTATATCCAGATCAATAATAGGCCCCTTTTAGCATTCTTATAGACCTTTCATAAATCCAGATATTTCAAAGGGAGCACAGTATAAAATTTATCATACTTTATGTTTCATATTCCGACCTACCTCTCTATATTCAGGCCAATAATAAGCCCAAAACAAATATTCCTGTGAATTGAGGGACAACCAATTTGGGCCACATATCACCATAACAGTCCTATCAATCCCAGCAGAGTTTACCCCCACACACACATCATGTCCCAATATTACCAACTTGGTAACCACATTGGAGTTCTGCCTTTACAGGGCAACCTTAAAAGGTACCATGCAGCGCATGCTGCTCCGCACTTTGGACTACTTCCTTTCCAGCCACTCCCACTAGGCATACTTAGGACACGTAGTAAGACTGGTTTCAAAGGGTCTTCCTGATCACACCTCATCCGCACTGATCCTTCTTAGAAGCCAGTAGGGTCTGCTGGCATTTAGAGGCACATTCAGTTGGGCACCATGCAGTACATACTGCTCCATGCCCTTGAATCATCTCTTGTCCAGCTACTCCTGTTGGCCACTGTCGAGCATAAAGCAGAACTCTGTGTCACAGTCCAATCCCCCTTATCTACTCCAATCATAGCCATGCCTTTCTGATGCCCAGCTAGACACGCTGGCCCTAGAACATGTCCACTGAGGCACCATGTGGCGCATGCTGCTCCGTGCCTCTGATTACACCTATTCCAGCTACTCCATTGGTTACCCCTGTGGCATATACTAGGGCTCCATGTCACTGAGGGGTACCATCCCCATTGGGTTATCATGTCCTGACTGGTATCAAATGGCCAAGATCAATCCTAGAGCTGCATTAGAAAATATTAAATATCTTATACTAAAAAAAAAAAAAAAAAAAATAACAGAAGCACTATTTTCCAAACCCAGCAATGATTGTAACAAAATACACTGAACTCACTACTATCAAACTTAGCAAAAGTTTCTATCAGCTTAAACTACATTAATTTTAGATTTTTAATAGCTATAAACTATGGGCACCTTAGTTTAAGTTTAAAATTTAAAGAAAAGCAAAAACTCCAATAACATTCAAAAGTCCATGTTTTTTGCATCAAGCTCAGGACTAAAATAAGTGATTCTCTCCAAGGTCTCAGAGTCACTTGAGTCACTTAAAGGAGGTTTTGTAAAGTCAGAGCATTAATAAACAGCTGGAGCAGAAAACTACCATAGCCATCACCATCAGCTGGCGTTTTTCATCCAAAGCAACTCCTTGTAATCCTCACAGTATCTACTGTGGGTGCAAACCCAAAAGGGAAAAATAGTTCACCCCGTATATGACAGTACCCTCCAGGCAACAAAGGGAAAACTGGCCCTGGAGGAAAAGCGACTACAAATTTATTCTCTGGTAATCACAAATGAAGTTTCTCTTACCAGGAAAAGAACAAAGGAGTCTCACATGCATTCAACTCTCTTACTCTCCTTTTTTATAGGCCAAAATCATAATTTCCATTCTGTTTTTAAAGTTTTCAGCCTCAGCTTGGCCACATTGCTCTTTTGTTCCCCCTCTGTTTCATCAGCCACTGTGGAAATAAAATAAAAATAGCACTCCGCTAAGCGCAGTAAACACAGACTTTGCAAGAAAAATGTTTAAGTGCTCAAACCCCTAGGCAACCATAGCATACCTGTTAAAGGCTTGAAAAGAGCCTAAGAAGAATGTGCAGCTATCATTTCACCTCCTCCTCTCCTTCTTTAAAAATATTCGGAGACGTGTTTTTTGTTAAGCGCTTCAGTGCTAATAGCGAACTTCTCGACTGCAATTCCGAGAACGCACGCCTCCACACAGTTACACAGGTGTGCCACAATCTTTCTTTTCACCCCTTGGCAGGGTACAAAGTGAAAAGCTGAACGATATGGACTATACAATAATCAAACTGCCACAGGCATGTCGGAAAAAGACCATACTAGTAGACGCCAAGCGCCGAATACCATAAAAACGCCAGTCAATGGGTGAGCACTAAAATCAACATGGGAGAATCACTGATCCTTTAGCCAGCGAGTTTTGCTCCAGCAAATATAGCCCATTTAAAATTAAGCTAACTTTCATTCATCTGGAGCTTATTGCTTCAAGATAAAAAATAAACTAAAACGCTAATGGAGAAAACGATGAGGAACTGAGAAGCGGAGCAGAGCAGCGTTGCAGCCATCTTGCTGCTTTCCCTGCCTCGCCCCTACACCGACAGCAACTACGTATGCAGCACTTCAGAGAGGCTAACATATTTCTCTCTGTACTAATTTAATTGAAAACTGCAAGGTGGAATGTCTCTTACTGATAACTGAAACATTTATTTATTTATTATTTTGGAGTACACCTTTGAGCTACAAGCTGGCTTTGCAAAGGTTCCACGTCAACAGAAATTGTACAGGCATCAAAGCATAGCAGGGAAACTGCAAACATTACAAACTATCAAACAGGAGAAGCAAGGAAATATGTAGAGTTTGCATCAAGTTGCAAGAGATTACCACACAACAGTGCTTTGTCAACTCCATACATGGATCAAAATAGAGCTATACACAGTATTTACACTATTAGCAAGCCATTTCAGTCTGGTCTTGTATCGCACAAGGCCCATGTTGTAATTGTTAACCAGAAGGCTATATATTGGTAGGATAAACTCAGTATTCAGTGCTGTAATTAATAGGTGAGGTAACCAGTAGATGAGAAAGAAAGGTGGATAGCTGCAAAAGAGCCTTGTCAAGTAAGGGGAGAGTGCATGGGGGAGTGCAGGGGGGCTGATTGAGGGGAATCACCCCGACTGTCACCCTGGGCAGTTGCAGTGTTTTGCTGCATGAAAGAATTTGGGAAGCTCCCTCTTGAACTGTGCAATATTATGTTTAGCACATGCACTGGCAGTTGGTTTAACAATTTAGGCGCTCAGACAACAAAGGACCGACAGACTGAGCTGGTTTTCCTAAAGGTTATTGTGAGGGCCTGTCTAGCCATGCTTTTTGTGGTGCACAGGTTTTTAGAGGGGCAGAAAAGAGCTTGTAGAGATGGTGGGATGAGGCCAAGTTGGGACTTTTTCCCCAAGAAGCATACCTGATATAGAAACATAGAAGTTGATGATATCTCTGATATAATCTCAGGACAGAGTCTATAAAAATATAGATTTGTTATTAAGAAAGTATTTACGATACAGAAACCCAGTATAGCTCAGACACATATAGAAACATGTGATTTGTTGGCAGAAAAGGACCGCTTGGATGACCCAGTCTGCCCAGATGTTCCCTGCCTGATCTGTCTCCACAGACCCTAACTGGCCTCCGGCGATCCTCCACCCTCACTGCCTATTTACTAATTTCCCCCATGTCTATCCCACACATGCTTAAAGCCCCCACTGTTTTCGCCTCCACCACTTCTGCTGGCAGTCTGTTCCAGGTGTCTACCACCCTTGCAGTGAAGTAGTACTTCCTCACATCCCTTTTAAACACCCCACCCCCGGTTCATTGCATGCCCCCTGGTCCTGGTGCTCATTCTCATTTGAAAGAGGCTTCCCTCCTGCACCCTATTCACCCCTGTGAGGTACTTGTAGGTTTCTGTCATGTCCCCTTTCACTGTCCTCTCTTCCAGGGTGTACATGTTGAGATCCCTCAGTCTCTCCTCTTAGAGTTTCTCGTGCAACCCCTTCACCACTTTAGTTGCCCTCCTCTGGGCTGCCTCCTCCCTGTCTATGTCCTTTCTGAGGTGTGGCCTCTGGACACAGTACTCCAGGTGGGGTCTCACCAGTGAGCGATATAGTGGCAGCACCACCTCCCTCCTCCTTCTGGAGATACCTCTCCCTGTGCACCCCAGCATCCCACTAGCTCTACTCACTGCTGTGTCACACCACCGTGCCACTTTGAGATCTTCAGTTATGATAGCCTCAAAGTCCCTTTCCTTCTTCGTGACTGTCAGTACCTCCCCCAGCCTATACCTTGCTCCTGGGTTCCTGTGTCCTAGGTGCATGATTTTTCATATTTTAGTATTGAATCCCGGCTACCATGCTCCTGACCATTCACTGAGTTTCTCAAGATCCTTATGCATTCTGTCTACCCCCTCCAAAGTGCCCATCCTATTACAAATTTTGGTATCATCTGCAAAAAGGCATACCTACCCTTCCAGTTCTTCTACCAAATGTCACTTATGAAGACAATGAAGAGGACCAGTCCCAGTACTGAGACCTGTAGCACCCTGCTGGTAACTCTCCCATCATTAGAGTGAGTGCAGTTTACCACTACCCTCTTTTGCCTGTCCATTAACCAGTTTATAACTCAATTCATCCCTTTGGAGCCTACCCCTATGCTTATTAGTCTCCTGTGCAGCACAGTATTAAATGTCTTGCTGAAGTCCAGACAGGCCATGTCCACTGCTCTCTCCTGGTCTAGTTTTCTGGTCATCCAGTCAAGAATTCAATCAGATTCATCTGGCATGATCCCACCTCCCCCCACCCTGCCATGAATCCATGCTGCCTGTGTTCTTGCATCTAATTGGAGTCAACATACTTTTTTTTTTTATTAAGCATACTTTAGTAATTTTCAAATATCAAAAACACAATAAAACACAAATACAATACAAGATTTAAAACACAGAAACCCACACCCATAACAGTTATACCACTGGAAACCTTGAAAAAATAATCGAGCCAAAGCCCTAAACAGACCCCTCTCCCCCACCCCACATATTTAACCATGGACACAAAAGATACTAAACCAAACAATCCACTCAAATTATGAAGAAAATGAATATGATAATAAAGAAGGAAGACACTGGATCAAAAGTATTCCAAATACTAATAAAGTGATTGACCATGTATATAAATGTCCCCATTTAGTAAAAAAATGATGCAGGCTTATGGTGAGTGTTAGCAACATGTAGCTCTAGAGTAAGGGTGCCAAGGAGCTCTTTATGCTAGTCATTCCAAGATGGCGAAGATCATCCAGCCAATGACGTAGGATGACCATTTTGGCTGCAGTAGCTATAAGAGTTATATAATGTCGTTGATAAGAAAAAGGAATATCCTGAACTTTACCAAGCAAACAAATCTCGGGTGTAAAAAAAATTGCTAGATCAAATGCAGTATCAAGTCAAGTCTTGATAGTCTCCCAGAGGAGTCAACATACTCTATCAGCCTTTCTTTAAGCAGGGTTTCCATTAATTTCCCCATCACTGAAGTAAGACAGACTGCCTATAGTTGTTAGCCTCCTCTCTGCTGCTGCTGTTCTGTAGAGAGACCATGTCTGCTTTTCTCTAGTCCTCCCGAACCACTCCTGTTTGCAGTGAACTGTTGAATAAGGCCATTAGTGGGGCAGCTAGCACCTCCCTCAGTTCCTTTAATACTTTTGGGAGTATCCAGTCCAGTCCCATAACTTTGTTCATCTTCAGAACTGCACATCCCTTCAGGACTCTTTCCTCTCCCAAATGGACTTGTGTTCACCTTGCCCCCATAGAAACATAGAATTTGATGGCAGATAAGTACCAGTTAGCCCATCCAGTCTGCCCATTTCTCCCTACTTACACTTTTATATCAGACCATGCTCGATCTACAGCTCTTTCCCCTTCCCCACTTACTTTCCAATATGATTTCTTTTGTGCTTATTCCATGCATTCTTGAACCCCACTACTTCCCCCCTCTTTGTTCCTGCTCCTCCTGGTGGTCTGCCCCCCCTTCACTGTGAAGACTAAGCAGAAGTACCTGCTGTGGAGGGCAGCTTTTTCTTGGTCTTCCTCTGCGCAGTCTGCCCCCCTGTTACCTCCCTAATCCTCCCCTTATGAAAATGGAATATATTGCAATATATTGAAAAATATACGTTAATGTATGTCACTACAATGAGAAATATCTTGTCCCAATGTAATATATTATATAATATATTATGAAATGTATTTTTAAATATTCTAACATAATATATTTCTAACCTATAGTATGCAAAAATTTATGTCACTATATTGAGAAATACATTGACTCAATGAAATATATACACAGCGTATTTCAGCATATAATGAAACCACATATTCTGCCTCATGCATTGCTTGAAAGCATGTCAATCTATTTAGTAATACATTATCTGAAATATATTATTAGTATATTTCAAAGTATATACTGTATTCTTTAACAAACCTCTGAAAAGACACTACGAATGTGCCAGCAGAAACAGACCACCTGGTCTATTTAAGTCTGCTCGAGTATGCAGCTAGCACCCCTAGGTTGCAGCTGCCATATATTTTTTTATATATGTTACTTATATTTTTATATATGTTCCATATACTTTATATATGTTACATATTTATGCATATTACACATACTTTTTATATATTTTACATGTATTTTTTGTAAATGCTTAGTTTCGACCCATGTATACATTTGCATAACTAATTTGCATATTTCAAAAACATAGTTTATCAGCCAAAATCATGATAATTTCTAGTTGTACAATACTTTCAAATTTACAACACTAGCTTACAGACTGAAAAGAAAGGTACAAGTTATAAAGCAAGTACACATAGGATCCCACGCTGACCTAAAAGTAAAACAAAATGGAGTGGTATAAATACCAATCTGAGCCTTTAACAAGCACGAGCTTGGGAGATAAGTCATACGTGTGTAAGATAAATGTATAAAATGTATGTTTAGGTTAAAGCTGCACTGTAAAATGATAATTAATGTAAATATCTCCATGATTAATAACAAAATGAACTCTAGTTGTACAGATAGAAGTAGTATATGTGTAAATAATTTCTTTTGTTTTTATCTGGGTATGTTAATAGTTATATTAATATCTATTACACATGTATATTTTATATATATATATATATATATATATATATATATATATATATATATACATACAGTATGTAAATAGAAGAAACAATGTTTGAAATGTAAATCAAAATACATTTATACTTATATTGGCAATATACCAATAACCTATTTACCATCCTTATTTCAATATATTTAGAATTTTATCAATATATTTTGCAATATACAGAATATACTAAAGTGGCCATAATGTATATATTTGCAGTACATTGCAATATATTTGCAAATTTTAAAATATATTGAAATTTATGCAACAGGTGTCAGGCTAAAAACTGACACATAACTTCAGTTATCTGAGTCACTGTGTGGATAAATGGGTGATGATGTAATCACTATGTGGATAACTTCAAGTAACTTCAAGTTATCCACATAGTGATTACATCATCACCCATTTATCTACACAGTGACTACATCACTAATCACCACCACCTGTGCTGTCTGCTCAGCAGTACTGCCTCCCAGTTTCACTTTCACCTTCTCACGGTGCTCTTTACAAACCCAAGCTATCACAATCCCAGAGACTCACAAACTGCACACCTGAACCAACCCTCCCCCAAACTGGAACCACATTTTTAATGAAAACACTAAGAAAAAAATCTATTTTTTCCTCTTTCTCAGCATAGCAGTCCTGCAAACCAAACACAGCAACCAGGCACAGAGAAAAACATGGAAAGGAACTGAAAAAAAATAAAATAACAAAATTTAACCAAAAATTCTGTTACATAAATCAAATATGTGTGGGGCACCTGTGGGATAACCAAGTTATTTGTACAGTAGCCTGTGACCGCTCATAAACCTTGAGGTCACAGGCTACTGTACAAATAACTTGGTTATCCCACAGGTGCCCCCCCGCATATCCCATATGTATTAATTTTCCAATACATTACAATATATTATAAAACAGGTAGATTGGAATATATACCACTTTATGTAACTATATTGTTAATAATATATTTTAAAATATATTTCATTTTTGTAAGGGTCAGTATTCCTCCCCTTGCTGTCCTCGTCTCACCTACATATCTGAAGAATGTCATTCCCTTTAGCTACCCCTTTGGCTGTCCTTTTCTTTGTCTGTGCCTTTGTTCCCCTCACCGCCTTCTTGCTTCCAGCTTAATCATCTTTTTTAAGGAGATGCACACAGAGGACCTGCAACATGGTGTCAGAACCACAGACAAAGGGAGGATAGTGAGGTTGAATAGAATGAACGGTGGTAGGCAGAGGGACAGTGAAAAGCAGGAATACTGAATGAATATTTCTGCTCAGTATTCACAAAGAGGAGGGGAAGTGCCTAATCCAGTTAACAGAAGCACCTTGATAGGGGAGTCGATCCAGTCCTTTCACAGAAGAAAGGGTTCTGCAAGAACTCCTAAAACTGAAGGTGGACAAAGCAATGAGTCCTGATGGAATTCACCCAGAATTCTAAAAGAATTAAGGGAGAACTAGTGAAACCACTGGCTACTCTTTTAATAAATCATGGGGATGGGGTGGTACCCGAGGACTGGAGGAAGGCAGATGTGTTTCCCCTTCACAAAAGTGGGACCAAGACAGAGGCAGGAAACTACAGACCTGTCAGTCTGACCTCTGTGGTAGGGAAAGTGATGGAGTCACTTCTGAAGGAAAGAATAGTTGAGTACCTACAGGCCAGTGGAGCACAGGACCCAAGGCAGCATGGGTTCACAGCAGGAAGGTCATGTCAGACAAATCTAACAGATTTCTTTGACTGGGTGACCAAAGTAGTAGACCAGGGAGGGGCTGTGGACATGGCCTACCTAGACTTTAGCAAGGCATTTGACACAGTCCCACACAAAAGATTACTAGTCAAATTAACCAGCCTGGGAGTGGGTCCCAGAGTGGTAGCCTGGGTAAAACATTGGCTGGACAACAGGACACAGAGGGTAATTGTAAATGGAGTCCACTCTGAAGAAAGGGGGGTTACTAGTGGGGTACCGCAGGGTTCAGTATTGGGTCCAGTCCTTTTTAATGTCTTCATCAGTGACATTGCAGAGGGACTGGAAGGAAAAGTATGCCTTTTTTTGCAGATGACACAAAGATCTGCAACAGGGTTGCTACACAAGGAGGCGTGGAAAGGATGAAAAGGGACTTGGCAAGGTTGGAGGAATGGTCAGAAGTATGGCAGCTAGGATTCAATGCAAAGAAGTGCAAAATAATGCACCTGGGAAATAAGAACCCAGGGAAGAATACACAATGGGTGGGGAGGTAGTAACAACAACAAAAAAGGAAAGGGACCTGGGGGTAATCATATCAGATGACCTTAAGGTTAGCAAGCAATGTGAGAAGGCAGTAGGGAGGGCTGGGGGTATACTGGGATGTATAGGGAGAGGCATCATTACAGAGAACAGGAAGTTGTTATCCCTCTGTACAGACAGTTTGTGAGACCCCATCTGGAGTACTGTGTCCAGTTCTGGAGACCCCATCTCCGCAAGGACATAGACAGGATAGAGGCAGTCCAGAGGAGGGCAACTAAAGTGGCGCAGGGTCTGCAAGAGAAGCCGTATGAGGAGAGACTAAAGGAGCTTAATATGTATATCCTTGAGGAAAGAAGGAGAGGGGGACATGATAGAAACTTTTAAGTACCTCAGTGGAATCAATAAAGTCCAAGAGGTAGCATCTTTCAGAAAAAGACTTGCAAGAACAAGGGACACAATTTAAAGATAGAAGGAGGGCAGTTCAGGGGCAATGTGAGGAAGTATTATTTCACGAGAGGGTAGTGGATGCATGGAACAGCCTTCCTGAGGAGGTTGTGGGGTCTAAAACTGTGGGAGAATTCAGAATGCATGGGACAGACATAAGGCAATTCTTGTGGGGGGTAGGAAGAAATAGGCTGTTGGTTAACTAGGATCTGCGGCCTATCCTGTAGGTAGGGAAATGGGCAGACTAGATGGGCCTAGCGGTCCTTATCTGCCGTCAAAGTCTATGTTTCTATGTTTCTATGTTATAACCTCTCTCATAAAATGAAACTGACTACCTTTCCTCCTCTTTACCTTCAAAAACCACATCTTCAGTAATCTCTTTATTAATAATAATCATCAATAATCTCTAGGTACTGACATCACGAATTTGAGCAGGTACAAACCAGTTTGGGACAGCCTGATGTGTTGAATACCAAACACAGTAGGTAGAAAAACAATTTGACATACTCTGAAGTCTAAAGAAGGTGGAACCTGATAACATTATAGTGAGGGCTGCTTTACTTTACAATAGCTGATCCTTCCTGTAAACCCCCACCCCTTCTTGGGGTGAGCTTAGTAGCCTGTGTTTTGGGTTTGATCCTGTCTTCTGGGCAGGGCCCCAGGTTTAGTCAGCTTGGTAGCAATATCCTTCAACTGCCACCAGGGGCAGAGTTTCATGAGTATTTAAGCCCTAGGTTTTCCCGGGGTTGTTGCGAGATAGGGAGATGGCGGTATTGAGAAGGGCAAGGTGGCCCGGGGAGCAACCCCTTCTGGCCCCAAAAGAAGTCTGCTGTCAGCATTGGTGTGATGTGGGGAGGACTCAGAGCGATGGCTGTTAGGAGTTTGGCGGCCACGGGGCTGGGGAGTTTCCATCACCTGCTGCAAGAGGGAGGAAGGAGGGAAAGTGATTGGAACTTGTTTGTAGCAGAGTAGAGGTCCCAGTAACCAAAATGAATGGTATGGATGGATTTTCCAGGCAGTGGGGCTGTTGTTGTAGTGGTAGGACTGCAACAGGGTCCTCCAGAGGTGGCAGGTTCGGTGGACCTTTCCCGGGTGGCACACTGCATGGTGGGTAAGCTCAGAAGGGGAGTTGCACCCTGGGATTCACTTTGGGGCCTGCTGAGCCCATGTCTGGGGCAGGCCCATCAGACTCATTTTAGAAACATGGCTCTGGGAGGAACTGGCAACTAAAGGGGAGGAACATCAGTCAGGCTCTGGTTCAGCCCTTGGTGGGCTCAGAGGGAAAGGAGAGATTTGGCACCAGTTTGGCTCAGAGGATGAGCGGGTATCTGTTTGGGAGCAGCTGCAGAGGCACTAGGCTGCATTCACCCTGGGTTCCAATTTTGGCTCAGATAGCATGGGAGGAGTGAGACACTCCCCCATTAGGAGGATCAAATAGCAGTGAAAAGGCGAAGCAATGTAAAGGTGTTTAAAATCTCTGCCTTAGGGAAGTTCTCAGTGTGGAGCCAGAGTGGTGTAAGTTCTAGGCCTTTAAGAAATCTAAATCTCAGTAGCTGTGGTCGATTTTTGTTGCCTAAATGCCGTCTGTGTGCTTGCCATTCTCTCAGTCCCATGGAGCTACCTCATTATTATTTCTTATTTCTTTGGACGCAATCATTTCCCATCCAAAATAAAGTATTTTATAGTGTCTATGAGTTTCCTTGTGTTGTGTGGTTGAATGAACTAATTATCTACACACATTTTATTCTTACCCTTTGAGTGCTAAATAGCCCCTCTTCCCAGGTTTGAGATCAGCAGGATCCTGTTTTGATCTGTGATCCACATTCAGAGTAAGAAAAGGCTTTGTGAATGAAGACAACTGTAAGGTAAGGCCTTTTATTTTTCTGATAATGTGAAAATGTCTGGAAGGTTTTTCAGGTCTGTGTCCCCCCCCCCCCAATAACATCGAGACCCCTAGACAAGAATAAAGATGTGAACTATTATTCAAGCTTTTGCCACCTCTTACCTAGGTCTTTACCAGCCCAGCACTGTCCAGCCCCTAAGTGTAAAATCTTCTGTCACATTTGACTAAGCTAGGGTTGCCACCTGTCAGGTTTTTTACCTGGTGATCAGGTTTTCAGGGTCCCTATCAGGCAATCCGATTTTGCTCTGTGCTGGTTAGGTTTTTGAGCCATTTTTAGTGCTTACATACATACATACAATATACACTTTATTTTAAAATAAAGTATAAACAAGTGCTTACATACTTTTGAAACAGATTTTGTCATATCATTCACTGTTTCAGCTACATGTCCAGGTTACAGACAAGTTCTCTTGTCAATATAGCCTTTTGTTTGTGAAAATAGTCAACCTGGGAGGTGTAAAGTATGGCCATTAACACCATTAGCACTTACTAACCTAACTTTTTCCATTGCATCTTAAATTGGCAAAGCAGCAAAGCTGCCCCCCACCTTTTGTAACAGTAGCACAGCCAGTTGTCTTCCACTTTTATTTGCTGGTAAACATTTTCATCTCTACAGAATTTAGGCATTTTGTAATGTTTTAAAATATTTTTTTTCTCAAGGAAAATATATGGTCACTTCTTTGGCTTTGAAATAGTACTTTGGACATAAAAAGGAAATGGAGCCAGAAAAAGATAATATACACATTATAGCAAATAATTTTGTAATTATGTATTATTATATACCATGTATACTTTTGTATGCTATTTATGGTATTCCTCATGTCTCCCCTCAGATCATATCTGTAAATGAGACTTTTTTTTATCTCTGTATGTTTATCTGGTAAACCAATGTCAATAAATAAATAAACTCAGAAGTAAATAAATAACTAGGGAGAATCTAGGAAAGTAACTTTAACAGGTACAGTACAGTATTTTAACATTTTTGTTGAACTGCTGCTTAAAGTGTTGTCTTTTACTGACGTGGAGCCTTTGCAAAGGAGTCTGACTCAAAGGATTGTAATTCCGATTCTCTTCAATAAATATAACAAATGGCTTTCTAGAGGGAGCAATGCATGATGAATCATGAAAAGGGGCGGGGCTAAGGGCAGAGCTTAGGATCTGGTTTTTGCCTCATCCAAAGGTGGCAACCCTAGACTAAGCCCTACTCATCCTGTTAACTCCAGTTCCACTCACTGTCATATTCACCAGTCCTATGTCCCTTATGACATCAACAAGGTTTGTCTGACAGGACTTTCATTCAGGGGTGTCATTAAGGAAAGCTAGGGGTTGCAGCTGAGACCCTATGATTCCTTTACGACACCTATGACGGCCCTTACAACCGCCAGAAACCCCTAAAACATGGTTTCCCTAACATTTATTTATATAAAATATGGTGGGTGGAGGAGCTTTGTAACCCCTGTGATTCTGGTGAAATAATGATACTACTTCCATTCACAAGGTCTTGCTGCTTGTTGTTCATATGACATATGAAAAGAGACTAAAGAAGCTTAATATGTATACCCTCGAGGAAAGGAGGGAGAGGGGGGACATGATAGAAACTTTCAAGTACCTCAAGGGAATCAACAAAGTCCAAGAGGGTAGCATCTTTCAAAAAGAGGTGTACCAAGAACAAGGGGCACAATTTGAAGATAGAGGGGGGCATAGCGGTTTTGGGGCACCAGCGAACCCTCTCACGGTTGCTAGGGGCCCCCCAACCAGAGAAATTTACCTTATTCCTTTTTAAACGTTTTTTATCTTAATGTATTTTCAAAACATCAGTAAAGGGCTGTGCAGATCCTTCTGATTATGTCATGAAATACCTCAACAAGATATGACCCAGTCAATATGAGGTGGATAGGCAGCAATGGATGGGATGGGAAGAACAGCCCCAAGAAATTACACTGTTGTGTCCTCCTAAACATTTTTTTAAATACTATTGGTTATACTAAAGCTATACATAGAACCACAGAAATATAAAATTTGCTGACAGATAAAGACTGCTTGACCCACCTAGTCTGCCCATTTTTGCTTGCCTATAGTATCACCACAAATAAAATGTTGCACTTATGGGCTACAGTAAAACACATGGGCTAAAGGTGGGTCAAGTAGAGGGGCCCCATGACCTCAGTAATTCTGCGGGGGGCCCCCAAAACCATAAAGCCAGCCCTGGAGGGGGGGGTGGCTCAGAGGTAATTTAAGGAAGTATTTTTTCACAGAGAGGGTTGTGGATGTATGGAACGGCCTTCCGGAGGAGGTCGTGGAGTCAAAAACAGTGGTGGAATTCAAGCATGCATGGGACAGTCATAAGGCAATTCTAGGGGATGGGGGTAGGAAAAAGTAGGCTGCTGGTTAACTAGGATCTGCAGCTTATCCAGTAGGCAGGGAAATGGGCAGACTGGGTGGGCCAAGCGGTCCTTATCTGCCGTCAAATTCTATGTTTCTATGTTCTGGAAACTGTGGGACTCAAGGAAGTCGATCAGCTGTTCATTGATTATAGTTTCAAGGGGCCTTCTCCTGACAGTGGATGTCAGGCTAACTTAGAAACATAGCAACATAGAACATAGAAACATAGACTTTGACGGCAGATAAGGACCGCTTGGCCCATCTAGTCTGCCCATTTCCCTACCTACAGGATAGGCCGCAGATCCTAGTTAACCAACAACCTATTTCTTCCTACCCCCCACAAGAATTGCCCTACGTCTGTCCCATGCATTCTTGAATTCTCCCACAGTTTTAGACCCACAACCTCCTCAGGAAGGCTGTTCCATGCATCCACTACCCTCTCTGTGAAATAATACTTCCTCACATTGCCCTGAACTGCCCTCCTTCTATCTTTAAATTGTGTCCCCTTGTTCTTGCAAGTCTCTTTTCTGAAAGATGCTACCCTCTTGGACTTTGTTGATTCCACTGGGGTACTTAAAGTTTCTATCATGTCCCCCTCTCCTTCTTTCCTCAAGGGTATACATATTAAGCTCCTTTAGTCTCTCCTCATACGGCTTCTCTTGCAGACCCTGCACCATTTAGTTGCCCTCCTCTGGACTACCTCTGTCCTGTCTATGTCCTTGCGGAGATGGGGTCTCCAGAACTGGACATAGTACTCCAGATGGGGTCTCACCAACTGTCTGTACAGAGGGATAACAACTTCCTGTTTTCTGCTGCTGATGCCTCTCCCTATACGTCCCAGTATCCCCCCAGCCCTCCCTACTGCCTTCTCACATTGCTTGCCAACCTTAAGGTCATCTGATATGATTACCCCCAGGTCCCTTTCCTTTTTTGTTGTTGTTACTACCTCTCCACCCATTGTGTATTCTTCCCCGGGTTCTTGTTTCCCAGGTGCATTATTCTGCACTTCTTTGCATTGTATCCTAGCTGCCATACTTCTGACCATTCCTCCAACCTTGCCAAGTCCCTTTTCATCCTTTCCATGCCTCCTTGTGTATCAACCCTGTTGCAGATCTTTGTGTCATCTGCAAAAAGGCATACTTTTCCTTCCAGTCCCTCTGCAATGTCACTGATGAAGACATTAAAAAGGACTGGACCCAATACTGGACCCTGCGGTACCCCACTAGTAACCCCTCTTTCTTCAGAGTGGACTCCATTTACAATTAACTTCTGTGTCCTGTTGTGCAGCCAACGTTTTACCCAGGCTACCACCCTGGGACCCACTCCCAGGCTGGTTAATTTGACTAGTAATCTTTTGTGTGGGACTGTGTCAAATGCCTTGCTAAAGTCTAGGTAGGCCATGTCCACAGCCCCTCCCTGGTCTACTACTCTGGTCACCCAGTCAAAGAAATCTATTAGATTCATCTGACATGACCTTCCCGCTGTGAATCCATGCTGCCTTGGGTCCTGTGCTCCACTGGCCTCTGGGTACTCAACTATTCTTTCCTTCAGAAGTGACTCCATCACTTTCCCTACCACAGAGGTCAGACTGACAGGTCTGTAGTTTCCTGCCTCTGTCTTGGTCCCACTTTTGTGAAGGGGAATCACATCTGCCTTCCTCCAGTCATCGAGTTCCACACCATCCTCCATGATTTATTAAAAGAGTAGCCAGTGGTTTCACTAGTTCCTCCCTTAATTCTTTTAGAATTCTGGGTGAATTCCATCAGGACCCATTACTTTGTCCACCTTCAGTTTTAGGGTTCTTGCAGACCCTTTCTTCTGTGAAAGGACTGGGATCGACCCCCTATCAAGAGTGCTTCTGTTAGTTGGATTAGGCACTTCCCCTCCTCTTTTTGAATACTGAGCAGAAATATTCATTCAGTATCCCTGCTTTTTACTGTCCCCTCTGCCCACCCACCGTTCATTCTATTCACCCTCACTATGCCTCCTTTGTCTTTCTCACTTCGCTGATGTACCTATAAAGGTTTTATCCCTCTTCTTAACTAGGTTGGCTATCTTTTCCTCAGTTTGGGCCTTTGCTATTCTGACTTCCCTCCCTGCTTCCTTCTGCCTTAACTGGTACAGCTCTCTCTCCTGCTCCTTCTGTGTTTCCTTATACTTCCGGAATGCTATCTTTTTCTTCCTGACTTTTAGAGCCACCTCTTTTGAGAACCATAGTGGCTTTTTCTTTCGTTTGATTTTGTTTATTTGCTTCACACAAAGGCTTGTTGCCTCTGTGATGGCAGTTTTGATGATTCCCCATTGTTGCTCCACACCTCCTTCTAGCCTGTTTGCTAGTGCTTTTCTGAGGCACTCTCCCATCTTGCCAAAGTCAGCCCTCCTAAAGTCCAGTACACTCACTTTTGTATGGCTTGACTCTGTAGCTGAGTTTAACGTGAACCACACTGTTTGATGGTCACTTGTCCCCAGATGGCAACCCACTTCTAGATCTGAGATCCTCTCACTGACCCCGTTTGAGAGTATGAGGTCTAAAATTGCTCCCTCACAAGTGGGTTCCAAAACTAGCTGTCTAATGCCTGCCACCTGTAGGGCATCAAGAACGGCCCTGCTCTTGGATGTGGCTGCAGCAAATGTGCTCCAGTTAACATATGACATATTCAGGTCTCCCATCAACAGTATCTCCCTTTCTCTGCCATTCTAGAATGCCTTCTATCATATCCTTGTCCATTCCTCCCTGACATGGGGGTCTGTACACAACCCTGTGCGGATTGTGGTGCCCTTTCCAGTCTCCAGGTGATCCACAGTGCCTCCTCTCCTCCCTGTTTACTCTTTTGTTCAGTTGCTTTTATCCCTTCCTTTACATAGAGCTGCTCCTCCCCCTCTTTTCCTCCCTGTCTCTCCTGTAGGTTATGTACCCTGGTATGTTAACATCCAGTCATGGTTCTCTGTGTACCATGTTTCTGTGACTACTCTCGATATCAGGCATCCCTCTTCCATCAAGGCCACCAGCTCAGGGGCTTGTTGCCCAGACTCTGAGCATTGGTACTCATTACCCTCCATTTCCTGATGGTCTTACTCCTTTTGCCCTATCCTGTCCTTCTTGCCTTTGTCACTTTCTCCATTTACCCCTGCCCTTCTCCCTATCAACACCTCTATGTTGGTGTTTGCAGCACTTACTATCATGATTATTTGGGGGGCTAGGATTTCCCTGCTCCTTTCCAGTGCCTCCCCCCTTGGCTAGTTTAAACGCTTGCCAATGAAGCATTTAAACCTATCACCTAGGATCCTGGTTCCCCTCCCGGCCAGATGCGGCCCATCATGCCAGTATAGGCTTGCATCACTCCAGGTGGACCCCCAGTCCCCAGTGAAGCCAAATCCCTGAGCTCCACACCAGTTTTTCAACCACTGATTGAATCTGATGGTGTGGAACACCCTAGCCTCTCCTATGCCATAGATGGGCAGCACCTCCAAGAAGGTTACCGTGCGTGCTACTTGACTAAGGCCCCTCCCAAATTCCACAAACTCTTCCTGCACTTCTCTAATCCCTTTCTTAGCCAGGTCATTTGTCCCTAGGTGGACAATGATATCCAGCTCCCTCCCCTGTGCAGCTGCTCCAGCAATCCTGAGGATTCGCTCCCTGTCCCTCAAGCCATGGCACCAGGCAGGCACCTCCCTCTCTCCCTTCCTCCCCAGTTCTCCTTCCCTAACAATGGGTCCCCCACCAGGAGTTGTTTCCTTCCCCTGCAGGGTCCCCTGCCACCCTCCTGTGGGTCTCCTTTGTGGAGGTTCCCAGCATCCTCCTTGGTCTCCACTGTGGGTGCCTCCATAGAGGAACCACACTATGCCTGAATGGCATAGGGATTGTGGAGAGGTACAACTGGAGGGATGCGCCTCTGTTCCACCACCCTCACCCTCTCTGAGCCCACTGTGGTCCAACCGCTCCTCTTTCTTGGCAACCTCTGAGGCAACAGCAGTGGCACTGGTGGTCCCTGGATGGAAGAGGAGGTCCAACAAATCCTGGCCAACTCAGCCTGGAGATGAGCAGCCTCCTCCCTCAGCCCAGAGAGGTGCCCTCAGATGGGACAACACCGCATCCTCCAGAATGTCTCCCGGAAGACTGCTGCTCCACAGCCACTGCACTGCACTGCACCACTCCAATCATGTCTTATTTCTGGCCCCTTAACTGTTTGCAATCCTTACTCTTTCCTCTGTTTTTTTTCTGTCTCTCCTTACTTTCTGCCTGTGTGCCCTTTAAGCTCCTGATTCTCTTGTTCTGAGACAAGAATATCCTATATATTTCTCAGTAGACCACTTACTTGCTCAGAGGCAGACCTCCAGCAGCTAGAGGGGGCCGGAGAGCTACTCTTGCCCTTCTAGGATGGTGGGTCTTTGGTGGTTCTGTGATCACTCACTTCCTGCTCCCAAACAGGAAGTTCCTGTTGTCAGTCAAATCCTGTGCCTATAAAAATAGAACTAGCTTTGGGTGGTGGGGTGGAGGAGAGGGGAAGGAGGGCAATATAGTCCCAGTAGAGAGAAGTTCAGTCACACAGCAGTCCTTTCTCCTGGTGTCTTCTGCCAAGCTATTACTTTAACTGGTCTATAATTCCTGGGCCTCTGCTGTTCTTACTCTTGTGCAGGGAAACAACGTTTGCTACCCTCCAGTCCCTGGGGGCTGCATCTGTTCTGATTTAGAGGTCTGTCAGGGGAGCTGCTGGAAGCCTATCCCAACTCCTTGAGCGCTCATGGTTGCAACCATCTAGCCGCAGAGATTTACCAGCATTTAATGCTTCCAGATCTTTGAGCACCCTGTCTCTGTAATGCTACCCATTGCCATATTTGTTTCCCACCCAGCCTGGATACTGCATACTGGCAGTGCCCCCCCATCACGACTGTGAAGACCAAGCAGAAGTATTCATTCAGAAGGTTTGCTTACTGCCCATCCTCATTCACTTGTCCCGTACCCTTTTTTTTACCTCTCTATTCTGCCCTTGCTAGCTCTCCTTTCCCTGACATACCTAAAGAAGGCATTATCATTTTACATCACTTCTTCTGCAGGCTTAAGCTCCGCCTCAGTCAGAGCAGTCAGAAAGGCCAAGGCACAGACAGAGGAAAGAATAGCCAAGGCAATTAAAACAGGAGATGACCTCTTTTAGACAGAGAGAAGAGAAAAACCAGGGATGGGATTGTGAGACTAAAAAGGGAAGAAAGGGGGTCAGCAGAAGGAGACCAGGAAAAAGCAGAAATCCTGAACAAATGTTTTTGTTCAGTATTCATGGTAGAAGGTGATCGAGAGGGACCACAGCTAGGTGTAAGAAGTACCAAGGGGAGAAGTGTAGATACCAGTCCGTTCACAGTGGAGGGAGTCCTAAAGAAATCAGAAAAACTGAAAATAGTTAAAGCAATGGGGCCAGAGGGAATACATCCCAGAATTTTAAAGGAACTAAGAAAGGAGCTAGCAGGACCACTGACGGCCTTGTTCAACAAATCATTAGAAATTAGTGTGGTTCCGGCAGACTGGAAGAGGGTGAATGTTGTCCCTCTCCATAAGAGCGGGAGCAAGGAGGAGGAGGCTGGTAACTATAGGCCAGTCAGCCTAACCTCAGTGGTAGGAAAATTGATGTTATCATTACTCAAGGAAAGGATTGTGATGTACCTTGAATCCAGTGGACAGCAGGATTCAGAACAGCATGGTTTCATGGAAGGCAGGTCTTGCCAAACAAATCTGATAGACTTGTTCGACTGGGTGGCAAGGGAGATTGATCAGGGAGGAGTGGTAAATGTGACCTACCTGGATTTTAGCAAGGCCTTCGATACCGTCCCGCATAAAAGGCTAATAAACAAATTGAGCAGCCTGGGAGTCAGTTCCGGGGTAGTTAACTGGGTTACAAATTTGCTGAGTGGTAGGAGACAGAGGGTGGTAGTGAATGGAGTTCAGTCCATAGAAAGGTAGGTGAACAGCGGGGTGCCTCAAGGATTGGTGCTAGGCCCAGTCCTCTTTAATGTCTTCATAAGCGACATTGCAGAGGGGCCGGAGGAGAAGGTGTGCCTCTTTGCAGACGACACAAAGATCTGCAATAGGGTAGACACACCAAGGGGGGATGGAAAGAATGAGAAGGGGCCTGGGGAAGCTGCAGAATTGGTCAAATGTACGGCAGTTAAGATTCAGTGCAAAGAAGTGCAAAATAATGCACTTGGGTCACAGGAACCCAAGAGAGGATTACTTTATTGGGGGGAGGTACTGTCTGCCACCAAACAGGAGAGGGATCTAGGAATAATTATATCTGAAGACCTAAAGGTGACTGGACAGTGTGAGAAGGTGGTTAGAAGGGCTAGCGGGATGTTGTGGTGCATAGGGAGAGGCATCACAAGCAGAAAAAAGGAGGTGGTGATACCACCATACAGATCATTAGAGAGACCTCATCTGAAGTACAGTGTCCAGTTTTGGAGTCCTTATCTCAGGAAGGACATAGACAGAATGGAGGCAGTCCAAAGAAGGGCTACAAAAATGGTACTGGGGCTGCACCAGAAGTCATATGAGGAGAGGCCGAAATACCTCAGTATTCTCTAGAGATGTGAAGGGGGGGATGCATGATAGAGATGTATAAATACCTTAAAGGGATCAATAAAGTACAGGAGGGTATCATCTTTCAGAAAAGAAGATGGACAAGAACTAGGGGACATGAGATGAAGTTGGAGGGAGGAATAATCAGGGGTAATGTGAGGAAGTATTTCTTTACAGAGAGGGTGGTGTATTCTTGTAACAGCCTCCCCAATGGGTGGTAGGGGCAACAATGGTGGAGGAATTCAAAAATGCATGGTACACACACACACGGTAACCCTAGAAAAAGGGAAGCGTGGGAAAGCTGCTGATCAGCTACAGTCTGCAGCTGAAGTTAAAGGTAGAAAAAATGGGCAGACTAGATGGGCCAGGTGGTCCTTATCTGCCGACAAGTTCTATGCATCTGTGTATCTATATACCGCTACATTGGTCCTCCTCACTGCCTTCCTGGCTTCTTTTGTTTTAGAAACATAGAACCATAAAAACATAGAAAGACAGTCAGAAAAAGACTCAAAGTCCATCCAGCCTGCTCAACATGTCGCTAACTACTAATTAAAGTAAATGTCCATAGTACTGAAGAACAAAGGGAAAGGAAAGGCTAAGCAAGCAATAAACTGCAAACCAAACTGTCTCATAAGAGGTGATAACCCCTCTTTAAGGACAGGTGTGCATGGGCCACATTTTAAAGTGACATTTCTTTTCCACACATAGAAACATAGACAATAACGGCAGAACCAAAGATCCGTCCAGTCTGCCCAAGTTCCCTATTTATTCCTGGGATCTACTGTTCCTCTAGGGCAGTGGTTCTCAAATGGTGAGGCCAGCCTCCCAAGGGAGGCCCTAAGTTGTTCCGGGGAGGTCCAGTCAAGTCTGAGAATGTACAGTATTTAAATTGTATGTTTTGGCTGTTCTGTGTGAAAAGGTAAAACAAATTAAATATGGATAATTGCAGGTGAATTTCTTTACTTGTGCACACATTTGTGACCAGGAAGTTCCCATTGAGCCAAAGCTTGTTTACAGGTATGTATTTATATGTAAATGAATGCCTGGGGAAGACATGCTGAGTCAAGGCTTGTTTCTACAATAGGTATTTATATGCAAATTAGTAACTTGGAAAGGCACATTGAGTCAAGGCTCATTTCTATAGTAGGTATTTATATGTAAATTAGTGACTGGGAAAGGCACAGTGATCCAATGCATGTCTTCAGGCGTGACCTGAGGCAAGCATACAGGAAGTTGCTTAACAACAGGGTAAGAGAGTGAAAGTTGAAATGGCTAGGTTTGGCTGTTCCAGATAGAGAGGAAACAGAGTAACAAGGGCCCAAGAGTCAGAAAAAAGGAGTGACAAGTATAACCTGGGGTGCTGGGACAGGGATGGGGATCCATAAGTTGAATAAAAAGAGAATATATTTAGTCAACTTTATTGGTTTCACTTTATTCCTGGTGTACTGTGCAAAGTAGGATTTATTTTTTTTCTGTGGGGAGGCCCAAGATTTTTTTTCAAATTTGAGGGAGGCTCAAAATCTTTTTCATGGCTTGGGGGAGGCTCACTACCACAAAGTATGAGCACCAATAGGGTCCTAGCCCTCCTCATCCTCTCCTCCCTCCTCATGGTAAATAGTGATGATAACACATGACATAGTGTGAAGTTGCACTTTAATTACCATGTGACTTATACATAGATACATAGACAGTGTCAGCAGATAAGGGCCTGTGGCCCACCCAGTCTGCCCATTTGAGCTTGTAAGTTCAGTTTATGTTTTCCTAGAATTCTGTTGCAAGGCAGGCACCCTTTCGGATCAGTTTGTCTAAAGTGATTTCAGTATGGCTCCAGAGCAGATATTTCAGAGTTCCAAAGTCAAAAGGTTTCTTCTGCTGTGAAAATTGCACAGTCTGCAAATATGCTAGTTCAAACAGAAGTTTCAAGTGTCCAGAGTGAGGTAGAGAGATCCAAATCCCCGACTCCTTGAAGGAGGCAGTGGTGACTCCCCTTCTTAAGAAATCTTCTCTCGACCCAGATTGTCTTGCCCACTACAGGCTGTTTCTAACCTGCCCTGTGTGGGTAAGGTTATTGAGAAGGTGGTTACGCTGCAGCTGGAGGATCATCTTGCCATCCATGACACCTATGATCCTTTCCAGTTGGGTTTTAGGAAACGGCACAGCACTGAGACTGCCCTTGTTCGGGTGCGCAATGACTTCCTTGTTGCGAGGGATCGGAGGAGCCATACCATCTTGGTTCTCCTTGATCTCTTGGCGGCAGTTGACACCGTGGACCATGGGGTACTGCTCGAGTTCCTGCAGTTGGTCTGTGGACTGTCTGGTACAGTCCTCAGTTGGTTCCATTCTTTCCTCATTGGCAGGTTTCAGAGAGTAATGTCGGATATTTATTCCTCTGATACCTTCTCCCTGTCATGTGGAGTTCCGCAGGGCTCAGTACTTTCCCTCATGTTGTTCACTGTGTACATGTTACCACTGGGGGACATTGTGAAGTGGTATGTACTGATTTTTCACTGCTATGCAGATGATACTCAGCCGTACATGTCCTTTACACCAGGTCAGGATGTTGCGGTCTCCGTATTTAACAGCTGTCTATCCAAGATCCAAGACTGGATGAGTGCCAACTGGCTGAAACTGAACCCTGACAAGACTGAAGTTTTGGTTGTGGATCTGGGTCACCGAGTAGAGGGGTCTTCAGCAAGGCTAGCATCTGGTGTGGTGCTGGAAGGCTGCCAGCTGAGGACCTCTGAACGCATGCGTAGTTTGGGCATTATTCTTGATGAGGGATTGACCCCGAAGCCTCAGGTGTCATCCTTCAAGACCTTGTTTTACCATCTCAGTCAATCAATCAATCAATCAATATCTATATTTAGCCAGGTGGAATGCCATTGAGCAGGGCTCATTTACAAGATGGACCTGGTAGTTTAAACAACAACAACAAGTCATAATACAACAATTTGGAGTAGGCATAGCAACATTAGCAGTCTAGGTACAGTCATTACAAGTGAGAAAGGCGTGGCTTGGCACAGTGGTATACAATAATTTACAAATAGCAATGTAAGGCTTGTCACTAAGAACAGAACAAGGCAGCACAATGTACAGGCATGGTTACTAAAGGCAGTCAGCATACTGCTATGTGCGAGTTCTATGCAAAGCAGGTCTCTGATAGACAGTAGAGTACAATATTATATTGGATGAGGTCTAGACCAGCAAAGCATTACTTGGCCTAGGAGAAGACCATCTGAGGAATATCACCCGGATTAGGCATCTGGTTCCGCCTGATGACCTTCCAACACTGGTCCATGCCTTTGTGACCTCTCGCTTGGAGTTCTGTAACACCCTTTACCTAGGGTTACAAGGGTTTTTATATGCGCTCTGCAGCTAGTGCTGAATGTGGCAGCCAGGCTACTGACTGGGCTTCCTCGATCTAGCCACATTACTCCTGTGCTGTACGAGCTGCACTGGCTGCCAGTGCAATGGCAGATCACCTTTAAGGCCAGCTTGCTGACCTATAGAGTGCTACATGGACAGGGTCCGAGCTACCTGCAAGAGCTTCTTTGCCCCTATTGCCCCCTCTGTCCATTCTGCTCCACCAGCGAGGGATTGCTAGAGGTTCCCAGGGTTCAACTGAAGACATCTGGGGCCCATTCTTTTGCATTTGCAGTGCCCACCATATGGAATTCTCTACCTCACTCAGTTCAGTATTGCCACACTTTCGAGAGCTTCAAAATGGCACTAAAAACCCATTTATTTCATCATCATCATCATCATCAAATCTTTATTTATTCATGCGAACATCATTGAGCAAGGCTCATTTACAAGATGGACCTGATTATTTAATCTTGCTTTTGCTACTACTTGAGAGTGATCAGTTAATATGATGTGTCAGTATTTTAATTGTTATTGATTTTAAAGTTTTTATGGTTTATACTTCTGTAAAGCGCTTTGACATGTTGAATTGCGCTTAATTAAAGATTATTATCTCCTTGCCTGTAAAAGCTCTTTTGTTGCTTATGCTACCTGTGCTCCTGCAGTGAAGTTTGCATGGGGAGAATGATTAGCGCAGAGAAGGTAAGAATTCAAGAGCACATATGTGCTTTTTATTGAGAAAGCTATAATTGTGCAGTAGGTTTTCAATTTAAGGCAGTGCATGGTGGTGGTAATACATTTCATCTTTAAAATGCATGTTTTTTGAACAGGTCCCTAAATTTCAACAAGGAGGTAACAGGTACAATATGCTTCTGCAAAAGGGACCTCAGTGGATTTATGTGTTATATACCTAGACACACGGGTCTAAATGAAGAACTACTGTAGAGCTACAGTAACACCATTTTTCTAAAGTGAGAATTTCTATTAATTGCACGTTCCTGTTTTTGTGGAAAGGCCTACGTGATGCACAGTATACACTGCTAGTGAAACAGTCATTTTTATGTTGATTGCATGCAGCGAAAGAAACATATTGGGACAGCTTTCTCAGAAGCAGGTTGTGGAGGCGCGGCACTGTTGTGGCCAATGCCCCCACAGCCTGCAAAGGCTTGTCCCGCTTCCCCCAATGCTGTGGCACGCTGCTGCTGACACTGGTTTGGAACCTTGCCACCAACTTGTGACAGTTTAGCTGCTGCAATCAGGGGCTGCCTCGTCTTTGCAGCATCAGCCATCCGCTGCAATGATGAGGTGACAGGTCATTGCGAGGCGGGATCTGGAAACAGTACCGTTGTTTGTGAACATGGCGGCAGCTTGCCACCGTGTTCGACAATATATAACACCCTGTTTATTTGCTGACCCGGGGCCCCAATCCCCATTGGCTTCAATTGCTCCAATGTTGATTTTGCTGACGGGGGCCACTCCCGTCGACATTCTGTAACCAACCCCACGCTTTATTGTCTGCCGGCGGTGCCCAATCTCGCCGGCATAATCTAAGCCCCCTTTGTTGTGTGCTGATGGGGTGCCCAACTCCGCTGGCTACGGGTTGCCCCCAAAGGGAGAGTCCGGGCGCACGCCAGAGCCCACCCCAGCATGCCACATGCCCCTGTGAAATAAAAACTGTCCCAACGTGTTTTTTGTTTTAACCCTGTAAAAGGAAACTGCCTCGGAGGTTTCCTGCCACCCTGCAACCCACGCCCACTCACTGCGCACCTGCCTCCCCATACCCCTCACCCCATACTTACCTCCGAGCTCGCCGCAACGATCTTCGGTGGACCGGGAACATGTCTGCACTCTTCACGGCCGACCGCGAGCTGAGGAAATACCGGTAAGCTGTATAATGAAATAAATAGGGTTTTTTTCAACTTTAATGCATATCTCAGCCATTTTTTGGAATTTTGGCACCAAATTCTCAACATGGGGGTTTTGGGGCCCCTCCTCATGAATTCTTGAACTATCATGGCGTTAATCGGCCCTGAAAGGTGATTTCACGGTCACTGCGCAGAATCACCTTTCGGGGCCAATTATCGAAACGACAGTGCCAGTGTTCATGAGGCAGGCTCTCAAAAAGCCTATGTTGCACATTTGGTGGAAAAATCCCTAAAATGACTGTTTTATGAGCATGCGCTGCGCAGTTGCTACGCACGCTCATAACTTCATGAATTTGCAATATTTTCACACCAGATTTTCAACACTGGCATTTTTTCACACCTCCTTGTGAAGAGTACAGCTGTCAATGTTCACATCCTGGTGGAGATGTGGTTTCGCACTTCCGGCGCAGAATAGCACAATCGATGTGGGAAATCAGTGTTTGAGACAGATTAAGAAAATGACAGTGACACTGTTCATGAGTAGAGATCCTAAAATGCCTGTGTTGAAAATTTGGTAATGATACTCCATAAAATGACTGTGTTACGAGCGTGCGTTGCGCAGTTTGCATGCACGCTCGGAACTTCGCGTATTTATAATATTTTCACTCCAGATTTTCAACATTGCCATTTTTCCACACCTACTTATGAACACTGCAGCTGTCATTTTTCCCATCCTGGCTGAAATGTGTTTTCGCACTTCCGGTGCAGAATAGAGCGGTCGCTGTGGGAAATCACTGTCTGGGACAGATTAAGAAAATGACAGTGACACTGTTCATGAGCAGAGGTCCTAAAATGCCTATGCTGAAAATTTGGTGATGATAGCCCATCAAATGACTGTGTTACAAGTGTGCACTGCACACTTTCCACACACCCTTCTAACTTCGTAGATTTATAATATTGTCATGCCAGATTTTCAACAGTGGCATTTTTTCACACCTCCTTATGAGCGGTACAGCTGTCATTTTTCACATCCTGACTGAAATGTGGTTTCACAGTTGCGGCACAGAATAATGCGGTCGCTGTGGGAAATCAGTGTTCGGGACAGATTAAAAAAATAACAGTGGCACTATTCATGAGCAGAGGTCCTAAAATCCCTATGTTGAAAATTTGGTGACGAAACTCCATAACATGACTGTGTTGCAAGCGTGCTTTGAACTGTTTCCACGCAGCCTTCTAGCTTCGCAAATTTGTATTATTTTCACGCCACATTTTCAACAGTGAAATTTTTTCACACCTCCTTATGAACAGTACAGCTGTCATTTTTCACATCCTGGCTAAAATATGTTTTTGCTCTCCTGTCGGAGAATAGCACGGTCGTTATGGGAAATCAGTGTTTGGAACAGATTAAGATCGAACGAGTGAGAGGGGGGAGTGACCAAGCTCAACTGAGCTCTGTTGGGACTGCTGCAGATTTGTCTGTGGGCAGAAAAAGGCCCCAATGCAAGAGGCCAGTACAAAAGGGCAGCCTGCAGCACTGGGAGAAACAGAACGAGAGAGCAAGTGAGGGAGGGAGAGTGAACGAACTCACCGGAGCACTGTCAGGACTGCTGCGGATTTCTTTGTGGGCTGAAAAAAGCATCAATGCAGGCAGCGGCCCAGTAGAAAAGGCCAGCCTGCAGCGGTGGGAGAAACAGTACGAGTGAGTGAGACAGGGGGACTGAGTGAGCTCAATGGAGCTCTATCAGGACAGCTGCGGATTTCTTTGTGGGCAGAAAAAGGCGCCAATGCAGGCAGAGCCCCGTACAAAAGGGCCGCTTGCAGTGCCAAGACAAACAAAATGAGCATGTGATAGAGGGAGACTGAGCGACCTCAACAGAGCTCTGTTGGGACAGCTGCGGATTTCTTTGTGGACAGACAAAAGGTGCCAACGCAGCCAGGAGCCCCGTACTCAAACACAGCCTGCAGCGCCAAGAGAAACAGAACGAGTGAGTGACAGTGCAGTAGTGAGCAAGCTCAACGGAGTTCTATTGTGACTGCTGTGGATTTCTTTGTGGGCAGAAAAATGAGGCAATGCAGGCAGGAGCCCAGTACAAAAGGCCAGCTTGCAGCGCTGGCAGAAACGGAATGAGTGAGTGAGAGAGGGGGAGTGAGCGAGCTCAATGAAGATGTGTCAGGACTGCTTCAGATTTCTTTCTGGCCAGAACAAGCTGACAATGCAGGCAGGAGCCCAGAACAAAAGGGCAGCCTGCAGTGGCAGGAGACACAGAACTAGCGAGTGAGGGAGCGGGAGTGAGTGAGCTCAACGGAGCTCTGTTGGGGCTGTTGCAGATATGTTTGTGGGCAGACAAAGGCAGCAATGCACGCAGGAGCCCAGTACAAAAGGGCAGCCTGCAGTGGTGGGCAAACCAGAATGAGAGAGAGTGAGAGAGGGGGAGTGAGCGAGCTCAATGGAGCTCTATTGTAACTGCTGCAAAATTCTTTCTGGGCAGAAGAAGGTGGCAATGCAGGCAGGAGCCCAATAGAAAAGGGCAGTCTGCAGCGCTGGCAGAAATGGAATGAGTGAGTGAGAGAAGGGGAGTGAGCAAGCTCAGTGGAGCTTTGTTGGGACTGCTGCAGATTTCTTTGTGGGCAGAAAAATGTGCCAACAAAGGCAGGAGCCCAGTACAAAAGGGCAGGCTGCAGCGCAAGGAGAAACAGAATGAGTGAGTGACACAGGGGGAGTGAGCGACCTCAATGGAGCTCTGTCGGGACAGCTGTGGATTTCTTTGTGACAGAAAAAGGTGCCAATGCAGACAGGAGCCCAGTAGCAAAAAGGGCAGCCTGCAGCCGCCGGAGAAACACAATGAGCGAAAGGAGAAGGGGTGAGGAGTCAGTCCAATGGAGCTCTATCGTGACTGCTGCGGGTTTCTTGGTTGAGTGTTGTCAACCCAGGCAGGAGCCCAGCATAAAAGACCAAAGCCTGCAGAGCCAGTAGAAACGGAACGAGTGAGAGAGGGGAGCCAGCAGGCTCAACAGACCTGTGCTGGGACTGCTGCAGATTTCTTTGTGGGCAGAAAAAGCCACCAACAGAGGTAGGAGCCCAGTACAAAAGGCCAGCCTGCATGCCAGGAGAAACAGAATGAGCAGTGAGAGAGGGGAGTGAGCCACCTCAACGGAGTTCTGTCGGGACAGCTGCGGATTTCTTAGTGGGCAGAACAAGGTGCCAATGCAGGCAGGAGCCCAGTACAAAAGAGCAGCCTGCAGCACCGGGAGAAACAAACTGAGCGAGTGACAGAGGGGCAGTAAGCGAGCTCAACACACCAACGCAATCAACATTCGGCATTGTCAAATGCTTATTTTATAATGTTTTACAGTCACAAACTAGGCCTATTAAATAGTTTTTAGTGTCCTGGTGGTATTAATTGGAATTATATTTATTGATAAGCTTCAGTAGATTTTGTTATGTTGAATAAATAGATCATTTATTTTGTACATTGTCACCTTGCTCACCACTTCCTTACCAGGATAGATTTAAGCATTAATGACCGAAGAGCCAGTCATTTCCTAGAGATTAATGACTGGCTGTGTGCCTTGGGCCCCCACCAGCCGGTCGTTAATCGAAAGGAAATGACTGGCTCTGAGGTCATTATTGCGATTATAAGTCTAATCACAATAATGCCTTTTTTGTTTTATTTTTAAAATCTGTTTTTCACAGCATGCACTGCCACAAATACCGGCTTTATGAATATTCATTTGTGCGTCATTGTTGTGTCGGCACTGTACGACGCTCATTACCTTGGTGTCACAGAAGATATCAAAATTTGTGTCAGGTACTGCTATTTTATATCAGATGCACTGACATTAATTTTGCGAAGTTGTGTGTAACCCCCCTGCAAATGGGGGTTCCCAAAAGACTTCCAGGAGCTTGCTTGAATGCTCCAAGCCTGAATGGTGTTTGGCATTTAAGCCATTTATCAGTGAGTGTTTTTAGAACCTCTGGTACTGTCTCTTTAAGAGCTGTCTGCTTGCAGACATAATTAGTTTGTATGGGGGACTGTGTGTTTCTTTGATTGAGTACCACTGAGCTGCTGCCAATTCACTTCTATTTTGCAGTCACTAGAGTGCAAAGGGAACCTATCTGAAAGATGTAACTGTTTGCCAGAAATTATTTAGAGTAATAATGAAATTAAGTTTGTCTAACCTGCTTTCTTTGCAGTCAGAACTGTGTCTGCTAGTTCCCCATTCTAGTTTTGAACTGCTGAACTGGACCAATCAGTGTGGGGTAAGCTAGCTCTAAAATGGTGCCTTGGACGAATCAGAACTTGGACTCATAATCTGAGCCAGCCACAAGAGGATTGTATGGGCAGTGACTCTGGGAGATGTAGTTTAGACTTCAGTGCCTTTTTTGGACCAACAGCAGCAGTCTATTGTGAGTGACAGCCAATCCAGTCAAGAACTGGGAGGAACTCAAAGGAAGTGCCCGGTTTTTGTCGGTTGGAGTTTCAGTTGAGCTTTGCAGTGAAGAAGGAAGGAGCCCTGTGCTTTTCAGTGTGCAGTTTCAGTCAAAAACGTGGTAAGGCCCAGAGTTCCGGTCTGCAGCTTGTTAGACTGAACTGGCCCTGTGAAAAGAATCAAAGGATCTCTGAAGAGAGAAACCAGGCTCACCCTGTAGAAGACTGGAAGAATTGCTGAAAATTGCACTCGGGTCTGTCAGGGAACTGAATCTGCTGTGTGTTCTCCCGGTATTGTGCAGTAATTGCGATCGGGATACAGATGCAGCCTGCCTGTATAGTGTCTTTATATGGATGTGTGAAGAGGTTTGTGTACCTCAAGTGAGCCCTGCTGACATTGAAGGACCCTATCTTATTTGGAGGTCGTGAGTACTAATTCAGGTCGCCCTGTTGAATTGCCACATTAAATCCAAATGGAATTACTGTACTGCTGACTGTTTAATTCCTCCTTTCTCTGTGTGAAAGGGCCCTACCAGCTGCCACGGTTTGACTAGCCACTAGGGCTTGGGCACCCAGGGACAGTAACTGATAGGGATAGGCTCTGGCACAGAGCCATAGGTAGATTATTAGAGTGATAAGCTAATTAACCTGATTTCCCCTGTCCTTGTTATATCCCCTCAATAAATCAGAGCTGCTTGTTTCAGCAAAGTTATACTGCCTGAGGTATTTGTCTATGTTAAAGTACTGTACTGTGATTGTTGCACTGTATCTCATTTCACAGGAGGTCCCAGTGCCGAACCAGACCTGGGGTAGTGTATACTGTGAAGGTAATTCTGATATATTGTGTGGGCCACTAGTGGGAAGAAAGGCTGCAGTGTCCCAGAGGGCTGTGACCAAGTTAGTTTAACTATTGCAAACCCTGACCTCTGGGTGGAGGCACCCGCCATTGGATCCAGGCCCCTCAACCTGTTAGTGGCAAATCAGGCAGGGTAGTAGTCCCTGGGATAGCGCCATCTAGGGTTACATCTTGAGGCTCACCGCTGGGATTGTGTGTCCTCTAGTGGCAATATTTACGAACCACTGTTAAGAAAAATGGGTACCTCGGACAGAAGTGGCTGTGCACCGCTGTGGAGTGGTGTACTTGGGAGGAGATCATCTCAAATGCTATGCTTATCCTGGACATCCCCTGTATCACTACGACACTGTGCAGGGAGTCCTTTCCAAGGTGGAAGGTTTACAAAACCCTGTGGTGGTAGGTCGGCATGCTAATCTGCTCTCCCACACTTTCCTGGCCCTAGTAGAGTTTAAGGATCCCATAGATAGCTCCAAAGTGCACAGACCATTACCCAGAGGGAGCCCTCACTGCTTGGACAGTGATAACTAAGGACAGTAAAGACCGGGGGAATCAGCCCCCACCACTATCTGAAACTTTGAGGAGAAATTTGCTGAATGGTTGCTGGAGAGGGGAAACTGTGAGGACTTGAAGAAACTATTCTTGCCACCTGGGGTGTTCCTCCCCAACACCCTCTCCTGCTCCAGTGCCCGATGTGGTGGCTGAACCAATGCAGACTCCTATTTCTGCACCTGCCATTAGTCACGACTCTTGCGACGAAGGTTGAGGATCTTCTCTGGCACCCTCCCACCCCCAAGGGAGATGACTGGGAGACCTGGATAGACTATATGTTGCCCCCAAGTGCTAGAATGGCAATGCTCGGAAGGCTGAAAGCGAAGAGGGTTAGTGAGAGCCTCCGAGGGGTCCTGCCTGGGCTACCATCCGTAAGCAAGCGGGCCAGTAACCTGAAGTTGCTCTGCACAGGCCTATCTTGAGGTCTCTGGAGAATGTGTAAGGGAACCCAGATTCTGATGAGGACCTATGGTGGAGAGTAAGAGATGCACAACAGTACCAAGGAGTTGTTGTCTGTGTATGTATCTCGGCTGGAAAAATTGTTGCAAGAATGCCTCAGAAAAGGTAGTTTGCCAGCTATTGAACTGGACCGAACCAGGCTGGACAGGATCCTTAAGTCTGCCCCTTCTCAGAACTGCTGTTGCTTCAGTTACGCCTGGCAGATCGACTGGAATCCCACCCTCCTATGATGAGTTAATGAGAGAAATTGAGGAGTTGAGAGAAAGACGACCGGGAGGGACCTGTACTAATAGCTGCACGACCATCGAGTGACTGAGGGTGACCCATCAAGTGAAGTTCAGGGCAGAGGTTGGCAGTCAATGAGTGCTCTGACAAGGAAAAAGATGTGTCACAATGGGAGTGAACTGTTGAGAGATCCAGGAATTCAAAAACAGTCCTTTTATGAAGGCCACGCCTGCAAGTACGGGCCTGACCTATATCCGACTGCATCTGCTATGGGGTGGGGTACCCACCCATGTATCTCCTGCTGATAACTAAGTTCGAACTCGATTCCTTGACCATGGAAGTGGAGAAACTGACAGATGTCTCCAAATGCTTATCATCAAGAGACAGAGAGATGGCACCAAGGTTTCCAGTTAGTAATACCCCCCGCCCTGGCTCCCAGTGGCGCCGGCCAGCTCAAACTCCAGAAAGTAAAGTTTTGCTATAATTGTGGGAAAGATGGGCACATGAAAGGGAATTCCAGTCCCCAAAAGACACTGACAAAGTTGCATATAGGCTACAAGGAGAGCTTCGGAGAAGAAATCAGTGGTTAAGAGGTGCGACATGATCCCAGTGAGGGCACCAAAATGCTAATTCACGCCCTTTTGTGGCAAGGTCAGTTGCTCCAGGTCCCCCTCTACTGCGCCTCCAGATTGGTCCAGAATAGTGGGTCCCTCCATGGAGACCACTGTAAAGGTGGAATGGAGTGTCTACAAGAGCTGTATTAGACAGTGGCTCTCGTGACAATTATGTTCCAGGATTGGTATCAGAAGCATTTGTCAGGCGTGCCAACACAACCATTAGAAGGACTGCATGTGGGGGTTAAGTAGAAGGCTACCCTTATTCGGGTATATCCGAATTTGGCTGTCTTTCCCCACCTCCGTGGCTGGAGTGGCCAATCGCTAGAGACCCCAGCCTTAGTGTGTGTCCCCCACTGGACTGTATGATGGTGTCCCTTTGTTGATTGGAACAAATGCTCATATGTTCGGAAGGCTGGCACAGTTGTGTTAAGTGCGAAAACAGGGTCAAAGATCACAGAGTTTTAAGAGTTCGGCTTAATTGCTAAAGGCCTATGAGGCACAGAGAGATGCTGAAAAACAGAACCAGAGGAACCGGTCGAATTGTATGGAAGAAGGATCCTGAGTCTCTGATCCTGGCGCCAAATGCCCAGTGTACTTACAGGGAGAGAGTCCGTATCAGAAGGATGTTAAGAATAAAAGATCATCGTTGGATGCACCCAGGCGATGGAAAATTGCCAGAGGGACTCTGGTCAATCGCTTTAGTATTTTGCCCGCTAGAGCCCATATGCTTATGCCAGAAGGGTAATGGTCCAAGTTCATAATGTGTCTGAAGAGACATTCGAGTAAACAGAGGTTGCATCCTGGCTAATGTGCATTGTGCAGACACTGCAGTGCTACCCAGCAGCAAGAGTTCAAGGAAGAATGACAGAGTAACGCCTGACTTGTTTGATTTCTCGCTACCCCGCCAGCTGAATGGAAAGTGAGGATCAGTGAGAAGCTTGCCCAGAGACCAGGTGTTTTCTTTAAAGGAATGGGATGTAGGATGCGGGAAGGAGCTGAGCACAATATCCGGCTGCATGACTAAAGACCATTTGGTGAGAGGTCTCGACGCCTGGCACCTGCTGATATAGATGATGTGGGACGGCATCTGCAAGAGATGTTAGCTGCTGGTGTAATACAAGAATCGGAAGCCCTTATGCTTCTCCCCATTGTATTAGTGAGGAAAAAGAATGGAGACAATGGATGTGTGTGATTCTCGCACTCGGCGAGCGGACTATCCCTGATCAGTTCTATGCCCGCATTCAGGATGCTTTGGACTGCCTAAACGGGAGCAAGTGGTTCTTGTGCTGGATCTCCTCAGTGGGTACTACCAGATCCCGATGGCTCAGGAGGGACCGGAGAAGACGGCCTTATCTGTCCGCTTTGGCTTCTATGAATTCATGAGGATGTTCAGTGATTTCAGGTAGCCTCAGCCACTTTTCAACGATTGATGGAGGCAGTGGGGGACATGAACTTACTAGAGTGCCTGGTATACCTAGATGATGTCATTGTGTTTGGCAGCTCACTGGAGGAACATGAGAGCAGATTATTTAAGGTATTGGACCGACTGGAGGACTTTGGTCTTAAACTGTCCATTGATAAGTGTCAATTCTTTCAAACATCAGTAAAGTATGTGGGACATAGTATCCACCGAGGAATAGAGACTGACCCAGTAAAGTTGAGGCCTTGACCACCTGGCCGCCAAAAATCTAAAAGAACTGCAAAGATTCCTGGGATTCTGTGGTTATTATCAAGGCTCATCAAGGACTATTCAAGAGTGATCCGTCCTTTACTTAACCTTACTCAAGGGTATCCCCAACCCACAAAAATACCAAAAGTCGTGTCCCTCAAGACTGAAAGAGTGTATTTTCATCCTAGTGAAGTATTTGGGGCCGGCTGGACTCCCTGATTGTGAGACTGCTTTTCATGAAGATCATATATCGTCTCTACCCATGCTTTCCAGTGCTGGCCTATGTCGATCCAAGAAAACCTTCGTCCTGCACACTGATGCTGGCTTGCAAGGTGTTGGGGGCTGTGTTGAGCCAGAGTTGACGAATGGCCTGAGACCAGTGGCCTTTGCCAGTAGAAGCCTGACCCCATCCGAAAAGAATGTCCTGTACAAGGTTAGAGTTCCTAGCTGAAGTGGGCTATTGTTGACCAATTCCATGAGTACTTGTATGGGGCTAAATACTAGTAAAACTGACAATAATCCTTTGACCTATGTGCAGACCTCAGCTAAGTTGGATGCCACTGGCCAGGTGGCTTTCTGCATTATTCTACATATGACTATGCTCTAGAATACCGAGGCAAGGTCTGAACCCATAGATGCTGATGCTCTCTCGGAGCGCTGTTCCCCAGAATGATTGGGTCGATTAGGCAGAACCTGACATTGGGCACTCGCCGGAAGTTTGGATAGGAGGAACAATGTCCACTTTTGACGCAGTGGATCGTATGGCATTGCTTGGGAGCTTCTAAGAATTGCATACCTGCTGCTTATTGCCACTTTTTCTGCAATAGACATTGGTGCACCTCAGCTGGACAATCACAGTATTCGGGTGAGCTCAATCCCGGCGATCCCATGATCAAAGCAGCTTTAGAAGCCTCTATGCAGGAAAAGATGTGTCCAAATTACGCTCCACTGATTTGAGAACTGCACTGTTATACAAAGAAGGTCCTAAGTTGAAACTGATCAATAAACTGTTATACAGAGAAACAGTAGGAGGGGACAAAGTAGACAAACAACAACTAGTGCTGCCCACTGCCTTCGAGACTCAGTACTGAGGTCCTTGCACAACCACATGGGGCACCTTGGTATAGACAGAACACTTGACTTGGTGAGATCCAGATTCTATTGGCCTAAGATGGGGGCTGATGTGGAGCAACACATTCGAACTTGTGTCGTAAGCTATAGAGGAAAGCTTTTCCCCTAGAGGGCTGCCCCCTTGTTAACATCACCACCAGTGCACCCATGGAGCTGGTCTGTATTGATTTTCTGAGTTTGGAGTCAGATCAAAGAAATATCAGTAATGTGCTGGTGGTCACTGACCATTTCGACGAGATATGCCCGAGCTTTCCCCACCAAAGACCAGAAAGCATCCACTGTGGCCAAAGTACTTAGAAAACTTTTTGTTCACTATGGGGCTCCACAAAGAATCCATTCTGATCAAGGGAGAGCTTTGAGAGTCGTCTGATCAAAGAGATGCTTTCTCTGTGGGAGTGCGAAGTCCAGAACCACTCCTTACACCCTCTAGGGGACCCACAGCCTGAACGCTTCAACCGACTTTCTAGATATGCTAGGCACCCTGCACCCAAAGGACAAGCCTAGATGGAGCTCAACAAATCAGCACCCTGGTACATGCTTATAACTGCACCAAAAGTGATGCCACTGGATTCTCCCCTACCGCCTGATGTTTGAAGAGAAGCTCGACTACCAGTAGATGTGTGTTTTGGGGTCTCTCCTGATGGGGTTCAAGCTGACAACTATTTAAGGTATGTGTAAAAGTTAAAGGCCCAGCTAACCTATGTTCACTAACTGGCTCCAAGCCATGGCTGCCAAAAGAAATCTGGCCAACAAGAAAGGTATTACAAAAAGGTGAAAGCACAGGAACTCCAGGAGGGAGATCGGGTATTGCTAAGAAATCTGGGACTGTCATGGCAAGCACAAGATTGTTGACAGATGGCACCATCTCCCTCACATTGTAGTGGGCAAACTAGATGATCTGCCAGTGTACAAAGTGAGGCCTGAGAATAATTCAAAAGATGTAAAAACAATGCATAGAAATCATTTGTACCCATTGACAAATCTTAATTGAGTCTGAGCCCTAGAAGATGCCCCTCTGGACCAGTGACTAGAGCTGCTGCTAAGAAAAGATCAAAAGTCTGCACCTGACAGAAGCAAAGTTAAAGTGTTCCCTCCACAAGTCCCAGTTGAGCATGACTGTCAGTCCATATCGGAAGAAAGTGAGAGTGACTTTGAATACTATCCTCTTATTTAACTGAGTCAGTTGTTTCGGGCAACTTTCAGTCAATAGTGGAGACAAAGCTGGGCCTTTCTGGACTGTCTAAGCCCCTCAGCTTCATCCCTGAGCCAATGTTCCCAGAAAGTGAAGTGCAAAGCATCAGATCAGATGAAATGGAATCATTATGCATGGTTGAACTGTTTGAGCTTAGGAGGAAATGATAGATTGGGCAGACTGGTGATATATCCGAACAAGAAGAGTATTTTGAGTGCCCTGACAGTCCACTGCCAGTGTCCGAAAGCTCTCCATGCGAGCCACATGCTGGACCTCAGAAACTGTAACTCCTGGAGCTGAAAGTGCCCCAAGTTCTAGCTCTCTACCCCCATGGAGACTCCCTTGACAAGTGAGGACAATGAGAAATGAGGCTCAGAGTGCAGAGACTATGCAGTATTCCCCTAGAAAGACTGGTCGGAGCTGTAAAGCCTGTGGTGCACCTCAGTGATTCACTTGGAGGCCTGTGGACTTGCTCTCCTCAATGTTGTCCATAAGGAGTGTATGTGTCCCGAGCTCATTGCCCAGGCTGAGTGTCAGTGCTAACTCCAAGTTACTTGTGTTGCTCTCTCTTGTGGTGCCCTTGCCCCATCCAGCCCAAAGGTAACTGATAGGGAAGGGCCCTCTTCAGGTTTCCATGTATGTGCGAGGCAATAACTTGGTTATGGACAATGTGTATGTAATACTGTGTAAAGAGTGACGATTGCAAATGTTTCGAAATGTGTTCTTGGTAAATGATATATTGACTGATGATTACATGTGTAGCCCACTGCAAATGTATATGGTTGCAGTTGAAACTTATGGGTACTTGTTTGATGTGGATGTCTGCTTTCCCAGGCTAGGAGGGTGTAACCTTCTGCAAATGGGGGTTCCCAAAAGACTTCCAGGAGCTTGCTTGAATGCTCCAAGCCTGAATGGTGTTTGCATTTAGCCATTTATCAGTGAGTGTTTTGAACCTCTGGTACTGTCTTTAAGAGCTGTCTGCTTGCAGACATAATTAGTTTGTATGGGGACTGTGTGTTTCTTTTGATTGAGTACTCACTGAGCTGCTGCTAATTCACTTGCATTTTGCAATAGGAGTGCAAAAGGGAACCTATCTGGAAAGATGTAACTGTTTGCCAGAAATTATTTAGAGTAATAATGAAATTACAGTTTGTCTAACCTTGCTTTGCAGTCAGAACTGTGTCTGCTAGTTCCCATTCTAGTTTTGAACTGCTGAACTGGACCAATCAGTGTGGGGTAAGCTTAGCTCTAAAATGGTGCCTTGGACGAATCAGAACTTGACTCATAATCTGAGCCAGCCACAAGAGGATTGTATGGGCAGTGACTTGGGAGATGAAGTTTAGACTTTCAGTGCCTTTTTGGACCCAATACCAGCAGTCTATTGTGAGTGATAGCCAATCCAGTCAAGAACTGGGAGGAACTCAAAGGAAGTGCCCGTTTTTGTCAGGTTGTTCTCAGTTGAGCTTTGGCAGTGAAGAAGGAAGGAGCCCTGTGCTTTTTCAGTGTGCAGTTTCAGTCAAAACGTGTAAGGCCCAGAGTTCGGTCTGCAGCTTGTTAGGACTGAATCATTCTGTGAAAAGAATCAAAGGATTCTGAAGAGTAGAAACCAGGCTCACCCTGTAGAAGATGAAGAATTGCATGAAAATAAATGGGTCTGTCTGGGAACTGAAACTGCTGTGTGTTCTCCGGGTATTGTGCAGTAATTGCGTATCGGGATACAGATGCAGCCTGGGCCTGGTATAGTGCTTTTTATATGGATGTGTGAAGAGTTTGTGTACCTCAAGTGAGCCCTGCTGACATTGAAGGACCCTATCTTATTTGGAGGTCGTGAGGTACTAATTCAGGGTCGCTTCCTGTTGATTGCCACATTAAATCCAAATGGAATTACTGTACTGCTGACTGTTTAATTCTCCTTTTCTGTGTGAAGGCCCTACCAGCTGCCACGGTTTGGACTAGCCACTAGGGCTTGGGTACCTAGGGACAGTAATTAGATAGGGATAGGCCTATGCACAGAGCCATAGTAGATTATTAGAGTGATAAGCTAATTAACCTGATTTCCTGTCCTTGTTATATCCCTAAATAAATCAGAGCTGCTTGTTTCAGCAAAGTTATACTGCCTGAGGTATTTGTCTATGTTAAAGTACTGTACTGTGATTGTTGCACTGTATCTCATTTCATGAGGAGGTCCCAGTGCTGGAACCAGACCTGGGGGGTGTATACTGTGAAGGTAATTCTGATATATTGTGGGCCACTAGTGGAAGAAAGGGGGGTTGCAGTGTCCCAGAGGGTTGTGACCAAGTTAGTTTAACTATTGCAAACCCTGACCTCTGGGTGGAGGCACCTCGCTATTGGATCCAGGCCTCAACCTGTTAGGGTGGCAAATCAGGCAGGGGTAGTAGCCCCTGGGATAGCGCCATCTAGGGGTTACATGTGTATTTGAAAGTTTCTGTCAGGCTTTCTGTGGGATTCTCTGCTTGACAATATGGTAGCAGGAACAGCCAAGCGGCTGCCTTGCCGGTTATTTCTAAGAGGTTTCAGACCGGCATGGCAGCCAATCTGTGTGCTAGCTTAGATCATAAATAATTAATTAAACATATAATTTTCCATCTCTTTGTTTGGTGGGGTTAGCTGGACTCCAATTCTGGACTGCTAGTGTGCTGTTGGTTGCTAGAAGTGAGGCCCGGAAGTCAAGTGACCCGCAGCTTTCACAGCTCTGAGCTCGGAGTTAGACTCCACTACCTACAGTAATTCCAACAAATTCCCATCTCAACCATTCCCCTTCAAGCTCAGTCTCCTCCTCTCCCACTGCAGTTCTGAATTAACTATAAGAGAATACAGAAGTTCACAGCCTTTTGTCTCTTCTTCTTTTCACACTGGACCACACCCCACAGAGCTTGTAAATTTGCCAAGCAAGTTTCAGTTGTGTGTAAGCTTCCAGTATGGAGCATTTGAGCCGCAGTGGCTGTCCTTACCCCTTAACTAGAATCCCTTATCTAATGCCAACAATGTACAATCCCAATCAATCCCCCTTGGAGTCAAAGGGCTGCGGCAATCTAGGGCTGTGGCAAACTCTGAGTACATAAGGAATCCTGCCCCTTTTTTTATAAAAATAGGGGTCCCTGTGCCAGACTCAGAAGTTGCTGCAGCTGCAGGGTTGCGCCAAATGTGTGGCATACCTGCAGGGTTTAATGGAGGGATGTGTCCCCCCCCACCTGACGCAACCTGAGAGGGGCTGCAAAGGGGTGGAATATTCCAGCAAGGAGGGGAGTGGGGGCAGAAGGAGCATGGGGGTGCCTTAGGGAGTGGAGGGGGACACAGCAGCAATTGCAGGGTGCTTGGGTGGCACCCAGTGTGGGTGCCATGCCCACATCCAGTGAGCCATTTGGCCAGGGTAGAGGGGCCTTGGCAGGGATGGACCATGACCCGGCTCCAGGTGCACACAGCCCTGGCACTTGGCAGGGATGGACAGTGACCTGGCTTCAGCTGCACAAAGCTCTGGCATCATTGGGCAGGACTGGCAGCAGGTCACGGGGTGCAGGTGGTGGAGGGGAACTTCCTTAGGCACTGTGAGAATTCCCTGGTACTGCAGCCCTTGTATGGAGGCAGGCTGCTGTCTATCGATAGTGTTGGGGACTGCTGCACCTATGGGGCAGGTGCCAGGGCTGTGTGCAGCTGGAGCTGGGTCATAGTCTGTCCCTGCTAATCCCCCTCTACTCTGGCCGATTGGGATGTGGGCATGGCACCCCTGCCGGTGCAACCCCAGCACCCTGCAATTGCCACTGTGCTCCCCTGCTCCCTAGGGCTCCCGCCGTCCTCCTTCTGCCTGTGCTCCCCTCCTTGCAGTTCCCCCCATTGGCTGCCAGGGCTGTGTGCAGATGGAGCTGGGTCATGGATGGTACATCTCTGCCAATTCCCCTCTACCTTGGCCGATCGGCTCACTGGATGTGGGCATGGCACCCCCACCAGTGCCACCCCAGCACCCTGCAATTGCTGCCGTGCCCCCCCTGCTCCCTAGGGCTCTCCCTGTGCTCCTTCTGCACGTGTTCCCATCCTTCCAGTTCCCCACATTGGCTGCCTTATCTGGCTTGGGCACTTGGCCCTTAGACCACCTTCTGGGTGGTCTAAAAGCATCCCCCTTTTGTGATCATGGTGGGGCTTCTGGAATTCCGTATAAGGGGGGATGGCACAGCCCCGCTGTGGTGCAACCACCTTTGTGAACTAGTGCATGGGTGCTTCTGCTGCAAGGGTGGTGCAGGGTGGCTTTGGCACATGATATCCCAATTTCAATGCAGCCTGAGTTCAAAAACTGGGATCGCTGCAAACTGTGACACAACGTGCCACTTGTGTCATAGTTTTCATTTTGAAAATTGAGCCCAAGATGTCTCCACAGCCCACAACTCCTCCTCTCCCTCTGCTGCCCTGAACAATGAGTGATACAGTGGCAATATCACCTTCCTCCTCCTGCTGGAGATACCTCTCCCTATACACCCCATCATCCCACTAGCCCTATCCACTGCTTTGTCACATTGCCCTGACACTTTGAGGTCATCAGTTATGATGACCTCGAGGTCCCTTTCTTGCTTAGTGACTGTCAGTACCTCCACCATCCTGTACTTTGCTCCTGGGTTCCTATGCCCTAGGTGCAGGATTTTGCACTTTTTGGCATTGAACTGCCATGTTGTTGACCCCTACTCAGGTTTCCTAAGATCCCTGTGCATTTTCTCTACCCCCCCACCCAAGTGTCCACCCTATTGGAAATTTTGGTATCATCTGAAAAAAGTCATACCTTCCTTTTCAGTTTTTCTGCAATGTCACTTAGGAGGACGATGAAGAGGAACAGTCCCAGTACTGAACCCTGTGGCACCCCGCTGGTCACTTTCCCATCATTGGAGTGAGTGCCGTTAGCCACCACCCTCTGCTGCCTATCCATTAACCAGTTTCTAACCCAGTTCACCACTTGAGATCCCACCTCGGGGCTGCTCAATTTCTTTATTAGTCTTCATGTGGCACAGTGTCGAAAGCCTTGCTAAAGTCCAGCTAGGACATGTACACTGCCCTCCCTTGATCTATTTCCCTTTAACCCAGTCAAAGAAATCAGATTCATCTGGCATTACCCCCCCAACCAATGAATCAATGCTGCCTGTGGTCTTGCAGCCCATTGAATTCAAGATACTATACCAGCCGTTCCTTATGCAGGGTTCCCATTAATTTCCCCACCACTGAAGTGAGAGTGACTGGCCTATAGTTGCTAGCCTCCTCGCTGCTTACACTGCTACGTAGAGTGACCATGTCTGCTTTTCTCCAGTCCTCTGGAACCATGTATGTTTCCAGTAAACTGTTGAATATGGCCCTCAGTAAGACAGCTAGCACTTCCCTGAGTTTCTTTAGTGGTCTTGGATGTATTCTCTCAGGTCCCATGGCCTTGTCCACCACTAGAACTTCAAGTCCCTGCAGGACTCTTTCCTCTGAAACTGGACTTGTGTCCACCTCACCCCCTCTCCACCCATGTGTTCCTGCTACACCTTGGTGGTCTGTCCTTCCCTTCCACGGTGAAGACTGAGCAGAAGTACCTGTTCAGGATGGAAGCTTTTTCTTTGTTCCTCTTCTACATAGTCTCCCCCGCCACAGTTTTAATCCTGACTATACCTCCCCTTGCTTTCCTCTTCTCACTTACGTATCTGAAGAAAGTCTTATCACCATTTAGCTTCCCCTTTGGCCATCCTTTCCTCTGTCTGCACTGTTCCTCCCTTACCAACTTACCTGCTTCCCTCTGTTTTACTTGGTTAACCTCCCTGTCCTCCTCCCTCTGTGTTTTCCTATATCTCCCGAATGCCTCCCTTTTTTCCTTCACCATCTAGGCCACTTCCCTAGAGAACCATAATGGTCTCTTTTTCCTTCTGCTTTTACTCAATTACTTCATGGAAAGGGTTGGTTGCCTCAATTATGCCCTCCCTATTGTTTCCCACTGTACCTCTACCCCTCTCTGGCAATCCCCCATGAAGCAATTTTGGAGGCAGTCTCCCATTTCTTTAAAATCTGTCCTCCTAAAGTCCAGGACCTTTGTTCTTGTGTGGTTTGCCACTGTTCATGTCTTTATGTTAAACCACATTGTACAGTGATCACTGGTACCTAGGGTACTGCCCACTGTGATGTCTGCAATGCCGTCCCTATTTGTAAGCACCAGGTTCAGCACTGCCCTATCCCTGGTGGGTTCTTTGACTGGCTGCCTAAGAAAAGCCCCATATAGGGAGTCTAGGAAGGCCCTGCTCCTTGCCAAAGCTACCATTAAAAGGCTCCACTCCATGTCTGGCAGATTGAAATCATCAGCAACTACTAGCACCTCCCTCTTACTTGCCATTCTGATGATGGCTTCCCCAAGTGCCTTACCCAACTCCTCTCCCTGTGCTAGATGTCTGTACATTACCCCAATACAGATACTTATGCTGACGCAACAGCAACATTTTGACAATGAAGTACATTACAGCACCAATTCAATGTTGCCACTGTAATGTACCCTCGAGACCCCGGCACTGCTTCTCCGAGTCTTGCACCCCTTCCCCGAGTGAACTCTGACTCGGAGTTGATTATATTAAAGTACAGGGGGTTCGGGGCAAAGCCCCCTGACAAAAACAAACATTTTACTTGACGGCTTTATGCCAACCACAATTTGTGGTTGACATAAAGCCGTTGCTGTAATGCTGGTTGACAAAATATTTGTTGAACTGGCATCGTAGATCTGTATGTAACCCAGGCACCGTGCACTGGTGGGCTATTACCCCTTCCTGTTGACCCTCTAACAGGTTGAGGGGCCTGGGTCCTGCTACGTTGGTGATCGGGGGTTCTATCCCAAATTATGAGAAATAGTGCAGTGCCTCCACCCAGAGTAAATTAGAAGTGGATCAGGTGACTGGCTGGCACAGGCCCATGGGATGCTGCACTTACTCACCTCCCCTACCAACCACCCCACCCACTGAATATCCAACAATTCAATAACACCATATACCGTGGACCAGCAATAACTGCGTGGATGCAAAAACACCCTGTATGCAGCAATCTCAAACAGTAAACTCACAACTTTATTGGGGGCAAGGGTTAGGATAGGAATACCTGGATAAAGGATAGTTGTGGAGGACAAAATATGGTTAGCAATAATTCAAATGTCTGAAACAACTGGGCCCGAAGGCCAGACCACCCCCAGCAGCCAACCCCACCGGTGCCAGTGTTTTATCTGGACAGTCTGTTGGGTACCCATTAGTTGCAAGCCTGGACATTGCCGTGAGTTGGCCAGCTGTTGGGGCCCTAGGAATATTGAAAGCAATAAGGTTAAATGCAAAGTGAACACTCCCTTTTTTATCCCAGAAGCAAGTCCTGGGTACTCATGGTTTGCAGCTCTACCACCATGCCTCAAGGCAGGATCCTTCGACAGTCTGGGGGTGAGGAGATCCGTCCACAACCAGCAGCAGTGGGCAACAAGATGGTGGTGATCTTTCTCACAAGGCTCAGTCTTGATTGAAGGTCTTGCAGCTTGTCCCTTTGATTGAATATCTGGCCGCTTGTCACCTTCAGCCTCTTCTGGCCTGTTGCAGAGCTTGAATGCAGGTCCACACCAGCTTCAGAAGGCCCAGACTTGGGAGTGGCTCCACAGCCCTGCTCCCCACATGGGTCATAGGCGCCCTAGCACCCCAGAAAACGCTGGTGACTTCCTGAGACAATGGGTCACACTTGGAGGGGGTTAACAGGTTCCCTCTCTGGCTCTGGGGGAAGGACTCCTAGGCGGCAGGAGTCCCCTGTAGTCCCTGCACTGAATCCACAAATGAACCGGCAGCAGACAACTCCTGGATAACAGCAGTGACAGTTCGTCACAGGTGCTAGCCTCTTGGACAAAGCTTCAGATGGGACTTGGATCATGGCAAGCAGCAAGGGGGGGGGGGTTCAGAACTGAACAGGCCCCTGCCCACCCATTTGTGCTTTCGGGTCCTAAAAATGTCCACAACAGTTTCTCTTCAGCCTCAGCTGGGACACAGCTCTCGGCCACTTTGATCAGTTCACACAGCAAATTCACAGAACCTGGCTAGCACCCTGCGTGCGAGATGCTTTGTCTCTTCAATCTTTTAAACAGAGTCCCAATACTTAAAGCGATTCCTCTGCAGCAACTGTTCACTTTCAATCAACAGCACAGGTCTATCAGATCAGTCCCCTATATAGTGCAGGGTCTCTGCAGCTCTAATCCTCTCCAGTCTAGACAGCACAGTTCACAATATCTGGCGAGTTGATGGAACCAGTCCAGTATCTCACTTTCTTTTCTCTTGATATTTCCTTTCTGCAGTGGAAATCTCCAACGGAGGCCTGAGCAAGGCCTCTCACAGTACAAATCCACTTACACAGAATCCTCCTGATTCAAGAAGAGCCTGAGAACAGACTGCCTCAAACCCAGAAAGTCCCTTGGTTTTCACTCGAGAATCCAGTCTCCTGGGGTTTTCACTCACGAATCTAGTCTCCTGATTGGCTGTTCAAGCCTATCAATCAGCAATAACCATAGTGATCAATATTTCTTGATTGTTCATTGGGGCATGTTTTAGGTGCCTTGATTAATGAAACTCCCTCTCCCAGAAGTCCTCTGGCTCAACTCTAGGTGCCTAGACACTTGATTGGCTGCTGGCAGGGGTCATAGTATCATCAACATGTCAGCCCCATCCAATTCCATGCAGTCCCATAGCAGTCCAGACTTCATTGTGTCCCTGTAGCCAACATATTTAAATTTACTTCACAGTCTCCCAATATGTTGTGAGGACTCCTATCCACCTGTCAAGCAACCCCATATTCAGAATTCAGGAGTCCTCCTATGATCAGTTGCTACTTCCGTTCCAAACAGTCCCCATGGAATAGGAACCAGCTCATTAATATTCATGAGCTGATTGATTATTCATGTATCCCCCCCCCCGATTCTTCAGCATTCCCTGGTGCTGTTTTGAGATATCCTCGGAGCTCCTCACAGCCCACACAGGTGGAAACAGGAACAGGAGCCCCCAAATCCTCAGGTAAGCCTCAGAAGGGGGTTACATATACCATGTTACAGGTATCAGTCAGAAAACCTGTCTCTAGGATGACCAACGCCAGCTTCAGCCCATCCTTTCCCTCTGGGTGACCCTGTACCTTCATGGCCTTGAGTCCCTCCCTCACATATTGTGCAACCCCTCCTGAGGAAAGGTTGTTGAACCTGAAGTGCTGGAGCAGTGTGGTCAGCATTTGGTTGATTGCCTCTGTACTTTTATCCATTGGAATGAACCACTTTTTGCATCAAGATCTTTGTCTGCAGTTGTTTTGAGTGACAGCATTGCTCTAAAACTATGGGATTACCTAGACAATTGCACTGCAGTTGATTCCAACCACTACAGCAACAGGTAATGATTGACATCCATCTTTGAACTATGCCACACACTAGAGTGCACCAGTTTCTTTGGTTTTCACTGTTTGCTGTCTGGGGTGGCCTCTGTGCTTGTGTGCACCCTCCTTTCCGTGTGTTCACAGAGCCCTTGTTGGTTCTTGACCTTATGAATACTGTTGGGGCAGAGGTCAGTCCTGAGGGCAGTACTGTGTATTGATACTGACCCATGCATACTGTGAAAGCATGGGTATTTTCTGTGGCGTTGTTTTATTGGGATGTCGAAGTAAGCATCCTTCAGATTTCATAAGCAAAGCTAGTCCCCTTGCTGCAAAGACGAATTTGGTTTAAATATTGTGACTATCTATTGTTTTGGTCTGGTTACAACAGACCGGTTGAGACCTTTTCTTGTTATCTTCAGTGCCTATTTTTCTGTTGTGACAGGCATTCACTGTTGGAATTGGTGAGAAAAGTGACCCCCCCAACTGGAGAGTGAGGTGCAGCAACTTGCAATTTGTCAGGGGTTAGTTTTTGTGTGTGTGAATGAACTGGGACTGCTACTTGACTCTTGCCATTTTTTCACCTCCTCTACATCTGAACCTTGGAAATCACTAGATGATTGAGGTACTGCCTGTGACAGAACTGCCTTCACATGCCTACCCTGCCATAGAGTCTGTAGGGACTTCTCTGTTTCCACTAGATTTTTAAAAGTAGTTTTGTTTTCATTACCCGTGTTCATATAGTTCTTTGTCTGCTCTCCAAAAGGGACATGTCTTTTCAAAAGGGAAGCCAGCAGCTTTGTCCCGCAGATCCACAGATAAACATGTGGTGTAACTTTATAGGGATGGTAGGAGGGCCTCTTATGAATATAAGAGTGTCACCTTGCACATTCTTAGGGCAAGAGAACTGCAGATTGAAGGTGAGTAGTTCTGGTGCCCGAAGGATGCAACAGGTGATACTCTTATATCCATAAGAAGCACTCCTAGCACCCCTATAAACATAGATTGTGCAAACTTATATTTACTTGGTTTTGCCTTTTTGTTTTTTCAGTGTATTGCGCAGCGCAACTGGCACTGCAAGAAGGCCATTGCTAGGGCACAGCACGTGAGACACTGTTATGGAAATAAAAGCGTCTCATGCACAACTCAAACAAGCCCTGTGATTGGTTGGGAGCATCACATAATGCTCCCATTATCTGTAATTCTTAACCAAGCATACCTTCTAGTAGACACTACATTTGCTAGGGCTCTGGTTGCTGTATCATTAAGGCACACAGCTATTTGCAGTTGGTTTTTAGCTGCATTCAGACCAATTTTTACATGCTGCAACATCTGTGACCTCTCCTCAGAGGGCAGATTGTCACAAAAGTGTAGCACAGCTTTCCAGATAGCTTCCTGGTAGTGTAATGTGTAACTCAGAAATGCCGCCTCCTTCATGATCAGTGTAGTAGAAGTGTGCTGTTTTTCCCAAGGTGTCAATTTTTTCGGAATCTTTGCAGGTGGTGCTGTAGAAAAGGTTATTTGTCCTTTTCACATGATAAAGTAGCTTGTATTAAACTTTAGGGATAGGGTGTTGGTAAAGACATTCTGAATCGATCCTGGTTACTGTATATCTTTTCTCTTATTAATTGCTGTTGCTGTCATTTTACTCCTCTTTTTAAAACAGCCATGAATGGGAATGCTGACTCTTTCTGTTAATGTCAGCCACAACATGCTTAAAGTGATTTTCTTAGCCTAAGGTACTACTTTCTGGATATAGTACCTTAGATTATTGAGCCCATTTCTGCACTTTTAAAACTTTTATTTTCAGCCTTTATTTATGTGGAAGGGAGTGTAGTTTGGCTCCAACAAGGTAGTGTGATCTCTTCTACTTCCGATTATTTCCATGCCTCTATGCGCTCAGTCAGCTTTTGCCGTGTGTGCATGGGAGAGCATGGGAAGCACCCGCTGAAATTAATGGGACTTGATTTTCCTTCATATTTAATATCTTATGATGGTAAGTTGCAGATTATTACACAGCTCAACTCACAAGGTCCATGTTAGTCAAGCGGTAGCCTTCAGTAATCTCCAGCTAGCCATCATAAGGTATTAAATCAAAATGAACATCAAGTCCCATTCATTTCAATGGGGTGCGCCCCATGCGATCTACCTTGCTGCATGTCATAGCGTGGGGGGGGGCGTGGAAATCAATCAGGAACTGGAAGAGATCAGCTGGCCACCTTGTTGGGGACAAACTATCCTTTCACATAAATAAAGGCTGAAAATAAAAGTTTTAAAATTGTAGAATTGGGCTATCGCGTATGACCTACCAAAACACGGTAAGTCATGCCTCTGCATAAAAAGATGAGAAAAATCACTTTAAGAAATCTGACTCCCCAGAGGCAGAAACAGTTTCTACTGTTGGGATATTAATCATAGCTACCATGCCTTTAAGGAAGGCAGGATAGGAGTAGTACTCTAAAGGGCATGGGGGTTATTTTATTTCCTCATCACCTGAGACCTCAGGAGTAATAGATTCCTCCTTCTCCTCAAAAAAGCATCCCTCCTCTGACACTAGGAGCAAGTAAGGGAGGAATTTCAGATGCCTGTTCTTCCACGGTCTGGAAAATTGTCACATTTAGATTCCTCCAACAAGCAACTTATCTAGGATTTAGCCACTGAATTAGCTTGCGTCACCGTAAGGTTCGACTGTTCTGTTCGGCAGAAACTAAAGATCTACCGTTGGAATGATAGGATGCCCGAGACCAGTGCAGTGAGAAAGCATATTTGGGGAAGCAGTTTAAGTTCTGGGACACCATGCACTTTGTGGAGATGATGCAGAAGTTTGATTAGGCTGTTCTTATTCATGCAGTTAGAAACAATCATTCACAGCCTTTTCGTCCCTCTTTCTTCTTACATTAGACCCAAACCCCACAGCTCGTAAACTTGGCAGACAAGGTTCAGTTGTAATCTTCAAATATTAGCATTTAAGCTGAAGCATGAGCAAAACAATGTATGTCTTTGAGCAAAAGAATGTGACACTTACCCACAGGAGTTCCTTCAACATTAATGTCTTGCAACCTTACTGTATGTATGTACAGAATCTACTACTGAGCCCCACAACTGAAACAGCTAACACAGTTTTGCAAACACATACTGTACTGTGACATATTTTCATGATTATTTCCATGCTTACTGTTTGTGGCAAAGAGAAACAGATTTTTCTGACGTGTGAAATGCAGAGGTAGAACTGAAGTAGAGCAATCCAAAATAATAACTACTGTCTTGAAATCAATAAAAAGGCTTTCAAAGTGTCACCTTTCAAAGGTCCATGTTCTGAGCCCTTAACAATGGAAATAAGGTAACAGAGGCAGGGTGACCCGGCAGGGTGAGTGTCCACCTTTAAAACTTCCTGCTTCAGGGAGGGAGTGGAAGCTCCTGCCATTATACAACCATCTCCTGGTGGTCCAGGGGGAGTGTGTTGCAAAGGAAGGAACACTTGCTCCAGCTGTGTCTGTTGGCACTTTCACACTGCCTGATTGTATGATGTTGGATGTGAAGGCATCAGTGGTCACTGATCAGGAAGTTGGGATGTAGTGGCAATTGTATTTGTGAAAGTGCGTACCCAACCATCATCCGGTCAGCCCACAGAACACCCTACATGACCACCCCAGGGGGAGGCTGGGACAGGGTAACTAGAGCCTGCTGGCTCAGATGGATGAAGTCCCTCCCAATCCTCCTGTCCAATAGCGGTCTTGCCTGGGACAGGGGTGTCATTTAGGGGTAGCCAGGGTTGTGATTGAGCTGCCTGTGATCAGTGGAGTAACCAGCCTTTTAAAAAGTGTACGCACAAGTCAATGACTCCACCCAACTGGCCGGGGGTCTGGGTACCACTTAGGTCTCCAGAAAATTTTGGCATTTTTGATGCTTTCTGGTGCATTTTGGGGCCAATTGTGGGAGTAAACAATAACCTTGTACCATAGCCTTTTTACATACCAGCCCCACTGTTCTGGCCACTAGTGGCTGCATAGTTTGATGTGGCACCTACTACTGATTAAGCCACCCTTGCAGTGCAGCCACATACAGTACTTACATGACCAGTACTGAATTCAGTGACCACGCAGTGCTCAGGAGCCTGGGGTCAGACCGTTGGAGCTGAAGAAAAGATGGTCTTGCATCGGCGACTGTTGCGGAGCCAGAAGAGACACAAAGTGTGTGGGACTCAAACCAGTGGCTCTCCATCCTCTCCAAGTCCACACTCTCTCTCTCGCCTGACTCAAGACAACAAAATGGTGATTTGACTCTCAGGGATAGTCATGGTGGGACTATACTAGTCATGCTGTGAGTGAGGTAGCAGCCAGTGAGAAAAATTGCAGTAACTAGTTGGTGGAGCAAAGAAACACATGGACAAAAACCAGGGGTGTAGTTAGCTTTTTTGATGGGGGGGCAAAGGCTGATAAAAGTCCTGGTTGTCTCAAAAAAGATAAAACCAATAGGCCAGGGATCTGGGGGCTGCCTAGGCCCCCAGAAACTATCAGATTTTAGATGCATTCTGGTGCATTTTGAGGGTCATTTTGAAACTTTCTGGCTGCTTTTAAAGATTTCTCTGACTCATTGCAAGCAACAGATATCACTACCAAAATGACTAACTTCTTTGTTGCTAGGGTCATCTGTTTTGTTGTCACCTTTGTGCAGCTGCAGAGCAAGCAAAACTTCTTAATTTTTGGTAAATTATAACAGGGAAAACATACTTATGTATTTTGTTCAGGAGGAAGTCAATAGGAGCAACACTCTATGCTGAACAGTAAAATGAAAATCTAGCATGTATTCTTGTAAAATCAACCCTAAGAAAAAATGTTAGAAAACAAGAATATGCAAAATCCTGAGGATTAGCTTACTTTCTGCCATGTCACAGCCTAACAATAAAAGTTTAAACTACAAAAGAACACTACTTAAACAATAACAAGCAAGATCTAGGGCATTTCATGAGGAATTACATGACTCCGCTGAAAAACCAAGTGCTTGAGGCACTGTCTAGGTCTGGCACCCATCAGTGGCTGAACACATCAGCAGCTCAGCGGTACTGTACTGACACCAGATTCAGCAACAAAGCATCCAACTGGTTTAAGTTTGGTTTCCTGTCAAGCTGCCTCACAAAAAAATGTTTCTCCCTCCCCAATAGGGCTGACCAGCTGGCTGAGACAGGACTGGGAAATCTAAATTTAAAAAAAAAAAAAAAATTTATCAGGGACACTCCTATCATGGACAGGAATGTTCCTGATAAACAGTGTATTTTTTTTTCAGACCTTGTCCTCTACAGTTGGTAATTGCTGGGATATAAGAACAGAGGGGGAAGGGGAGAGGTTGGGTATAAACAGCAATCATTTAGAATTTATCCTAGAGCAGATGACACCACATAATGCACAAACCAGAAACTTTGAATTGCCCAGCTCAGATGCAAGATTCCATTTTCTGTCAGGTCCTGCCTCCACCTATTTGTGCAGTTTATTTGTCCAGGAAAGACCAGCTGAAATGTACTTTATCATTTCCAGTGGGTGCTGCCATCTGATCTAAACTGTTCTATATATTATTTCAGAATGTTTTCCTCATTTAATCATTAAGAAATCAGGGCAGACGCTCTGCTATGTACTGTGTACTACCTGGCAAATTGAGCTGCCTCCAAGTACACTGAGAATTTAAAGCAGAATTTCATACTGTTTGCTTTATTTAATGCTATGAAAGTATGAAATTACCAGTAGGTACAGCCAAACCAATCCTAAGCAGAGGGGCAGTATGGATAGAGGCAGGCTCAGCTTCAAGAATTGCTCTTGCTTATGTAACCCCCCAACAAATGGGGGTTTCCAAAAAGTCTTCTGTGAGCTTACCTAAATGTTGACTGCCAGGCGGGTGTCCTGTGGTCTAATCAGTCAAAAGGTATTGCTGGACAGTGCCTGTAAAGCCCATGTGTACTGTCTCATTAAGAGCTGCCCGACTGCAGTTATAATTGAAATGGAAGGGGGTCTGAGTGTTTCCATGCTTGAGTCTCACCTGAACTGCCGAATAAGATGTGCTGATGGTGTGCTGTATGGGAGCTTCTGCACGACTGATGGAGAATGGGGCCCAGCTGGAGTTTATATCCTGTGCCCTAAGTACCACCCACCTTTGGTCTGGCAACTATTGGCTGGGCTGGCAAAACTTCGAAGTGTGCCCCCAAACTAACACACTGCAGTTCACATTGGAGCAATGGACATACCTCTCAACCTTCTGTCATGGAAATGAGGAACAGGGACACTCAAAATGATGGACAGTGAAGGATACTGACTCTCATATGAATGCACATCCTCAAACACGGAGATAAAAGCTCAGAACTAACTATAAACCATTAGGTTTACTTTTGCAAAGTTTATTTTTATATTTTTGCATCTTAGAATAGTATTAATGTCTGCTTTCAAGTCTAAATTTACAGACCATTCTGTTTGTGCGTTACTTTTCCATGAGAGACAGATAAGGACCGAGCAATTTTGAGAGGTAAAGCGAGACTTCCTGGTAATCAAGGACAGTTGACAAGTATGGCTATGGGTCCAAGTCCCCTGCGCCCCATCACACACACACACACACACACACACACACACACACACACACACACACACACCACCACCAACTCAGTTATTTTATCGAATGTGAGAGCTTTTACCATTTTTTTAGTCTATGTAACTCCTCTAAGGATGTGTGAAAATGATTTTGTGACGTTGTTGCTTACCCCACACCTGCAGTTTTCAGTTACCCGAGTGTAAGTGAACCGAATGAAAGGACAGATTGACCAACCCTGTATTAGATTCCATGGACATCCCAAGTTTGTTTCCCAGTATAGATCTGCTAAAAGTTACATAACTTATTTACAATTTTGAGACAAATAAAACATGAGAAACAGCATCATGGCTCATCGACATTCAATGATGTCCCGAACTTCCCCGTTGATTTATCTTAAGCCCCAGTCTTTCCCAGTTATTGCTGTACACTGCATTATCTTAAGCCTCAGGTCCTTCCCAGTTATTGCTGTACACTGCAGTCAGTACCGGCTCTGTCTTCAGTGGAGATCCACTCTACTCTCCCCCCCCGAAGACAAAGCCGGAGGAAGCACAAAACGGTGGGCGGAACAGGAGGCAGCCTACCTTGTTTAACTATACCGTACTACTGCCCGTAGAGTAGTAGGCAATAGAGAGCTCTGCTTCACCTTCTCAGCTGCTTGGAAGTTCTGCCGCTTGCCCTCCTTAAGTTGACCTTTACCGATTCTTCATGCCGCGATGACGACGCAACCACGGACCGGACAAGAAGAGGACAAATGGAGCAGATGAACAAAGATGTCCTCCTCCTCCTCTGACTCAGTTGAGTCAAATCGACCATGAGTCCTGGGCCGGTGAGCAGCAACTCCTGTTTGTCAAACTCTGACAACAATCAAACCTGCCTTGTCTGCTTGGCTCAGGCTGGGCCACAGGAGCACAGTCGATCTTGCACTAGCAGCGGGAAAAAAATACAGCAAGTGGTTGGCAGAGCAAAAACACATGTGGACAAAAACTGTCCAATTGCTCTGCTCTGTGCCAGCATGTTTGAGGAGAGGAATCAGAATTGGCTGGGACGGGAATAAGCCCCCCACCACCCCGGCGTCAAGTACTGGAGGACCAGGGTTCGGAATCTAGACAAGCATGGGAAAAAATTTAAAAAATAAAAAAATTGTTTTTCCTGGATTTTTTTTGTACGCACCTGTGTACAATAAGTATGCATGGTTACTCCACTGCCTGTGATGTCTCTTGCAACACCTATAAACCCTTAAAAGAAGGCTTACCTAGATTTTGACTGTATTACATTTGGTAGGTGAGAGACCTTTGCTACTCCTATGATTTTTTAGAAATGAGACTTTGGATGCTGGTGCATCAGTGTGGCGGTACTGTAGCGCTACTGCTCATGTCTCCAGGGGCCCAGGTTTGGGAATCAACCCAAGATGCTGGAAGGAGGTTGAGTGTCTCAGAGGATGTCTGCCTCCTTGGGGGTGGGAGGACTGACTGTCCCACCATGTGACTGCCACCTGACGGATACCTGCTGGGAAGTGACAAAGGGTGAGAGGAGCTGCCTCTTGGCTTGATGGAACATTGCCTTGCCCTGCGTGCGTCTGTCCGTCACTGAGCCCAACAGCTCTGTGGGGAATGGATCACAAAGAGAAGGGAAAAAATGCAGCGTGCAGACTGAGGCAAGACTGGCTCTCCCAGGCCCCAATGAGCAGATTGCCTGTCCACCTCCAGCAACCATGTTGTAGAGGGGATCCTGGCCAAAAGGGAGGTCCGAAGTGATGGAGGACAGGGGTAAGTGGCAGAGATGATGAAGAAAGTGCTGATGGGGGCACCTGCAGGCAAGGGAACATAAAAAAAAAAGAAATGAGACTTTGGAACTACTCTGATGTGGAATCTGGGAGGCATGTCCCTGCCTTCTCTAGTGGTCCTAGCATCTTAGATCTGCCTCACAACGGAGTAAAGATTTACTCCCATAAGTTGGGCATCAGAAGCCCCATTCTGTATGTGGGCAAGCTACAGATGGAGAAACAGGTAGGCTGGAGTGCAGGGGCCTGGGTTGTGGATGAGAAGTGTAGGATTCTAGGAGGGGCTGCTTTGGTGAAGAGAAGGGTGTCTGAGGTGATGAAAGGAGGTTGATTTATGTTATGAATGCAGTAACACACTTGAGGGTTTGTGAGTTGTGCTATGATAAACTCACACATGGCTGATTGAAATTGCCATGCACCTGTTTTGTGGGTTTATTAGAGTACAACTGACACCTTTTTTCACATAGCTGTGTGGCCCCTGGTCTGTCACTTATGCCTCTCACACAAGCATATCCCTGGCAACCTCCCAGTCTCATTTCCCACTGGCCTTCTGATGAAGACCGATCTGGTCAAAGCACCAAGCCCCTTGTCAGTGTTGCGCTGGCTCACTGGCGCTGGTTTACATGTATGGATTTGCCAAAACTAACTTTTGTAGCATCTGACTCTTCTGCTTAGTAACTGAGCACCTCATCTTGTTGAGTGGTGTCACCTCCCAATACCCCCATCACTGAGGCCGACAGGGATCCACATGGGTCAGGACGCAAGAGTGCTGGTGCTGTCATTCAGGTGGGTTGGTGTACATAGGTATATATTTTGTTTTTTTCCCCAGTTTCCCCAGCCAGGGGTGTAGCCAGGGATTTCAGATCTGCACACCAAGTGGACTCACTACTACCCCCCCCGTTAGGTTGTGCTCCCCTCCCCCCGGGTGTAGCCAGACAATATACAGATGTACACCAGAACCGGGTTTGTTGCCTCAGTTGGCACAATAAATACAACTTTTGTATCTCATGACAGTGGTTGTTGCCATGCATGGGTAAATACAAATGTCATACATTGCTCCCTAAGACACCCACATACCAGCCCAGAGCCTGTAAAGTGGTATTGTCCTTGGGATGCAAAGACAGTACTACTGACCAGTCCTCCTAGTTTTGACTCCTATGAATAAAATTACAGAAAGGTTCAACATTTTCTTTGTTAGCTTTCATGGAAAAAGGAAGCAGTTCAGAGCCTATTTGCTACCCCCCTTAAATAAAATTGCACACCATGGAGTGCTTGGAGTATGCCTGGCTACACCCATGTCCCCAGCACCCTCTCACCTGCGCATGGTGCTCACGTAGCCAACAGCCAACCTTGCACACTGCAGTGCACTCTGGGCATGTGTTACCCATCATGGAGGAGCAAGCTCCCTGCCTCCTTGGGAGGGTCTGCTGTTGTGCCAGATGTCAGGTGCCTCCCTCATAGGTTGGCTTGTGCCACCCTTTGTGGTACTCTTCAGTCCTGGAATGCACCAATGCAGCTCCCCAGGCTTGCTCCCATACCTTGGTCATTAGCACCGAAGTGCGACATTCTTCTACCAGTCCATTTGGCAGCCCCACAACCCACACCCTTCTGTGTGTTATTTCTTACTTGAACACTGTTGCTAAATACCCTTAACAGTCCAAAAATGGCTAATTTTTTTACAGCATTGCCTTCAAGCATAGACTAACAGTCTAAGTGAAAAGGAACAAACCCCCTTCCCTCAGTTCCGATGCTCCACAAAGCCATCATGGGGCAATAAAAGAGGCAGGATAGCCTAAAGGGTTAAAACACCAAGCTACAAAACTAGAGACCTGGCAGGCCTGGGTTTGAAGCCTACAATTGCCACTTGCATACTGGGTGACCCTGAGAAAGTCACTTAACGCTTCCTGTGCTTCCAGGATCCATCTTGAAACAAGTTGTAGTGTCGTGTGACTTTCTCAGCCAACAATTCTAAAATTAAAAAAAAGAAAGCCTTGGCGTGTCCTATTAGAAATCAACCCAACCTGTGTTTGTGTTTGTAGTACTTCTTCTGTTGTTATGGCTTACTCAAAATCTTTCAGTAGTACAAGACAGCATGTCCATGTTTTTATTATGTGTGGTTCATAGCTCAGTGCTTATATAACATATATATGGAATGATGTAGATGGTTGTTGGATACAGAGGCCAGCATTAAGAGGACAATGTTCATTAGGTAGCAGTATAGAATGTTTGTGCTTAGGTACTTGGATGCTCGATTTGAGTTGTTTGATAATATTTGACGGTTTTGGCCTTTCTCTGTATCCCACCTGTAGGAAGGAAGCTTGGTTTAGAATTATGATAGCCCCAAAAAGAATATATATATATCAACGATTGTTCTTTAACTGAATGCTGAAGAGTCGTGCATGACTACACCTAATAATGAAAGGAATAGACAATCACCTCCTCCAACTCCAGAGAGTGTGACCAGTAGCACTCAGGAGAGGAAAAACCCCCCTTGGGAGAAACCTCTGAGGACCCATGGCTACTGACCTGCCCGTCCTTCTGGGCATACTAAAGGAGAGAGATCCTAATTAAACTAAATTAATCAGCTAAATCTGAATTCTAATTTGTAGAATTTAATCCAGCTAAACGGAGTTTAAGAAGAACTGAATTGTAAATGTCCAGTGAAGTAACTTCCTCCTAATAAAGTCTGTGTCCGAGAATCCATGTACAATTCAGAATGATGGAGAGTGGATATATGAAGAACCTTCTTCCGGACTTCAGTTTATAGAGGCATAATCCAGGAAATGTATGACAGTGGAGATGAAGTTGATGACTAGCCAATTCAATACAGGAGACTAGGCATGAATAGTTGCATCCAAACTTGACATCAATGAGGCAGGATGAATAGAAGTAGTAATGACTTCCTGATTTCTAATAGAGGGCTTGTATAGTATGTGTAATGAGAAAGGCTTGTAGCCAGGCAACACTGATGAATCCAGTTCTGATAAGTGAAGTATAGTCTTAGGAATTGATATGAAGGCAACAGCTGTAGAGCTGAGCTGGAATAATGGCAAGCTGTAGAGGATAATCGGAGACACTGGTGCAAGGTATGAAGCATCCAAGTAGTAGAATATGGTGAGCCCAAAAGGAAGCAAGTCAGTTGGACTGCTAATCCGAAGTGAGAGGTAATAGGAGCAGAGATTGCACCCACGAAGGCAGATGAGAAGGAACAGGATGTGGCAATCAGCCCCTGAAGAAAGCGCAGCTTAACCGACAGCTGGTGAGGTAGGAGAGAGAAGTGGCTTATTCCAGGATGGGAAGCGCAGTCAGACCCATGGAAGACTGCTGGTAGAATAGAGCGTGGCAGTTAGCCCTTCTACGAGAAGCGCAGCTTTTCATCAGCTGAAGAGGTAAGGAGAGAGGCGACTAGCTCCAGGTAACAGGAAAAATGCAGCAAGACCTATGGAGGTCAGCCATTAAGAATAGTGCACGGTATAGCCTCCAGGAGACGTGTCTTGAGTCAGGTTAGAGCAGAGTAGGACTGCAATTGTAAGGCAGATGTAGAAAACGGAATGGTGCTGAGGACTGACGTATCCAGAAGATCAAGGATGGCAGGAATTGCATTGAAGAAACAGAGGCATAGATATGGCAACTGGACGAGGAATAGCATTCGAAACTGTAGGTGTGGAATGATTGAGGCAGCAAAGACATGACGAAACCCAAACAGGCGAGCATAAGAGTCCTGGATGGAGATAACTGAAGAAGCGGAGTCAGTTGGAGCAGCGTTGTCCCAGGTCCAAAGGCGGTAGAGCACAATCAGGATAAGGTCTTCATGAGAGGCGCAACTAAGTGTCTTGATGAGGTATGTAAGAAGGCGAGGGGCATGAAGAATGGTACAAGCAAGGGAATCAGAGAGCTTCGTGGATCTAATAGGTTGGGTAACAATGTTGACAGCTACGGTTCAAGCCAGGATGATACTGTAGCTAGAATTGACTTGTGAAGAATATCTGATGAGTTCTCAATAGTCAAGCATAGGAGTCCTAGATGGTGATAACTGAAGAGGCCGAGTCAAATGAAGTAGCATTATCACAGGGTCTGAGAAGTGGTAGAGCACAAATCAGGATAGTGAAGGTCTTCAGGAGAAGCTCAACTAAGTGTCCTGGAAAGAGAGAAGCAGCAGTAATTCCACACAGCTGAAGCAGCAGGGCAAAGCATCCAAGAATAGATGCTGAATGAAGAAACGTCTAGATGCGAATCCATAGTAAAGGAGCTTCTGGCTGGCTGACACGGCAGCAAATAGGCGTATAATAGAATGTGTGAATCTCCAGGCCCCGAGCTGGGTGAGGCAGAACTAGAGCAGAAGTAGGTAAACCTCTCAGCACGATGGGTAAGGCAGGTCATAAAAGCAGGCAATTAGTAGGTAAACCTCCCAGCCCGATGGGCGAAGGCAGGTCGTAGAAGCAGGCGATTAGTAGGTAGACCTCTCAACCTGATGGGCAAAGGCAGGTCGTAGAAGCAGGCGATTAGAAGGCGTGCCTATAAGCACTCCCCAAGGAACCGCGGAAAAGGGACGCACAGCAGGTAATTTAGCACAGCGCATGTGTGCTACACACAGGAAGGACTCCAGTGGGCCAGGCATTTCTTACGGCTTCCGTGAATCTAGAGACAGGCAGGTGCAGAAGACAAAGCAATTCAAATAGTCACAGGGTAATTCAAATGCTGGATAGCAGGTCTAAGCAGACAGCTAAACAATGACTGGGGCCAGAACTAGTTAGGCTTTGCTGCTGAGAAGCAGTTGAATAAGTCCGTATATGCTGAAATAATTAGCCAGATACAGTAGAAGAAACAGTCTGTCGTAGCACAGGACGGTACATTGCTACGATGGGAAAACCAGGATGAGTAAGGGGCAGGCAAGTGCAGAATGTTAGCCCCAATAAGTGCTACTGCCAGCCGAAATGCCAGCAGCTTGCAGCAAGGAATACTCAGCAAGTTCCAGCATGAGGGAAAACAGGGCTGGACCCTGACAAAGGAAATACGGAGTCGGAATTGTGTCCCGTGTGGAGAAGCGAATAGTGTAATTGCCAGCATGGCTGAGATGTGCCGCCGGGATTGAGCTTGCAGGCTTCCATAGGATACGTCCAAAGCAGAGCATCTAGGGAAGCAGAAAGTATATGGCAGGCAGCCGTGGCGTTACAGGGCTGAGGAAGAAATACAGTCCAAGAGATTGGTTGGCATAATTAATTGGTTATGAGCAGCAAGCAGACAGGGTTCAGTGGCAGACACGATGTCACCGAGAAGGGATGCAGTCGAGGAATGCACAGCAGCAGTGGGGAGGTATGGAGCTCCACGGGCGGAGGCGTCGAGGTCAAATGGGAAGCTCCAACAGGCAGCAGACTGCAGGAAGACCGAAAAGCAGCGAAGAACTGGCATTGAGCCGGGGCTGCTCGAAGGAGGAAACGGGGAGAAAACAGAAAGGCAAGTGCTTAGAGAAAGCATGCGGTAGGCAAGGAAGCACAGCGCTCAAGAAATGAGCTACAGAACACCTCCCCAAAAAGCAGAAGGACAAACAAAATGCACAGGGATGGAAGAGAAGGGGGGGGGACACATAAAACAAAAGAAGCAGGCAGGACAAATGAATGGGGGGTGGGAAGAGACAGAGAGAGTAGCCATGGACCAGCAACGACACAGCGGTGAGTGCGACTCGCTCTAAGCAGAGTGGGAGTCAGCGGTTCCCTTTAAATAGGCTGTGGGGGAGGAGCTCTTCCTCCACATAATACCGGGCTACTCCCTGCAATTATTTCAGAGCATATTTAAGTTCCATTCTCACAACCTTTTTGTGTTCGCTCTGCGTGCAAGTGCAAATGAACTCGTTGGTATGAGAGTGCCTTTTGAGGGGTGTGACACTGTTCACCCAATGCACAGTAGTGTAGCAGGGGCACGACAGTGCCAGATCAATCAGCACCCAGACAGATTATGACAAGAGTTTTAGCTTGCTGGGTAGGAATGGCCACCAACTTCAAAAGAAGTTGCCATCCCTTTGATCCGTGCTGCCCAGCAAGCCAGGCTGATCTGTCATAGTCAGCCTGGAATGTGTGCCTGCAACAAAGAAAACTGTCCATTGATGTTTCTTGCTGGTGGCCCTAATTGTCCCCAATCTAACCCACTCACACGGCACACTCATTTTGCCTCTTGCTCACCCAGCCACCCGGTTTTTAAATAGTGAACTACTAAAGGCCCCCCCCCCAAGTCAGTCCTCAGAACAACCCTACACCTCATAATACAAACTATTTCAGCATTGTATTACAAAAAGCAACGCAAAAAAATATTTTCTTTTTTTTCTTATTTTCCCAAGCTGGATCAGACACCAGCACTGCGACCACTCCCCCGACACCAACTGAGACCACTCCCATTCTGCTATTGCCTGCTCACTCTTGCAAGTGACATTATGCGGCAGTGGGACTCCATCTACGGGACTGATTTAATAAAAGTCCAGCTCCTGTCCCTGCTCTGACCTCGCTGACATGCCGAACAATACTAAGTTGATTCCGATGGTGATCCCTCTGTCACCTGCCATACCCACTGCAGACTATTTCTCTCAGTTCCCCTCTGTTCCTCCACATTGTGAACTACCCCCCTGCCCCACCAAAATAACGGGGATCATGGGCGAGCTGTAGAAGATGGCAGTTTGAAATCGCTGCTATTCCCCTGATCGGCCCGACTGTTTTCGCATGCTGAAAACAAAACAAAAAGCTGCATTATTTAAAAAAAAAACAAAAAACAAAAAAACCTCATGCCATTCACTATGAAGCAGGACAGAGTCACTGACATCCATAACTAAACTGAGCACAATGGGGGCTCAGACCTTCCAAAAGAAGTGGATGTGCTACAGGAAGAAAAAAAAAAAAAATTGAACAGAAGTGGTTGCACCATAGGCCAAAAAAAACACACTGCAATCTTAGCGATTCTTCCTGAGCAACTTTCCCAATGTTAGCTTCCTATAGTAGTGCCCTGTACTGGCAACAGTGGCAGGCAGGGACTATTTTTTTTTTTTTTACTTTCTAATTTTGCTCCTATCTCTCCCTCAACTGGTCCACTGTCTTAGAGCCCCAGCCACTCACACTCCGCCGATAGGGCTGAGGTGTCTGTTCCTAGAGTACACCACTCTATTCAATTCTAGAGACCTAGTTAACCCCCCAGGTGGGGTGAAGGAGGATTCCCTCCCTTACCTCCTCCGATCCTCAGGAGAGTGCATGTACAGCAGAGTCTGCCCTTGGTTCCCTTTTGCAGAAGTGCGGTGGGTGGCTCGTCGCATGGACCTGCTGCGGGGTGTCTTTCCTTTGTTCTGTGCCCTCCCCTGCTCACGGCGATGCTCGAGGAGGGCCAGTGAGACAGGTGCATGCTGAAACATGTCTCTGCTCAGGGCCCTCGGCCGACGTCAGCCCCTCTCTTTCATTCTCTGCTTCCCCAACTGCACTGCCAGTACTCAGGTTCACACAGGAGATGGCAATAATGCAGCGGGGCTAGCTAGCAACCCTCCCTGGAGAGGGAGAGCCGCCATTGGGTGCTCGATCCCTCTCCTTCCCCCGCTGACCCTCCCGCTGACCCAATACATCACCGAACCTGGGTCACCAGTGTGGCGCGAGGTGTGGCATCCAGCGCCTCAACTGTCAGCGCCACCGGGCCGGCCTGGCAGGGACTATTTTAACATAAAACTTTTTTTTTGTATTTTTAAGACTTTTTCTTTATTCTGAACCTATTTTTTAACTACTGAAAAAATATTAATCTGATGTCCATTTTCTAAGCGCAATAATAACCTCCAGGGTGGGCGACATGGGCAATACCAGACCTTTCAGGGGCTATAAGGCCCTCTGCCTACTGCGTCTGGCCTCATTACGCCCCTGGGTGGTCCAGTATTGCCCAGTACCACCCACCCTGTTGGGTATTATTGCTTGCTTAGAAAAAAAAAAATGCTACAGTAAAAATTGTCTGCTTAGTTGTGCAGGCTAAACAGAATGGCTACCAAACTGCATGATGTTGATCACTTGCTTGCAGAAGTGCAAGCAGTGCAAACAGTAAACTGTAAAAAAAAAAAAAAAGAAAACCCTGGTACTGCACTGGTCATTTCTCCTGATGTCCGATTGCCCTGTTAGTCTAGTGGTCCCGCCCGTGTGTGATCGCGGTAGTCTAGAGGTCCCTTATCCCTGTCCCTTCCCCCGATGTGCGATCGCCATCCCCATAATAATAAATAAAAAAAACAACCTGGTAGTCTAGTGGTCCCTCCCCTATCCCTGATGCCCAATCCCCATCTGTTTCTAAAAAACAATACCCTGGTTGTCTAGTGGTCCCATCCCTCTCCACGATCCCTTCCCCTCCCCTCAAATCCAATTAATTTTTCTGGTGGTTTAGTGGCCCCCCCCACCCTGTTTGCACCCCGTCCCCCACATCCCAATTCGCACTCTGTGACCATCACAGCCCTCCTCTCACTTCCATGGGTGGTCGCAGACTGCACTATGACTGAGCTGAGCCACAGAATGCGATCATATTCTGCAGCACAGCTCATTCATAGCACAGTATGCGGCCATCCGTGGAGGTGAGAGGAGGGCTGTGATGGTCGCAGAGTGCAAATTGCGATGCAGGGAGGGGGAAGTGGGGTACAAACTGGGTGGCATGGCCACTAGACCACCAGGAAAATTAACTGGGTTTGAGAGGAGGGGGATTGTGGAGAGGGGCGGGACCACTAGACTGCTAGGTAATTTTTATGTTCATTGTGCGTGCAAGCGCAGATGAACATGTTGATTTGAGAGTTGCTAGAGAGGGGTGTGAGGGGTGCCAACCCAATGGAGAGCGGTGCTGTAGGGGCAGGTCTGAGGCAGGCTAGTCAGCAGGCAATGTCCTGATGACACTGGTTTTGTGAGAGGGCTGGTCCTCTGACACAGTAGCAGCATGGCTCTGTCCTTTGACGTACAGGCAGACTGATCAGTTGGGTAAGCGGACAACCCTCCTGCTCCCGCCCACTGTGTACTGTCCTCTCTGCTCCCATCCCAGCCCACAGCAACAAATAAAACCTCCCCTCCCTCCCAATTTGTACTGTCCACCCCGCACCGTCCGGTACCTGTTCCCGTGCCCCAACATTGGGGTGCCCAGTGACACGCTGGGAGCCTACCCCAGTGTGCCGAAATAATGTTTTTTTTTTTTTTATGTTTCTGACACCAGGATGCTACTCCTGGTGTCAGATGCACTCCCCCCCAACCCATCTATTTCCTTTGCCGACATCAGATGCCCAGTCCCCGTGTCGGCATGTCCCTCCCTCCCCACCACCACCACTATTGTGGCACACTGGGAGCCCACCCCAGTGTGCCTAAATGAATTTAAATATTTTTCCCCCTAAAATAAAGAAAACCGTCCCCCACCATGTTTTTTTTAGACCTATAAAAAAGAAAACAGTCCTTCGTCGTCTCCCAGTCCCCCTTCCCCATCCCGATCCTCCCTCTGCGCACCCACTTCCCTGCATCCCCCCTTACCCCGTACTTACCTTTAGAGGTTGGCAGTGTCATAACTTCTCTGGACCGGGACACGTGTCTGCACTCTTCAAAGCCGACAGGCAAACTAAAGAATCAAAGGTATAATGGGAGTCAATGGGGTGGCTTTCAACTTAGGTTGATATCTTAGCCAGTTTTAGGAACTGTGGCAGCAAACTTTCAACATGGGGTTCTTGGGATCCCACCTCATGAACACAGGCACTGTTATTTTGTTTCTCGGTCCTGAAAGGTGATTTTGAGGTCATTGAGGCAGAATCACCTTTTGGGACCCAATTAACAAATAACAGTACCACCCTCATAGGTAGGGTATAAAAGCCCATGTTACACAGTGATGAAAAATTGACCTTGTTAAGAGCGTGCATTGCGCAGTTTCTGCGCACGCTCGTAACTTTGACAATTTTTTATTTTTTCACTCCAAATTTTCAACATTGCCATTTTTTCATACCTCCTTATGAACAGTACAGCTGTCATTTTTCATGTTTTCCATGTTGAAAATTTGGTGAAACAATTCCAAAAATGACTGCGTTTTGGGCGTGTGTTGCACAGTTTCTTTGCATGCTCTTAACCGCCAATTTTTCATATTTTCACTCCAGAGTTTCAGCATTACTATTTTTTCACACCTCCTCATCAACAGTACAGCTGTCATTTTTCATATCCAGCCCAAAATGTGTTTTAGCACCTGTGGCGCTGAATAGTGCAATCGCTGAGCAAAACCATCATTTGGGACTGAGTAACGAAATGATAGTGCCACTGTTCATGAGGTGGGGTCCCAAAATGCCCATGTTGAAAATTTTGAGTAAAAGTACCAACAAACACCTGGGGCATTAGGGTTTTCAACCCTTCCTACCTTGTAGAGACTCACAGGTATCGGGCGTGTGCCTTGGGGTCACTGGCTGTAATGCTCACACCATTCCACCCCTACCTCCACCCTCCAGCCAGTGACAGGCATCTTGGTGTGCCTTGGAGTCTTTTGCCCTAACGTTCACCCCATTCTCCTATACTGCACCCATCTCAGCTTATTTCATCATGGAATGGGGTTAATGTTAGGGCCAAAGATGCCAAGGCACACCGTGATGCCTGTCAGTGTCTACAGAGTGGAGATGGAATGGCGTGAGCATTACGGCCAATGACCCAAAGGGACACCCCCAACACCTGTCAGTCTCTGCAGGATGGGGATGGGGCGTTAGGGTTGGAAACCCTAACGCCTCATTAAGGAAGTAAATCAGGGAGGGACTGTTGACGTCACCTACAGTACCTTGATTTCAGCAAAGCCTTAGACAAAATCCAACATAGAAGGCTGATTAACAAGATGGGTAGTCTGGCCATGGGGCACAAGCTGATAAACTGGGTTAGAAACTGGCTGATGGACAGGAGGCAGAGGGTGGTGGTAATGGGATCCAATCTGGGGAGAGTGGGGTGACCAGTGGGGTACTTCAGTGATCAGTCCTGGAACCAGTCCCGTTCAATGTCTTCATCACAAACATTGTGGAAGGGCTAGAAGGAAAGGTCTGTTTGCCTGTCTGCAGATGTCACCAACATCTGTAACAGAGTGAATACTCCAGAAGGGGTTGTGAAAATGAGCAGGGACATGAAGAAGCTTAAAAAATGGTCTGAGGAGTGGCAACTGAGGTTCAGTGCAAAGAAGTTCAAATAAGGCCCTGTCCACACTAAGCCTCTGTAATGTTACAGAGTGCCCAAACCATTACCACAATGGTTTGCGTTTACACCTGTAACATTACAGAAGGTGTTTTCATAACTGTTGTTGAAACCACATATGAGGTGGTTTCAACAATGGTTATGAAACCGGTCCCACCTCGGTAATGTTACTGGCGGTAGTGTGGATGGGTGGTAACGGTCCTCTGCAGGGCCCGTAGTGCAGCGCGAGCTGCATTGTGAGATTGGGCACCGTGGTAATGGTCACCCGGTTCCCGAGGTGTGGACTGATGGTACCGGTCTCGTACCGGTCACTGCTGCAGTGTGGACACACTGTACCACTCCCCGGCTGTAATGGTTTCTGTCCGTTACGGGGTCCGAGCGGTGTAGTGTGGATGGGGCCTAATGCACCTGAGAAGAAGGAAACCTGGGGAGAGTTACAGGATTGGGGGGAGGTGCTGACGATCAATAAGGAAGAAAGGGACCTAGAGTTATCAGTTCTGATGACCTAAAGGTGTCAAAGCAGAGCACCAATGTTGCAAGGATGGCCAATGGCATGCTGGGGTGCATAGGGAAAGGTACCATTAGCAAAAGGTGGGGATGCCATTGTATAATGCACTGACAAGGCCTCACCTACAGTACTGTGTGCAATTCTGGAGGCCGCAAATGTGCAAGAACATTGACAGATGGAGGCAGTCCACAGAAAGGCAACCAAGATGGTACATGGCTTGCAACACAGAACATATCAGGCGAGATTAAAAGGACCTCAGTATGTATGTATTGGAGGAAAGGAGGGAGCGGGGGAACATGATAGACATGTTCAAGTACCTCAAGGACATAAACAAGGTGCAGAGGTGGACATCTTCCAATGCATCAAACGTTCAGGAATGACAAATGCTTGTTTTCTATCTTGAAAAAAAGAAAACCGTCCATCACTGACCGCTGTGTAACCCCCCTCCCCCAAACAGTATAGAGACACTGGAGGTGCCCAATCCCCCAGTGTCCTCATCCATTTAGCAAACACCCTAAAAAAACATGTCCCTCATCATTTTTTTCCCTGTAAAAATAGAAAACTGTCCATTGTTGTCTGTTGTACCATTACCCAACCTCCCACTCAGGACCCCCACCCCATACTTACCCGCCAGGGGTCAGTCACCGTATTCATCCTTGGACTGTAGGCACGTCTTCGTTCTTCAAAACCCAGCTGAGGTAAGTGCTTCAATGTATTTCAATGGGGTTTTGGGCATCAATGTATTTCAATTGGGTTTTCAATTTAGTGGCATAATTTGGCCATTTTTAAATATTTTTGCCCCAAATTTTCAACATATGTTTTCTGGGACCCCACCTCCCGAACAACGTCACTGAAGCAATTTTCAAACATCCCCTCCCCCACTCCCATGACACCAGTGCACACGACGAATATTCAGCATTAACAAGTGCTGTTTTTTATTATTTTACATGAGGATGGGGATCAGACATTGGGGGGTGGAGGACCACTAGATTACCAGGGTATTTTTTTTTTATAAACACAGGGGGATCAGGCATCGGGGACAGGGGAGGGACCGCTAGACTACCAGGTATTATTTATTTATTTATTTATTATTATGGCGATGATGATAGCACATCTGGGGAGGGGGGAGGGACCACTAGACTACCAGGTATTTTTTATTTATTTATTTATTATTATGGCGACGATGATAGCACATCTGGGAAGGGGAGAGGGACCACTAGACTACCAGGTATTTTTCTTTTCTTTTTGTTATGGGGACAGTGATTGCACATCAATCCTCAATCTGTATACAACCCACTAGCACCGGCCACAGGGGATCATATACTTATGTTACAAAAATGTTCAGTGGTGAGAGCACGTTTTTTTACATAAAACTGGGGGATTCAGTAGCTTTTTGTAACATCACTATTGTTCCCACAGGCAAGAAGAAGAAAAAACTAAACACACTAGGGCTGTTCAGTGGGAATCTGGCACAGCACAACTGATATTTGAATTAACCTGCATGTTTTATTTGTTTTTTTTTTTTTGGTGCCTTCCCACTGCCAGTGCCTTCTGCCAGTCACGGACCCTTGGCTGCAACTCCCACATCAGTCGCCCTTCCGGTACCCCATGGCTTACCCCCCAGGGTGGGGTCGCGGCACCTGAACTCTCCTGAAGGGTGCCACAATCGATGGGATAGGGCGGGAGTCGGCCTGGGAACTGATTGCAGCTGGGGCGAGCGTCATCCAGATGGTGGGTGGCAGGATTTTCTTGGTGTTTGCGAGGCTGGGGACGTGCAATGATGACCAGCGTCCGCCCCACCCTCCGAACATGGTTGGTGTTGGTGCAAGCAGTACATCCAGCCTCCGCTGAGTGTCAGTGTAGCACCGACACACTCCCGGCCCTCCCCCCTGGAGAAGGAGAGCAGTCTATGGATGCTCAATCCTTCTCCCCCCTGGCCGGCGCTCTGGCATCCCAGGTCCATTCTTGAGCCTGGTTCACTGGGGTTGCAGGTCGGCCCCCTGCCCCTGCAGCAATGGGCTAGCCCTAACCTGCATGTTTTATTTGTTTTCCACATTGCAGCTCTCCAGGCCTACTTTACATGCTTTCCCTGACTCTTTGTGTTCCGACCATCAGTGAGGTCAGGGTCCCATTAAAATTCTGAATCAGACAGCAGGAGGGGAAGTTGAAACAAGTCTGGAGTAGGTGGTGACCTGTTTGGGGAGTTTAGGATACAGCATTTAATATTTGTATGGCATTTAGAGTTATAAGAACTTAACCAAAATTGGCATGCAGAATGGGAAGCTAACACAAGTCCAGGCTGTTTTCTGTTTAGATTTTGGAGCAGTACATTTAAGTTTGTAATGATTCCTTTACTGAAGCAATTTTTAATGTCACTTTCAGTGGTATCAGCACCACACACCCCCTATGACACCAGTGCACGCTGCAAACACTCAGCATTGACAAATGCTTGTTTATGTTAGCTGTCATTTTTCAGGTACCAGTAATCTTCAATAGCCCTGTCCAGGCATGCATCTGTTAGATCTGCCAGGAACATGCCTGGACAGCGTGAGCTGAAACAGTTTGCATTCTTGTAACACCTCCCTCTACCATCCCACTGCAACTGACTAAAATGGGTGCTGAGGAAAAGGAGATTGGCCAGCCTAACCACACAAATCATGATGTTGAAGATGACAAAAACAGGAAGTCTTTGCTCACTCAGTTGGAAGTACAGCGGGATGCATAGTTCGCAAAACAGCTTCATTGATTGGTAAGGTGTTGAAAAAGTAAAAGAAAATGCCTGGAAGGGAAAAGTAACAATTCCTTAAATGTGATAGCATGCCATTTTAAATGCCTTAAAGGGGGGCATAACCTTCCTTTATCTTTATCTAATAGAATCTGGGATATATTTAGGACTGTGCATTTTCATTTATTCATGTTGAGATAATCTTATTTCCTTTTTTATGGTCCTTTGTGGATGCTGCTCTTTTCCTGCCTAATATTTATGTTTTAACTGCTGACCCGTTATGGAATCTGGTGCCTCTCAACTGTCACTCACCACATTATGAGTTACGTCACTCATTTTGCCTCTCTTACACCCTCTGTCCCACATGACTATTACAACTCGCTCTACCTAGGGCTTCCTGGGGTTGAGATTCGCCGTCTGCAGCTAGTGCAGAATGTGGCAGCCAGGCTGTTGACTGGCTCTTCCAGGGCCAGTCATATAACGCCAGTGCTCCGTGGTCTGCACTGGTTGCCAGTTTACTGGCGAATCACCTTTAAGGTCGGTTTGCTGACCTATAAGGCCCCATGATCAGGGACGGTTTACCTGAAAGATCTCCTTCATCCCTATTGTCCCCCGCTCTCTCGATCCACTGTCGAGGGATTGCTAGAGATTCCCAAGGTTAGTTTAAAACCTCAGGAGCTAGATCTTTTAGTTTTATGGCTCCAATCCTGTGGAATTCTCTACCTCGTCAGGTGCAGGAAAGCCCTACTGTCCATAGTTTTAAAGAATCTTTGAAGACTCACCTTTTTAAGAAAGCATACAATGATCTTTAAATTGGTGTTTGTTGTACTTGTAATTGTTTGTTTAGTATTGTATTTTATTGAAATTGTTTTATCTAGTATTGTACAGGCGCCTTGGTTTTAGAAAGACGCCTTAAACAAATAAATAAAGATTGAGATTGAGATTGAGATGGAGAGGGAAACATTCTATGTCCCCACTGAGACTTTAAAGCAGGCATTTATAATCTATGCTACTCAGTAATCAGCAGACATTACAAAACATTAGTGCGCTGATATCCACCGTGTTCTGAGCTGGAAATGTCATGTTTCAGGATATGTTGCAGATTTTGCCCATTTGTCACGTCTTGTCACACGTTTGGACGATGAAACGTTGAGAGGTTCAATATGCTGTTGACATTGATTGAGCAGTAGCTCACAGTACAAGTTTCAGTGCAGGGCCTCCATTCAATTGATGTTACTGGGTTCCAGAATTGATCAGTAACTATAAAAATATATATTGGGTGGGGAAAAAAGCAACACTCAATTAATCAATCAAACTTTATTTGACCAGGCAAAATTATCCTTGAGCAAGATCATTTGCAAGATGGTCCTGGACAAGTAGGATATGTCCAGATACAGAATTACAGCAGAGCTGAGGAATACATGTAAGCCCCCCAGAATGGACTTACTTTGGGTGGAGCTTCATGCTCCTTTGCTTCTCCCCCGCCGCTGTCCCATGTTGGGTGGTTCTGGTGGGGGTCGTGCCTGGTGACTCCCCGTTGCACCATGTGGCCGTCCCTATCTGGTATCTCGCCCGGGAGGGCACCGGACCGGGTGCTGGGGTGGGTCTTCATGCTGCCGGGTGTGGCATTGTGTGGTCCCGGGTCCAGTAGGTCCAAGATCAGGCTTGGGGCCACGCGGAAGTGGGTAGAAGTTTGTTTCTGGGGTGGCTGTTCAGCGTGCAATGCGCAGGCGCAGGGACTGCTTGAGGGTTAAAATGTAAAGAAGCCGTAGCTCCTCAGGGAGGCAAGTAGGTTTTGGTGCCAGCCGGCACCATGGGGCACCAGCATTAAGTTTACAGAGTGGGACTACAAGTCCCAGAGGACTGCAGGTTTGGCGCCGTAAGACGTGTTCCCTGATTGGGCCAAAGGTCTCGGCGCCAATCCATGAAGCCCTTCAAAGCTAGGGCTTACAGGGACAAAGGGGGAAGGGATCGAGAGAGAGAGAGAGAGAGAGAGAGAGATCGAGAGACTGTAGTTAGGGCGCTCACCCATGTGCCTGGCGCCATGCGTCTGGCAGCGTTTCTCTTGGTGCTGGCCATGCACCACCACCAAAGGAGAAAAATAGTTGGATTCTCGGCCAGAGAACCCAAGAAGGAAGCACAAGGAAATTGCAGGGAGCTGCAAGCAGTGGAGAGCCCAGGGAGTCCCTGCCTGAGAATCCAGATGGAGAACAAAGGAAGGGGCGGCATGTGTGGAGTCCTGGGATTTCTCAGCTAGAGAAACCCACCATCAGGGGACAGATGCTGCTAGCTCATACTAAGACATGAGGTGAGTGGGCATTAGCAGAGAAAGCTTTATTCTTGGAGGACTGTCGTTTGGAGCTAGATGGAGGCTTGTGGCTGGGCCTGGTCTGGCTGAAGGGATCCGGGTGCTGGGACTTACGTGGCAGTGGGTCCCAAGACTACCTGGAAGTTGGGTGCTGCTACATGCTGAGGAGCTCCAGGAGGTGTGAATCCATGGGAGGCTGGAGGAGATCCATGGGACTGGTTGCGGGGGAAGAAGGCAGAGTGGCAGGCTGTGTTCAATGTTCTCGTGGTAAAGTGACTAGGCCCCACAAATGAGGCGGTACTGGACTGGGATCACTGCATGAGGGATTTTCCCAAACCTGCGGGGTCACCAGGGAAAACCCCCTGGGATGCCCGTAGCAATGGCATAGCATCAGTGATCGAGCACTGGACTGTGTCTGAAGGGTCTAGCTCCTGTCCTAGTCATTCGTGGCTTTAACAGCTCCAGCGAGAAATGCTGGGAATCTCATTACATTGGAGAGGTGGCCTCGATTCTAAAGTTTGGGCAGGAGGAGTAGAAGGTGAGGGTGGCAATATGTGCTCTGTGCACCCCTTGCAGGTCAGAGCTTCTGGTAGAAGAGTGTGGAGCGGTGAGTACTAGGTCTAAGGCTGCTTGGGTGTGTGGTCGTCTGACCTCAAGCTACTGAATGTGTTTGGACTGTCTGGCAGATTATCATAATATACTGTACAACTGGTGCCCCTGGGTCCAAAAGTACAGTGCACATTCTATCTGATTCAGCTAATAATGTGGACCCTGGTCCTGGTTTCATTGCCCTAAGAAGTTGACTGTCTGCTGTGCGTTTGACTGAGCATTAAGTGGAATCCCCTGGCCTTGCACCATTTGTGTCTGCCTCATGTGTTCTAAACAGACTGCTTTACCACTGCTGACAAGTTGCCTCCACAGCCTTGCCTCCAGGGTGTTCCATACCAGCCCCGAGAGGGTCCACTGCCCAGATGTCCATCCATCACCATCTTTACCCGGGGACATTCAGGTACTGTTTTTCCATTGTCATATTCCAGGACTGTGTTTTCGTTGACTGTATAGTGCCCCCCATTCCCCATGAGCCTTGCCATCTAATTATCCCTAGACAGAGGAAGTGGGGGGGGGGGCTTACATACATACAAAGTGCAACTAGCCAATATTACAGTGGGTACAGAGATTTACATCTACCAATGGCCCTAAAAAAAGGGAAAGCAATTTTTATTTATTTATTTGAGTTTTGGTAACTGGGTATGTTCATTGAGACAATCGTAGTCCCTTTTTCAGGGGTGACCCGGAAGTGCAGTAAGTATATAGTACAGTGCAATAACATAGCAATGACAGTTACAATGGCAAAAATTGATTTACATTAATACAAAGATCAGTTAATTTCGAAGTGAACAAAAAAAAAAAAGTACACTGTGAAAGTCACTGGTTCGTCCTTACCTGGAATACTGTGTGCAGTTTTGGACACTGCCTTTGAGGAAGTGCAGAAACAGAGAAAACACAGTGCAGGGGACGGTATAACCAAGAAGATCTAGGAAGAGCAGGAAAGGACTTACGAGGAGAGGATGAAGGACCTAAATTGTACATTTTGGGGTGCAAGATGGGAGAGAGGGGGCGTGATTGAGATAGGCAAATACTTCCACTGGGGTAAACAAGGTGGATAGTGGGGAATTACACAAACTGAGTGGGAACACAAACGCCAGGTGTAGCTCCAGGAAGCTGGCACGGGCAAATTTAAGAGGTACTGTATACCAGAAAGTACTTTTTCTCAGAAAGGGTGCTAGAAGGGTAGAATGAGCTGTCAGAAGAGGTGATCTATACAAAAACAGTGAGGGGATTCAAGCATGGGTAGGTCAGATACTGGGGCTTGCAAATACAGAATCAAAAGGAGAGGGGGGAGAGGAGGTGTGAGAGGCAACTAGCGGGCTTACGCTCCACATTAGATAGATAGAACTGTGCAGACAGAATGGGCCAAGTGACCTTTTTCTGCCTACAGCTTCACTGTTTCTTTGTAGAAAGTACAGCAGGGAGATTAAGGAGGCTACACTCATGCTGGAATGCCCATTTATATTAACGAAGGGTAATGCATGGTTTATTTTCCATGTAAAACACCCTTTTGACTCTGTTTCAGTTTGGTGCTCTAATTTGTAATATGTTTGAGTTTTTTTTTCATGGACAGGCTAATGAAATGATTTTTAATATTTTTTTCTGCCATTAAATGGCTTCACCATTTCTGGAGTGGGTGCTGTTTCTGCTGTACTGGAAAAATGGTGGATGAAATTTAATATCTCAGGGAATTACGTGAACAGGGACAGCTTAGGGGGGAGTGGCGCTGTGCCCACTGCACTCCCACCACAGCAGATCATTTAGTTCTGGGGGGCAAATCCCCCCAAGACCCCTTTGCCGTCTGATTCCCCACCTCCTACTACTGCTGTAGTACACTACTAAGTCTAATAATAGTTGAAGTGCTGACGAGATCAGAGAACTTATCAGACAAGACTTTGTTATGATGCTGAAATTGTATCTGATGATGTTGAAATCTAATCTGCCATTTAGTGCCTGGCAGAAACTGCACTGAGCCCAGTTTCCCTCTGAACACTTACTGTGCTTGTTTTTTTCTGGGGTATGTAGTGGTCTCATTTCCACCTCCCTTTTTGTCCCGTCCCCTTTCCCAGCCCTAACAGATCATGCTGCTGCCACAAGGGGCACAGGCAGTTGTCTTCTTCAAGATCCTGTCAAGTCCAGCTTGTGCCGTGACCACAGCAGGTGCTATTGAGTCCTCCCACAGGGGTGCGTGAGCACAACGCTTAGTGACCCCTCCCTATTTTCCACCCTTTACTAGCCCAGTGAGCGAAAGACAAGAGGTTACTCCTGAACCTATGTCTCTGATGTTCAAGTACAGTGTGCTGTGGCTGAGTTGCTGGGTTGGTAGTGCCCTCTCCACCATGTGTGTAGTTTTTGGTGGTGGTACTACATTGTAGAGGCAGCACGCTCAGACTTTTGAATGGGGGTGATTACCCTGCCACTTGTGCACACCCTTCGTTGGGGATGGTAAACTGAACTGGACACAGTGGGTGACTGCATAATGTCCGACCCTCCCCCAAAAGACATGGCATGGCAGAGGTAGGCCCACATAGAGGAAGGTGGGTGGGAGAAAAAAAAAAACAGGACTAAAAATCTTCAAGGGGGTGGAGATGGCATGATGTTTCCTGTCCATGCTCCAGCAGCCAACTGGAATCTCCATAGTGGGTCCCACTACTTCTACACTGGATCCTGGGAGGAGTGGTGGGAAAAGCCACATGGGTGATAATTAGGAAAGCCTTCCCAGGGACTTCCTTCAGTATCAGGGAAAGACTGAGGTAGGGTCACCCACAGGGTGGGGTTGGGGGTGGTGATAAAAATTAAAACAAAAATTCATGAGTGCTATGTGGGTATTGGACAACACCTACTTTGTGGCATAGTCAGAGAGGTAAGTGATTATTACATCAGGAAGGGGGGCACGGCTCTTTTACTAAAGAGATGTCAGAAATGCAGCTAGTCTCCTAACTGCTGCTCTGGGGAGGCTCCCATGTTGATGTGACCACATGTGAGTCTCACTGGCAGGAAGTGGCGAGCAGCGGATGCTGTGAAACTGCAGGCTTGCTTCACTAGCAGTTGGGTGATGACACGTAATGGAGCAGCACTCAGCAAACATCCGCACTGCTAACACTACAAGATATAATGAGACTGGGGTTGGGGGGTGGGGCACCATGAGAAACAGTACATGATCTGTATTGTTGAATTTCACACTTTGAAGCTGTGCTTAATGGAAGGGAAAAGAGCAAACATTCTGTTTAAACTGACAGCCTCTTTCTCAGTAGTAGGCAGCATGGGAAAAACCCACTGTGAGAGCCGAAATTACTTGGAGCAGCAATTATATATTTATTTATCTGAAATTTGCATCACACAAATGGCTGAACGACCCCATGAGACACAATATCTCATTTTCTTGGGGGTCCCCTGGTACAGCAGGGTAGAAACAGTGGTTTGTTTATAGTGTAGCACAAAAGGATAAGATACAGAAATATATGCTATTTATACTGCAGTACAGAAAAGTTCATAACAATAGCTTTATTTATTTATTTTTAATTTTATACCAAGAAAGGCACACTAAGATGTACTAGCTTGTTTCCAGGTGCATCCTGGAGGTGGGTTACGTAGACCTGTTTCATTGAAGGGGAATGCTGGCCAGGACACTGCGGAAACCCCTGTAGTCATGCAATAAGTGCCCTGGGATCATTAACGCACACCTGGCCAGCCACTAGAAATGGGCAGAAGGGACCTCGGTTTAATGTTTCATTTGAATGACAGCACCTTAACAGTGCAGCACCCATCTGCAGTGCTGCAGTACAATGTCCATACTGGGTATTAGCCCCAGTTCCTGGTGTGAGACTAGAACCCATGACTTTCCAATCTTCTCGCCACAGAGGTGAGCATGCAATCTACTGAACCACTGACACTTATACAATTTCTCACACTGCAGGTAGGCCACAATAGCTACTGATGTAGAAGGGTGCCCTGTTATACACACAGGCACTACTGAGAGCTAAAAAGAGGTGGTTGTTACCATTGTATACAGATCTATAAATATTGTTGGGTTACATAGAAACATAGAATTTGATGGCAGGAGACTGAATGTCCATCGAACCTACCCTTACTAGGTGGTCTGTTACCATTCTCCCCCATTCCGTCACCCCCAAACCCGTGTTGCCTCCCCTTGGGGACTGGGAGTCTCTGTGCTCTGTCCAAACTGTATTTAAGCCCATTAAGGGTAGCTGCCCCCACCACTTCTGCAAACAGGCTGTTTCATGGTTCCACCACCCTCTCAGTGTGGTAAAAATTCCTCACGTTTCTCTTGAACTTGCCCTTCACCAACCTCCGGTCATCTCCCCTAGTGACTGCATCCCTATTTCTTACAAAAAGGTCCTTGCCGTTAAATGTTTGCATCCCTGAGAGACTTGCATGTTTCAATTATGTCCCACCACTCCTGCCTGGCCTCCAGCAAGTACATATATAGGGCCTCCAGCTGATCTGCATAGGAGCTACCCTGTGAGAAACATACTTGTTTCAGTTATGTCCCACCGCTCCTGCCTGGCCTCCAGTGAGTACATATTTAGGGCCTCCAGCCGATCTGCATAGGATCTACCCTGTGGGCCTTGGATCATTCTGGTGACCCTTTGCTGTACTGGCTCTAGTCTAATCAGTGTCTTTACTCAGGTAAGGTCTTCAGAACAGGCACAGTACTCCAGGTGAGGCTTCACCAGGGATCTGTGCAGTGGCAGAATCACCTCGCTTCTCCCTACTGTCAAACCGCTCTCTACACACCTCAGCACCCTCAGTGACTTGCTGTTTGCTTTACTGCATTGACTCATTTGCTTGAGGGAGTAACTGATTATGACACCCAGATCTAGCTGTCCTCTGAAGTGACCAATCTAATCCCTCCTATCCAGGCTGGGGGTTGGGAGTTGTTGGAGCAGGTAGGAGGGTATTTACATAGTTAATATATGAGCTGCTTAGGCAGCAGCCTTTAGAATATGGAAGGGTTGGGGTTGGTGAGGGGGTTGTTGAAGGGGTGCTGGAAGACTGTTTCATTCTGCAGGGCTTGAGAAAGGAAAGCCTATCTAGTGAAGCCTTTTTGGTATTTGAGTACTTATTCAGTTCGTTGCCAAGTCAACCTTAGAGACTGAGTGCCCCATTTTCAAAAGGTTAGCGTGGAACAAACCAGGGCCACACTAACCAGGAATAGTGCCAGCCATTGAGGGTGCGGCCATATTCAGAGGCCATCTATGCATGGCACACCCCCAACAGCACTGTGGCACACAGTATCACTCTGCTCATATACCATGTCCAACAGCTGTTTGGGGGTTGCCCTCGTAACTTTTCTTGCCCTACTTTGCCTTGACAGAATTACACTATCCTTATGGAATGAGGAGGGCACAAATAAATCTAGGACCGAGCAATATGATTTTACTTTCTCCAACCTTATTGTTTATAATGCAAGGATACTACAAACTAATCTTCTTCTCTACCAAAAGGGCTGTCCCTACTGTTCTCTCTATACGTTTAGGAAACTACGGAACAAGTCTGCAGTATCCCATCCTTTTCTAAACATGGGGCTGTGGTTCCTTGTCATCATTGCCATTCTGCTATCTGGGGATATAGAGACAAATCCTGGGCCACTAGATGCTTATTTCTCAGCAGATGACATACATAGTATGTCCAAACATGGGCTGTTAATTGCACACTTGAATATAAGAAGTTTGATGTGTCACTTCGTGGAACTGGAGTCATGGGTCAAACAGTACAATCCTGATATCCTCTGTCTCACTGAGACCTTTCTAAAACCATCGGTTACTGACTCCCTCTGCTCCCTGCCAAATTACTCTATTATTTGAAGGGATAGGAAATCGAACAAACGTGGTGGTGGAGTTGCTCTGTACTACAAAAATAATCTGACTGTCTCTCTTCTCGCTATCCCGGATACTCAATTGGTATGTGGATACTTGCATGCTACCCTTGCGTTGGGAGCCAAGAAACTGCATGTTATCTGTGCATATAACCCCCCCAGCGGAAGGGATTGCGGGTCTAAAGTACCTGTTGGAAAATACCTCTCAGAATTTTAATCATAATGAGATTATCATCTTGGGGACCCAAACTTAAACTGGCTTGGGGCAACTCTCAGATCTCTTCAATCTCTGACTCAAAGCTACAACCTGCATCAGATGGTAACAGTGCCGACTAGAAGTCTGTCTTCATCATCACTAGACACACTATTGGATTGGGTGCTGGTAAACCAGATTGAACATATCTCAGACACTGGTACTCTTGCTGATGTCTTAACTGACCACTCTCCTACTTTCTGCATCCTGTCCTTGGGGGCACCTCCATCTCCTCCACCACATCTCATTGCTGTCACAAACTTTGCTCACCTAGACTAAGAGGTGTTTCTGTATGACGTTTCTAGAATTGATTGGTCAGAGATCTATCTGTCACACTGTTCTCAGGATGCTCTTAACCTCTTCATCACTAAATTCCTTACGGTTCAATGTAAACATGCCCCAAAGCTCACACGGAGAGTGAGGGGTAAACAAACAAGATGGCTAAACAAAGACTTGCTCAAAAGTTTGCGCCTTAGAGATAAACTCTGGAAGCATTACAAAACATCAGGCCAGCAGATTTCAACGCTTACCATATGCTACGGAATTCATGTAAAAGACAAGTCAGAGCTGCTAAGAGCAAGTAGTGTAAAGACCTACTGATTAACTCAGCCAATGATCCCAGAAAATTCTGGTCACACATCAAATCTTTCCTAGGATCCTCACAGTCAACTATCCCTGGTGATATGCTGATAAATGATGTGCATTGCAACGACTCACAAACCATAGCTAATTCTTTCAACCTGCATTTCTCTGATCTCTCCCAATATACCTCTTCCTTTAATCCCACTGCAGTGTCCTCCGACTCCTCATCAGGAACCTGCCTGGATACACTGGAAGTGTTGTCCCCTGTGCCTCCTTGTACTCCTCCATTCTATTTTAAGGCTGTGTCTAGAAAGGAAGTCCTGAAGCTCCTGAGGTCCATCTCTGATCATACCAGTGCTGGCTCAGACTCCCTGGAACACTGCCTCTTGAAACTTGCAGCTCCCCTTATTGCATTACCGCTGGGCAAAATTTATACGTTAGCACTTTCAGGTAGAATGGTCCCTGACCTCTGGAAAGCTGCTCAGATCACACCTGTACTTAAAAAAGGGGATCCTGAGGTTGTCATGAACTACAGACCAATTGCCATACTCTCGGTACTGAGCAAAATCCTGGAGAAAACTGTCACAACTCAGACAACTGACTATCTACTTAAGCACAGTCTGCTCTCGGATACCCAACATGGCTTCAGGAAAGGACACAGCACAACGACTGCACTCCTTAAATTCACCACAGACACTCTTTCAAAAATGGATACTGGCAATCTGACTGGGGCTGTCTTTATTGACCTCACAAAGGCTTTTGACCTTGTTGATCACACTTTGTTTCTCTCCTCGCTTCGACACCTGCATTTCTCCTCCTCTGTTGTTGATTGGTACGAAAGCTACTTGACAAATAGAACTCAAGTGGTGAAATTTAATTCCTCTCTATCGAACAGTACCACCATTAACATTGGTGTACCTCAGGGCTCCATCCTAGGGCCCCTCCTATTCTCTCTTTATATAAATAACATGGAGCTGCTCTAAAATCCTGCTCTGCTATTCTATATGCTGATGACCTTGTCATCTATACAAGTTCTACTAATATAGACACTATCAATACAACCCTCTCCTCTGACTTTAACAATATCCAAAACTGGTTATACCACCACAAACTGACTGTCAACACTAGCAAAACTAAAGCCATGCTGCTTGGATCGGCCCCAACGTGCTGGGCTTGCACAACAGCACTGACGGTGCAGAACTTAGAAGGTCAATTACTGGAATGTGTGACCTCTTTCAAGTACCTGGGCATCCTGCTAGATCAATCGCTTGATCTTAATCTTCATGTGCAGTCTGTTTGCAGAGCTGTCAACTCCAAACTGGGAGTTGCATATAAGACTAGTTATATGCTCATGCCATTGGCTAAAATGGCCATTGCGAGGGGGATTCTGCTCCCCACCCTAACCTCTGGGGTTCCCTTATTTGGGGCTGCTCATAAAACTGACCTACTCAGATGGAATATTACATATAACAACATATGTCACTATGCCTCTGTAACCCCCGGACCCCTGCCTTTTTGCTAAACGACAGGTGGCATGCTGTTGAAGCTGACAGCAGTACCTGGTGGGGACTGGGTTCGGGGAGGACTAGGTTACTCGGCACAGGGGGCCTAGGTTTGGATACTCTGCACAGGGGCACCCAAGTAAATCCGAACACAGGAAGCAATAACTGTAATGTCCAAAACCAGGAATGGGATTCTACAGTGTGGCTTTTATTCACATACAAACTGAACAAACAAAGCATAGATGGACCCCCACAAGGCTACATTCCTGGTAATGCAGATTAGAGACATCAGAACACTTCTTCACATTTCAGCCCTCAGGCTCTGAACTTACCAAACACACAGCCCGGACTTGCACGCAGCTTTAGGTACACAGCCTGACTTGTACACTACTTGGGTTTTCCCCATGGCCCGGCTCCCACGCCGGCCACTTGATCCATGCTCCATTATGGGAATGAACCAGTTTTCCAATTGGTGTCTACCCAAACCACCTTAGAGCCTTTAACTCCTAGAGGGAATTTTCCTTCCATCCCACGTCTGGATAGTTCCCTCATCATTGGCCAAGTGCATGAGGCAAAGTAGAAATCCACAGAGCAAATCTGTAGAGGTGGACCTGGTTACTAAAGATGGGGGTCTCAAACAATCCATACCCTGCCATTTCTCTGGAAACTAAACAACTCTTTTGAAAGCTTGGCAATGTAGATTACTGGGTAGATGTGTGTCACATCTCCTCTACATGTCTTGACTTCCCCTATGTGCAGGATTTGAACATACTTTTACTTTTGGCTAAGCCTATTACTCTAGGCCTCCCACTACTTCAGTAGTCCAATCCCCACTTTAACACAGTTCAGGATGAAACATGGGCCCTTTTGAAACAGCAGAACTCACCCTCTGGTTGCAGATGCCCCACAGGCGAATCACAAAATCTTCTTATACCCCACACACGTGGACAAAATAAGGCAGCTTCTTCACTAGCAGTAGCCAGGGGGTTGCCCCTGGAATAGCAGGCAAACCTTCCTGCCCCATCCCCTCAGGGATGGGGCACAGAGACCCGAATCAGCGGTCTCCACCACTAAAAAATAGCTTACTGTGTCTCTCTTTAGGTGGAAACACACACCTTTCCCTAATTGTAGCCCTATTTCAGGGCTGAGGCTCCAAGAGCCTAACACAGAGCTGCTGTGCTCCTCTGACAATAATCTCCAAACTCCAACTGCCACAGACTGACTGTTCAAACCTCCCAACATTCTACTCTAACTCCCTTCTGCAGATTCCATTGTGGCTCATGCAGCTGCAATAGTTTTATGGTGATGTCATCCCTCAGTCTCAGCTGAGACTGAGAACAGAGTGACACAGTGTGAAACCCATTCAACTGGAGTTTCACAAGCTGCCTTCCCTGCCTACCACTAGGTCTTACTGGGATTCTAGTAACCTCGGGTAACAAGGGGGATACACTCGCCCTTGACCAGGAAAATGACTATCCACAGTCATTGTTTACCCGGTTTAGGCCATCCCACCCTATGTGCTACCTGCGGAGGGGGGTGATCAGGATCCCTCCTACCATGTGCGAGCACAGGCAGGCAACACTAAGGGCCTAGAGGCCTTTAGCTGACATACAGTATCAGCCTCTACTCTACTCACTTACTATGGGTGCCTAGTGACTCTGGTAGAACTGCCCACAGCATAGCCCTAATAGCTCAGCACTGCAGTTCCCTACAGCTGTTCAGGACCACAGCCTGTCTATCCCCCCTAGCCCTCTCGGGAAAATCTGTCTGCCTCTAATTTAACACCCCAAAACAAAAACAACCAGGGGACCTCCCCGACCTTGGGCACCCTGCAACACACACCAAAAACTAATACCACACTATTACATCACTTTACTGCCTCCCTACCCCCACAACCACACCTGTGGAAGGAAAAGGGTTACTACAGTAACAACAACAACAATAACCACAGTACTTTAAATTACTACACACTGAAGTACTAGTGAGGAACTCCAATGAGCCCCTCCTCCTCTTCTTGTCTTCTCTTCTATCTTCTCCAGGAACACCTGCAAGAAAAAGAAAGACAACACACACTCCTAATCTGCATACACAGTCTACCTAAACCCCTACCATCAAAACACTGAAGAATCCCAAAAAGATTTTTTAGAAAAGGTAGAAAAACAGTATAAACACTAGAAAACAGTAGAAAACAATGACATTATTTACAGTACACATTTGGGGGGATGGAGTGCCTTAAAAGTCCCAACTAGTTACCACAGTGCCCGAAGGCTAGTCCATTAAAGAGCCTCTCCTGGGCCGGAGCCTGGTGAAGCACAGTTCTAGCAGGCCAAAGTCCCAAAGGGGAGAGTCTTTGAGGTCAGTTCACACATTCTGGAGTCTGCTAGTGTAGGGTGTGTACTGCAATGTCATAAAGATAGAAAAGTTCGGACTTACCTGCCCCTTGTAGAATGAAAAATCTGAACTGACCTGCTCCTCAGCCGAAGACTCTCCCTGGCAGCATTTCTTCCAATACAGCTGGGCAGACATCTTCCAGGAACTACAGGAGGGCACATCTGGGAACTGCTTGGTTGATGTCATCTCCAGAGATGGAACTTTAGAACAGGAACAAAAAGGAAAACGGTCTGACGTCATCTGATTACCAGGCGATGGATCAGGATATAGCTGGGCTAGTGTCCTCTCTGGATCTGAAGTCATCTGGTGGGCCAGTGGATGGATTCTGGAAAGGCCAGTACACTGTAGAACTGATGAATGTGGGCCACCTGAGTCCTGGATGTCCATTCTGGTGGATCAATAAAGGCACTGCAAAGGCTTGTGTGGCAGTATTGACTACCACTGCTTGGTTTTCCATCTGGTAGGCATGGGCACATTTGCTGGGAGGTCCTTGCATTGAGGCCAATAGTACCGGGGTTCAGGCGCTTGAATTATTACCCCATCTGGGCGCACATAATTCACACAGTGGAAGGTTTCACATCCCTCTCCGTCCACTATTCGCACTCTGTCCATAAACAGTGTCCTGCCTCTCTTCCACTGGGTATATTTCTCATGAAACAGTCTGTTTCTGACATGCTTGTTTGCACCAGGATGCACACATTTCATTGCTTTGGCCCAGATCCAGGATTTCCTGCTGTTCTCAATCTCCTCCCAGACTCTTCGAGGAAAGGTAGGAAAGGTCATCCCATAAATCTCATTCGCCTTCCTACGAACCAGTCTCTCATCTTTACTAGCTTTGGTCAACCTGAGACCGCTGGCCTGGCTTGGGGGTGGCCAGTCCTGGTTCTGCCAGCTACGCATCCTTAGTGAGATTAAAAATGGATCCCTGACTTCCTCTTCTTGCATAGCCAGGGCAGTGGCATCACCACTCTCTTCCATGCATTCCTCCGAGGCAAGAGCTTGAGGCTGTGTACCCGTTCCTTTTTCACAAGGCCACATAGGTTCCCCCTCATTTTCTTCCTCACTGAGGATCTGAACCCAGGAGTGAGCAGTCATCCTCACTCCTGAGACTATCCACTCATCACTAGGCATGGAGGTCGACACCTCCCATTCAAAGGCCTCCTGCATCTCATCTTCTCCTATGAGACTTGGGGTAGCCCCCCCCCCCAGGGGTCTACTGATGCTTTATCTGAACTTTCCTTCTGAGATCCAGCATCTGAAACTTCAACATCTGGTTCTGTCTCTAAATCTGCACCCTCTAGCTTTGTGCCACACTTCCCCGAGGGACCTTCTTCAACAGGCTCCACCTGATGCTGTGTGCTGCCAACTGCAGATTCCTGAACCTTTGTCCATGTGGGAGCCAAACAAATCTGGCGCACTTTATACAAGCCATATATCTCCAGGCACCCAGCACAGTGAGGTGTCATGAAGACGTCCCTTCCAGCGTTTAAGCAAATTTGACACACATGCATTGGATATCCAGGAATTGCCACATGAGGAGGCAGTTGTCCTCTATAATGACACCTTTCAATTTCCCTTAATCTATTTACTACTGCTGTTACTGTAGCCCGGGCGTGATCCGGGTAGTGAGCTGGTCCTGAGGCCATAACTGCAGCAAAAACAAACAAAAACTCACTGTAACTGAAAGTCCCACTTCACTGAAGACCTTCTTTACTTTTAAAATGGCTCCCCTGCTGCTGTGTTTACTTTACTACCTCACCCTGTAATGGCAGCAGCAGCACTCCTGAACATCACCATTCAGAAATTGGGTCAAGCCACTGCACATCCAATTTACACACACTACTGATAACATTTGCTCAAACTGCACAAACTTGCACTGTTCTTTTTCAAACACATTTACATGATTTGCCATGGACTTTTCACTTGCTGGAAACATTTCTTTAACTACTCACAGTCCCTTAAAGCCTCAGGATGTTAAGCACAGGGTTGCCTGTAAATTAGTGCTGCACATTTGGCTACAACTCAGTCTCTCTCTGGCTTTAAAACCTTAAACTGATGCTGGACTCATAACTATGCACACAGTCAATGGCTTAACAGACTTGCACTTGCTGGTAGAACTTGACACAGTGGTTACTTGCAAAGCGACTACACTGCAGCACACATATTTAGCTGGCTTTTGGCAGAAAATCACTGTTTGAGCAACTTTTACTGTTGGTACTTACTGTTATGAGTAGCTGTTAGCTGCGATGGAAAAACGGCCTGTTGCCAGTCTTGGAGGCCTCAGAAGGAAAATGGGTGGGCAGTCCTGTCAATCGTCTCCTCGATCACCACACTGCAATTCAGACGATCGAGATGTGGGTTGAGCCCGATTTTGAACAGACAAGTCTATTTTTAACAGTTTTACAGTGTTTTTTAATCACCGCGATGCTCCTCCACTAGCCAGTACATGCACTCCACTCACACTCCCTCTCGAATGCTGGGCAGTCACTGTAGAGCTGGCTGAGGGGCGGGACTGATTGCAGCCTCACCAATCACATGACGCCATGCAAATGAGCCTCTTCTTCCCCACAAGTGCTCTTCTCCTTACGGCGCTCGTCAAGCAGGCAAATTTAAACTGCAGAAACCACTTTTTTTTTTCTTCAACTGACTCCACAGCGGAGCCCATTTCTGCCATTTAGCATGGCCATTCACACTACAAGTCCCTCAGTTCATTCAAAAGCATTTCCAACATCCAGGGCACAATTTTCCTGTTGCTACCCCTAGTCTTCCACACTTTTCTTTACCACAGTTCTTTTAAAAGCATTTCCAACGTTCAGGGCACAATTTTCCTGTTGTACCCCTAGTCTTCCACACTTGTCTTAATCACACAGTTCTTTAAAAAGCTGGCAAAAATGCTGTAAACAATTGATGCAGGACAAGGTCACACTCTTTTAGCTTTACTGCTCCTTGGTAAACAGTTGGTATATTAACAGCAGCATAAGATCCACAGCACACAGTGACATACTAATTAAATTGCTTCAGCTTTTTGGGCTACCCACTGCCAGATAGCCAAAACGCTAGCCCCTTTGCCCGAACACCTATCCTCCCAGAACTAAATCCCAGTGGTGCCTCCATTTTTGTAACCCCCAGACCCCTGCCTTTTTTCTAAATGACAGGTGGCATGCTGTTGAAGCTGACAGCAGTACCTGGTGGGGACTGGGTTCAGGGAGGACTAGGTTACTCTGCACGGGGGGGGGGCCTAGGTTTGGATACTCTGCACAGGGGCACCCAAGTAAATCCGAGCACAGGAAGCAATAACTGTAATGTCCAAAACCAGGAATGGGATTCTACAGTGTTGCTTTTATTCACATACAAACTGAACAAACAAAGCATAGATGGACCCTCACAAGGCTACATTCCTGGTAATGCAGATTAGAGACATCAGAACACTTCTTCACATTTCAGCCCTCAGGCTCTGAACCTACCAGGCACACAGCCCGGACTTGCACGCAGCTTTGGGTACACAGCCCGACTTGTACACTACTTAGGTTTTCCCCATGGCCAGGCTCCCCTGCCGGCCACTTGATCCATGGTCCATTATGGGAATGAACCAGTTTTCCAACTGGTGGCTCCCCAAACCACCTTAGAGCCTTTAACTCCTAGAGGGAATTTTCCTTCCATCCCACATCTGGGTACTTCCCTCATCACTGGCCAAGTGCATGAGGCAAAATAGAAATCCATAGAGCAAATCTGTAGAGCTGGACCTGGTTACTAAAGATGGGGGGACTCCCACCTCCAGCTCCCACAATCCATACCCCGCCATTTCTCTGGAAACTAAACAACTCTTTTGAAAGCTTGGCAATGTAGATTACTGGGTAAATGTATGTCACATCTCCTCTACATGTCTTGACTTCCCCTACATGCTGGACTTGAACATACTTTTACTTTTGGCTAAGCCTATTACTCGAGGCCTCCCACTACTTCAGTAGTCCAATCCCCACTTTAACACAGTTCAGGATGAAACATGGGCCCTTTTGAAAGAGCAGAACTCACCCTCTGGTTGCAGGTGCCCCACAGGTGAATCACGAAATCTTCTTATACCTCACACACGTGGACAAAATAAGGCAGCTTCTTCACTAGCAGCAGCCAGGGGGTTACCCCTGGAATAGCAGGCAAACCTTCCTGCCCCATCCCCTCAGGGATGGGGCACAGAGACCCGAATCAGCAGTCTCCACCACTAAAATACAGCTTACTGTGTCTCTCTTTAGGTGGAAACACACCCCTTTCCCTAATTGTAGCCCTATTTCAGGGCTGAGGCTCCAAGAGCCTAACACAGAGCTGCTGTGCTCCTCTGACAACAATCTCCAAACTCCAACTGCCACAGACTGACTGTTCAAACCTCCCAACATTCTACTCTAACTCCCTTCTGCAGGTTCCATTGTAGCTCATGCAGCTGCAATAGTTTTATGGTGATGTCATCCCTCAGTCTCAGCTGAGGCTGAGAACAGAGTGACGCAGTGTGAAACCCATTTAACTGGAGTTTCACAAGCTGCCTTCCCTGCCTACCACTAGGTCTTACTGGGATTCTAGTAGCCCGGGGTAACAAGTGGGTTACACCTCTTCTGCTCCTCGGCTTAAACACCACTGTCAATTTTATAATGATCTTGGTTGGCTCTCTCCATTACCAAGTAGGAAATACTGTCTTGGCTCTCTTATTGATTTGATAATTTAAAATCAAACCCCAGGTGTTTTGCAGCTATACTTGTTCCTCAGGACACACTCCATGGTCTACGATCAGCTGATAAATCCTTTCTGAATTTGCAGAGGTGCCGCACTAGGAAAGGAATTGTTGCATTTGAGCATGCAGCTCCACAGCTGTGGAATTTTCTTCCCCTTGACATTAGACTTTCTAGCTCCCACACATGTTTTAAGAGAAAATTGCGCTTGAATCTGCTGATTGCTGATACCTGTTCCTGCTTTCACCCTACCTAATGACTGATGTCTCTGGCCATACAATAGTATTTCTTCACCTCTATATAACCCACTTACTGCCTCAGCCTGTCCTGGCTCCCTTACCCTGCCCATATACAATCTTGCACTGCAGGCATCTCCCTTACACTTATGTACACTCATATAATCTAATTTCATGGCTTACTCCCCTTTTCCTCACTTATCGACCTTTTCCTTAATGACACCCCCTGCTCTCAATGGTTATTTCTTCCTATTGTATTACCTGTTTTTGTGTACCTTGTTCTGTCTATATGATATGTCACCTGATAATTTATTGTCCAAGGTCTTCTCTATTCATTGCATAGGTAGGCACCTATAAACTTATGAGTGGTCTACTCTGTATGTCTCTGATATATTGTATCCACTTTAACTCATTGTATGTAAAGCACTTTACTTTGTATGTTCCGATATATTGTATCCTCTTTAACTCATTGTATGTAAAGCGCTTATAATTTGTTATCCTGTTAAGTTTCTGCATGTCTGTACTCTCCCAGGTTGTGCCTGAAAAGAGTCATTTTATGGCTAGTGCACTAACCTGGTTACCAAAAACTAAATAAAATAAATAAATAAATGAGGGATCCCCATGCATACGCCATGCAGCACGATATTGAAAGTTTTCAGCAGTGCTAAATGGTGACAAGTGCGGCGCAGTTTAGCATTTCTGAAACCCAGCCCTTAACAGTGCACGGGGGGGGGTGCACCACACTACTTCCACACACCATCAAGGGCTGGGTAACCTCGTGGTCCAGAAATCCCTCCCATGCCTTGATCCCCATCAGTTTCAGAAAATAGAAATCCCTGGTGATCTAGCCGTCCCTCCCCAGCCCTGATCCCCATCTGTTTCAGTAAGTAGACCTCCTTCATTTTCCATTTATGTGGGTTCAGTGATTACCGTTGGCACATCTTATGATACTAGTGCTAAGACAGCTCTTTATTGAAAATATAGGTGTCTCAATACAAGATGATAAAGAGCAGCTAGAAAAAAATAACATCCATGTAGAATTCTCACATATTTGTTTAAGACACTGGCTCAGCATCCAGCTGTTAAAATTCACAACTGAAGTTTTACACTTTGCACATCTTCAAAGTACTGTGCAGCAATTTGTTAGCTATAGTTTAAGTTTTGCCAGTGTGTATAATAACCTGGTAATGGCCTTCCATTGATCCAGTTCTTAATTACATGCCTACATTGCTTTGACATACAATTGCTAGGTAACCATAAGGTCACCTGTTACGCATTCATTCTTTGGCTCCTAAATGGCAAAACAGTCCATTATACACACTTAAAACAGGCATTTAAAATATGTTCTTTTCAGGCTAGAACAGAGACATGATCAACGTGAATTTTTTTTCGTTTCAAAAATGGAAGCTGCAGTCCCAAGCAACTCTTGCCCCTCGCCCCAATTTTTGTACCTCTGCATGTCTCGTTGGCAGAATGACTGATCTGTGTTTTTTTTTTTTTTTTTATAACAGCCTACTCTCTAGCCAGCGAAGGAGCACACCTTGCTCCTGGGGACATTTAGCATATCCCAAACCACAGACTGTCATCATTTACATTTGTCCAGTCAGAAGAAAGGTGCTACTTCTTTTTATCATTAAATTTAAAAAAAAAGAGGAAAGGCCTAATGTCTTGAAACAGATTTAAGAAAAATTATTCTGCACTTACTTTGAGACACATTTTTTTTCAGCTCTCCTCTTCATAATCAGAGCTGCTGATGCCACAGTGAAAACTTTGAAAAACCAACAGTTTGGTACAACTCAGTTTACATTTTAAATATAGTCTGTAGATTTCTCCTGCCTATCTTTTATTACAGAGGAAATTTGGGTGAATATATGATCTTTATCTGTCAGAGTTCGTCTTCCTCTATAGCTTACTCCCTACTTCAAGTCATAATGCTATGTTGTGACTTCACAGTCTGCTGTCATGGGAGTAACTGTGATGTCTCAAGCCATGCATTATGACCTCAGGTAGGGAGAAAGCACCAAGAATACATGAACACTTCAGGAGCAGCGGTCCCCTTTTCATGCAGATGGCCTCAGTAAAAAATTATGGGGGAGGATACAGAACTAATGTGAAATATAAACTGGACTGTGTCTAAATATTATGTTTTCTTTCACTTATCCTGAAGGCGTCACATGCTCTTTAAGACTGGCACTCTGCTTAGGGAAGGGTGCTCATTGGAGCAAGGTGGCAACATGTATGTTACATGTATGTTTCAGTGCTAAACTATAACACAATTGCTTTCATTGTTTTTCCTGTACTATAACTGTTTTAAGACATTCCAATACATGCCTAAATCCATAGGTGATCACTGTCAGCAAAATAGTACTGCTTGAAAAGTTTTTCAGCCAAACTAGTGAACATAACTGTGACTCCAGGGGCAGTTGCCTGTTCAAAAACTGTCATGACTATAACTTCTCCCTCTGTCTGTCTGTCTGTCTGTCTGTCTGTATGTCTATCTATGTAATTATCTATATTTCTATCAATTGCATCTATCCCTAGTTTTACCTACTGCATATGTAAAATAAACCTGCATATCGCATTTGCCTGCACTCTGAAGACATACTTATGATACAATGCATATTTGTACTCCACTCCTGTATAGGCCTCATACTGTCCTGATTTTCCCATTATCACAGGCATAACTACCTTAAACTTACCAACAATGACCCGTTATAAAAGCTACTATCACATTTTCTCTCCTAATGAAACCCATCATTACATCTGAATGTTTGACATCAACACATTATTTAAATATAACTTACATCACCACATGGGCAAACCCCCTGTTTTTCTCTATAAAACTGTATAAGTAATCCCAAGACTGAACATATGCCAGCTACTACTTTTTCATCTACTGCCACCTATTCTACCTGTCAAATCTATATTGCTTACCATTTCTTCCACTGAAATCTACACCTCCATATCTTTTCCTAATAATGTGTCTGCCTTCCTTAGAATGCAAAATAAAACAGATCTTACTAGTTAAAAATCATTGTGTTGTTTCTCCATGTCTCCTTAACAGTTCCACACAACCTCACTAACTTCATTATGCAGCCATGGTGGATCTGACCAGAATTTGTTATGTATGGCATCTTGATGTCTGTACTATGCATAGGGAAAGAGAGGGGCCAGCATGCTAAAAGTGTTGTGCACAGAGAAGGGGTCGGGGGAGAGGCCAGCATGCTAGTGAAGTGTTGTGCACAGGGAAAGGGACGAGGACCAGCATGCTAATAACGTGCTGTTCACAGGGAAAGGGGTGGGGGCCAGCATGCTAATGAAGTTTTGCGTTCAGGGAAAGGGGGGGCCAGCATGCTAATGAAGTACTGTGCACAGAGAAAGGGTAGGGGCAAGCATGGTAATGAAGTGATGTGCACAGGGAAAGGGGTGGGGGCCAGCATGCTAATGAAGTTTTGTGTTCATAGAAACATAGACATAGAAACATAGACTTTGACAGCAGATAAGGACCGCTTGGCCCACCTAGTCTGCCAATTTCCCTACCTAGAGGATAAGCTGCAGATCCTATTTAACCAACAGCCTATTTCTTCCCACCCCTCACAAAAATTGCCTTATGTCTGTCCCATGCATTCTTGAATTCTCCCACAGTTTTAGACCCCACAACCTCCTCAGGAAGGCTGTTCCATGCATCTACCACCCTCTCTGTGAAAAAAATACTTCCTCACATTGCCCCTGAGCCGTCCCCCCTCTATCTTCAAATTGTGTCCCCTTGTTCTTGCACATCTCTTTTTCTGAAAGATGTTGCCCTCTTGGACTTTGTTGATTCCACTGAGGTACTTAAACATTTCTATCATGTCCCCCCTCTCCCTCCTTTCCTCAAGGGTATACATATTAAGCTCCTTTAGTCTCTCCTCATATGGCTTCTCTTGCAGACCCTGCACCATTTTAGTTGCCCTCCTCTGAACTGCCACCATTCTGTTTATGTTCTTGCAGAGATGGGGTCTTCAGAACTGGACACAGTGCTCCAGATGGGGTCTCACCAACTGTCTGTACAGGGGGATAACAACTTCCTGTTTTCTGCTGGTGATGCCTCTCCCTATACATTCCAGTATCCCCCAAAGCCCTCCCTACTGCCTTCTCACATTGCTTGCCAACCTTAAGGTCATCTGATATAATTACCCCCAGGTCCCTTTCCATTTATGTTGTTGTTACTACCTCCTCCCCATTGTGTAATCTTCACCTGGGATTTTGTTTCCCAGGTGCATTATTTTGCACTTCTTTGCATTGAATCCAAGCTGCCATACTTCTGACCATTCCTCCAACCTTGCCAAGTCCCTTCTCATCCTTTTCACACCTCCTTCTGTATCAACCCTGTTGCAGATCTTTGAGTCATCTGCAAAGAGGCATACTTTTCCTTCCAGTCCCTCTGCAATGTCACTTATAAAGACATTAAAAAGGATTGGACCCAGTACTGAACTCTGCAGTACCCCACTAATAACCCCTCTTTCTTCAGAGTGGACTCCATTTACAATTACTTTCTGTATCCTGTTGTCCAGCCAATGTTTTACCTAGGCTACCATCCTGGAACCCACTCCCAGGCTGGTTAATTTGACTATTAATCTTTTGTGTGGGACTGTGTCAAATGCCTTGCTAAATTCTAGGTAGTCCATGTCCACAGCCCTTCCCTGGTCTACTACTTTGGTCCCCCTGTCAAAGAAATCAATTAGATTCACCTGACATGACCTTCCCGCTGTGAACCCATGCTGCCTTGGGTCCTATGCCCCACTGGCCTCTAGGTACTCAACAATTCTTTCCTTCAGAAGTGATTCCATCACTTTCCCTACTACTGAGGTCAAACTGACAGGTCTGTAGTTTCCCGCCTCTATCTTGGTCCCACTTTTGTAAAGGGGAATCACATCTGCCTTCCTCCAGTCCTCAGGTACCACGCCATCCTCCCATGATTTGTTAAAAAGGGTAGTCAGTGTTGTCACTAGTTCTCTACTTAATTCTTTTAGAATTCTGGGGTGAATTCCATCTGGCCCCATTGCTTTGTCCACCTTCAGTTTTAGGAGTTCTTTCAGAACCCTTTCTTCTGTGAAAGGACTGGGATCGACTCCCTATCCAGAGTGCTTCTATTAGTTGGATTAGGCATCTCCCCCACCTCCTCTTTTGTGACTACTGAACAGAAGTATTCATTCAGTATCCCTGCTTGCTCAGGGAAAGGGGTGGGGGCCAGCATGCTAATGAAGTGTTGAGCATAGGAAAAGGGGTGGGGCCAACATGCCAATGAAGTGTTGTGCACAGGGAAAGGGGTGGGGGCCAGCATGCTGATGAAGTTTTGTGTTCAGGGATGGGGGCCAGCATGCTAATGACGTGCTATTCACGGGAAAGGGGTGGGGGCCAGCATGCTAATGACGATGCTATTCACAGGAAAGGGGAGGGGCCAGCATGCTAATGACGTGCTATTCACAGAGAAAGGGTGGGGGCCAGCATGCTAATGGCAGTGTTATTCACAGGAAAGGGATGGGGCCAGCATGCTAATGAAGTGTGCACAGAGAAAGGGAGGGGGCCAGCATGCTAATGAAGTGTTGTGCACAGGGAAAGGGATGGGGCCAGCATGCTAATAAAGTGTTGTTCACAGGAAAAGGGATGGGGGCCAGCATGCTAATGACGTGCTATTCACAGGGAAAGGGGAGGGGGCCAGCATGCTAATGACGTGCTATTCACAGGGAAAGGGGTGGGGGCCAGCATGCTAATGACGTGCTATTCACAGGGAAAGGGGTGGGGGCCAGCATGCTAATGAAGTGTTGTGCACAGGGAAAGGGATGGGGACCAGCATGCTAATGAAGTACTGTTCACAGGGACAGGGGTGGGGCCAGCATGCTAATGAAGTGTTGTGCACAGGGAAATGGGAGGGCCCAGCATGCTAATGAAGTGTTGTGCACAGGGAAAGGGAAGGGGCCAGCATGCTAATGAAGTGTTGTGCACATGGAAGGGGGGGGGCAAGCATGGTAATGAAGTGATGTGCACAGGGAAAGGGGTGGGGACCAGCATGCTAATGAAGTACTTGCCAGACCCCACATAGCCTAGTCAAATACCACAATGCCTCGCAGTCTTTAAAAATGCTGCAAGCAGTTTACAAGGAAGGCACAGGTATCCAACTAATAATAATAATTATGATAATAATTCTTTATTTATAAGGTGCCTTTCTACAACCAAGGCGCCTAACAAACAATTAAAATTAAGTAATATATTTAAAACATCACACATAGTGTAAAATACAGATAACACAGGAAAGCATGGGTTAGATCAGACACCATAAGCTTGTTTCCATAGGTGAGTTTTGAAAGCCTGTTTATATACCTACAACATGAGGCAAAGAGTTACCAGGGGACCAAAGACTGTTGAGGGATCTATATTACCAATGCCTGACGTGATGGAACTAGGCTAGGAAGGGGAATTCCACTGAAAGCCAGGGAGAGAAAAAGTTTCAGGGAGTGGGAAGAGGGAGGGCACTGGACCACCAGGGAAGACCAGTGATGAACAAAGAAAAATAATCTTCATTATAACCCACAAACAAACCTTAGGGTACACGTAGTGGGGAGGGGAGCGCAATGGTAATGCCTCACAACCAGGACTCTGTCCAGGACATCACTATCAGACAGGCGCCATCTAGAGTAAAGTATCACCATCCTAATCATGTTGAAATATTTAAAGTTTTCAGGTTGCCTTTCATAAATCAAGTTGGTAGGGAGGATGGGAGGAGTGGGGGGGGGCAGGGACATTAGCTCAATGTGTGGACCCCATGCAATATACGTGCAGACTAGATAGACCAAATGGCCTTCTTCTGCTGGCTTCTTTGTATATATGAATCCAAGCCTATTTATAGACCTCTATCCAGGTGACAGACTAATGAAACAGGGAAACCAAATCTTAAGAATAAACAGTAGCCTCAATCGATAGCACACAACCATGTTTAATAATTCATCTCTGCAATCTGCACCACATTTCCACATTCAGGATATATCTACAATCTGTTTGAACTGAAAACTTGTTTTAGCAGCAGCATATAATTATTATTCATACAAATTTAGGAAAGGAAAAAAAGATCAACACCTCATTGTGCTATTTCCCCTAGCAACTCAGTGAGAAGAACCCATATTTTTAAACATATTTTATATTATAAAAGGGTGGGATACAGAACAGTTACCTTCTTTGTGCTGTATACATTCTACCTCCCCCAAGGTCTTTAATGAGTTCTTGCAGGACTACTTTTAAGCCACTTAAACCCTCAAACTACATTTTTTCTAGGCGAGTACATGGATGGTAGTTGGTATGGATGATTGGATATGAGATGCAGCTAGCACAGCTAGGGCTGCATTCACTCATTGAATATACGTATACAGTACATGCTCAGATGGGGCTCAGTGGGTGGCTGACTGTGGTGGTGAGAGGTGGGCTGTGCTAGTCACTCGCTAGGGATGGGTCAGGGGGACAGGGTGGTCTGGCAATGCTGGGTTGGGGTGGGGGCCACTAGACTATTAGGGATTAGGGATTAGGGATGTAGATATGGTTACAGTAATTACAGGAAAGTGCCATGTGTGTGGCTGGCACTGGGGCTTTGGGGGGGTGCAATCTGCCCTGTGGGGCTAGTGGTAATACAGTATAAGGATCAGGACGGGGTCCGATAACCCAGAGGGGCTTTAGTGTTTACACCGTGGGGGACTGGGGTTGGGGGGTCTGATAGCCCTGCGGGGCTTTTCAGGCTTGGGACTGGGGAGAGGGCACTTGCGCCCTATGGAACATTGGTTGCAGCTTGCAACATGTACCTCAGGTGCGCCCTGCATTTGGTGTACCTTTGCACATGTCACAAGTCACAGGACTTAACCACAGGGACCCTGCCTCTTACAGAATTGGGCGTAGCATCCTTGGCACAACTGCACCCCTCGCATGTCGCAACTTGCAACATGCATACGGGTGGTTATAGAATCGGGCCCCACATCTCTCTCTACCTTTGGGCTGAAGTTTGTGCTGTAAGTAATACTGTATTTTTTCAAAATTTCTGCCCACGATTAGGTTTCATAGAAGTAGAAAATGGAACTGCCCCACAGGGTTGTGAGTTGCTCTGGGCCACACATTGAGTATGTGGCCCTAGTTGGGTTTGAATTTGCAATTTCTCAGCTCACAACAACAGTGCTCTAACCTGTAGACCAGATTGCCTTCACTGGCCATGGCGTGGTGTGGGGAGGGGGACACCCGGAAAGTCTGGCTCTGCTGGTAATATTTTGTTTGTATAGTCTTTTAAACAGTTTACTTATACAGGATAACCCAGCTGAGACTCAACATCTTAATTTCCAGTAAGTTCCTATTTCAAGCTATTTCTGCAGCTGCATGGATTGGATCACTGGGAGGTTAAGTGGATTGTGTAGGGTCACACATTGAGTATTTGGGTCTAGTGGTGTTTCGCCCTGCTCACTCAGCTCCTAACATTGCTGTAACCACTAGAATGCACAGCCTCCACATCGGGGTGGGGATCCCCACATGTAAATATGACAGATCATAACTAGCCCACAACTTTTTTTTCCCTTTTTTATTAACTCAAGACAGCCCACCTGAGATGCAACACCTCATTTCCAGTGTGGTCCATCAGCACAGTGGTAATGCCGCAACTTAGAATGCTGATGAATTGGGTTCAGGAATTAACCGAGTTTGGAAGGCCAACGCAGGAAGAGGATTGTGCATCCAAGGGACAACTCTCCTCCAAGGACACAGCTACCTGTGCTATACTGAATCCCGGTAGTGGCTGGGATTGAGGGGACTTGTAGTCCAGAATTAGGTGAGGAGCAGCTGATGCTGGCATCCTGGGTGCGGAAGCACACACAGTTAAGCCATGTGCTCTATTACATGGCAGTTCCTCAGGGGACTAGAGGTAAAATCAGGAACCACCAGACAGATGGCATCCTACCTAGTCTTGCCCAGCCATAGCAGGCCCCAACCACTCTAGGTAGCTCTTGGTTGACCACCGCAAGGTAACCAGCTAGTAAGGGAGTACCACTGTGGAGCAGTAGGCAGCCCCTAGCTTGGTGGGGGGCAAGCCAAAGGAGGAACATTCCTGGTGTGTAATGGGTTGCCCAGAATGGCCAGAAACACCAGCTGGAGCGGTGATGTAGGCTGGTAGCAGGTTCTGGCAGTGACAGATGGAGATTTGGGTGAGTGGCTGAGAAGTGCTGTGAGGGGGGAGTTGGGGAACAAATCTAATTTGCAGTGGGATTCTGCTTCTAACTGCAGTCTTAACTATGCAGTGCGTACGGTGGTCCAGAAACTTGGTGGTGGTGGTGGTGGTGGTGGGGGGAGGGGGCAGCCTGCCCCAACAGAAACAACATGCACCAGGAAATCCCAAGCACTAAAAGACACGGCAGTTGTTGTGATCATCTCAGATCTGCAAGAGACCGGAGCTGCTGCTCTGAAAACAATTTAATGTGGTTTTGCAACAACTGATACAGAAGGTATGAAGCTCCTACAGCTGCAAATAGCCCAATACTTTGACTGTAGTCTTAGTTAGGGGGACTGGGTTAGGCAAGGTGCTTTACCCCATTTATACCACATCACTCCTGCACAGCGCAACCCAAATGGCTGCTCTGTTTACATTAGAAAACTTGTGACTCTCAGTGGCTCTAGGGGAGATTTTGTTTTTAAATAATATTTTTATTTGTTTCGTTTATACTGTACAATTCATACAGAATGATGGCCATAAAGGAAACAAAATACATATATCATTAAACAATAAAAAGAAAAGGTGCTACCACCCAAAAATGATATTAATTAATTTAGCATCTACAAAAATAATGTAAACAGCAAAGATCTGCACTTAATGTGTTTTTAACTCTTCCTTAGACCAAACATTTATGTTCCTATAATATAATTTCAAAAAATCATCATCACAATGGAAACAGTTTATACAGCAAACAGTAGTTAAAAACAATTGTTTCCACTGCATGGCAGAAGCACCAGCTGACCGTTGGAATGTTTCCAATTTTTCAAATGTACTCTTTTTATAGAAATAACATTAGCTCTAACTAACTTTTTTTTTCCAACTCTACTTTATCACCTTTGGGCCAGGGCAACTCTCAGGGGTACCCTCTCGATTGGCCCTTTACTCCCCACTAAGACCCTCCTCCTTAGTCCCTCCCACAAGGACGTCCCAGACTCCCCCCCCGGATCACCGCCCCGGGAGAAAGTTTGTCTCACCTATCTGTCAGCTCTTCCTGAATATTAGAGGGTCCATCCTGTGTGGGTGGTACCTGGGACCTTCAGAGGAGAGGTCCAGTGTTTGGGATGTGGGGCCAGATCCGTGGGGCCCCCATCGCCTTCCCGGTCCTCTGTGGTTTTTCCGTGAAGTTGCACCCCCTCAGAGTGCAGATGTGCAATGGCATCTGTGGTGCTGATGCACCAACGCCCGCTGCTGCTCTGCCCCAACATCTGCAAGCGCGTCTTCTGGCACTGCCCCCGGCTACCATCAGGAGCCGCACAGGATTGGCACTAACCCCAAATCCCTCCCTGGGAAGGGAGTGCGCTCCTCCAGATACTCAATCCCTTCCCTCCCTTGCCGAGCTCCGGCTGTCCGGGTCTGCTCCCAAACCCAGGTCACCGGCATGGCACAAGGTGCGGCATCCATTGCTTCAATACTCAGCATCACCGGGCCAGATAGTTTTACCTAACTTACATTCACATTTATCATATTTTGTTGTGAAGTCAGTTTCCAACAATGTAGATGCTGCCTCCATGCCATGCAGAGATTGAACCACCATCCTGTGCAGTGTGCAGTTAGACCAACAGCTTTCAATAACAGAACACTCCCAAAATGTATGAATGAAATCTGCATCTGTTTGTTGGCAGTGCCAGCAAATTATATCTGCTTCCAATTTCATTTCGTACAATCTACATGGATAAAATAAGCTTGGTTCAATATTTTAAACTGGATTGTCCTGTCTGTAGATAATTTATAATTGTTAACTGCTCTTCAAGGGCCTTGCCATAGATATGAAGTGAATTTATTATTTAGTTCCCTATTCCATTTATTAAATGTGTCCTTGTAAATATGATCTGTGGCAAAATGTAATTTGCAGATGAGCCAATGAAACACTGATTTATAATTACTGGTGACCCCTTTAACATATGGAGCAGAGCCGCATTTCAAATGCTGTAGTAACTGGTAGAACCAGTTATTACGGCATTCAGAAAGCACCTTACTTGTACTGTCCTCATGACTGCCACTTTCAGTTTCTTTGAAGCCTAGCATGACCGAGCGATATTCCTTAAAAAAAAAAAAAACACGAAAATGTAGATAAAGTCAAATCCTGTTTTAAAAACACTGTCCCTTGTAGCAGTTAACTTAGTTGTATTTATTTATTTTATTTAGTGTTAAAGCCACTAAGTACAAGATGAGGAGAGCAAGTGACTCGGCAGCTTCAGAAAATGACATTCAAACGTGAGCAAGAGTTTCTATGGCAACACTTGCTTACACGTGAATGTCATTTTCTGAAGCAGACGAGTCACTTGTTCTCCTCACTCTGTACTCGGTGGCTTTAACACAAGATAAATACGTAGAACTAGGTTAACTTCTACAAGGGACAGGGTTTTTAAAAAAGGATTCGAGTTTGTCTACATTTTGGGGTTTTTTTTTAACAAACACTGCTCTGTCATGTTACCTTGCACCAACAATTATAAAAAATAAATGTTATGCAACTGTTGTGTTTTTGGAATTTTTTTACACACCCTTGGGGTGTGATGACTTCATAAACCTCTCGAGCTTTGCTCTCGAGGTTTGTAAAAATATTCTGCAATACACAGTTGCGTAACCATTATTCTATAAATATATGTACGTCACAGAACAGAGACCAAATCTTGTTCCTTGTACTGGGTGCCATTTCCCATTCTTTTAAGTCTTTTTGATACACATTTTTGAGATGCTGAAAGAAAAAGAATTGGTGATCTGGTAAATTATATTTATTTTTACAGGAAGACCAAGTTAAGAAAGTAGTGGTAGTGAATAAATCATGCTAGTTATGAGTTTTTATTTCTTTGGCTTAGTTTATTACTAACTGTTTTGCTGCCAACTTTAACAATTTGGATTGTTCTAAATATTGTTTGACAGTGAATGGCTAGTAATCCAACCTAGCTTATTTAAATAGTTTTTAGTAACTTTATTTATATTTTTGATAATTATGTGGCTATTGTTCATGAATTTAAAGGAAGCACACCATATGGTTTTACACTGTCATATTGTAAACTGTTGAGTATTGCATTCTCTAGTTGTAAATCAGAGTGTAATGATGTAATCCAGGATATACCTAATTTGACTACATACGACACATGACATGAAAAAAAAAAAACATCGAGACAGGGAAATCCACCTTGCTTTTGTTTAAACAAAGTTTTCATCAGGCAATTCTAGGATGTTTGCTGCTTCAGATAAATTTCCTAAATAAGAAGATAAAGCATGTAAATTCGTTGTAAACAAACACAGCACAGATGAAAACGTGAGGGGTGACTGTCCACTTCAGCTTCACTGAGCCAGCAGCTGGGGACGTGGGGCACAGCAGACTAGCTCCCAATAGTTGTAGGTTGCTGTCGCCATGCTGGGTCAACTAGACTCTCACAATTGCAGCGCTGGCATTGCTCAGTAACACCAAACTCCCGGAGAAACACTCACTATGTTTACATGCAGAAAGAGACTGAAAACCATTCAGAATGATGACCGAATCAGGTTAAAGTGCTGCACGTAAATGTGGTGACTGCTGACTCTGGGGAACATTGGGTGCATCTATGGTTGCTGTCTGTCCTGATTTTATTGTAAGCTGCTGTGCTGGATGGATCGTTATCTTCCCATGTAGTACTGTGCATGACTTAGTGAAATAAGAAATGATACAGTGCACACCATGATGATGGCGTTCTGATGATGGCGCTCTGCTTGTGGCACCCTCACAATGACATAGCAGTTCTCACAGATATTGACAGGCAGATACTGTAACATTTCAAAAGGTGAATTGCATAAAATGTCATCCTTTGCTGAGAATAAAAACATATTCTGCTTAGAGATCCTCCATGACAGCTTATAAATGTAAGCAGGGAATCAACACTGTTGCTAATAATAAAGGAAAAGATACACCACCAGTTTTGCTTTGTGCAATATTAAGAATTGTTTCACAACACTTGGCACTTAAGTTATTTAGAGGTGTGCTACCCAAAAATAAACTTCTTAAACTTTGCAGCTGCTTTGTTGGATGGATCAATATCTTCCTGTTTAGTATTGTGCATGACTTACAGCGGTGAGCGTCTGCATAATTTTTGTGTAGCGCCTGCATGATTTCTGTGTTTTAAATAAGAATAACTCAAAAAGAACATAGAATGTTTACCTTTTTCTCAGAACATGTGTCTGCACTAAAATTCGAAATCACAGTAAAATGGAGTTTAAAGCTCACTCCGAATATGTGTCTGGCTGAAGGAGAGGGAGGAGGGGTGGGGGGGGGGTGGGGGGTAGGCAGCTATCCCTGCACAGGTAATTGTTTTAGTGCAATTCTTAGTTCAATGCTTATGTTTACAACCATGGCTTTTGCGATGACTACATTTTATTAAATATCTTGGCAGCACTTATCATGATATACTGTCATTGAGAGGTAATTGTTATACGCTGGTTTTGATTTGCGGCTAATTTACTGCACTGCTATTGAGTGCTATATGTTTACATGTGTGGTATTGCCATGGAACCATGGTTTAACACAAGTGGCAGGCTGCTGTGTTAACTAGCCTGTTTCTGCATAAGGCTATTTGTTTTGGTTGTCCAGGTAGGAGAAGCGGCTGAACGACTTTGCACCTTTTTCAGAGGGGATGACAATTAGCCAGTTCGAACAGCTTCTGTCTTTACCTAATTTGCCCAAGTTAGAACCGAAACACAGCTGGTGCCTTGCTCTAAAGTGCCTTAGTTGAAACTGAACCAGCTCGCGATCCTTCCATTAGTGAGGCAAAACAGCTCCTTTCTTTTCCCAGAGTAGATTACCAAGAATCGAGACTGGAGAACTCGCCTTTTCTGTTTACAGTGGGATGAACACCTCACTCCTGACTGTGAAGCGCAACTACTTGCACTGTTACCTAAGTCAGCCATAACAGTTCAGCCTTCCCTTAATAGTACTGAATGGAAACAAGACTAGAGATTGCAAGAGATGGACGGGAGGGCCACTGCCATGTTTATTGAAATGTTACCAGGCTGGGCACCAGCGGAGGCGTGTCATCGTGCCACTGCATGATGAGCGTGGCTCAGATTGCAGCGGCAAAATTCTTTCAAGTTGGTGGCAGGCTTTTCAACTGCTGTCATAGACAGCGTGTGATTCAATTGGTGCCACAGAGCCCAGCCTGAAAATGCAGTGGCGCCACTGGCCCCAACATGACTGCACCTCAAAACCTGCTATTCTACACATAATAATATGTTGCTTACGATGCACTAAGACAACATGAAAATGAGCGTAGTTGCTTTAGTGTGATGGAAAGGAGGTATCTGTTTATTTTTTTATTTTATTAATTTTTCAGAATTACAACACCTTGGAGCCAGAGACTCTTTTACAAAGGCTCCACATCATGAATGGGGAAAACAAATGGACAATTACATGGTACAGTAGACAGAAGGGTTAACAATAAATGTAACACACAATAAGTGCTGTAAAAGGGCCAACGATGATCGTAAAAGGTTATAGGCAGTACTATTTAGTAATCGCAGTCAGAGAGTTAACATTGTCTAAGTACAAAATTAGGATAGCCCTAGATGGAAAATATGATTGCTGTAGGATCCAAGTAGTAGTAGTGGTGGTGGTGGCTGTGGTGGTGGTGGTGGTGGTGGAGGTGGTCGCGGTAGTAGTTGTAGTAGTAGTATCTAGTTTTTAAGTTTGAAGATGGGTGCCAAAGATAATGGTTAATTCTCCACACAGGTAAGTGCTGGACTGCTGCAATAGAGAACTATGTCATTAGCATACCAACGTACCTTATTTTGGACACACTGGGTGAGTAGGTTATCAATGGACATGGAGAAAAAGGGGGGTTAGAGTAGAACCCTGAGGCATGTCCTACTTTTGGGGTACAAGTTCGAAGAGGGTGGCACTAAGAGCAATGTTCTGTGTGTGACCTCTAGGTAATATGCAAGCAACAAAATCATAAGGTGGTTCCAGCTCCCTCAGTTTCCTGGGGAGGAGCCAAATATGGCTAAGGTTGAAACGTTCAGATCAGGTGCCCTCATCCCATGACCTGGTGGTTGGGGTGTCTAGCTTGGTGAGGGGAGGTCAGTAATGTGGTGATTTAGAGCACTGGCTATGTCAGATGGGTCATCCAGGGGTTGGCCTGGGGGGCAGGATATGGGTTATGGGGTTGCTGCGGGAGCTGATGATGAGGAGGAGCTCTTTGCTTCTCTCCCGGAAGTGCCTGGGGTCAGAGGCACGAATGTTCCTGAACTCTAGGCAGTAGTGAACTTTGGCAGGGTTAGTGCAAGCCTTGCAGTAATTACATAGCAGCCCATAGGCAGCATCTCCTGATCCCCTGAACTTGGACCAGTCTGCATCCCTGTAGTCTGTTTTAAAATCCAGAGTGTGTGTGTGTGTGGGGGGGGGGGAGCTGGTAATGCTTCCGCATAAGATATTAGTTTTCTGCATTTTTAATGGTGCACATCTACGCATTAAGGATAGGTAGATGATTTGTTTATTGCTTGACTGAATAACTTTGTAACCTCTTACAAAGGGTCAAAAAGCCATACAGTTAAAAACATCACACACAGACTGAGAATTCATTATTTTAACCATTTGTAAGCAGCACTACTTGTTAGTCGGTAAAACCTTTCATCATACATATTTTTTTAGAAAACATGTATTCCTGACATACTGTGAGTCATAAATAATTTTTTTTTATTTCATGAGATATTTAAAAACAGCTTTTATAGCTCTTTTTGTGATTAATGACTTGCATTGCTTCCTATAGCTGTTGTCATTGGTGGCATCCCTATATCTCCTAAAATTGGCCCAGGCTGCATCTCTGTGATCAGTTTTAAAATCCGGGGTGTCGTGTCTGTGCTTCCCCATAAGATTTTAGTTTTCTGCTCTTTTTGTGGTGTGCTTCTTTGCATTAGGGATAGGTACATAGTAAATTTAGTTTTCCATTGAAAGGACTTTACAATCATATACAAAAGGTTTTTAAGCCATGTAGTTAAAAACATCACATGTAGACAAATTATTCCTATCAATGATACAGTTTTTATAAGCTTCTGTAATCTGGAAGATAAATAAAACATCAACAATTATTCATTTGTCCTATACTTGCTCTGAGAATAACATATTTTAACCATTTTTAAACAGTAGTATTTGTTAGACTGTTGTCATGTTTTTCTCTCTTTTCTTTTTTCTCCTCCTCCCTCTTCCCCTGATGGGGGTGATGCCTGTAGCAGCCTCATACAGCCACAGTCCATATTGCAACAGGAACAAGCTCCCTGGCCCAGACGCAGGGGTCGCTGTCATGGTGGAAGCCACTGCCAACCCTTCCCAGCTGAGGCGTACTGCTGAGTGGTAGCCTTGGCCTGCTCCAGTAATTACCTCCTGGTGTCTCTTCTGAACCTGGGTCATAAGTATGGCAGCACAGCGTGGTGCTGCTAGACCACTGTGGCAGCCATCATACAGTATACATATTTCAGCAAAGATGTGTTCCTGACATACTTTTTTATTCTTAGGTAATGGGTAAGGCCCACTAGGCACAGATGCCTGTTTTTAGGAGTGACCCATGAGCTCTGGGCTGGTGAAGTGACTTGCTCAGAGTCACACAGTATGCAAGTGGAGGTTGTGGGAATCAAACCCAGGTCTGCCAGAGGTATCAAGCTCATTTCCAGCTTGTTACTCTAACCTCTAGGTTCTACTGCTAGCCAGTATAGCCTAGAGGTTAAACCACTGATTATGAAACTTAGTTTCATAATCAGTGGTTTAATTTCCTCAGAGATTTAAAGAAAAATGCATTTATAAATATTTTTGTGATTAATAATTCAAGGGGTTGGCGGGACTGTGGGTCACCCTGGAGTCAAGAGCCAGAATCATTATTCATACTGGGGTGACAAGGGGAGGGACTGGATAAGACAATGGGGGAAGCCATGAGCACAATGGCAGAAAAAAGGGGAGGCGCTGCTAGTGGGAGACTTCAATCTGCTGGATGCCAGATACCTCAGCTAGCAGTAGGGACATCCTAGACTCCCTGCAGGGGTCATGTCTCAGGCAGTTAGGCAGGGAGCCCACTTGCGATGGAGCAATACTGAACCTGGTGCTCACAAACAGGGACAGTGTTGCAGATGTCATGGTTGGCGGCCAGCTAGGGACCAGTGATCTCCGTACAGCATGGTTCAACATAAGGTCGACTGCTGAAGAAAACCACACAAGCATGAAGGTTCTGCACTTCAGAAGGGCAGATTAAAAAAAAAAAAATGGGTGATTGCCTCAGTGATGACCTAGCAGGGGTGGATGGCCTGGGTGGGGTGGTGGAACAGTGGGCCAAACTAATGAATAGCATAGTGAAAGCAACAAACCTCTGCGTAAAAGAAGTGAGCAAAAACAGGAGAAAAAAGAGAGTGCTAGAGTTCTCAAAGGAAGTAGCTACAAAGTTTATGGCTAAAAGGGTAGCATTCAGGAGATGTAAAGAGATGCAGAAGCAATAGAATAGGGAGGTGTACCAGATGAAGCAGAGGGAAGCAAGGAATGTGATGAGGGAGCAAAGGCGCAAACTGAGGAAAGGACAGCCAAGTGGGTAACTAAGGAGATGAGACCTTTTTTAAACACATAAGTGAAAAGAGGAAGACAAGGGGAGGGATTGTGAGGTTAAGAAGTACAGAGGAGAATCAGGAAAAAAGTATATATCCTGAACAGATACTTTTGCTCATTTTTAGCAGTGGAAGGGAAAGGGGAGGGACCACAAAAAGCAACAGGAGCACTGGGGGAGGGAAGTAGACACAAGTTCATTCACAGAGGAGAGAGTCCTGAAAGGAATTGTGAAACTGGAAGGGGACGCAGCTACAGGGCCAGAAGGGGTACACCTAAGGGTGATGAGGGAGCTCAGGGAGGTACTAGCTGCACCTCTGACAGCCCTATTTAGCAGCTCACTAGAAACAGGAATGGTGCCAGAGGACTGGAGGAGGGCAGATGTAGTCCCGCTTCATAAAAGTGCCAGCAGTGAGGTGAGTGACAACTGCAGGCCAGTCAGTCTCTAATCAGTGGTGGCAAAGTTAATGGAGATGTTTTAAAAAGAAAGGCTTGTAGTGTATCTTGAATCCAGCAGATTACAAGAACTGAGGCAGCATGGATTCATGGAGGGAGAGGTTGTGTCAGACAAAGCTGATTTATTTATTTAACCAGTGACCAGGAAAATAGATAAGTGTGGGGCGGAGGATGTGGTCTACTTAGACTTCAGTAAGGCCTTCGACACCCCATAGGAGGCTCTTGACTAAACTGGGTATCTTGAGGGTGGTTTCTAAGGTGGCGAACTGGATAAAAATTGGTTGATAGGCAACAGAGGGCAGTGGCATTCACCTGGGGGAGGGGAGAGTGACAAACTGGGTACATCAGGGCTTATTACTGAGACCAGTCCTCTTTAATACCTTTATAAGTGACACAGCAGAAGAGCAGGAAAAGGAAGGTCTGCCTCTTTGCAGATGACACCAAAATTTGTAATAGAGTAGACACTCCAGAGGGGGTGTAGAGAATGAGAAGACCTGATAAAACTCAGAGTGGTCAAAGGTATGGCTATTGGGTTTCAGTGTGAAAAAGTGCAAAAACATACACCTAGGACACAGAAACCCAAAGGTGGAGTATAAAAGGGGGAAGAGTTATTGACAGTCATATAGAGCCGAGTGTGGAACCTGCGAGGGGTCTGTCCTGTCATGTAGAATAGCAATGTTTTCCCCTCCTGATACATTCCTCAGGGAGGGCAGGCATGCAATGCCACCTAGACATGCCTGCGTGCACTCCTACAGAGAGGACATAGGCAACTGCCACTCCTTCCACCCCAAGCTTGCTATTTATGAATGCCCAGCCCCAGCTGTTGCTAGAAATCAATAATACACTGGTCACAGCAGCTCTCCCTCCCTGAAAGAAACATAGAAATTGATGGCAAATAAGGACCACTTGGCCCACCTAGTCTGACCATTTTCCCTACCTACTGTAACAATGCAGACCCTACTTGATCTCCAGCTCCGTTCCCCCCCTTACCTTATCATTAAGGTTTCCTTATGCCTATCCCATGCCTTCTTTTTTAATTTTTTTTTTTTTATTTTGCTTCTTTATGCCTCACCCTACATCCACCTTCTGCTCCGGTCACGGACCCTGGAGCCCGACCACGGACATCACCAGATCCCTGGTCATCCTGGCTTACCCCAAGAGGCGGGGCGCGATGCTGACCTCTCCCTTAATTGGCAGCGGAACTGTGACTGGTTAGGAGGAAACGGCTCTGGTGGCCAATCAGGGCAATCCTGGGCGGAGCGTCATTTAGACGCTAGGCAAGGGATTTTATCCCCTGTATTTCCCCTCCCTCGAGGAGGCGGGGACGTGCAATGACGCCAGCGTCCGCCCCACCTACCTTGCCCCTCCCTCGCCCAGGCCGGTAGCGTGAGGTCTCCCAGCCTCCGCTAAGAGTCCTCACCACTCTGGCTGCTGTCGGGACCCTCCACCCGGAGAAGGAGAGCTGCCCTGCGGGCGCTCAATCCTTCTCCCCACCGGCCCTCCGGCGACCTGGGTCCGTTCCCGAACCCGGTCGCCGCTGTAAGCAGAAACTAATCATGCACCGGCGGGCCGGCCATCCCATGCCTTCTTGAATCTCACTGCAGTTTTTGCCACCACCACCACTTCTTCTGGGAGGCTGTTCCAGACACTCACCACTCATTCTGTGAAGAAGTACTTCTTTACATCTCCCCTGAGTCTACTCCCCCCCAACCTCATAGCATGACCCCATGTTCTTGAACATCTTTTTCTCTGAAAAAGGCTTCCCTCTTGAACCTTATTCATACCTGTGAGGCATTTAAAAGTCTGTCATATCTCTGGTTTTCCTTCTTTCCTCTTGGGTGTACATATTGAGGTTCTCCTGTCTCTTCTCATAGGGCTTTTGATGCAGATCCTGCACCATTTCAGTTATCTTCCTCTGAATTGCCTCTACTCTGTCTTAGTCCTTCCAGAGATGTGGTCTCCAGAACTGGACATAGTACTCTAGGTGGGGTCTCACCAGTGATTTATACAGTGGTATCACCATTTCCCTCTTCCTGCAGGTGATACCACACCCTATGCACCCCAGTATCCCACTGGCTCTTCCCACTGCCTTCTCACACAGTTTGGTCACCTTTAGGTCATCAGATAGAACTACCTCCTGGTCCCTTTCCTGTTTTGTGGTTGTCAGTACCGATCCCTCCATCATGTACCCCCTGCCCCAGTTTCTGTGCCTCAAGTGCATGATTTTGCTCTTATTCACATTGATACTTAGTTGCCACACTCTTGACCACTCCTCAAGCTTTCTTAGATCCCTATTCATTTTTTCCACCTCCCCTGGAGTGTCTACCCTATTGCAGATCTTAGTGTAATCTACAAAAAGGCATATCTTCCCCTTTAGTCTCTCCGCAATGTTGCTAATAAAGACATTAAGAGGACTGGTCCTAGTACTGATCGTTGAGGTACCCCGCTGGTTGCCCTTCCTTCCTTCTTTGGAGTGAACTCTGTTTACCACCACCCTCTGTCACCTATCCCCCAACCAATTTCTAACCCAGTTTACCACCTTTGGACCCACTCCCGGACTGCCCAGCTTGTTCACAAGTGTCCTATGTGTAACAGTGTCAAAGGCCTTACTGAAATCTTGGTAGGCCACATCCAGTGCTCTATTCTGATCTAATTCCCTGGTCACCTAGTCAAAGAAATCTATTAGATTTGTTTGACATGACCTCCCCCCAGTGAATCCATGTTGCCTTGGGTCTTGTAAGCCACTGGATTCAAGATATTCCACTAGTCTTTCCTTCAGCAGTGATTCCATTAATTTCCCCACCACCGAAATCAGGCTGCCTGGCCTGTAATTGCCAGCCTCCTCCCTGCTCCCACATTTGTGAAACTGGGCTACATCTGCCCTCCTCCAGTCCTCTGGGACCATTCCCATCTCCAATGAGTGGTTGACTAGGACTGCCAGAGGTGCAGCTAGCTGCTCTCTGAGCTCCCTCAATATCCTTGGGTGAATCCCGTCTAGCCTCACAGCCTTATACACTTTCAGATTTGAGAGTGCCCTCAGGACTCTCTCCTCTGCAAATGGACTAGTGTCCACCTCCCTTCCTTTGATGCCCCTGACACTCATCTGTGGTCCCTCTCCTTCCCTTCCCTTTCCTGCGTGAACACTAAACAAAAGCATTCATTCAGGATGTCTGCATTTTCCTTTTCCCCTTCCACACACTCCTTCCCTCCTTAGTCTTACAATCTCCTACACCAAATCAGGAGGCAGAAAAAACAAAACCTGTAACGAGATCCAATCTAAGCTCCATAGAGCAAGTGCAACATCCATTACAGACTCCGATGATAGAATCTCAACAATCAATTATTCAAGTAACTGCACCCCCCCCACCAACAAGGAGCCAACATTACCCCACAATTACCAGTAAGAATATTGAGACGCAGTCTAAGAATTGCAGGAATACGAGAACCAGAAGGGGTACACGGATTAGGGGGAGATGGATTTTACAAGTACCATCAAAGCCACCAACAACATCATTACAACAACACTTTCCGTGGCCAACAGAAGACATGGGGATACAAGGGTTTCAGGGCAGGAGCAGGAGAGGCAGATGATAATTATATTAGAGAATGGGGGTGCTAATCTGCTGACTGCTCACAAGACTTTTCCTGAGATACATGAATCAATTCTTATAAATATCTCAAAATACCAATTGAGTTTGAAGAAAAGGTGCTTAATTATGGATTATCTTTTATACCTACAATGAGTCTTAATGAGTTTGAAACTATAGTAGAGCTACACAAATTTACTGGAAAATTAGATTTGACAGCTTTATTGACAAAGATATAGATCAAATGGATGTGGAGAATTATTCTTTAATTGATATTGGGGACAATCAAACAACGATGCAGTTGACGTTAAAATGCAAGTCTACATTTATTTCACTGACTAATCATGTTGTTCAAGTTTTTCTAAGGTTATGTGAAAAGGACATTCAGACCCTGAGCACTCAGAAATCAACAGGATACAGAAACAACTGTTCGCTGGAGGAAAGAAAAGCCATTGAGAATTTAAGAAATAATGACCATACTGAGATAAAGTCAACTGATAAAGGAGGTTCCATTGTGATAATGTCAAAGTTAAGTATCAAGAGGAACTACTTAAACTTATTAATGACACCGATTTTTATAAGTTATTAGAATGTGATCCAACTAAGTTGTGTAAAAAGGAAATTGATGGTGTTCTAAATGAAGCACTGTGTGAGGGCATTATTTCAAAATTTACCTTTGATTTTTTTGTCAGTTACCAGCCCTATTACAGCAACTACTGTATGTATGGTCTACCAAAAATACATACGGATAGAAATAACCCACCATTGCTGCCAGTTGTAGCAAGTATAGGCTCACTTACTGAGCCTTTAGCTCAATATTTGGATCAGTTCTTAAAACCAATAGCACAAGCGGGCAGATCATACATTAGAGATACATCACATTTTTTAGCATTTGTAAATGATTTAGCAATTGAGGAAACTGGTATTTAATAACTATGGGTATTCAGTCCTTATATACAAACATTCCGCATGAAACAGGGATTAAAGCTATGGAGAGAGCACTATATGATGAAACCAGTCTGGAAAATGCAATGGTACGGTTTTTGATAACTTAAATTGAGAAGGTTTTAAAATGTAATGTTTTTCTGGGAATTAATCAGTTCTGTTTACAAATAAAAGGAACAGCTATGGGGGCATCTTTTGCCCTCAATAATGCGAATATATATATATATATATATATATATATATATACACCCTCACTCAGTGGGAAAATGCAGTAATTTTTGATTCTGAATCTAATGTGTTTTTTGACAAAATAGGTATTCATAAATGTTTATTGATTAGTTATTTGTGTGGAAAGGGTCATTGTCTGATTTAAATAACTTTGTAAAATATTTGGAAAGATCGAATGAAAACTTTAAGTTTACTATTACTTCAGATCTGCAGCAGATTAATTATTTAGATTTATGTATTAAAAAAGACAAGGAAGTTGGGATTGCTGCAAAACTGTTTCATACACTACAGATAGAAATTCATTATTGTTCAACACAAGCTGTCATCCTATACACTGTGTAGAAAATATTCCGGTCTGACAATTTTTAAGGTTGCAGAGAAATTGCAGCCTGGAAGAAGATTTTAAAGAGGGCACTACAGATTTGGTTAAGTGTTTTAAACAAAGAGGCTACAGTGATAGTAGCATTGAAGAGGGCATTATGAGAGCAGTAAGTAGTGACAGAAATGACTTAATCAGGGCTAGAGATCAAGGGGATAGGACAATTCTTGTTCTCCTTAATCTCTCTTCAGCATTTCATACTGTGGACCATTGTGTGTTACTTAACCATCTCAGGGAACTCTGTGGACTCACTGGCACTGTCATCGGCTGGTTTGAGTAATTTTTAACCAATAGGAGGCAACGGGTTGTGATGGGGAATTTCTGCTCCACCCCTAGTCTTCTTTCTTGCAGAGTACCTCAGGGATCAGTTTTGGCCCCAGTGTTGTTCGTGGTATACATGCTGGCCCTGGGGGGTATCATTGGGAAATATAGCTTGGGTTTTCATTGCTATGCTGGTGATACCCAGCTATATTTATCCTTTGCCCCAGGAACATCTAACACAGTGGATGTGCTAAACAGCTGCCTTGCTGAGATCAGTGACTGGATGGCCTCCAGCTGGTTGTGACTGAACCCCGATAAGACGGAGGTATTGGTGGTGGAGTCAAAGACAGTGCATGATAGGTTGTCCTCTAACTCAGAGACTGGACTTGTTCTGGGTTCTGTTTCATTGAAGGCCTCCTCTAGGGTGTGAAATCTCGGAGTCATTTTTGATAGGAGTTTGACTATGGAGGCACAGATATCCTCCATTGTCCGCTCCTGTTTTTTCCATCTTAGAAATGTTGCTAGGATAAAACCCCTTGTTCTGCCTCTGGACCTCCCCACTTTGATGCATGCCTTAGTTACATCACGGTTTGACTACTGTAATGCGCTCTACTTCGGGGTCATGGGAGGATCTCTCTGCAGACTGCAGCTTGTGCAGAATGCAGCTGCTCGATTGCTTACTGGGAAATCAAAGTTTTGTCATATTACATCTGTGCTGCATGATCTGCACTGACTGCCAGTCAGGTGGAGGATCCTCTTTAAGGTGGGGCTTCTCACCTATAAGACCCTACATGGCCAGGGCCCTGGTTACCTGTTAAACCTTCTTGTACCTGCTGTCTTGACTCGCACCCTCCGCTCCTCCTGTGGAGGCCCCCTAGTGATTCCCAGGTCGAGGCTGAAATCGGCTGGTGACAGGACCTTAAGTGTCACCGCCCCTGCCCTGTGGAATTCACTCTCCTCTGAGGTTAAGGGGGCCCCCACCTTGGAAGTTTTCAAGACTCACCTTAAGGCCCTCCTATTTGCCCAGGCCTTTTCAGATTAATATTAATCTGCAAGTATTGATTTGTGTATAGATGCTGAGAATATGCTATTTGTTTAATGTTTATATGAATTATTTCATCTTAATAATTATTTTTGTGTTCTATTGATGTATCTTTGAAGCATGTGTTTAAATATTTGTGCGGTGCCCAGAGCCTCCAGGATTGGGGGTCTTTTAAATAAATCTTGCCTTGCCTGCCTATCCTAATTAAAAAGAAAAAAGAACAAAATGAGGTTTGTGATGGTGGTAGAAAGAGTCCAAAAATAATGTGTAACTTTATCACTTCTTATAATTTGCAAGCACGTCAAGTACATGAGATTTTAACTAAACATTGGGAAGTTCTAAAAACTGAACCTAAACTGGATGCGATTGCAAAACAATCACCTTGAATTGTTTACAGATGAGCCAAGAATTTGGGAGATCGGATGGTGCATAGCCTAAATCATGCTCCAGATTTGACCAAAGACAATAAGAAAAGTTTACCTAAGGGGATTTTTATGTGTGCTTGCACGCATGCGCAAGAAACATTATGCGGCAGCTTAGAAGAGAAGTGGGTTGTGGAGGTGCGGCACTGTGGCAGCCAGTGGCAGCACTGCATTAGGGGGTTTGACACTGATGGACCAATGCAGGCACACTGTGTTGATGACATTGGTTTCCAAAAGTGCCGCCAAGCTGAAACGATTTCGCTGCTGCAATTGGGGCCACCTCATCATTGCAGCATCAGCTGGTACCTTGCCATCCATGCCCCTGACCCAGTTAATTTGCTGGCGGGTGTCCGCCCTGTTGGCATACTGTAAACCTCTTCCCCATTTGTTGCATGCCGAGGGGTGCTGATCCCCTGCATCCTCTTGAACTCTTTCTTTGCTGATGGGGGTCCAGCCTGTCTTGCTTCTAGTCCCCAACCTTCCCAGTAAATTTGCCGATGGGGGATCCCACTCCCTGTTGGCATAATGTCCCCTCAAAATTTGTTGTGTGCTGAGGGGGGTGCCCAGTCCCCCTCGGTTCTCCACCCACCCACTCGGTATGAGCTGACAGGGGTACCCAATCCCGCGTCAGCTACAGCCCCCCAGAAAAAAACACACAGGTGGCATGCTGGGAGACCATCCCAGTGTGCCAAATGTCTCTGTTAAAAAAAAAAAATAAAAATAATCCCGCAATATTTTTTTTTTCTCCCTTTAAACCTGTAAAACAGAAAACGGTCCCTTGTTGAGTCTGGTGGCCCCTCTCCCAACCTGTGCCCACCCTCTGTGCACCCTACCTCCCCACACCCCCTCACCCCATACTTACCTCTGATGTCCAGCGCGACGATCTTCGGTGGACTGGGAACACGTCTGTACTCTTGAAAGCCAACTGTGAACTGAAGAAATGCCGGTAAGCTATATATTAGCATAAATGTTTTTTTCAACTCTGGTGCATATCTCAGGCATTTTTGGGAATTGTGACACCAAATTTTCAAAATGGGGTTATTGGGACCCCTCTTCATGAATTCAGCCACTGTCATGGCATTATTCATTCTCAAAAGGTTATTTTGTGGTCACTGTGCGGAATCACCTTTCGGGACTGATTATTGAAATGACAGTGCCAGTATTCATGAGACTGGCTCTCAAAAAGCCTATGTTGCAAATTTGATGGGAAAAATAAAAAAATGACAGTTTTATGAGCATACATTGAGCAGTTTCCACGCATGCTTGTAACTTCGTGGATTTGTAATATTTTCACTCCAGATTTTCAGCATTTGCGTTTTTCCAGACCTCTGTATGAACAGTACAGTTGTCATTTTTCACATCCTGACTGAAATGTGTTTTCGCACTTCCGGCACAGAATAGCATGGTCACTGTGGGAAATCAGTGTTTGGGACACATTAAGAAAATCACAGTGACACTGTTCATAAGTAGAGGTCCTAAAATGCCTATGTTGAAAATTTGGTGATGAAAGTCCATAAAATGACTGTGTTACGAGCATGTGTTGCACAGTTTCCATATATGCTCAGAAGTGCGAGCATTTTTAATATTCCCACTACTGATTTTCAACATTGCCATCTCTTCACACCTCTCTATGGATGCTATGGCTATCATTCTTCACATCCTTCCCGATCTGTGTTTTCATACATCTGGCGCAGAATGGCATAGTCACTGTTGGAACTCAAAGTTCGGGACACATTAACAAAATCACACTGCCACTCTTCATGAGAAGAGGTCCCAAATGCTTTCATGAGGTGGGGTCACAAAAAGGCCATGTTGAAAATTTGTAGTGCAAATACCAACAAATGCCTGGGGTGTTAGAGTTTCTAACCACAACATCCCACCCTGTACAGACTGACAGGCATCAGGGGTGTGTCTTTGGATTGCTGACTGTAATGCTCATGCCATTCCACCCCCACCCCCAGCCAGTCACAGGCATCAAGGTGTGCCTTCGACTCTTTGGCCCCAGAGTTCACCCCATTCTTCTATACTGCACCCATTTCAATGTATGTCCTTATAGAATGGGGTGACTGTAAAGCCGAACACCCCAAGGCACACCTCAACACTTGTCGGTGTCTGCAGGGTAGGTTAAGGTGACATGGTGTGAGGGTTATGGGTGATGACCCAAATGCATACCCCAATGCCTGCTCATCTCTGCAGGGTGGAGGTGGGGTTGGCGTGAAGTTCAATACTTCACTGCCATTCCTATTCTGCATCTGTCTAACTCCTGCATTTCCAGTGCTAATACCAGCAAGCAAACATTCTGCATTGACAAAGGTTTGTTAAATGTGGCAATTGTAAATTCTGCAGTAACATTTTACAGACAAGGGATTATTTTATCCATTCAATCACAGGCAAGATATATGATCTATATGATTTTTTGAACTGTAATACAGAAGCTGTGATTTATGTTGCAGTTTGTTCCTGTTCAGTATTTTATGTGGGAAAAACCATACGTAATTTTAAAAAACATATCCATGAACATCTTAATGCAGTGGCACACAAGGATGTAACAAATGCTTTTTGCACTGCATAAAAAAGTCAGTGAGAATGATGGTAAAAACATGATTTTTTGTTTACTGCATTAGAAAAAGTAACATTGGGACCAAAAGGAGGCGATCTAAACAATGAACTTTTAAAAAGGGAAATTTATTGGCAATATGTTTTAAGAGCAAACGAACATCCAGGTTTAAATGAAGCATTCCTGTTGGCGCCTTATTTAAAATGACATATTTTTAAATGATACATTTGAAATGTTAAAATCATAATAGAAATGTACAGGGTATTCATTGGATATGTACGTGTAGATGCCTGTATTATTATTATGTGCTAGGATTTATATATATAAAAAATCTTATTATTGCACAAATACATTTTTTTATCATGTTAAGTCCCCCTTTTTGTTCCTTTATGCATATCTGAATAAATTTTGTAGTGGTTGCATTTATTGTGCTTCATAGCAACAAAGGAAATAATAGTAATAAACAAATAATAAAATAAATTAGAAGAATTGATGGGAGGTTTATGAAAATTAAAAATAATTTTTTTTTTGTCTACTCTATTTGTGCTCCTACCTGGCAGGGCGTCTCTCAAGAATTCTTGCTTGGCTGTTGGTACTCCTAACCAGCCATCTGAACCGCAACCTCTGACTATGTCATCGGGTTCAGGATCTTGGTTCTCCCAACTCCCTCGGAGAGGCCTGAGATCCCCAGGGTGAAGTTGGGATTAACGGCCGATGTTGGGCATGTGGGTCCAGGCCACTGGAGATTCCGTCGCCTCCGTGGGGTAGGGGTATTTTTTAAGTTTTCTCCCCTGGGCTCAGACATGCAATGATGTCCCACTCATTGTGTGCGCACTCCTGCACATGCCCAATAGACTTCCACTGTAGCCCAATCCCCTTGCTATCAGTGGCCATGCCCTATGGTGCCTCCAGCTGCCACCAGAGGTCACCAGTGCATCAGCTGATGGAAACCCCCCCCTCCCTGGGGAAAGAGAGCAGTCCATGGAATGCTCGATACTTCCCCATCCCGCCGATCCCTGATGGCCCAAGCTCGCTTCCAAACCCAGGTTGCCTGTGTGGCATGATGTGTGGCATCCAGCGCCTCAACCCTTAGTGCCACCGGGCCAGCCAAAAATGAACAAATTTAAAATTTAAAATTTAAAAATGAAATATCATTGTATTGAGGAGGCACTAAATATGCCTTTGATGGTCTGGAACCATTTTTCTTTCTTTTCTTTATTAGGTAGTATTAAAATCCATCTTTGTAGCTTAATAATGAGATAACAGTATCCCATATATAAATAAATAAAAAAAGTTTGAGTCATTGTAGTAGGGAGTTTATTTTAGTGTTTATTTCTTAAATAATAAGATTTAGGGCTATATCGGTTTGTAGATATGGATATGTAGATTTGGTCTTTTGAAAGCTGATATGGTGATGGAATGTACCTTAATTATTAACATTGACCTTTTGCAAATAGATATGACCTACTTTCTTATTAGCACGTGTATGTTGACTCATTTAAAATTTAACTTAAAATTATAATGTAAATATATGTTTTTATTTATAGGATTTGAAACACTTTATTGTCATTGTTGTGATTTTGGTGCCTTTTCTGTTTATATTTTCTCTGCTGACATTTGGGGTTTAAAGAGGCTATGTAAGATGTAAATAGTTTAGTGTCCCTTTTAAAATGGATTTATAAATAGGGGTAGTAGTAGCCACACTAGCCACGCCTTGAGAAAGCCCACAATCAAGTGGGTGAAATGATCGTTGTCTGATGCTGGTGGGGTGAGTGGGGTAAGCATTTTACTTAATAAAAGCTAATTAACTTTTTGAGACTGAAATTGCATCTTGCCTTGCCTTAATTTTGTACACTAGTTGCTAGTTAATCACTTCTTTCATCTTACAGTCCCTCACCTGGTCTGTCTCCTTTCGCTTACATACTTGTGACAGGGATATCCTGCCACTCTTGAGGACTGACCTTTTCTTAAATCTGTTACAACAGTTCCTCTGTTTCTTAGCCTAATCTATCCTTTACAATTTTTAGTCCACAAGGTTGGCCATCTATGGGCACCCCTTCCCCTTTCTTGGCTATGCTATAGCATCCTTTTTAATTTTCCTTTTCCTTCTCAGGTCCTCGCAAAGGGAGGCTATTGTTGTGACCTCTAAGCTAGTATAAAATATGCTGTGTTCCTCGTTGTTGGATTTAGTATGCAATGGCACTATGTCATAAAATACCTTGATGTATATACCTTATGTGTATGAAACCTGTAAATATTGAAAATACCATGGCAGTAGGTGTTTTTGATAAAGGTAAAATATACTAGGTAACTGTATTATAGAAATTAAATTACCAGGGTAGAGATATCAGAAACCCCCCTGTTGTGTTATTTAAAATGCATGTAAATCACAGATTGTTTGAGAGGCCCTTTGGCACCATGCATTCCTGCTGTACATTGAGCCAGTCTGAAATTTCATGGTGATTTGCATATACATCCCATGATGCTTTGCATTATGGGAGTATGTTAGATGTTGTATTTCTTTGAAACTTGGCTTATTGCCAATGCCTTTTGGGGCAGCCCTTGCTTCAGTGCATGTGCACCAAGGTTCGTTGTTTTTAACTTGTGTTTTTTTTTTTTTTTTAATTGGAGTCCCCACCACCCAAGCAAACAAAGCCCACATAGGGAAAGCTGACTCTCAACTGAAAAGTTAGATCAGTAGATCAGTGAGTGCTAACTAAGTGTAATCCGTTGCTAAAAACTTATGTACTGAAGAAGAGATATGCCATTGCTGAAGGTTATCTCTGTATTTTGAATAAACATCACACAGAAATTGTGTGTTGAACCTGAAGCTCTGTGTCTCGTCCATCTGTTATCCCACAACTCCTCCACAGAGAGTCACCATAAAAACAGAAGGCAGTGCAGAACAGAACTGTTAGCATGTTCAAGGCAGGTGGCTAGGGCTGTCACAGTATCAGAAGTCACAAACATACATACGAACATGTGAAGAAGCTAGCAGAAGAAGGCCATTTGGTTTATTGAGTCTGCTCATATTGCAGGGTCCACAGCTTGAACTACTGTCCCTGCTCTCCTTCCCCACTTCTCCCATCCTCCCTATCCATGATCCATACCTTCCCCCTATGACTATCCCATCCTCTCTTAAAGCTGCCCTCTGTCTTTAATGAGACGACCTCTTCCAGCAGCGCATTCCAAGTTTCCACCACCCTCTCTGTGAAGAAATGCTCCTTGATCTCCATCCTAAACCTCTCACCCTCCAGCTTAAGACTGTGCCCCCTCGTGTTATCGTGTTATGGTTGCCACTCAGCTTAAAGAGACTCTCCTTCTCAACCTTATTTATCCCTTTCAAGTACTTGAAGGTCCCAATCATGCCCCCCCCCTGTCTTCAAGGAAGTACATGTTCAGTGCCTTCAACCTCTCCTCGTATGCATTACCTTGTCTATTGAACCTGAAGTTCTGAGTCTGATTTATCTATTATCCCACAAACCCTCCACAACACCTGAAAAATGTGTTGTCCCCTTTCTTTACTGCCCAGGCTATCTTTTCCTCTGTTTGTGCCTTTGTGCTCCTGATTGCTTTCCCAGCCTCCCTCTGCTTCTCCTGATACACCTTCCTATCTTCCTCGCTCTGTGTCTCCTTATACCTCCTGAATGCTGACTTTTTTCCCTTACCATCCCAGTCAACTCTTTTGAGAACTACAGCGGTCTCTTTTTCCTCTTGCTTTTACTAACTTGCCTAATGTAGAGGTTTGTTGCCTTCACTATGGCCCCTTCTAGTTTTGCCCACTGTTCCTCCTCTCCATGCAAGTCCTCTCCCCCTGCCAGGGCATCCCTGAGGCATTACCCCATCTTTTTCAAATTGGCTGTCCTCACGTCCAGGACCCTTGCCTTTGTGTGGTTCACTTCTGCTACAGTTTTTATGTTGAACCACACTGTACAGTGACCACTGGTCCCCAGGTGGCTACCCACTGTGACATCTGCAACACTACCTCTCTTAGTGAATGCAAGATCCAGTACTCCCCCCTCATGAATGGGTTGTTTTACTAGTTGCCTGAGGAATACCCCCTGCAGGGAGTGCAGGATGTGTCTGCTCCTAGCTGAAACTGCAGCTGGGATGCTCCACTCCACATCCTGCAGGCTGAAGTCCCCCACCTGCAGCACCTTTCCCTTGTTCACCTCCCTGTATTTCTGTGTCTTATGCTTTTCCTCACACAAAGAACCACTCCTCCCACTTTCTTACCCACCCTGTCCTTTCTGAACAAAGAACAGTCCTACGGATGCTCAATCCTCCTCCTGTGGGCAAACCCTCCAATAACCCGAGTTCACTCCTGAATCAAGGTCATCGGCACTGCAAGCAATATCTGCACCATTGCAACAACAGGCCAGCTATGGAAATACATCTTTACAATAGAAAACACCCACTTCTGTTTGTCAATTTGCCTTCTGACACGATACATCCAAACAACTGCACTACATTGCTGGTGTTTAACAATTACTCCATTGCTTAGTTGTATGGTATATCTACTTGGTGGAGAAACATAATAAATACTTGTAAAGTGGGTAAAATATTACTCATCTGATGGAGTTCTAGCCTCATAACAGTTGATTATGTTTTTGGCAAAAATATCTATTTCAGTTACTTTGAGTGACTGCAGGTCTACTCCGTTCTATATGTAAACCCCCCTTCCTTGTCCAGACAGCAGTCCTGAAATCTCAGATGGAAAAAAGTTACCTGGGTTCAGTCTTCGTGCTTGATTGAAGATCAGGCAGAAGGGTGCAGCAGCCATGAGGCAATGGCAGCTAGCGGGGCCAATTAGGTGGTAATAGGTTGGAAAATAATTCGTCAATTCAGTCCAATGTCCACACTAAGGATGCAGTGAATAGAAAAAAATAAATTCTTTATAAAACAGTAAACTTCCATTACATGTAGCAGTGGGGCACGGAGAGCATAGCTTCTGCGGTAGCTGCGATTCAATGACAAAGGCCACGGTATATTACTTGGTGATCTGGGCAGATCAAAGAAGGGTAGCCCTTAAAGCTGAATAAGCTTCTAACTGAAGGCAGCAGCACAGTTTCAATGCAGGTTCACATTTTCTCAGACTCTGCCGCTTCCACATTTACTGGCCATTCTCTCATGTACTGACCCTCTTGTCTCTTCAAGCACACCAGGCTCTGAGCATCCCAAGGCAGCTAAGCACAGGCTCTGGTGATCCGAGAGATGCACACCTTAGAAAAACCTTTGGGCCCCATAAATGCTTTGGCCCTGCTGCAGTGCCACACTGGAAAGAGGAAGGTAGGCTGCCACCACAACTCTCCCTGCAGCACAGGCTCTCACCACTGCACTGCCCCAACAGCAGAACCCTGGCCTACTATTCATTCAGATCCACTGCCGACCCGCATGGTCCCACCGTTCATGTTGCAGGTCCTCCTTGTACTCCCTGGGCTATGTCTCCCTGATAATGGCAGTGGGGCCCACTCTGATACAGAACAACAGACCATCCTGTTGCCAAAGTGGCAAATGCAAAGTTCGATTCGCACCTGTCCCATGACACTGCCACATCTCTCTCTCTCCCTGTCTTCCAGCCTCCCTCTGCACTGGTTCCCAGATGACTTAATACACGCCACCTGGATAAGAATCTCTGCTGGGCTCCAACCCCAAACTCACAGCCTCCTGTTCCAACCAGTCCCCTCCAAAAGGGCAACAAAACCTCCCTTAAATACCCAGGCTGGGAGTTGTAGCCCCACCCAACTTGCAGGCGGGTCACAAACCTCAAAGCCAAAAAAGGGAAAAGGTGAGGAGCAAGGGACGAATAGTAAGAACTCATACTTGGGAGTGCTTACACTCCCCTTCCCCTTTAAATCAGCCCCTGATGAACAAGGCACCAGTTATCTTGAGGCCAGGCAGGGGGGAATATGCACTCTCTTTCCCCCCACAACACTCACAGACAATACTGGGCTCACTGCCACAAGGGTGAAAATCTTATGCTCTAAATTGTACAACTACACAGAAAATAAATGGTGACCCACTCCCTCTTCCCTAGGCAAACCCGGCCAGGTGCTAGGGTGAGTGGCATTCCAACTGTCCCTATCAACCACGACTACCAAGTGCTGCTGCTACCACATTTAAGGGGGGACATCCACATGGCTACCCCTCTGTCCTCTGTGACAAAGTTAAACTAGTAACAATAGTTTATAACAACAACAAGCAGGCCACCAATACAATTTTATGTTTTCTTTCTACAGGACAGTAAAAGATGCTAATCCCATGCTAAACTATATCTACCTCAGGCACACAAACACACTCAACAAACACACAGACATACACACCAAGTTTTACTCTCATGTGGCTACCATCCCTTCCCCCCAGATAGCAAAACAGTAATGGAGTTCAGGCAGTCCCTAATACAGTACTGTAGTCCATACAGCCACCAGATCAGGGCCAGTCCAAATGACAGTTCAATGGCCTACACAGCCAGTATAGTGTTATGCTTGTGCAACTGTGTTACTTAGGTTTTGGCTGTTTGCACTACCCTGTCAGGGTACCAAAGACAAGGAACCCTGTAGTGGGTTCCACCCCTAGAGATGCCGCAGGACGATTCCCGTGGCTAAAGGTACCTTAGGAAGGATCCCAAGGAGAGAAATGCTGCTGCTGCTGGAGAAGGAGGGGAGGATGGTGGGGCAAAGAAAAAGTGCTTCAGAAGGAGGCTAAGGGGAACTACTTATATAGCTCAGGAAGTGGGAGTGGCTGGCTGCTTATCCATCAAACCATAGGCAGAGCCTTCCAATTCAGTGGCCTGTTCAGCCAGTATAGTGTTATGCTTGTATAACTGTGTTACTTAGGTTTTGGCCATTCACACACTCTATTACAGAGGAATTACCACCCTGTAGGGGTACCAAAGGCAAGGAACCCTCTAGAGGTGCCACTGGACAATTCCTTTGGCTAAAGGTATCTCAGGAAGGATCCCCAAAAAGAAAGTAGTAGTATAAAGCATATAAGAAATCAGTAGTTGTGAGACATAATACTAGAAAAAGCATCAGGCAGCTTGATAACTTAATGGGATGCACAGGTTAGCAATGGCATGAATTTGATGGATTGCAAGAGAGAATGAGGGGACCTCCTAAAGAGAGAGGGAATGGCAATAGGGAAACCATCCCCCTCCATCCATCAGCAGATCCTGCCTACGGAACTAGGGAACACTATGCTAACTGACAGTTATAACCTGAGACACGGAGGAGAGAAAAAAAAAACCTTTGAGGAGGAAATCTCTGGGAATCCAAGGCATAGGTCACCTTCCTTCCAGGCTTGAGATATTTTATTTAGAGATGGCTCTGCTGCTGTGATTTGGAAACCCAATTAAAAGGAAGTGGTAAATATTCCAATTTGGAGAGAAACTCCACTATCTTAACTATCCTTCTAACAGGAACGCCGTGGAGGGTTGCAAGATGGTAGCTCTGCAACCACTGCTCCAAGGTGAGAGGAGGAGAGTAATGACCACTGAGGCACTCACTCAGCCTACCGATCTAAAAAACAAACTAGATAAACCAGAGGTGGTCATAGGGAGAATGCCATGAAGGTGTCTTGCTAGGGAATCACTAAAGCAATAGACAATCATTATAGTGGAAACCACTAGAGCTAAACAAAATCACTGTAACCTCCCTTCATGGCTTAGTCATAAATTCTACAACTAGAGGTGCCGTAGGTATGGTTGACAACTGAAGGTCCACCTGGAGCGGGGACATTCCTAGCTATGGGCCAGGTGAGAAGAAACCTGCCCCAAGCTTCTCAAACTCAAGCTGTGGACTCTACGTGCAGAGTGAGCCCATCGGCTGTAGGGGAACTGTGTGCCATAATGGTATGACTGGCATGCTCCAGGGACTGATGAGGAGATGAATGAGTGTTGAGTGCTGAGACCTTGCAGAGGGCAGATGGCAGGGAGCATTGAGCAATAATGACGTGAACAGGAGTAGATCTGGATGTAGTTCAGTAAGCAGGATAGTTCAATAGGGCAGGGTAACAACAGTCAGACCTGCACATAGGTCAGTAAGCAGTAGGAAGAATCAGACCTGCACGTAGAGTCTGCAAAACAAAGTAGCAATGGTTGGACATGAACATAAGTGGGAGAGGCAGCACTATAACAACAAGCCAGCCAGGCATTCAAAAAAGCCAATGGAAGTGACAAATACTCTGAGGATTTATGGCGGAAAAACAAGAAGGTGATGGAAGGGGTCGAGACCCACATGCAGATATTAAAGCTAGTTTATAGCATCAGCAGTAGCTTAGCTGACCTAATGAGTATAACAGCAGTGTACAAACAGGGAATAGCATCAGCTATGAGTGGTAGTATTCTATAAGCATGGAATGGAGGGAAGCACAATGCTCTGAAAGCAGCTATGACCATGGGGAAGGTAGATTAAGCTGAGAAAGAATGATTGAGCTGCATAGCAAGGGTTCAGAGGGAGCCTGAATCAGGTGAAAACAATTAGGCATGTAGCATGAGGTGCAGCTTTAGTCTGAGTAGAACACAGGTACTGATTTCAATAGCAATGTGAATAACAGAAAGCAAGTAGCTTGAGCTCTAAATGAACAAAATGGTAGGAGCTTAGAAACCAAGTCCCCCCAAAACAAAACAAAACTAAGACACACAAACAGAGAACAAACAGGGAAGGGACAAAAGGAAGCACACAACCGGAGGCAAAATACAAACCAGGAGCAGAAGAACAAAACATGGGAGTCCAGCAGCGCAGAAGAACAAAACACAGAAGTCCAGCAGAAAGAAGCGGGGGTTCCAGCCAGCTGCAGAGGACAAATGGACAGGGCCTCTGGCTAGCAAAGAAGAAAAAATTACTCACCTTAGTAATTATGTTTCTTCTAATGGAGTCTTGCTATATTCTGACATACTGCAGTGATTCCCAACCGCTGAACTGCCCCAGAGAACAAAGAGCTAACTTTCTATGCAGGGCATAGAATGCTGAGCTCGAGCTCAGTTGAAGTCTCTGTCTGGAGTGTTTTGAACTTAAACCGTCAGATTCTTGCGAGCCCAACTAACTAAAAATTCTATGTGGAAATTGTAAAAATCCTATTAGCCAACTGGTCCCAAGGAAGACTCAAGTCAGGAAACCCAAAAACCAATCTAATACAAATAACAATAATAAATCAGCACCCAAACAAAAAGGAGGAGGGTACAAACAAAAAATACCCCTGCTGTGAGACACTGCACCTGCTCACCCACTTCCCAAAAACAGGTTCTGAGAGGGGAGGCAGGGAGGGAAGTCAGAATACAGCAAGACTCCATTAGAAGACACATAATTACTAAGGTGAGTAATTTTTTTCTTCAAACAACATGAAGTCTTGCTGTATTCTGACATATTGCAGACTACCAAGCAGTACCTCCATGGAGGAGGGACAGAACCTACTTTGGGAATAGGCTGTGAAGTACTGCTGTGCCAAACAGAGCATCACTCCTAGTCTGGATATCCAGAGAGTAATGCTTGGTAAAGGTATAGACTGTTTTCTAGGTGGCTGCTTGACAAATTTCTAAGAGAGGGATATCCCTGGCAGCAGCCAGGAAAGCAGCTGTACCTCTTGTGGAATGAGCCCTCAGGCCTGAGGGTGGAGATTTTCCCAGTTTTTCATAGCAGAATTGTATACAAGACACAATCCACCTGGCAATAGATCTTTTGGTGGCAGGTTTGCCCTTTCCCACTTCTCCATAAGTGAGGAACAACTGTAGGGAGTCAAACCTGTGACCCTTGGTATGCTCTATGTAGTAACTAAGGGCTCTTTTAACATCTAAACTGTGTAGCCTCTTCTCTCCTGAGGAAGAATGATCAGTGAAGAAAACAGGAAGAGACATCGACTGGTTTAAATGGAAGTCTGAAACCACTTTGGGCAAGAACCTTCTATTGGTTCTAAGGACCACTTTATCCTTGTGAAATGAGATAAAATCAAGTTCCACTGACAGGGCTTGCAATTCACTGATACGCCTGGCAGAGGTAATGGCTACCAAGAACACAGTTTTCCAAATCAAGTACTTAAGCTCTGCTGAAGACATATGCTCAAAAGGGGGTTGCATAAATTGAGCAATGCAAACATTCAAATCCCAGGCAGGGGCAGGGTCTCTAAAAGGAGAATTGGTGTGAAGCAGTCCTTTAAAAAATTTACAGAGCACGGGATGAGAAGATAGTGAGGAAGACTTCCTCACAGACAAAAACACAGAAACAGCTGACAAGTATACCTTGAGAGTAGCTGGTCTGAGGCCTAGGCCATTTAGATGGACCATATAATCCAGAACCGTAGGCAATCCAGCAGTGCCTGGAGAAATATGTTTCTTAGAACACCAAATGCTGAATCTCTTCCATTTGGAGTTATAAGTCTTTTTGGTGGAGGGCTTTTGAGAAGCCTTGAGGATATCCAGAACCCCTTGGGAAAGATGCAGATCTGCAAACTCTAACTCTTCAAGAGCCATGCCTTGAGATTGAGAGACTGAAGATTGGTGTACCAAATCCTCCTCTGAGAGGATGTTAACAGGTTGTAATTCCTGGGAAGAGACAGGGGAAAATGTACTGCTAGGGACAGCAATAGGGGGTACCAGGGCTGTCTGGCCCAATCTGGAGCAATCAGAATCACCTTGCAAGGTTGACCTTATTTTGACTAAAACTTTCAACAGGAGTGGGAAGGGGGGAAAGGCATACAGAAACTTCCCTTCCCAATTCAGAATCAGGGCATCCAGGGGGACTGAGCCCAAGACTGGAGGTCTGCAACAAAAAAGAGGGAGTTGGTGATTGTCTGGGGCTGCAAAGAGATCTATCTCTGGAGTGCCCCACCTTGAAAAAATCACTTTCAACACCTGAGGGTCCAGGGACCATTCGTGATGGCCCTGGGATATTCAGCTCAGTGCATCTGCTAGCACATTGTCCTTACCTGGAAAGTGAACTGCTACCAGAGAGGTTTGCAGTGAATAAGCCAGGGACCACAACTTCATGGCTTCTGTGCACAAGGCCATGGACCGAGTGCCTCCCTACTTGTTGATGTACCACATGGTGGTGGTGTTGTCCATTCTGACTTGAACCACCTTGTTCTGTACTGACTGAGAGAAAGCTTTTAGGGCCATAAAAACTGCCCTGAGCTCTAGGAGATTGATATGGAGAAGGGATTCTTGGGGGGACCACAGCCCCTGGGCAGTGAGGGACCCCAGATGGGCTCCACAGCCCAGGAGAGAAGCGTCCATGGTAAGGACCACTGAACAAGGCTGAGTAACAAAAGGAACACCTTGTCTTAAATTGTCCTGATCCTGCCACCATTGGAAGGCATGGATCAAAATCAGAGTCACTGGGATCAGCTTGGTAAGGGAATCCTTCCACTGAGACCAAAAAGCTCTCAGGTGGAACTGAATATCCCTCATCTGGAATCTTCCCCTTGGACCACTGCTGTTGAAGCTGCCATGTGGCCCAAGAGCTGGAGGAAATGCCTTGCTGGTCGAGATACCCGAAGGCTGAAAGAAGAGGCTAGTTCCATTAGAACTCTTGCCCTTTCTAGAGAAAGAAAGGCTCTTGCTCTGAGTGTGTCCAGTTCTGCCCCTATAAAGGTAAGAAGCTGGACTGGTTGAGAACTGACTTGGGAAGGTTGAGAAGAAATCCTAGAAGTGAGCACTTGCTGGGTCACTTGCAGGTGAGGCTTGACTTGGTCTGGAGACTGACCCACTATTAGCCAATAGTCCAGATATGGAAAAATGGAAATCTTTTGCCTTCTTAGAAAGGCAACTACTACTGCCAGGCACTTTGTGAAAACCCTTGGGGCTGAGGTTAGGACAAAGGGCATTGCTCTGAACTGATAGTGGCCTGAGGGCAACTCAAACCTAAGGTACTTTCTGTGGGAGCACCTGAAGGGAATGTGAAAGTATGCAGCTTTGAGGTCCAGGGAGACTAGCCAGTCCCCTGGCCTTTGAGAGGGAAGGATTATTCCCAGAGTTACCATCTTGAACTTTGGTTTTAAAAGATGTTTGTTTAGGTATCTTAGGTCTAGGATGGGTTGCCACTCCCCTGTCTTTTTTGGGGTCAGGAAGTACCTGGAGTACAGTCCTTTGCCCCAGTGTAGGGTAGGTACTCTCTATATGGCTCTTAAGGCTAGAAGAGAAGAAACCTCTGCTTCTAGTGCAAGGGTTTCCAAGAGATTTGCAGGTGGAAAAGATCTGGCTCTCATCTTTAGAAATGTTCTGAAGCTGAGAACCAGTCTCTGGCTTACTACTTCCAGGACCCACTTGTCTGATGTAATAGACATTCAGTCCTGGACAAAGTAAGCCAGCCTGCCCCCTACTGGAATAGGAGAGTCGACCCGGGTATGCCCATCAGGGTGTCTGCTTGGCAGGGGCTTTAGGTTGAGGAGTGGATGCAGCCCTGCTCATCCCCCCTCTGCCTTTCCCTCTGAAGAACCCCCTCTGAGAAAAGGAAGAAGAGGCCTGTGCTTGGTAAAAAGGCCTTTGAAAAGGCCTGTGCCTGACCCTAGACTGCTGCCTTTGAGGAGCTGCCAGCCTCTCCTTGGCCTCAGCACTCCTGTAAGTTTTCCTGAACTCATCCATTTTCTTCATGTAATTCTCTGTCTGCTCCCCAAACAGAGAATTACCCACTACAGGAAAATCCATGACCTTTGCCTGGGTGTTCTGCGAGAGGCTAGTACATCTGAGCCAAGCCATCCTCCGAAGAGCCACAGATGTAGGCATGACTCTTGATGACACATCATTAGAGTCCACAGCAGCATGAAACTGAACCTTAGATGCCTTAATCCCATCTGCAGCCACCGCCTCCAGCTCCTTGGCTAGCTGGGGGAGGCCAGTTTAGCCAGTGCCAGTACAGTGTCCCACCTGGACTTCTGGTACCTGGCTGTATAGGCCATGTAATTCGCTTGTCTGAGTCCCAAGGAAGATGCCATGTACTGTTTCTTTGCCATGGCATCAATCTTCCTGGAGTCCTTGTCTGGGGGGGGGGGTGACGCCAAGGGAATATTTGCCTTGTCACAGGCAGCAGCCTGCACTACCCCAACATGGCTACATTACTGATATAAGAATTCCGTGTCTGAGCCTGAAAGTGTATACCTCTTGTCCATTCTTCTATCCACAGGAGGTATAGTGTTAGGAGACTTTAGAATTTTTTGTGTCTGTTTCCCAAAAGATTTGTGGAGGGAATAGACAGTCTGCTGGACTCTGGGATGTCCATCATTTCTACATAATCAGGCTCCTCTTGATCTTCCACAGCCTCCTCCATAGGAAGCTGAAGGGTTTCAGCCACCTTTCTGTACAACATAAAGTGAGAAGGGGACTCAGAAGGCCTAGGAGGGGAAACACCTGAAGGTCTGTCTGGGGAGATGGCCAGTTCCACAGGCACATCCAGACCCTCACTTTCACCAACATCATCCTCAAATTCCCCTTCTTCCTCAAATTCCGGTTCATAAAAATCTTTGAGGGTATAATCTTGAACCGGGGGTAACCAACCGAATCGAACCCCTGCCAGAAGGAGCCGGATTGGTAGAAACCAGACGGAGTGATTCCACAATCTGAATCGCTCTGGCTTATATAGCTCAGGATGTGGGAGTGGCTGGCTGCTTGTCCATCAAACCATAGGTGGAGCCTTCCAATTATAAGGGCAAATGACCATTTAATAACTCGTTAAACCAGTAACCTACTGAACATGTTAAATAGTAACATTTTAAACAGTAAAATAAGAGTGGTATCACCCAGTCTTAGAAGGCACAAGTGGCAAATACCAATCTTCATCCAAAACAGGGCAGTCCTCTAGACTAATCCAGATGGTGGGGACACTGGACTCTACAGTCCAGGGCCACCTTCTTTAGAATAATAGAATTGCGGATCTGGCTTGGTCGATTCCTCCCGAAATGAATCTTCACTGAAGAGGGTAAGTCCCCAGACCATGAATTGACCCATGGATCAGGCAGTTGTAATTGCTACAGGCTTTGGCTCTCCGGGTGCCTTATTCCTGGCTTGAACTTTATCAAGGTCTCCATGGAACACCCAATCAGCACACTCCTCCTCCAGGATATCTCAAATCCTCTCCAACTCATAGGGATAAATCTCATGGGGGTGCTCTTTGAGGAATCCTCTGCAGACCCACTGTTCTGCCTGGGACCACTCTGGAATGCTTCAGACACTGGCCCTTGGAGCCTTTCCATTCACCAACCAAATATCAGGTCTAAGGCCATCCATCTTCTGGCAGAGCTGCTGATATAGCTGAGGCAGACGGGGGGCCCCGATCAAGAAAGGACAGCTTGGGCCTTCAGAATGGTTTGGGAATCATTCTCTCTACATTCCTGGTCTTTGAATGACAGAGGAGTAGCAAGCCTCTCTGGAGCATGGACTTTGGGAGGGTCTCCAAAATTCCCTGTCCGAATCAGTGCTGCTGGACATCTCTTCCTCCAAGATCATGCCAGGGGTTTCCACTTGCTGTGACGCAGTTCTGTTTCCTGAAGCAGGCACAGCCACTCCAGGCATGGAGGGATGTTTGGGCTCCATGGGTCCAACAGAGTCTAAATTATTTTTCATACACCCACGCCCTCTCCGTCTGCCACAGGATGACACAAAGGCCTTAGGAGGATAGGGGCTGGGTAGATGTCTACATCCACTCTCCACAGGGGGTGTTTCAGGCGTAGAGTCTTTCCCCAGGCTGCCAGTAGCCAACTTCATTTTCTTCCAGTCCTCCAGGCTAGCCAGGGTGATGGAGGTATTCAAAGGCATCAGAGGCTTGGGCCAGCTCCAGGGAATGAGGTACCGCTGACTCGGCAAGCTTGATGATGTGGAAGCTCCACAAACACAGGACAGAAGGGCAGGCAAGTCACTCACATCCCCTGATAGTTTCAGACAGCACAGTGGTCCAAAATTTGAGCCTTTTCCACAGTCACCCACAACCATGCCAACAGTGAAGCTGGCACAGTTGCTGTTTGTCCCATCTCCTTAGGGGCCTCCACCATGCTGCCAGTCGTTGCAATGCTGAGGGGAGTCATGCTCTTCTTTTCAAAACAATACTAAAGCTGGTAATGTCTCATGACTTTCGATTGCACCACGCCACAGGTACTAAAGAATGGCACCTGCCAGGGATCTCCCACATGCCACACGCTTCCTCCTTTCCAGCAGTCCAAGTGAATTGGCTAATCATATCTGCCACAGGGTCATTTGCATGTCATTGCTTATGCATAAAAGCCTTTTAAGACGGTGTCACCCAGGAAAAGGCGTGAAACCATCTTGGCAAAATGATGGGTCTCAGAAGCTAGAAAACCACTGAATCAGTCCAAACACAGTCTCCACACTCTGTTGAGCCCCAGAAATAAGTCCAGGTATACAACTGCACCCCAAAAAATATAACCCAGACTAGCCCAAACGTTGTAAACCATCCTTCCATGTCTAGGGCTACCTGATGTTAAAAAGGGAAGGGGAGCCTGGCAACACAGACAGTCGTCTTGAAATCTCAGATGGAAAAAAGTTACCTGGGTTCAGTCTTCATGCTTGATTGAAGATTAGGCAGAGGGATGCAGCAGCCGTATGGCAACGGCAGCTAGAGGGGGCAACTAGGTAGTTATAGGTTGGAAAACAATTCATCAGTTCAGTGCAATGTCCACACTATGGATGCAGTGAATAGAAAAAATGTAATTCTTTATAAGCCAGTAAAACTTCCACTCCATGGAGCAGTGGGGCACAAACAGCATAGCTTCTGAGGTAGCTATGATTCAGTGACACAAGGCACATTACTTACTAATCTGGGCAGATCAGAGAAGGGTAGTTCTTGAATCTGAATAAGCTTCCAATTGATGGCAGCTGTACAGATTTAATTCAGCCTCATGTTTTCTCAGACTCTGCTGCTTCCACATTTACTGACCATTGTCTCACATACTCACCCTCTTATCTCTTCAGGAGCACCAGGCTCTAAGTATCCCAAGGCAACTAAGCACAGGCCCTTGCGATCCCACAGATGCACCACCGCTGACCGTAGAAAAACATTCGGGCCACATAAATTCTCCAGTCTAGCTGCAGTGCCACACTGGAAGCGGGAAGGCAGGCTGCCACCACTACCCTCCCTACAGCATGGGTTCTCACCATTGCACTTCCCCAACAGTAGGACCCCAGCCTACTATTCATCTGGACCCACTGCCAATCCACACGGTGCGGCAGTTCATGTTGGGGTCCTCCTCGTACTTCCTGGGCTATGGCTCCCTGATAATGGTGGTGGGGCCCACTCTGATGTGGAACTACAGACCATCCTCTTGCCAAAGTGGCGAATGTAGAGTTCAACTTCTACCTGTCTTTTGACACTGCTGCATCTCTCTCTCTCTCACTCAGCCTCTCCTTGGCTGCACTGGTTCCTGGATGACTTAATACATGCCACCTGCATAAGAATCCTGGCTGGGCTGGGACGGCGTGGGCTGCCCTGACCCCAAACTCACAGTCTCCTCTTCCCACTGGTCCCCCCTCCCGAAAGTGTGACAGAACATCCTATAAATACCCAGGCTGGGAGCTGTAACCCCAACCAACCTGCAGGTGGGCCACAAACCCCACAGCCAAAAAAATGGAAAAGGGGAGGAGCAAGGACTGAACAGTAAACACCTATATCTGTGGGTGCATACACATCGAAACATCAGTCTGTCTTCTAGTGGTGGTGACGAATGTATGCAGGTTGCTCCTTGAGCAGACATTTCACGTTTGTTTAGGAATACATTTTCACATTTCCTTACTTTAGAAGTGTAATTTCCCTTTTCCGGAAGTATGAATGGAAAACCTTCACTCATGTCCTTTTGTGTAACATATTTGCTGACGTACATCACAGCGTTATTCATGTCAGCAGCTTATTGCAAACTGTCTGCTCTCCATGCGTTGAGCATTGCTGGATTATATGGGTAATATGTATTGCATCTTCATTACACTGCAATACTAGTGATACTGTCTCTTCTGCTGGTGGTGCAGTTGCCATCATCATAATTTTTTTGGGAACTCTCTCTTGTGCATGAAGATAGCTCCTTTGGGAGAAGAAATCTACATTGAATGATTTTCTTTTCTGACATGCAACGGATTGAACACATTTTTGCATCTGTACCAAGACTGTTACATCTCCGTCTGCATGATGTGTGCTACAAGTCACAAATCTGTCAATGTGTGTAAAAACATCAGAATACATTGCTATGTCAGAAACATTAACGTCCTGTGGAGCATCTTTACACCATGGTAACACATGGATATGTCATGGCCCACGTAGTTGGAACGCTACTCAGTAAAGGTAATACTTGACAATCCCCAGTACACCCTCAGGTTTACTGCTAACACACAGCACATTTTTAACAAACTCAGTGAAACATTTTTTTAAAGTAGTGAGCTTGAAATGGTTACTGAACTTGTTATGTTATGTTACAATAAAGTCGAGTTTTAAAAGAAAAGAAAAGAAACAAAGCTATGCATTACAAGTTACATGCTTTGATCTGTGTAGTTAATGAAGCTCTGTCTAGAATAACACACTAGGCAAGATATAGTTCTGTATTCTGGATGAAATGGCTACTGAACTTGTAATGTCATGTTATGTCACAATAAAGCTAAGTTTTAAAAAGGAAGAAGCATGCTACCGTACAGTAGAATCAGTGGACTAAGTCACACTTTTCTAAATACTCTAGTTGCCGTATGTTGGTGGTATTGTCATTCTGACCACTACAGCACATCAGGATCTGGAGTTTTTCCCACTTAAATGCCACTGCACTCAATGTTACAAACCATGTTGGATTGCCATAATGTTTCAGACCAGCATTTGTCAATGCCGAATGTTGTCGCGCTGGCATTGGCTTTGGTAGTGCAGTGCGGAAACACATTTTTGGCAGGATGTGACAAATGACAGCTGTACTGTTCATAAGGAGGTGTAAAAAAATGGCAGAGGTGAAAATGTGGCACGTAAATATTGCAAATTTGCAAAGTTACAAGGGTGCGTGGGAAATGCACAACGCATACTTGTAACACAGTCATTTTATGGAGTTTCGGCACCAAATTTTCAAAATAGGCATTTTAGCACCTCTGCTCATGTGCAGTGTCACTGTCATTTTCTCAAACTGTCCCAAAAAGTGATTTCGCTCAGCGACCGCCCTATTCAGTGCTGGATGTGCAAAAACACATTTCGGACAGGATATGTAAAATGACAGCTGTACTGTTCATCAAGAGGTGTTGAAAAATGCTAATGGTGAAAATCCAGATTGAGAATATTACAAATTGACAACGTTACGAGCGTGTGTGCAAACTGCGCAATGCATGCTCGTAACACAGTCATTTTATGGAGTATCGTCACCAAATTTTCAACATAGGCATTTTAGGACCTCTGCTCATGAACAGTGTCACTGTCATTTTTGTAATCTGCCCCGAACACTGATTTCCCACAGCGACCGCGCTATTTTGCATCGGAAGTGCGGAAACACATTTCAGCCAGGATGTGAAAAATTACAGCTATACTGTTCACAAGGAGGTATAGAAAAATTACAATGTTAAAAATCTGGAATGAAAATATTGCGAATTCGTGAAGTTATGAGCGTGAGTAGGAACTGCACAACGCACGCTCATAAAACAGCCATTTTTTTGATTTGTTCCACCAAATTTGCAACATAGGCTTTTTGAGAGCCCACCTCATGAACACCACCACTGTCCTTGCATTAATCGGTCCCGAAAGGTGATTACGTGCAGTGACTGCAAAATCACCTTTCAGGACCGCATAGCATCATAACAGTGATAGAATTCATGAGGAGGGTTTTTTTACAGGTGGTTTCTTTTTGGGGGCGTACAGTAGCCGACAGGGGATTGGGCAGCCCCATTGACACAGAAGAAGGGGGGGACATCATGCCGACAGGGAGTGGGCCTCCCCATTGGCACATTAAAGTGGGAAAGGGGTGGATGCCGACGGGGTTGGGCACTCTGTCGCAAACAACGAAGCAGGGGACTCATTCTGCTGATGGGGAGGCCCCTGTCGGCACATACTTGAGGGACAGGGTAAGCCAACCAGGAGATTGGGCACCTCCGAAGTTGGCAGTTTAGCGGCCACTGTGCCACCATGTTTCTAGCTGGCAAAGCATGTAGGAAGGGTCTGCTGCGTGTGACGAGCTTTGCTCACATTGCAGCGGACCTTTCCTTAGATGTGCTCACCACATTAGTATGCATTGTGTGGCGCCGGCATGCAGGCTGATTGGGGAATGAGGGACACACCTACTGGTGTGTGCCCTGCATTCGCCCAACTGCGACCGCGACTCCAAATCTGCACTACCACAAGATGTTGACTGCGCAAGCGCGCCAACATATAAATGGATTAAGTCATTTGTACAGACTTTCCAGTATGCTGGTGATCCCCTTATTGTCTTCATCCACTGAAACATGTCTGGAGAATTCTGTATGACATCTGCGGCTTAATATTCAAAGCCACTTAAAGCTGGGCAAACATGGCTCCAGAAATAAGGTGTAAGAATGGCTTGCATCCACACTAAATTTCCTATATTCAAATGGATCCATGCAAATGTGCAGATCTGGCATGCAAGGTGCTAAGGAGCCATTTGCATGCCCATTATGGGCTCATTTGCATGGGTAGTCTGGCGAGTTAGCGCTGTGCTGCCCCCTACTGGTCCAGTCCCAGAGAGCTATCCTTGGTGCTAGTATCCCTCCCACTACTGATCGCTGTCCTGAAGTTAGAAATGAATTCCCTTGTGCTAGTGGTTCCTCTGCCGATTGCCATCCCCAAAGTTTACCAGTAATGTTTCCTAGGTGTCCAGTGGTGCCCCCCCATCCATTGCTGACCCAATGTAGAAACTAGAACTTGGTTCCATGTGATGATAGCAATTGAAAAACAGCGATCGACTTCCAGTGACGTCAGCGCTGTAATGGCTGCTTAGTCCCGTAGCTCTGAACCCCAGCCGATAATATCCTCTGAAAATCACCAAATAGCAACATGTCTTTGCCAGCAAAAATGAAGAGAAATAAGCCAGGGAAGCCTCAGCCAGGATACGATGGATGCAACAGACACTCTACTCGACTCGCTTCAGATGGACCCACATGGAGAGGGCCCTCATTTGGATTTAATTGAAACTATAAAGCAAACGGCTCGTACAGTCACTAAAATAGATAAATCATTGGCCGAACTAAAAGCGGACATAAATAGTATAAATCATAAAACAGATCAGCTCTAACTCTGTGTCTCTCAAGTGTCAGAGCAGTCTGACCATCATGACCGCCTGATTCTGTATCTTCTGGCTCGGGACCGGGAGCTTACGCATCACCTTGACGATCTGGAGAGCAGAGGCCGGAGACAGAACTTAAGGATATATGGGGTCCCCGAAGGGGCAGAAGATAAACACACGACAATGACTGAATTTCTCCAACACCTCTTCCGGGACCTCCTTGATTTGCCAGCAGAATATATTATTGAGATGGACTGTGCCCATCGGTCCCTTGCTCCCCGACCGAGTAACCCTGAGGCAAAGCCCCGATCTATCGTAGCCAAGATTACCTCCTACAAGATTAAGGAGTAGCTGCTACAAAAAGCCTGGTGGAAGGGCCCGTTGAGCTATGCTGGCTCTCGAATTTCTGTGGACAATGACCATACTACTGTGGTATTAGAAGCCAGAAAGACTCTGTGGCCAGTGTTAAAACAACTCAGGGTTAAGAATATTAAGGCGCAGATCCTGTACCTGCCAAATTAAAAGTAGAAACAGAAGCAGGGCCGAAAATCCTTCAAGATCTGCTGTCTGCCTCTCCATTTCTGGCTACACTAGGGATATCCCCACCACCCCTCTCAAAGGAGAAACTCGAGAAGGACTTACTAGCCTCATCCTGGTTAGTGTCGCAGAAGGGATCCTCAAGGCCTGGATCAACGCAGAGGTCCACCCACATGAACTTGCAAGTGGATGTATCAGACCTGCTTAGGAAATATGGTGACCCCTCCACAGTCAACAGGAAGGCAGCGCATCTGTTGGATGACTCCCAGGGACAGTCTCCAAATGACAAGCAACCAGCAGCGTTAGTTACTTGAATGGATGAGAACTGTCCTTCAGGCATTAGCAAGTCTTGGTCTTTTTGACCTTTTGGGATGCTCCCTCTGTTTCTTTTCCTTCCCCTCTTGTCGCGACCCTGCTTCCCCTGAGTTGACATCCTACTGTCAAATGTAGCGCATGGTGCATCAATTCCCGACTTACGACTAGTTACTGAGGCCTGAGGAGCCTCTGTGGGTACTCAATTAATGCACTAACCTGCAATTTGACAGGGGGGGGCAGAGATGGGAGCTCCTGGGGGAGGTCGACAGGGTTGGACACTGTTGTGCCCCGTGTTACTGGGGGAGCCAGAGGGATGTACCCACATAGCGGAGCTTTCTCATCCGCTTCCTGTATTAGTACCCTAGAACTCTTGGTCCCTTCGGAGGGAGGCGTGGGTAACCTGTTAGCCTCTGAGTACTTGCAGCCCTGTTGTGACTACTGGGAAGTGTGTGCCTGACTTCTCGACCCTCCCTCGCTTCATTCCTGAGGGATCGCCATTTCTGAGCCTCGTGGATCGTCGGCCCGGCATCTCCCTGCGGTGAAAGTTTGTGCTCTTCTGCAACTGATCTTTACCCGATTGTGGGATGGATGACGGACCCCGGTGTTTCTCTTTTTCTCCCTTCTGGTTTCCAAGGCTTGGCTGAGGGGATAGTGTAGGCTTCGGGGTGGTCTCAGAGAATCGCAACTTTGGGGTATTCTCATGTGTAAAGAGGTGCTCTCCCTTGCTCCAGGTAACTTGTTATGGTCTCTCTTGCTCCCCAGTTCAGGTGCTCTGCACCTACCCCAGCCCAGGGGAGATCCTGGGGCCCTGACCACAGGAGGCAGGATCTAGCGGGGGGCAATTGCTCGGAGTGGTCTGTTGGGCCACCTGAACCCCATTAGGTGTGCTGTGGGTGGTTCTGGTGACTTGGAACCACGTGGCTGGGGGTTGGGTGGGGTTGGGGATTTGCCTCCCTTCTTCCACCCTCGACCAGAGGAGATGACTACTAGCTAAGAGAACTCATTCTCAGACTACATTTGCTTTAATCAATCTTGTTAGATGTTCTCACTAATATCAGAGTGCAACTGTCGCAGGGAGCTTCTGAGCCTACTGAATTCTATATGTTAGGCCCTGTTGGAAGTCCCAGGGCTCCCTGGGGGGTTGCAGTGAGGGGGGCTTCCCCCCTCCCCTCATCCTTGCTTAATACCTGCGGCAGTAGAGAATCCCTCTTTCTGGGCTGGCATTACACCTTATTATATATTGTCAAGGTTTTATTTGTGGTGATTTTATTCCATACTCAAAGTTGTAGATACGGCTGGGGTCCCCCCCTCGGGGCAGGGCAGCCTAGATAGAGATATATCTTTTGGTTTTTCTTTCCTTTCTGCTGAACACAAGGCAAACTCTTGCAGGGTTTGTACCCTAGAGTCGGTGGGTTTCTCCTCTACCGTAGGAGTACCTACCTCACTGCGTACCTGCAGTTGCCTACTGCTGGATAATAACAGCCAGCAGCTCCCTTAGAAGTCATTTAAATTTAGATTAGGGAGGAGAGAGATGGGATTAAATAATCCTGCTCTCCCTTCCCTTATTGCTTTTTCATGCCCTAGCATTGCTTCAGGCATTGTATATAGTTATTGTACCCTATGGAGGTTTTTAGGGTGCTCCCTTGACTCAGATGCTCCCTTACAGTGGACGGGAGGTAGGGGGCAATATAAATCTTATATACTGTGCAGTATTAATGTTATTTAAAGTTTGTGGTTATATCAGTTTTTGGATAGCTTTGCAAGCTTATTTGTTGAGTCTCAGTTTAAAAGAGATAAGTTTAGTATTTAACCTAATAGGTTATTACTTTTTGAAACAGTTAGGCAGTCACATGTTCTCAGAAATTCAGGAAGAGGCACTGGTAAGGTTTCAGGAGATTGGTTGGCTTGTTGCAGCGGAAGAATTAATATGGGGAAATTACATGGCTCATAAACACTTAAAAGTATATTTGTTGAATGTGAATGGTCTGAGCAGCCCGGTGAACCAATCCAGGATGATAACACTGGCCAGGAAGTCAAATGCTGAGATAATTTATATGCAAGAAACCCATTTAAATACAACCGAACACGGGAAACTGCGGAGGAGAGGTTTCATGCAGATTTTTTCCTCGGCTTTCCCCAGGGGTAGGAGAAGAGGGGGTCGCGATATTGATTGCCTCCCATCTTCCCTTCCGGAAAGTAAAGGAATGGGCAGACCTGGCTGGTAGATTAATTATTGTGACAGGAACACTGTATGATCAGGAAATTACCCTGGCTAATGTTTATCTCCCTCCGGCTTCAAACTCCCCTACAATTCGGTCCTTGCTGGACAAAATAATTGAGCTGACAAGCGGTGTTTGATTTTTGACGGGGGATTTTAACATCGCCCGAACCCAGCTCTAGATACTTCAAAGATCCGCAAGGTACACACCGGCCTCTCATAAATTTTTAAACAGTTCACGGGGGTTGGGTGGATAGACGCTTGGCGGGCTCTGCACACTAGAGATAGGGGTTAATCTTTTTTTTACTCGGCCATCCATGGAACTTACACAAGAATAGACCATTGCTTTACGCAGAAGGAGTATCTTGGCTCCTTAGTTGAGGCCACGTTGGGGCCTATAGTCTATTCAGATCATGCACCCCTGATCACTTTATGGGACCTGGGCTGGGAAAGGCGTAATACTATATGGAGATCAAGGAGATCATACAGGATAATTGTGCCCAAGAGGTTCCTGCTACGATCCGGTGGGATACTCTGAAAGCAGTCCTGAGAGGTCACTTGATAAACTACACAGCCAAGCTGACGAGGACAAGGAAGGAAAGACAAACACAATTGGAACAAACACTCCAGTTTTTGCAACAAGTTCACCAACAAGGAGATGACTCCGTTCTTCCCCAGATAAAGCAGGTTAAGAAGAACCTTGATTCTAGTTGCCTGTAGCAGACGGAAATTGCATTAGCATATTTGCGCCAGAGATATGGTGAGATCGGCCCTAGAGCCTCGCGCCTGCTAGCTTATAGGCTCAGGCAACAGAGCAAACAGACCATGACTGCAGCAATAAGAGACCCTAAAATGGGACTTCAGTACACTAAATTCAAAGACATTTCCCAAGATTTTTTGTCAATACTATAGCACCCTTTATGCCCGGACCACCCGATTGACCCTATCTGCACTGACTCATTTCTTTTGGCCTTAAAGCTTCCTACTCTTACTATGGATCAACAAAATAATTTAGTGAAACCAATCTCGCTGGAGGAACTAACGCTAGCCATCTCCAGATCTAAAAGTCAGAAGGCCCCAGGTCCGGATGGATATGGGGCAGAGTTTTATAAGGGCTTAACTCAAGCCATTAATAAACTCCTCCTAGAGGCTTTCAACAAGGTCTTTGAAGGAGGGTTCCCCCCAAGCTGGAAGTATGCAACAATATCAGTTATCCCTAAGCCGGGCAAAGACCCTTTACAATGTGGGTCGTACAGACCGATATCAGTCCTTAACATGGACTATAAATACTTCATGTCTATCTTGGCCCGGAGACTAGACAACGTTTTGCCAAACCTAATAGACCTTGATCAAACTGGCTTTGTAAGCTCCAGATCGACCATGGACAATGTACGGAGGGCCTTGCACTTGGTGCATGTGATGCAATCCCGGAGAGACCCGTCGGTCCTTCTCAGCTTGGATGCTGAGAAGGCCTTCGACCGGGTGTCATGGCCATTCCTTTTTGCCACGATGGCGATGATGCGCTTCCCACCCCCTTTCATATCTATTCTGCCGAACATATATGAATCCCCAAGGGCGTGCATCAAAGCAGCAGGCCATCACTCTGAATATTTCCCCCTTTTCAGGGGCACGCCTCAGGGCTGTCCTATGTCCCCTGGCCTATTTGCCATCTTCATAGAACCCTTGGCTCAGGTGATTAGATCTTCCCCAGGGATTTCGGGAGTGAATATAGATGGACTGGATCACTGGGTAGCTGTCTACGCGGATGACGTCCTCCTGTTCCTCACTAAACCCGAGCAATCCATCCCTGCTGTCTTTCAGCTTCTGGGGGAGTTCGGTGCATATTCAGGATACAGATTAAACACTGCCAAGATGGACGCCCTCACATTCCACTTCTCCCCTTCCAAGATTTTAATGGAGAGATACCCGTTTCACTGGGGGCTCTCAAAGGTAAAATACTTAGGGATATATTTATCCCACCAAGTAACTGAGGCCTTTAGTAATAATTACCACCCCTTTACATCTCAAATAAAACAAGACCTTGAGAGATGGAGTATACTCCCGCTGAATTTGATTCATCGTATTGAGGTGATCAGGATGGTGATTTTACCGAGGGCACTCTATCTCTTTTAGAACATCCCCCTTAATTTACCAAATAATCTCCTTAAGGTTTGGAATAAAGTTATTTCAAGGTTTATCTGTGCAGGAAGATGCCCTAGAATTAGAATGGAAATTCTCTTTCTTCCAAGGGTTCAGGGTGGTCTGGCGCTCCCTAATTTAAAATTATACTACTGGGCAGCCCATGTGGCATTTATAACACAACGTCTGATAGGAACGAACCCAGCTAAATGGAGGGAAATTGAGGAAAGTATGCTCCCTTGCTGGGATTATTATAGAGTAATTCTCTATAAGAACCCACCTTTGATTGACCAAACAACTTGGAGTCCTTGGGTCATATGCCAAGTGCAGGCTTGGTGTCTGATACGCAGGGCATTAGGGATTACGCCCTTCTTGGTCATGTTATGCCCAAAAGACTTATTGGAAGATTTCTCCCCAGCTCTTCTGGATCATACATTTCAGAATTGGAGGCATATCCATCTTTCAAGGCTCTCACAATTTCTGAGGGGCCCCCACTTTAGAGACTTCGGCGAGATCAGCCGAGAGTTTCATCTTCCTCGAACGGGTTTCTTTCGTTACTTACAGCTCAGACACTACTTTGAATCTCTCCCCCTTAATGTCTGTACTCCTGACAGACATCCTTAGTTGGTTCAGCTGATCCAGCAAGCAATAAAATCACAGGGATTAGCACATGCTATCTCTGTTATATATAAATCAATGCTGCTTCTTGCGGGTGGGGATACTCTACGGATAGGGGAGAGGTGGAATGAGGAGTTGGGAATGCAAATTTCACCACAACAATGGGAAATAATATGGCGCAGGACATCAAAAATCACCTACTCCCATGTTTGGAGGTTATGCTCTTGGCAACTGCTAATAAGATTTATTTGAACCCCAGTGATAGCTTCACATTACCATACCTCCACTGGGGCAGCCTGTTGGCATCTATGAGGTGAGCCTTTTGCTCACCATTCTCACATTTTTTGGTCCTGTCCAAAATTGCAGCCCTTTTTACAGGGTGTATTTAAGGAGTTAGATGAGCTTTTTGGGATCAGGCTCCCCTATAGTGGTGACCTTTTTGTGTTGCATGTCCTCCCCAAGGGGCTGCATGACCCCCATTCTCAGTATTTGTTAAATATCCTGCTCCTGGCAGCCAAGAAGGCTATTACTAAGCATTGGCTTACGGTGTTGGTGCCCACCATCATGGGTTGGAGAGAAATTGTCAACCTTATATATAGATCTGAAAGAATGACCTATAATTTAAACAACAAGGCAGAGCTGGGTTCTTTAAAATGGAGAAGATGGGTTATATATATAATGACTAAAGACCCAAGCTTTGTGCCTTAATACCATACGCACTCTGCCTGACTGCTCAGATCAGCTGGATTGGGCTCTCTTATTATGCCCCTCAACTTACTTAAGAGTAAATGTGACAAGCAGGCAAAATCATGGTCTGGATGGGGGAAGTGGAAGGGGTGGGTGGATAGAGGAAGATTGGAAGCTTTTATTACATGGAATTCTGGAAACTGCTCTCTGGATGCTAGCTTCAGATAAGAAAAAGTTGTTCCATAGCTCTAAGTCGTTATTCATTTCTGAATGGAGCCTCTGAATAAACAATGTATTAATATTGGTTTATAACCAAGTGAACTGTGACTGTCAAAGTATAAAAATTTTAATAAAAATGAAATTGGAAAAAAAAAGAAAAACAGCGATCACTATCATCGCAAATGTATGTCACCAAAAAGGATTTTGGCAACATACAAATAACAGCGACCCTATTTCTGGAAAACACAGAAGTGTTTATGGGGGCTGCACCTCCGCACCTCTCTGACTAAAGATTGTCAGCTCTGGGGGGTGGGGGTGCATGTCGAGGAGGGGGCAAAACACAGAAAAATTAAAAAAAAACAGAGCCTCAAAACAACAGTCCCCAGCAGGTCCCGAACCCAGTTCTTGCTGCACCATAGCCAGCCACCCTCACCACCACACCACAGGGCTGGCTCAGCTGCAACAGGATCCCACCACTCATATAAACCTTCCCTCCTATCCCTCCCCTCCACCTCCCTATCCCTCCCGTTCCATTCTCTTTGCTCGCTGTAGGGTCGCAGCCCTAGCAGGGTAGACATTCATGATAGAGATATAAATGAATCACTGTTTCTACAGTCTCTCATTGATTATTGCTATCATCACGGAGTCCCCTAGAATTTCTCTGGTGTCTAATGGTCCCCCCATTGATCACTGCCTAGTGGTCCCCTCTCCACCGATCGCCATCCCAGAATTAAAAATGAACATTTCCCTGGTGTCTAGTGATGCCCTTCCCCCCTGTCAGTCGCCATCCCGATGTAGAAACTAGACTTTCACTGGTGTCTAGTGGTCCCCCCATTGATCGCTGCCCAATGCAAAAAATAGACATTCCCTGGTGTCCAGTGGTCCCAACCACCACCCGTACCCATGCCAGATGGTTACAATACTATTCTCTGGTGTCCAGTGGTCCCTCCTCCCCATCACCTGCCTGACACACAGACACCATTTCTCTTCTGTGCAGTTTATCCCTGCCCCATCCTGATCCCCTGTATATGAAAAAGAAACCATTCCCTGGTGGTCTAGTGGTCCCCCCTCCCTATCCCCAATAAGTCGAGGTTTAGATCGGCAGTATGTGCACTGCATGAGGGGACCAACCAAAATGGCCTTGTACAGTGCACATACTCGGAATACTGGACTGCACCAATATTCAGGTCCCTGCCCCTTCATTTACTTTGTGCCCCCTCTGACTGTTGCCTGGGTGCAAACCCTGTTTGCCTATTCTAACCAGGCTTTTCAATATTGCCCATCTGTGCTAAGCCTGGTTTGTGCGAGCAAACTCGGTTTTACGTTAGGGCAAAGTTTTGAATATTGGGCCCCTGGTTCACTAAGAACATCAGCCGCCGTCACATATACATCGTTGATGGTACAGTGGAATACCTTCTTAGTAGTCATTTTCACATTTGATGCAATGTCTTATTATTCTAGCACATTCAAAATGTAGATGAAATATTCAGTGTTTGCTGAGAAGTGACCAGTCTCATTCAACAAATGAACAAAGTATTCATGAATGCCAACTTTTTCACAGTGCTCATTTCCATATCCAACATGTTCGTAGGGAAATAAGCATGGAAATGCCAGCATTTCTGTATCTTTGTCTTGAAGCTGTGCTATTGGTGTCATGTCTTCTGCTGGTGTCATGGCAAATATTCATGTATTTATTTGATTTGTATCCATGGACATTAACATTGTATCCATCTGATTTCCATGTAATCAGTCATGGATGATACGTGATCATTTTGCAGTTTGATGTCATCTTTAGAAATTGTACACCGGCTCTTTTTTCGGATTGTATTTCTTTACATCTTGTTACATCAATATGTACATGTTAATAAAGAGGTTTATGTTCTTTTAAAAAATCAATGACGTTTAATATTAACATTTGAGATGGGGTCATAATACACATGACTCTTGTACTTCTGTCTCTTCTTTAATTTTAAGAGGATTAAACATCTGGCCTCAAATAAACATGGTAGTGTATTGACTGTTACAAACCCACTCAGTAGGTTAGCCCTCTATTCCCAAAATGCCAGCCTCTGAGTGTAGTCTTGTGGACAATTAACTGAACAAGGTAGCCCTCTTGTCTGTTTTTGTGGGTTTGAGTCACCCTTGTCCCAAGTTCTGGAGGGATTCAAACTGATAACCTCTTGTTAGCGTACCCAATTGTCAGGTTCAGATAATTCTGCCTTCGGGGGGCCAGATATCTTTGCCTATGGGCACCTAACCAGGTATTACAAAATGAACACTTAGAACTCTATGCAAGACCTAGAGAACTCTGACCTATTTCCCAGTTTGGTACCACAATAAACCCATGCACAGTGTCAACTATAACCATCTAAGTTTCACTTACAAAAAAAGAAGTTTCAAGGCACACCAGGCAGTTTCTGTTTTTAAAATAGATCTTTACTTTAAAATAGGTAAAAAAAATAGTAAAACAGTAAATACAGAACAAGATATCCCAACACATACAGTCTTAAAACAAAATAGGTTTAAAAGTGCAGATTCCTACAATCCATACACTCAGACTGGTCTTATCTAATAATATGTTAATTTCTTAATCTTGCAGTGGTTCAATGTTCCTCTTTTTTCAGTCAGAAAATGAATGTGTCTCTGTGAGGTCTGCTTAGTATACTTAAAAGCAGTCTTGAGCCGGCCTTCTCTCTGAGGTCACCTAACTCCGCCTTGGTGTATTAACATTTATATTTTATAACACAGGATGTCCTAATAAGATATTTAAATCTCCTGTCTTCATGTGACTTCCCCCCAACCCAGTCTGTGATCTGTTTCACACAGACATCAAAGTCTCTTTGATGTAATTCACTGGATATGGATACCCCCAACACATGCATATTGGACTTCCCACTTTAGTCTGGTACCTGCTTCACACAGACATCAAAGTCTATTTGATGTAATTATCTGGCTTCCTTTGAAGACTCCCCAACACATGCATATGCCCATTTCCTCATGACACCTAATGCAAATCAAAGGATTTCTCTGAGGGCATTGTAAAATGGATATATTGGTTCCTGGCTTCAAAGCAAATTGACAAGGTAATTGTATCTCAGATATCTGTAATTTAACCTACGTCCTGTCCTTTGAACTTATGCCGGGGTTGATGTGTCAGTTCCAGCAAGACAGTGTTTCTCCTGACAGACACTCCCCTACATATTTTATATTTCAGAAAAAATATCACATTGTAATCAGAACCAGCTGTCCAAGTACCCCATTGACAACTGTGTTCACATTAACAGGCACATTATCACAGCTGCCAATCACTGCACGTTGTTGCTGTCTGGCCAATAGAACTATTTTTTGGAACTCATAATGTTGACTTATCATTCGCTGTTCTAATGAGTTAAGGCTAAGCAGCTGGTCAGGAACAGTATACACATGCAAATTATTCTTTGGGCATCAACGGGGAAAGAACAGTTATGTACATACCATAACAGTAGATGTTCGAGAGAATCTCTTCTATTAGGCCACACCTTTGGAACTATGGCCATGGAAACTGTTGCTAGCCAAGGGCCACCCATGATGACGTCATGCATTAGCACCTACATAAACATTGGCAGCCCCAGCTCTCCTCAGTTCCCTTCTGGAGATAAGACTTGGAGGAGCTCCATTTTTGGGGAGCCAGGAGATCACGCCAACAGTACGCATACTTGGTGAGAAATGGTGCTGGACAGAATAACCATGGATTAGGATAAGACAGAAAGCCATGATGCCACCCTAGGGGGATGGAGAGGCAGATGGCATGACCTAATGGAAGATATTCTGTTGAAGATCTACTGTTAAGGTAAGTATGGAACTGTTCTATCTTCTTCAAGGATGTCTCTTCCATTAGGCTACACCATTGAAATGAGTTCCAAGTAGTCCCTAAAGCTAACTGGGAGGCTGGTACAGTCTGATTCCAGACAACAGGCCCTGTAGTACAGCCAGTCCAAAACCTGCTCATCTATGAGATACTGGACAATGTCCAGACTGTAATACTTAGTGATGGAGGAACAGTGCTCCAGTACAAATGTCAGTAGCAGAAACATTTCTGAAACAAACAACATAAGTGGCCATACCCCTTGTGAAGTGACCAAGAACTGCGCCAGGAAGTTCCTTACTGTACTTCCTATAACAGAACATAATACAATGGGCCAGCCATGTGGACAGGCACTGTTTACATACAGGGGCCCTCTTTCCCAAAGGTGAATGAAATAAAAAACTGAGAGGACTTTCCGTAGTTCTTAGTGTGGTTCACACAGTACCTCAGTATCCTAGGAACATCCAAAGTATGGAGCAATGCCTCACCCTGATTGGCACGCTTAGGACAGTAAACAGGAAGGTGAATAACTGGATTCAACGTAAATTCAGATACCACCTTTGGTGAAAATTTAGGATTGGTATGCAAAGAAACTCTGTCTCTGTGGAAAATCAAATAAGGAGGCTCACACATAAGAGCCTGCAGCTCTGAAATCCTTCGTGCAGAAATGGTTGCAACCAAAAATAGTGCTTTCCATGACAGGTTGCATAAGACACAACTTGGTGCTGGCTCAAAAGGAGCCAGTGTCAGTTTCTGCAGGACATAATACAGATCCTAAGGCAAGTAAGTAAGTAAGTAAACCTTTCTTATAGAGCCTCTGTTCCCTGAGGTTCAGGGTGCTGTACATAGTTTAAGACAATTTATAATCAAAATAATTCAAACTCAGTAAATACCACTCAACTAAAAATACAAATTAAAAAATATTTAAATTAAATAATAATAAATATTAATAAAATACATTCTGCGAAACAACCAGTGAATTAGGCACTATTGCTTATAGTCCAAATGCCTCCTTAAATAGGTGTGATTTCAGGCCCCTTTTAAAGGCCTCCATTGAGGGAGCCTCCCTCATGGATCTTGGAAGGGAGTTCCACAGGGCTGGGACAGCTACCTTAAAGTCCTGGAGTACAAATGGGAGTGTTTATATGTGAAATACCTCTCAGGAAAGTATGGGAAACCTCCAACTGGGCAACTGTATATGTATTAGTAGGGGCATGGAAAGCTGATATATTGGCCAAATGCACCTTTTGTAAGGAATACTATAGACCAGAGTCTGACAGCAACAGCAAGTATTCCAACACCTCATTTACCGGACAGGTGAATGGGTCCAGATGTTTAGAAGCAGCCCACAAAGTGAATCACTTCCATTTCAGAGAATCAGTATGTCTGGCAGAAGGCTTTCTGACTGCAACCAGCACATCTGTAACCTTAGGTGATACATCAACATGTGCTTTGGCTATGTCTTCAAGAGCCATGAATACAGATACAGGGATTTTGGGTCCAGAGCAACCAGAGATCTCTTGTCCTGTGACAACAGACCCCTGCACAGAGGTAGAGCAATTGGGCGCTCCATCACCAGCTGTTGTAGAAGTGGAAACCATATCTGATGAAGCCATAGAGGACCTATGAATATGAGGGTAGCACCCTCCATCTTCACTTTGAGCAGTACCCTCTGTATTAGTGGAACTGGAGGGAATGCACACAGAAATTTCTCTTTGAAAGAGAGGGCAACGTGTCTCACCAGAAAACCTCAAGCCCTGGAGAGGGTGAACAGAAACTCAGCAGTTTTGCGTTGTGGGGGGATGCAAAAAGGTCCAACTCTGGATGACCCCATCTTGTGAAGAGGTTGTTTACCATGAAGGTCAGCTGTTCCCATTCATGCACCGTGGACTGTGACCTGTTTAGTTTAGCTGCCATGATGTTTTGTATACCTGGGAGATGCACAGATAACAGGTCTAGGCTGTGTTCTAGTGCCCAGTACCACCCTTATATTGCTTGCCTGCATAGTGGATAGGAATGAGTGCCTCCTTGTTTGTTGATATTATGCATTACACTGATGTTGTCTGTCTGTATGAACAGATGATTGGGAGTCAGATACTCCTGAAGTACCTGTGGCTGAACAATACAGCCCTCATCTCCAGGACATTTATATGCAGCTTGGCTTCCACCTGGGTCCATGAACCTTGTGTCTAATAGGGATCTGCGTATGCCCCCCCCAGAGCCAGAGACATCCATGGTGAGGATCTGTTTTGGAGTTGGTATAAGGAATGGAATGCTCTTTATAAGGTTGTTGTGGGCCATTCACCATGTCAATGGTCTGCGCAATGGTGTCATGATGAGTACCATTTGGCCCAGGTCATCTGTCAGTTGATCCCATTAGACTCTTAATGTCTACTGAGGGATCCTCATCTGTAAGCAGGCCAGTGGCACAGTAACAATGGCTGCTCCCATGAGTCCTAGAAGACATAAAAAAGTTCTGATTGGGACTTGATGACTGTTGTATAACAATCTGGCTTGAGCTATCAGGTTTTCCACCCTGTCCAAGGGTAGGAAGCACAGCCCTTTTCTGTATCCAAGACTGCTCCTATTTACTGCAGTCTCCAGAAACTAGTCAAGGCAGACTTTGGCACATTCACTGTGACTCCTAAGTTAACGAACAACTGTTGTGTCCAAGATAGGGTGTGTAGCAGATGTTCCCTGGAGCTTGCTTTCAAGAACTAGTTGTTCAGACACGGGAAGACATAAGGCCTTCCCTGCAAAGGGCTGCTGCCACCACTACCAAGCATTTGGTAAAGACCAATGGCACAGAAGACAAATCAAAGGGCAGTACTCTGAACTGGGAATGCTCTCCTTCCAGCATAAAGCAGAGATATTGCTGGTGAGCCTTCCTGATTTTGATATGAAGGTATGCATCTTTCGTATTCAGGGAGCAAAGCCAGTCCCGTGTTTGCAATAAGGGAACCCAAGCTTGCAGGGAGACCATGCAAAATGTCTTGTATTCTATGTAGAAGTTTAGGCCTCTCAGAGCCAAAACAGGCTGCAAGTCTCCTGTCCATTTGGGAACCAGGAAGTATCTGGAATAGAACTCTTTGTACTTCTGATGAAGAGGAATGGGCTCTACAGCACATTTGTGTATCAGTGCCTGCACTTCCTCTTTCAGAAGGGACAAATGTCCTGGAGGATAAATGGAAGAAGGCAGAGTATGCTCTGGAGGGGCATCTAAAAACTCCAGAGCATGCCCCCTTGCAATTATCTCCAGGACCTATTTGTCTGTTGTGATCTCCCTCCACTGTCTGAGATGTAGGGAGAGTTGGACCCTACAACCACCCCAGAGGCAACAGTGGTGTAAGGGTAATCTGAACTGGGTCAGACTTAACTGGGGGGGGCAGCTCCACTGGCTCCAATGGCCTTGGGTGCTTTGGAATGACACCTGTAGGGAGGGGGCCTGGCAATGGTCCACTACCCTTTCCTCAGCCTCGCTGACAGTAGGCTCAGTGGCCACCTCTAGCAGCAAGCTGGCCACAGGATCCCCTGCCACGATACCTACCAGGCATGAGATAAAGGGATCTGACAGATCTTAATGTCATTTTAGATGTTTGAAGGCCTCTCAATTCCTCTTCAGCATCATAGCCAAACAGTTTGCTCCCTCTAAAACAAGGATTTAAAACTGCTTGTTGTAGATCATTTGCAAATCCAGCTGTTCTTAGCCAAGAATAATGCCTCATGCAAATGCCAGAGGTAGCTGCTCTGGCAGAGGCATCAGGCACATTATATGCTGAGCAGAGCAAGTGTTTGCCAACCTCAGTGCCAGATGTTAAAGTTTTAATCAGTTCATTTTTGGCAAAGTCTTCTGGCAGAGCCTTAGCTGCAGCTTTAGCAGCTTTCCACAGGTTAGTCTGATATTTGATCATATAGGCCTGGTAATTTCCAATATTGAGGACTAGTGAGGCAGAGGCATATGTACGCTTGCCCATCACATCCAGCATTCTGGATTCTTTGTCAGGAGGCAGTATACTTATGTGTTTAGGTGCCTTGGATGTATCATGGGCCACCTGAATCTGTTTCTGGTTGATTTGCATAATAAGGCTTGGCAGAAGGAGCAGGCTACTACTTGTCAACCTTTCTAGGTACAGCTGCTATGAGTTAGACCTGTACCATGCAGCAAACGTAGCTTCCTCCAATGCAGGATAAATTGGAGGAATAATCAATGGAGTACAGGGTTCTTCTGAAAACTCCATCAGATTTTTTTCTTTATGGCGTTTTCCTCCTTTACAGCAGATCTCATGACAGTTGCATTTGCTGCAGCATAGACTGAAATGTAGGATCCTCTGGATGAGCTCTGGGTGTATATACCACAGAATCCTCACTACAAGCGGATAGGGTAGAACTGGAACGTGATGCATATTGTCTCCCTCATAACCTTCTTTTTCCTCATAATCTTCCTCTATAGTGAAGTCAGAATTACATTCCACCTCATCATCAACGTCTCTCTTGATTAAAGGAACTGGGGACCATGTTGAGAAGGAGGTATCTGCGGTGTACTGGATGATGGCATCGATAGGGACTGGGTGCCAATAATACCCATCGATGATAACACAGGCAGCACAGGTAAGGCTTGTAATATACATTGTGTCATCTCTGAAATGACCCCAGTATAACTTGAGAGTTGATGATGCCCTGGCAAGGGGCTGTTACAACTGAAGTTGACGACGGGCTGGGACCCATCAACAGCAGCAACATACCATCCATAGTAGGTGCAGCAGTGCCTAAGCCGAGACCCGGCCTTGGTGTCTCATCAATGGTCGAGGGGGCTGGTGTCACCACTGCAAGAGTGCCAAAAATGACTTTTTTTGTACTATAAAAGACATTATAAAGAAGGGAAATCCAAAATTACTGGTAACAGAGGCAGTTGAAGACTCATCTTTATCATCTTCTCCCTCCTCAAGCTCTTCATCGTCTTCAGATGATGATGATCAAGATAGCAAGTATTTAAGACCTACAATGGGCATGCATACCAAAAATACAAAATGAAAATCATGTACAGTATATATTTATTTTAATGTAAACATCACACAGTAATAATAATGAAAGTCATATCAATAACATATGTACTTCGGTAGGTTTTCCTTTTTTCTTCTTTTCTTCCACAACAGATGTCACCCATAGAAGGCATTCAGGAGGCAGGTGATGAGGTTCCCACTCAGCCAAGGGAATGTGATTTGAGAACACAACTGAATGCAGTAAAATAAGAAATGGAAAAACTACCTTCTATGCATGTAGGCAATGTTTCTTTGTGTTATGACAACCCTACCCCCACAAACATAAAGAATGTTAACATTTTCATTTGATTTACTTTTATTTAAAGCAAGGGCCTTTGGATAAAATTGCTCATTTTCTTTTTTCCACAAAGGTTTTTACCCTCTGCGGCAGACCTGGGTAGCTATCATCCCTGTCCCTGTCTGCAGTGGTCGTCCCCTAACTCCTCCATACCAGGAAGCATGTACCCCCATAGATCCCCCCACAGGGCAAGAGGGGGAAGGCCGTCCTCCCACCAGCAGACATATCCAGTTCTCACCTCTGGTCCTGAAGTTCAGACCACTGGAACATGAACAGGGCTTCACAAAGCCCATGCCCCTGTTTTTTTTCCTCTTCATGTCCCGCCCTGGCACTACAGAACCAGTACATGTGTGTGGAGGTGCACTCATCCTGCATCACTGCAGCTCCCACCCTTCAAACGGTATCTAGTGATATGGGCGAGTCAAACTGAGCAACTCAATTTGACTGTCTGTGCAAACAGTGAGTATGAAAGTGTAACGGACAGCATATGAGCAAGTGTAATTGACAATAACTGCAATGGAACAAGGGAGCGACAGTAGGAGGGAGTTCAAGTCAACTACAATATAGGAAGTAGTTTGGCTAGGCTGTTTCTAGCTTGCTGTCTGGTTATGTGGAGGCAATTCATGCCTCTGGTGCGAGAGAAACTGGGTTTGAAGCCAGATATGTATGTGGTAGCATTTGTTTTATTTTGTCTCTATTGGGCACTTCATTTATTTTGTTGTCGCTTCCTCGGTCCCCCGCCCTCCTGGATGTAGTCCCCACGTCTGCAGGCTTGCCTCCCCTGAACAGCCCCCTCCCGAATTTTCCCCTGTACCCCAGTGGCAGGCCCCCCCCGGAGTTGATTATAATAAGGATGGAGGGTGTGGGGGGGCAAAGCCCCCCGCATAAAAAGTTTTGTAGATGTATGGGCCATAGACAGAAGATTTGCAGTTGCTGATGTTTCATTCACCGTTTAATCCTCACTCATATCACATGGAACTCTTCAGGTCTCTCATGTCTACACTAGTGTCAGGCCTCCACCCAGTGGCAGTCAGGGATCAAGATGGCTTGACCACCCACCCTGACAGAGGAGAACTGTCACTTGGATGCTTGAGCCTCTCCCACTCTGCCCACCCCTAACAGCCGATGTTCATTCCTGAACAAGGGTTGCCAGTTTGGCAGACGATAAGGCGTTTAATGCCTTAGCGCTCCATGCCACTGGGCCGGCCCTAAAATTACAATTTCAAAGATGCCCATCATCATAAGTACAGAGAAAACACTAAGATATGCAATACAATAGAAGAATTACAAAAAAATTGCAAACATTTAATACATGACTTAGAAACATCAGAATGCAAGTCTTAAAAGTGCTTGATTTTTGTAAATATGTTCACGTGTATAAAAACAAGAACATGAGAGGAAAGAACATTCAGCTATTTATGTAATGCATTTATATAATGTATAGGAGGTAGTGTAGCTTAGTGGTTAAGGGCACTGAGCTATAAACCTGGAGACCTGGGTTTGAATCCCATCAGCCCCCACTTACATACTGTGTGACCCTAAGCACCTAACTTCTTTGTGCTCCCAGGTCACACTTGTGTGCCTTTCCTGGTTGAACAATTTCCCCCTAATGCTTGGTTCTTTAAAGTAAAAGAGTTATATTTTTATTGTGTACGTGATTTTTTTTATACAATACAAAAAGTGTCAGTCATGCTTGTGGTGGAAATAAACAATCACTGAAGTTATTCATGAATTCTGTATGTGATTTCTCCAAATTCCTGATCACATTTCAAGCTTTTTTTAATGGTGGGGGTATATACTTATTCAAATAGAATAACAGCAGTGAGTCTGAACACAGTATTTAACTTGCTCAGTTTGTTAATGACAACGATTATTATTTACTGATCCAGGTATTTGTTTCATGTTGCAGTGTCTCAGTTACAAGCACAACCAGTGAGAAACAGATTGGCTGCAACACATGCAGCAACTGTAGAGACTGACAAACAAATGGACACTCTCACTGGCCTAATGTACACCACCAACCAATTACTGGCATTGTCAGCCATCGTCAGGTTTGACGATTTGCACAAGACAGATACTGGCCAGTAAGATTCAAAGCAGGCCTACACACAAAAGGCAAAAAAACAACCAAAGGCTCTGGCAAAAGAAGGATAAATAATAAAAAAAAAATACCACCATCCCTAATAAATCACTTTTTTTTAGTACTGTGTGATTAAACACAGTTATTTTTTTAATTATATATATAAATTCTTGATTTTTTAGATGAAACTCAGAATTCTTTAACTTTTTAAGGGTTGTTTTCACATAGTGGGACTTAATGCTTTTTTTTTGTTTACCCCACCCCCAAAGTGAGATCTAACACTTTTATGTTTTTATTATCGTATTTTTTTGGTTTTTCCACACCCCCATCCTCTGTGTGATGTAACTCTTTTGATGTGTACGTAGTTTTATACAAACATTTTATGATTAGCTTTAATATATATTTTTTACATTTATTGTTATACATAAATATTGTTCAAAACCTGCATATTAGCAAAGAAAATTCAGATGGGTCTTGCCCCTCCCAGAGTCTCTACTCTCTTACAACCAAATAACTGCAGCAGAATCACTAGGGGGTCCAAACCCCAGAAGCTCCAAATCCCCTGTTGTCGCATGACCCATGGTCAAAGAGCTTTTTCATACTGGGCCGCTAGCTGGCTAAATGGTCTCTCTAATGACATCACCACGATCCCCACACTCAGCGCCTTTAAAACCAGGCTCCGCCACTCACTGACTGCCTCTAGCACTTGTGACTGCTATCTCTAACTGTACCACCATTTTCCTGGACTCCCAAGACAATAAACGTATCCTTTACTCCCAACTCCATTGGCAGTAGCATCAATGAGGGCCACAGCCTCCTAGCACTTACCTCCACTGCCCTGCCCAACCCCGGCACTTCCTGTTCTCTGACAATGCCTCTACGGCTGCAGCCCCTCCTTTCTTCAACTTCCCCCTCCTTCCCTTTGTCCCACCCCTCCTGCCTTCCTTTCCACCTTTCCTCTACCACTCCCCTACCCCTTCTGTTGCCTATTTCCTCTTTCTTTCCATTTATTTCTTCCTCCTCATACCCACCCACCTATATAAGCCCCTTCTAGCAATATTTCCTGTATATCTCTCTGTATGTACCTCCTAATATGTTATAAACTGTGATTATGTATTGTCTTGTTGTAACCCATGATGTGGAACCTTTGTAGAAGAGCCCTGGCTCAAATGTATTTGTAATCCTAGACCTAAATAAATAAATAAATAATAATTAAAAAAAAAAATTAAAAAAAATGTTGTGTGGATTTATGGTTGTTGCACAAACAACATTGTTAAATATAAATGTTTATGACTAAAATGGTATAAAACAGAAAAATGCTGAATATACTATATCAATATACAAAACACAATTAAGTGTTTGTTTTTAAATATCGATAATTAAACATTTATACTACAATATACTGACAATGCTATCATTAATTTCATCCACATATCAATGTCTTTTAAGGTTACAGATATCAATATATGGTTTAATGATGATGTGAATAAAAAGTAAATATCGACAATTAAAACACAATGTGTCACTTTAGAAAATAGATAGAAACACAGCAGGAGGTCACATTTAATTAAAGAACTACTAATGCCTCAAAGAAACTTTCAGACATATAAGAATTAGATACAGTTCAGCTTGCATTTCATATGTATTCTATAGATTTCTCCTCTCCTTTATTTATTACTGAGGAAATTTGCATGAATACATGATCTTTATCCCATAGAGTTCATCTGCTTCTGTAGCTTACTCCCTACTACAAATCATAATCCTCTGTTGTGACATCACAATCTGTTGCAATGGGATTACCTGTGATGTCACAAGCAGGGAATTATGACATCAGATAGGGAGAAAGCAGCAGGAATAGATGAACTGTTCAGGAGCAAAGATCCTGTTTTCTTGCAAATCACCTCAGTGATAAATAATGGAGAGGTGAAATTATTGAAATACTGTGAAATATAAGCTGAACTATGTCTAAATATTGTTTTTTGTTAAAGTTCTCCTGAAGGTGTCAGCTGCTCTTTAAGCAATAATGCATGACAGGGTGTGTGTTGTGATGGGATAACATCACGCCTTGTGTGGTTGGGCATGAGGCTGCAGGCTGAGTGCATCCAACACCAAGATGTGACGTTATCCCAGCACAACACATACCCTGTTGTGCATTATTGCTATTCTAAAGTGGCTCAATAGCAATAAAAACAGAACACAAGTTTTTTTTTTTACTTCTTTTTACTGTTTTAAAGCAGGAAAATCAGCAAGCTTCATTATGCCAGAAAAAAGTAGTTCTTCAAGATGGCTTTAAAAGGTTTTATGTGATAATGGTGAGTATTATATTGCGCCAATCACATACAGTGAAAACAAAACCACACAACGTCAAAAGGGTGAACAGCATACCACTGACCCTCCCAAAGAGCGACGGTCACTAGCTAAGACAATACCGGCAAAGCAAGGAGTTTTTTTTTCAACATTAACTTCAACATTTACTGTGGATTGCCATACTGTTTACTTGCCAGATGCTGCAATTTTCACTTGTTGTAAATGTTAAACACACACATCAAGTTGCCCTGGATTATTGTGTGTGTTGTGAACCAGTGTGATGATGACGTTACTGACATGATGTGGGTGGATTCTGGTTCATTTGTTCTTCTGGCTGCTTGATTGCTGTGGCTTTGGGGACATCATTTCCTTTCATTGTGTCACTTCCTTTCATCAGAGGTTCAAGGCTGTGCACTGCAAAGCTGTTACACCGTGGGTGGTGGAGTTAACATATCTAATTGCTGCAGAGTGGGGACTTCGACCTCGATACCTTCATGTTTGGCAGAGGTACGTTGCTGCTGCTGGCCTCCTGATAGTATGCTGCTCCAGTGGCTCTGGTCCGCTAGTGAGGGTCCCCAGTAGCTTCTCTGGGAAGTGTCTACATTGTGGCTGGTTACCGCCATTATCTGGTGCACTTGCAAGTCCACATCACAGAGGAGTTGAATGGCGATTGTTCTTAGACTGTGATTAGTAGTTGGGAGCAACACTGCCTTGCAGATTTTGGGCAACATGGTGGCGAGGTAGCTGCTGCCCATGGGCTTGAGGGTGTACCATGTTTTCTCCTCAGCCAATGGCTTTTCTGGTCTCCTTCTAGGATGTGGGCAGAAGCTTGGGGCTCCGGCTGGTAGTTTTGATATATATTTCTTGTATGTGGCTAGTGGGCACAGTGGGTGGCCAGTTACTGCAAACATGCAGCTGTGGAGGTTGTCTCAGCCTCTCCTGGATTTTTTTTTTTTTGTCTTTTTATTATAGGCTAGAGTTGAGTATTCACATCCACTGGGGTCAGTTCTGATTTGGAAAGAGTCAGGTTTCATTTGTCTCTGACCCTCATAGCTGTGTCTGGTGAAGTGTGGCTGGATTTCTAGCCAGACATGGTGTACAAGACCTTCAAGGTTTTCAGTGGTTAAGGCTTCTGACTTCCGTAACTGTTGAAGTTCAGCTACTGAGATGGCGGGGTGATGTTGGGTCTGGTTTCGCCCTTGTGTTCTTAATTTTTTATTGTTTATACATTGTTGGCAGACTGAATTTCTGCTTCATTCATTATGCTGATGTTGCAGCTGATGAGAGGTTCTACCAAAGAGTTTCTGACAGAGGCATAAAACTGATGAAGGATGCTGTTTAAATCTGTAGCATTTGTCATAAACCCACTCCTGGGGGTTAGGCCTACTGAGCTCAAAGAGCCCACCATTCAGTGCAATCTGTGATGGGGGGCAGGGATACCCTCCTTGTCCTTTAGAATGCTAGACAAGGTCATGACTGCACCTCTGCCTCGAGGATCCCAGGCATCCCTCTAGCTCTGGAGAAGGGTACAATACCAGTCTCAAATCTTGTGGCCAAATATGAACCCTTCCTTGGTTATTACACACAGGAGGAAGACCCAGGTATCATACTCTCTTCAGGGTAGCAGCGTAAAAACCTGATTTGGCCTCCTCCCTACAGAACATGTAACAGCCTGGTTCAAAATCTTTGTAGACTCTGGTATTGTCCCTTTTCTTCCAGATGTCCCTTCCAGACCCCCTTTCCAGTTTGGTTGCTTATGGTGGCCCCTTTGGAAATAGCAGTTCTTGCAGATTATTAATACTGTTTTCACAGTTCCCATACAAATAGAGAAAGTCTCACTCAGGCAGAATTTCTTTAGACAAACAAAAGTTTTTTGCTAAAATACTTAAATAAATCCAGATACAGCTAAAAAGAGAATATTAATTTGGGTTACAGTATGCAAAAGCATATTAGGAATCAGATTCTGAGACCTATAATTAGCATGGATATGCCATTTCAGAGTTAAGCCCTTTGAAGTCCCCCATAGATCATTGGCACCAGTAAGATAAAATTCACACAGGTTCTCGAGGAAGCATGTTCTTCTCCTGTTACCTCATGAAATGTAGCGTATTATAACAGCTTCCTTAGATCAAAGTATTCCACTCCTGAGTGCATGGTTTTATGACAAACAAGTGGATTTTGGAATATCTCTGTTAAAAAAACTGGGAATGCAATTTCAGTTCCTGGCAAACAGCTGCCTTCAGGTCAAAAGAAGGTCAAGCCTTTTTTTTTTTTAAATCTAGTCTTTTCTCTACGTGCCTTTGCTGACACTGTCATGTACCTATACATAGGATTACATAAACAAAAACATATATACAACAGAATAATACCTACAAATAAGGGCTAGCAGTGGGGTAGCTCGCCACATCACTTACTGTGTGAAAGTCTATTTCTTGATTTTTTTCTGTCAGCCAGTCCATGAATACCTTTATAACTCATGTAGTGGCTCATTTGTTTGTGAGCTCATTTCTTTATTTTTCTAGGTTATCTAATTCTTCAGCTGGTATTTCTAAGTGCCATTTTTCCCTTTTTTTGTTAGGAAATGCTGTTTCCTGATGCTGCTGTGATGGGTCCATGGTTTCTCTGAACCACTTTTTTATATCAGAGACATTGAATAGTTTGAAATTTGCTTCAGATATTTTTGACATTTCTTTGCTGTGCAGTTCTGTGTGGTAAATCTGACAGGTGTAGTAATTCCTTCCTTACCATGAACACAGTATGTTTGGTGATGAGGCTCAGAGGTGCCAGTATTAGAATTGTGATGTTGTACTGGGATAACATCACAGGTCTATTCCTGAATTGACCAATCAGCATTCAGGATTTGTTCTTGCCATTTTATATTTAATTAACGTCTATCGGTTTTATTGATAATGGTGGCTGTGTTTGTTGTATGCACAACAATAACAAATAGAAATACAGTATTACTGTACATATTCACAATGCTATCGTCACTGTCACCCACATATTGATGTCTGCTAAGGTTACAGATATCTCTATATGGTTTAATGGGATGGATTGCCTATGCACCACAAATCTGTGGTGTGTAGGCACCCCTAAGTTAGACTGCTATGAATCCGGGGTCCAGTGGACCCCCAATAACATCCATGGAAGGAGAATGCACTCCTTGCACACCCAGTCCCCCCCAGCTGATTGCACAGCTATGTACTGCAGGTGGCCTGGGGGTGTGTCTCGGGGCATGCCCACACTGCGAGCCATGCGCTAAGGCATAGTGTGCTGGCCCAAGCTAAGAAAGGACCCCACCCAGTGTGCCTCATATCGACCAATTTCTCTTCTTAACACAGATTATAAGATCCTGACATCTATATTGGCCCGCCGTATGCAGCAAATTCTCCCCAACCTAATTCAACTAGATCAGACTGGTTTTGTCCCAGGTCATCAGACTCAGGACAATCTCAGAAGTACCATTCACATTATAGACTACATTAATAAAACAAAGTCACCATCCCTCTTGTTAAGTCTAGATGCTGAGAAGGCCTTTGATAAGGTCTCTTGGTCTTTTCTGAGGTCAGTCCTTTCCCGGTTTGGGTTTCCGCCAAAATCTGTGAATGGTTTATTTAGCTTATATAAAGAACCTAGTGCAATTATTAGAGCTAACGTGCATGTGTTGGGGGGCTTTTCATCTGGGGTGGGGACACGTCAGGGTTGCCCCCTTTCCCCATTATTATTTGCGCTTTACATTGCGCCTTTGGCCCAAAGCATCAGACAAAACTGTGAGGTTAAAGGTATTTGGTTGGGGGAAGTGAAACACAAATTAGCACTATATGCTGATGATATTCTTTTGTACCTGATGAGTCTGGAAGTCTCCCTCCCTGAAATATTCCAACAAATGAAAGAGTTCTTGACCCTAGCATGATATACTTTAAACAAAACTAAAACTGAGGTGCTAAGATTCCATTATAGTCTGTTGGCCAAAGTGAGGAGGAAGTTTTCTATGAGGTGGGATATGGACACTATAAAATACCTAGGAATTAGAATCAGATGCCTGATCTCTCAACTATACAATTTAAACTATCCTCCACTGATTAATCAATTAAAAGCAGATTTCCAGAGGTGGTCTGTATTACCCCCTTACCATACATGCAAGAACCCAAGCTTTAAAAATGAATGCTCTACCCCACCTCCTTTATCTGTTTCAGTGTGTTCCATGTCAGGTAACACAGAAAGATCTTGAAGCCTGGCAACATCTATTTTTTAGCTTTCTTTGGGGTCAGGGGAGACCTAGAGTACAGAGAACACTTTTGTTTCTCCCCAAACAACAGGGGGATTTAGCATTCTCAAAACTACAGGGGGTATTGGGTGGCTGCTCAGATGCGGGTTGCACTGCTCTGGGGCAATACGTGTTATGACTCTTTGTGGAAACAAATAGATTTGAGGGAACATGTGAACCCGCCCCTTCACGCAGGGCTGTTTTTGGATCATAGAGAGAAAGTCATCAAAACAGAGTACTCTGGCACCGCAGCAGTGCTAGAGGGCTGGAGGAGGGGAACACAAATAGGTCTTACCAGAAAACACATGTGGAGATTCAGATGGTGGATCTATGACCCCCAATTCATTCCAGCAGCCCAGGATAAGTGGTATGTGCAACAGGCAAGAGGTGGACTACATTCGCCTTTCCAACGATTGGTATGCTCGACAATTATTCCGTTTGAAGTGGCACAACAAAAACTAGGCTGGGGTAGTGAGGATAGGTTTAGATATTATCAGTTGAGAGATTACATATCCTTCTTGGTACGGTCTGCAGGCCCAGAAGCACAGGAGGGGGCGGTTGGGATCCCTTTTCAGAAAATTTGGAGTTTACAGCATGGGGAATGAACAATCACCATGTTTTACTCAAATTATATAGCAGACTTAAACCTGTCTTCCCTATACATTAAGCAAGAATGGGAGGGGGACCTAGATGTCTCTCTTTCAGAGCAGCAGTTACTCTCCATCTGGAGAAATACCTGGGCCATCTTCTCATCACCCACGTGGTGAGAATTTGGTTGGAGGGTTCGGGTGTGCTTCTTCTTAGTTCCTGCACAGGCAGCTCACCAGAGCCCTGATATACAGCCAAACTGTTGGCGAAAATGTGGGGAGACACATGCAGCCCAGGCCCACATATTCTGGCAATGTCCAGTGATTACCACACTCTGGGCAGAGGTTCAGTGTCATCCGTCACAAATATTTGGGGTACAGACTAATTTAGGGCTAGAACATCTGGTCTTGGGAATTCTCCCACAGGACATTGAGGGCAAGGAAGCAAGATATTTATGGTCCATCTTGGTTGTGTCTGCCCTAAACTCCCTAACTAGGAAGTGGTTACAACCTGAACCCCCGGTCATATCCGAATGGGTGGCTATTATATAACAGATACAATGGTTAGAAAAGCTACCATTTAATATATTGTAACAGCCCCATTATTATCAAAACAGCTGGACTAGGATGATGTTATATGAAGACCTCTAGCTCTAGATGCTTAACTATATTGTTCTAATCTCAAGTGCTGCAGGGCTATATGTCTATTTGTGCTGCCCCCTGTTGGTTTAGCTGGGTAAGGGGGGCACAGGCGCTTGTGACTAGAGAAGGGAGATGGGTTGGTTTGCTCTAGCATTTCACAACTGTTTGTGTGAGATGAAGTGCACACTTTATTAAGAACATAAACTGTTTTAAGTATGGCCATTTATGGTTTTCATATAATTTAGGAAATGTATGTACATGCATTACTGTTTTTAAGTGAGAACCAATGAGTTCTATGAATATTTAATATTTTTGTTTGTGATTTATGTATCAGATTCACTTATGTATGCATTTAAATCATGCTTAATCTTTGTAAATTGAAGAATATAAGATGCTTGTTAACCTGTTACCAATATCAATTTTAATAAACTGAGTATAAAAAAAGGAATAGTGTGCTGGGTGGGGGGTGGGGTGGGGCAGGAGATGACAGCAAGGACCCTGCTGTTTCTTTTGCATGCCCCCCAATGACACCCACCCAGGACAGGGACTCCACCCACCATGCTGCCTCAACCTACTAGGCTGACAGGGAGGGTTGGTGCAGCCATTCGGGCACTCACCCATACTTTTAAACATGTTGGGTCCTGCACCTTCCCAGAATCCCTTGCTCGGGCAGAGCATGGGATTTACTTCAGGACCCAGGACAAGCATTCAACAGGATGCTCACCTGTGTCCCTCAATCAGTTTCCACGCAGCTGCATGCTGGGGGCAGAGCCATGGACAGGTGCCTTGCAGGGGCACGCAGCTATTCATACAGTGCACCCTATGCTTGTCCTTAGGTGCTTGGCCCGCAATAGTGCATAGCCCCCACTGTGAATAAATGGTATACATTGACGACTTAAAAAACAGTGTGCCACTATAGGAAACAGACTGAAAGAAGCATGAGGTCACATTTAATAACCATTAACGGCTATCAGTGTTATCAATAAAGGTAGCTGTGATGTTGTAAGTAGCGACAATAACAGACAGAAATACAATACTGTATACTGACAATGCTATCATTAACATCACCCACATATTGATGTCTGTTAAGGTTACATATATCAGTACATGGTTTAATGGCAATGTGAACAAATAGTATATATCAACAACTTAAACACAATATGTCATTATAAAAAATAGAATGAAACACAGTACAAGGTCACATTTAATAACTGTTAATGGCTATCAGTATTATCAATAATGGTGTCTGTGTTTTGTTATAAGTATCGACAATAACAAATGAAAATACAATATTATATAGTCACAATGCTACCATTAATTTCACCCTCACTTTGATGTCTGTTAAGATGACAGATCTCACTATATAGTTTGGTAACAAAGAGGAGAACTACTAGGCAATAAGAACATGTAAATATAACAAGACACCTGGCCCAGACAGAATTCCACCTGACATACAAAATTAAATTGGACTGATGTACCCCCAATTTTTTTAACTTAAATTTTATTGAAAAGTTTCATCACATTGTTTACACTACATTCAGTGCACATTATACTCCACAGCAATCTAAGCACATCAACAATTCTCATACATGTAAACATGAGTCACGTTGATAAATTATTTGCACCACTTCATTGGTTTATATAGTACATAATCTACCAACATGGGCCTCTGCCTTGTCCCACCCCCACCCCCAGTCCATAAGCCACCACACTTGAAACTCTTATTTTTACCTCTGGTTATACAGTTCATCTTGTTCTTTTATCTCACCAAGGTTTCATGGCTGGGGAAGTAGACCAATCAATTGCCCCATTGCTGGTATCACTCTTCTCTATCAACTTTGTTTCCTTAGTACCTTGTGTACCAGCTTCCCAATCATTATGTCTCCCATACTTCAGTTTTCTTGTTGTTTAGTCCCAGCAATGGATGCTCTCCCTCATTCCCTTAGTTCTGTATTAAGAAATCCCTTCTGTGTTCTGGTGTACTCCAATTTTGTTGCAAATATTTAGGTCTTGCATATAAAGTAGACTGTTCTCATCTAGTTGGTCAGTGAAACATAATTTGGCCATTATGTAACATTCAGTAATGAATATACCAATTTGTTTAATTGACTCTTCACAAAAATATTTTGTAGAAACATACAAAAACAAAAAACAAACAAACATAGAAACAAAGACAAAGACGGTAGAAAAAGACTGTCGGTCCAGTCAATTTGCTGAATAATTCTTAAAAAATTAAATGACTGGGTCTTGGAAAATTACCCCATTGAGGAAGCACAAAATGGATTCATGGAGTAGCTCTATGATAGAACACTGTTTTGCTCCACAACACTTAATCATTAAGTATGTTCAGATTAAAAAAGGAGTTCTGTTTTGTTTATTTGTGAACCTCAAAGCTGCATTCGACAGCATAAGTGCAAAACACCTTTGAAACCATATTTTTCATTTGAGGTAAGATTTGAACCTGCTAAATATACTAATCAAACTTTATGACTCAGCTTGGTCTCAAATTTGTTATTATTTGCTAGGACAACTATCAATTAAGAATAAGATCACAACTAATGATGGAGTCAGACAGGGCTATATTCTGGCCCCTTTATTATTTAACCTTTACATTAACATCACTAGTCAACTTTATGATGCTGAATTTCCTTCTCCATAGGTTTCTGGGATTTCTGTTAACCATCTAGCATATGCTGATGACATTGGGCCTCCAAAGGAAGGTGGATAAATTCCCAGCATTATGTAACTTTTATAATTTAGTAACAAACAGTGCTCCCTCAATTATCTGCTGCATTTAATTTGTACAAAGTGTTTGCTATTCTAGTGGTCCTTATTATCCACCACTTCAATTATCTGCCAAATTTTGCTTGTATAAAAGTAGGTGGATAATTAAGGGTGCACTGAACATGGATGAAACCAAGCTGATTTCCTTTGAATGTTGGAAAAGAAAACTACCAAAGCTTTATTTGAGTAAAATGCCACTTGAAATAGTAGGTTGTTACAACTACTTGTTTCTTAGAATGCCCATCAGTCTTACATGGTCAACTCATATCAATCTGGTTCATTCTAAAGCCAAACAATCTTTGGCTGCATATAACAGATTTAATTATGAATACTGTATGAGGGGAAAATAGCTGATGGAGTCATCAAGGACTGAATTCAAAAACGAAGACAACATTATAGTACAGAGCAGAAATATGGGGAGATTCTGATTTTTCCTTATTAGAAAGGATTATAAATGTAACATATTAGTATGTATTGAACGTTTTCCAATTTCTTAGTACCGCAATTCAAAAAGCAGAGTTGTGTCAATTTTCCCTCTATACTGTGGTTAAGAAGAGAGTTTTTATTTCCACCTCAAAGCCATGTTATTACGAGAAACTAGGGGCCAGATATTCAAAACTTTGCCCGGGGCAAAATTAACACTGCCAGTAGACAAAACAACTAGACACAGAGCAAGCTATATTCAAAAGGAATAGCCCAGGGCAAACAGCTTGAATATAGCATGGGAATGAGGCGGGCAAACTGGCTGGGAGTGCAGGGCAAACTTAGCCCTGGAATAAGACAGCTCTGAATATGGTAACCAGGAAGTGCAAACCACAACAGCAACACAGTGCACAGCGATGTGAAGGTAGAGTAGAGATGAACTATGTGGCCAATGTGTGTACCAGCAATCGTGGACAGTACTGCTGCAGGCAGCAGTGTATGTGAAAGTACAGTGTGCAAAACTGTAAAATATTCCCCGAACTGTTAGCGGAGAGCTAACACGTTTGTGTGGGTTTAGCGCAGAGCTAAACCGTTAGCCCAGAGCAAACACGTTTGCCCGGCGCTAAACTTTTCCATATTCAAAAGTGACATGCAAATGAGCCTACTTAGGTAGTCTATGGGCAAACATCCAGATTAGCATCTCATTATGACCTGATTTGCATGCAGTTTGCACTGGGCTAACTGTTTAGCCCTGCGCTAAACCCACGCAAACGTGTTAGCGCTGCGCAAACAGATTGGGGAATATTATACAGTTTTGAACACTACTTCCACATGCACTGCTGCCTGCAGCTGTACTGGGACAACACAGCATAGGCACAGATGGTGGTGGTGCTGCATGCAACTGTCACATTGTAGGTCATGCTACAGTGCACAGCAGAAACTACAGTAGCAAGGGGGGCCAGTAGTGTGTGGACACAGCATTGCCTACGGTGTGTAGGGCAGTGATGGTGACTGCACTATACACAGTGAGAGGCCCAACCTGCAGGTGTTTATTGACAGTGGACATTACTGTTACGCTGTTGTGTGACCCACAGATGCTGTACCTGTGGCATGGGATGATCACAGTGACATGTACATTTCTGGCTTTGTGTGCTGTGGCAGTTGTACAGCTGTGCGGTATGTGGCCGGGGGGGTATATATTATCCGCAAGGCACACTGGTGTTGAGGTATTCCCAATACTGGCCCATGTGCACTGCATGATGTGTCCCAGCCTTGCGGCCACACCTGGTCTGTGGCACAGCCTCGCCACCCATACATACTCCCCCTCAACATCCTCCATGCCCACAGTGCTGCATGTGTGTGCTGGCATCTGTTGGTGTCCACAGAAGTGTGGTCCGCAGGTATGTGCTGTATGGCCACACTGCCATGCTGTCCATTGGCAGCAGGGTCACCACTTACTGCCTGGCATGGCTGGGACTGGTGGCAGATGATGGCATCATTGTGATGCCATCAGTTAGCAGCATGCTTCCTTTATGTTTGGCTTTATCTATGTGTCATATTTCTTTGTTAGGGTCGGGCAAAACCCGTGCTAAACCCGCGCAAACACCGCGCAAAGCCATATAGTGTCGTGCAAAGCTGATTGCCCAGGGTTAAGACAAGCTTTTTCTGAGCGGTAATGTACACTGCGCTAAGTGTCGCGCTAAGTCACGCAAAACCACTTAGCGCGGCGCTAGTCGCTGAATATAGCATTGCGCCTGTATTCATGTCAGTTTGCCCCTTGCATACATTATAATTTTGCCCAGTGCTAATGCAGTTTGCCTGCACTATTTGGCCTTTTGAATATAGCAGACCCACGCTAATCCCGTGCTAAACCTGTGCAAACGGTTTTTGCCTGGTGCAAAGTTTTGAATATCTGGCCCTAGATTTTCAAAAATCTGTCTGGAGGAGCAGATAAAATATAGTGGTGAAGGATTCAATTTTTCTAATATGTTACTTGTAAAGAATGTTTTATTTCCTGCTGGATTAGGCCACATATTAACTGACATACATTGGAAAGTGAGGGATGATGTAATCCTGGATTCTAAAAAAAGGTTTGGTGATCTGTTGGTTCAGAAAGACATAATTGTAAATTAAAAGTTTGAAACTGTGTATGGCTCTCTATAAATAATACACTTATCTGAATAGTAAATTATTGGTGCTAATTGAAATCCCCTGAAGACAGGAGGTTAAGAAGTAGATTTCGATTTGAAATTCTTGAGAGTGATGGTCTCTTTTATAAACAAAGGAGAAATGGAGTGATTTCTCCTTCTTGTAATTGTGGCATATTACAGAATGATGATCTGAAATGTGTGACATAATTGTGTTACGTTTCCAATGAGGCTAGCAAGAAATGGTTGGGAAAAATTTGGAGTAATGTAATCCTTTCCCTAGAGGAGTTACTTGGTTAGTTTTTCAAATATGACTCCCAGTCCAATTTAGAAAATTATATAAGAGTGATCTGTTACTGGCCCAAACCAAGGACTCATCGTAATGACTAAGTACAATGAACACATTTTATATTATTATGTCATTGTAAATTGCAGTGTGTCCAGAGAATCCTGCACCAGTACACCATTCAAATAGTGCAGCAGCTAATAAACTCAGAAGTAAACTGCTTCTTATATTAAAGTGCTTCCAAGATAAAGTAAACTGATGTTATGAAATGCATCAGGGATTTTCCCACTGTGAGGCATTTCATTCTTTTATCCAACTGTTCCCTGAGTAAGTCAGTCTGCACTTTCACTGGGAGCACCTTAATAAAAGAAGCACCTTACTTCAAATGTGCCCTTTGAGTTTGTTAGCTGCAGCACTAATGGAATGGTGGACTGGGTACTGGTTTCTCTGGCCTCATTATATTTGAGCTTATCTGGCACCAGTCATCCCTGGGTGAAACATTTTCTTGTTACTCAATTGTAAATTGCAGCCCTGATAAACTACTGTCACAAAATGAGTACGTATGTATGTTAGGCCTTATCCTAGGCATCAGTCCTTTGGAATGGAGATTACTATGTCAATTTGTGCATTGAACTGGAATATCAGTGTTATTTATTTATTTATTTATTGAAGTCTTGGAATTGCAACCCTTTGAGTCAAAGACTCTTTTGCAAAAGCTCCACATCAGATTTACAAACAGACAGGTTATAAAAAAATTAAAAAATTACAGGAGATTAATACAGTACATTATACATAGGATACAAGTATACAAATAACAGTACATTATATATAAGTGCATCATAAGTGAGGTCAGAGTGCATGGCAAAGAAACAACATAGCAAGTAGATTTAAATCAGACAGGATACAAAACATTACAGGAATTAATGCAGTACATAATACATAGGATAAGAGTATACAAGTAATGCAGTGCATTATACATAAATGCATCATAACTGAGGGCAGAGTACATGATAATGAAACAAACATTGTGCAGACAGTGCTAGCTAACGATGTACACAGACAGGAAATTAAAGAAAAGACAGGGATACCAGAAGGAAATCAGTTAAGGAGAGTTGTGAGACAACTGAGGGGGTAGGGAGAAAAGTTGAGTAGAGGGGTGTAAGTTGTAGAGAAGGAGGAGGAGTGGGAAAGAGTGCAGGTAAAGGATGAATAAAAGGCAGAAGGGGAACAGAGTGGGGAGGGAGAAATTAGACCAAGGTAAGGTGGGGAGGAGCAGGGGGAAATTGAGGGACAAGCCATAAACAGTCCCAGATTGACCAGTAAAAGCTAGGAGCAGTCACAACTATTCACAGAGAGTAGGTGCTGGTGAAGTTTAGTTTTAAAGGGGCCCAATTTAACTGTGGAGGAAACCAGAGGAGGCAGGCCATTGAGCAGAACAGGGGCCCCATGGAAGAATGCCTGCTACCCTAGGGATGTCTTACAGAAAGGGACTAGGTAAAGGGCCTTATCAGAGCTCCTAGTAGAATGAGGGGTAGGGGAAGGGGAGATGAGCTGCTGGATCGAGGGAGGGGAGAGTGAGGCGGTAAGCTTCTTGGCCAACAGGCAGGTGTGACAATCAAGCCTACCCTTAAAGTTTAGCCAGTTCACTTGACTGTAAAGATCACAAGTATGGGATAGATTTGGTGCTCCTGTTATGAGGCGACATGCTTTATTGAGGGAGAGCATTATTCTTTTAAGAGCAATGTCAGATGCAGATCAGTAGATTACTATACCATAATCCACTAGGGATAGAATGGCACTAGTGACAGGCAGGTGGAGGGTGCTGTTTGTCAGGCAGCTCTTATGCTTGTAGAGGAGGCCGAATCTGATGTTTACTGCTTTGCAAACCAGATTAATATGTTCTTGGTAGGAGAGAGAGGTGTCTAATGATTGATGGAAACATGGAATTGCCTTCTGTTAGTAAATATTATCCATATCTTTTAAGGAATGTAAAGCATAGAGGTTACACTTTTCAAAAACTAGTACAAGATATGGTACTATGACACTTGAGGCTCAGACTGCAAATATTTGGAATAATAGTCCCCCTGAATTAAGGAAAGCAACTAAATTATCCCAGTTTAAATTAGGATTGAGCACTGTATTTTATGATGAATGTACTTGTTTTTAAAATGTGGATAAATGTGTTAGTTGTTGGTCTGACTGAAGATTTTTGTCTTGTATAATGTTAAAAATGATTTATTAGTTGTTTTATGTAGTCTGAATTTCTGTATGTTACATTGAATGTGATTTGTTCTTGACACAGGACAACTCTGAAAATAGGTCTATGACCTAAAGTTTGCTTTCCTGCATAAAAGTAAAAATGTTTACTACTACTACTACTAAGGTGATCCCGAGGTATTAAAACTTCTAAACAGCTCAGGGGGCATGCGTTGACTATTTCGGATGTTTAGTGACACTCCTTTATGTTTATTTTCATGTTTTGCAAACAGCATTACTTTGGTCTTTTTGTAATTGATAATAAGTTTATGAAAGGATAACCAGGACTTGATTTGTGTAAATCTATTTTGCAGGAATTGTTCAAGTATAAGGGGTTCAGGATGACTAGAGAAATAACTGCATCATCTGCGTAGAGGAGTAGGTTGCCAGAACAGGCTTGGGGAAGGGTATTTAGAAAAGACTAAACAGGAACGGGCCAAGAATTGATCCCGTGGAACCCCTGAGTGAACTGGCTTACTGGAAGAGAGGGTATCTAGGATTTTAACCCTCTGGGACCTCCCAGAGAGGTAACTATCAAACTAGGTGGTAACATCAGAAGATAGGCCAGGCCCCAAGAGGGAGGCAGAGAGAAGGCCATGGTGGACCATGACAAATGCTTTTGTTAGGTGTATGTACACAGACCCAACCAAGTGACCCCGGTCCAGAGCTTTATGTAAAAAGCTAGTGAACTCCAGGAGAGCTGTGGAAATACTGTGGTCCTTCCTGAAGCTGTGTTGTTGGCTACACTGCAGATTATACCAGACCAGGTCCTTTGTGTTGTTTAGACTGTTTTACCTGATTGCTATTATAGCAGCATTATTTAATAATCTTTCTGTCTACCCCTCCTGGAGAAATAACTGGAAGATTTGTTAAATGTGGTATAGTATTATGATGGATGAAATGGAAAGCAAATAAAATATTGTGGAATTAATTATGCAACCTATGGAGTGCTATATCATGTTGATTATCTTCACGACCAAATTACATTGGTAGAATGTTTTTATATTTAAATATTTCTAGACCTATAGTGAGTAAGTAAGTAAGTAAGGAAGTAAGTAATATTTTATTTCTTGAGTGCCCAATCCCAGAGGCTCTGGGTGTTTCACAAAAAGAGATGTTAAAATATAACAATATAACAATACAACAACACACAATTAAAACATGAGTCAGACAATTAATACAGTTCAGAAGTCAGCAGATAAATAAAATTAATAATTAATAAAACCAGCTATAGCTGTGTTCCAAATGCCTCTCTAAAAAGGTGTGCCTTTAGACCCCACTTAAAAGCCTCCAGTGATGGGGCCTCCCTCAAAGGTCTTGGGAGCAAATTCCAGAGGGCCATACCTGCCACCTCAAATGCATGATCTCCCAAGGTTTTCAACCTGGCTCTCAGAACTGCTAGGAGGCCCTTGGTGGAGGAGCAGAGAGAGCGCTCAGGGTGAACAGGGGTCAGGAGTTCAGTCAGATAGCCAAGGCCCGAACCGTATAGGGCCTTACAGGTTAGCAAGCCACCTTGAAGGTAATTCTCCATCTAACAGGCAGCCAGTGCAGCTCCCACAGGACTGAGGTTATATGCTGGGACCTAGGAAGGCCTGTCAACAACCTGGCCACTGCACCAGCTGCAGTCAGCAGAGAATACCTCCATTGACCCTGATGTAAAGAGCGTTACAGTAGTCAAGTCTCAGTGTAATAAAGGCATGTACCATCGAGGGCAGGTTACCAGGCAGAAGTAAGGGTTTAATCTGGGTGACATTCCTTAAACGGTAAAAATCACTCTGAACGATGGATGACTCCTGAGCTTCAAGTGTAAAACTGCCATCAGGGATGATGCCCAGATTTCTCACCTTAGTGGAAGCCACCAATGGGGTGATACCCAGGAACAACCCAGTTCCTGACCAGGTAGCAACCACATCATGCTGACGACCAGGCTGAATCATTAATACCTCTATCTTGTCAGGGTTGAGTCTCATCCAGTTAGAGGACATCCAGTCTTGGATCTCAGCTAAGCATTTATTAAGTACCTCCACAGTGTCACATGTCCCAGGAGCAAAGGACATATACATCTGGGTATCACCTGCATAGCAGTAAAAACTCAAACTGTAATGCCGAATGATCTCACCCAGGGGAAGCATGTACACCGAGAACAACATAGGTGTAGCTGCGGGTGGGAGGAGAAATTCCCCATCACTACTCGTTACATCCTGCCCGTAAGAAAGGACTAAAACCAGTTGATGACAGTACAGTTGAGTCCACAGAGCTCTCCAACGTGATCCAGTAGAACCATATGATCCATACTGTCAAATGCAGTGGAAAGATCTAGGAGAACGAGAATAGACCATTCTCCTCCATCTCTCACCCTGAGGAGTTCATTTTGCACCCTGACCAGTGCTGTCTTGGTGCTGTGCCTCAACTTAAATCCAGACTGGGATGGTTCATAGATGTCAAAGGCCATAAGGTGTGCTTCAAGCTGCAAGGCCACCACTTTCTCAACAACCTTCCCCAGAAATAAGAGGTTGGTGATAGGCCGATAATTCGTCAAGACATCAGGGTCAAGTGATGGTTTCTTCAGAAGGGGCTTCTCCAGCGCCTCTTTGAAGGCATCAAGAAAAAGCTCCTCTGAGAGCATACACCAGACAATCTTGGTGAACACAGAACCAAAAAGTTCCCTGCACACACTGACTTGAGAAAGAGGGACGCTGCACCAGAAAAATGTTTTAGTGCCAAATTCACATTTATTTAAGAACAAGCCCGCTCCAACGTGATGTTGAGGCGGTGTTCAGTTCTTAAATAAATGAATTTGGTACCAAAAAGTTTTCTGGTACAGCGTCCCTCTTTCTCAGGTTAGTGTGTGCAGGGAACCTTTTGGTTCTGTGTTGATTTGTTGTTTCCTAGCACCACATCCTTGTACATACTCTATGGGCAACAATCTTGGTGAACACTAGACCAATGGACTCAACACATCCCACCAAGAGACAAGTTGGGCCCAGGGCCAGTTCACAAAAAGTGGGCCGCAGCTTCGAGATTGCCTCAATGACCTCAGCCATTCCCACCAGCCAAAACTCACCCCAGACAATAGGAGCGCCTCTACCTATGCAAGGCCGATCACTGCAGGGCTGACCTTGCCCCACTGGCAGGATCCCAGCCCAAATGGAGGACACCCTGTCAGAGAAGAACTGAGAGAACTCCTTGCACTGAGAGACTGAAGCTGCTCTTTTCATCTGCAGACAGGCAGAATAAAGAAGCTTGTAGACAGCCCAAAAGAGCAGAACCAGTCTGTTCCTCCCTGCAGCAATCTCCCTGGAGAGGAACTCTACCTTCTTATGGTTGATTGCCCTTTGATATTCACCGTAGTGAATTTTCAAAGCCAGTCTATCCTCCTTGGACTGAGTCCTTCTCTAACAGTGCTCCAACTTCTGACCCATGGTCCACATCTTCTTGAGAGCCCCATCAAACTATGGAGATCTCAGGTGAGAAGACCTGGGGAGTATACAGATTGGTGCAATGGTGTCGAGTGCTTTAGAGACAGCATGTCTGTAGTCTGTCACCACCTCACCCACCCCTGCTGCACATGCAGTACTCACACCAGAAAAATGCACCACCGCCAACAGTCCCTCTGGGGACAGTCCCCTCAAAGGGTGGTAGCGGACTATTTTGATAGGGGAAGGACTACTGGGGGGGGGGGGACAAGAACTCCACCATGCAGTTATCCGACCAACAGACTATCAGTCTTGAGGTTAATAATCTCAAGCCTCAGTGAGAATACTATGTTCAAGGCATGATCATGGTAGTGAGTTGCAGAAGCAACAGCTTGTGCAAGTCCCAGTGATGTCATCATCTGGAGGAATCGAAACCACTAGCTTTTGAACCCAAAAGCAGCCCGACTGCACAAACACCCGTCAGTTAATTCAAACAATCATACGGAGCACGGCTTACCGTATGGTTTATTTGGTTAACTGACGGGTGTTTGTGCAGTCGGGCTGCTTTTGGGTTCAAAAGCTAGTGGTTTCAATTACAGTTCTCTCTGATTCCGATTTTGCGCCACGTCGAATATATTCACATTTAGTGAATTCGAGCTCTTCAGCTGTTGGTTTGTTTGTTTCACTATCATCTGGAGGAAGTCATTACCAAAATGCGAGAGTTTGTCATTGACCCAGGCATTAAAGTCACCCAGAATCAACCATCTGGGTGACTCCAACATCATATTAGTGATGAAGTCTATGACTTCCTGCAGCTCCTGCAGGAGGAACTCCTGGAGAATGGTACATGAGGAGGATCCCATACATATGTTTGTAATACTGTGCGTGATGTTTGTGAATTTGTAAAGGCCTTATGGCAGCAGCTCAATAACATAATACTATAAATACTGCTGCCTTTTCATTTGCTTTTTACGTTGATTGCGTGCAGCACAAGAAACATATTGGCACTGCTTGCTGAGAAGCAGGCTGTGGAGGCACGGCACTATTGTGGCCAATGCTCCCACAGCCTGCAAAGGCTTGTCCTGCTTCCCCCAATGCCATTGCAGGCTGCTGGTGACACAAGTTTGGAACATTCACACCAACTTGTGACAAATCAACCACTGAAATCAGGGGCCACCTTGTCATTGCAGTGTCAGCCATCCGCTGCAATGAGGGAGCGACCCGTCATTGCAGGGCTGATCTAGCAAGCCTGATATTGTTTGTGAACATGGCGGCAGGTTGCCACCATGTTCACAAACAATATAACCCCCCCCACCATGTTTATATGCCGACGGGGGCCCCAATCCCCCTCAGCTTCGTGCCCCCCTGTTAATTTTGCTGACGGGCAGCCCACTCTCGCTGGTATTCTGTCACCCTCCCCCGGGCTTTCATTTTCTGCCGATGGGGTGCCCAATCCCCGTCGGCGCAGGAAGTCCCCTTTGTGTGCTGAGGGGGTGCCCAATCCCATTAGCTATTGCTGCCCCGCCAACAGAAAGTCATAGTGCCCCCCCACGCTGTTATTCCTGCCGACGGGGTGCCCAATCCCCATCGGCATAATGACCCCCACTTTATGTGCCAACGGGGTGCCCAGTTCCCCATCAGCTATTGCTGCCCCCCACAAAAGAAAGTCGTTGGTGGTACGCTGGGAGCCCACCCCAGTGTGCCACCTACCTCTGTAAAAGAAAAAACTGTCCCGCGAAGTCTTTTGCTTCCCCCCCTGAAAAGCAGAAAACAGTCCCTCATAGTCTCCGTGCTGCCCACCCACCACCCGCACCACCCATTCGCACCCTGCCTCCACCACCCTCACCCCTACTTACCTCCAGAATCTGGCGCGATGATCTTCGGTGGACCGGGAACACGTCTGCACTCTTCAAAGCCGACCACGAACTGAGGAAATGCCGGTTAGCTGTATAATGTAATGAATAGGTTTTTTTCAACTTTAGTGCATATCTCGGCATTTTTGGGAATTTTTTCACCAAATTTTCAACATGGGGTTTTTGGGACCCCTCCTCATGAATGCTTGAACTGTCATGGCATTAATCAGCCCCGAAAGGTGATTTCGCGGTCACTGCACGGAATCACCTTTGGGGGCCGATTAACGAAATAACAGTGCCAGTGTTCATGAGGTGGGCTCTCAAAAAGCCTGTGTTGCAAATTTAGTGGAAAAAATCCCAAAAATGACTTTTATGAGCATGCGAAGTTGCTACACACACTCGAAACTTCGTGAATTTGCAATATTTTGATGCCAGATTTTCAACATTGGCATTTTGTCACACCTCCTTGTGAGCAGTACAGCTGTCATTGTTCACATCCTGGTGGAAATGTGTTTTCTCACTTCCGGCGCATAATTTTTTTTAAATTCAACTTTATTTTTATAGCGCCTTTCAACACCAAGGCGCTTAACATAAAAGCAGAAACAGCCAATATAAATAACATTTAAAACATAAAATTGACATTATCCATCACTAGGGAAGGCCAGATCAAATAAATAAGCTTTAAGCTCAGTTTTCAATCTACTGATGGTTGGGCATTCTCTCAACCGACGAGGTAGAGAATTCCACAGGGTTGGAACTGAAAAAGCAAAGGCATGAGAACCAGACAGCTTTAATCGTACCCTGGGAATCTCTAGCAATCCCTGGTCAGTGGAACGGAGAGGACGGAGGGGGCTGTAAGGTACCGGGAGATCTTGCAGGTAGCCGGGTCCCTGATCATTTAAGGCTTAAAGGTTAGCAAGCCAACCTTAAAGGTGATCCGCCACTGAATAGGCAGCCAGTGCAACTCGCGGAGCACTGGCATAATATGACTGGTCCTAGATGTCCCAGTCAAAAGCCTGGCCGCCAGAATAGCATGGTCGCTGTTGGAAATCAGTGTTCAGGACAGATTAAGAAAATGACAGTGACACTGTTCATGAGTAGAGGTCCTGAAATGGCTATGTTGAAAATTTGGTAACAATCCTCCATAAAATGACTGTGTTACGAGTGTACATTGCGCAGTTTGCACGCACGCTCATAACTACGCGAATGTATAATATTTTCACTCCAGATTTTCAACATTGCCATTCTCCCACACCTACTTATGAACAGTGCAGCTGTCATTTTTCCCATCCTGGCGAAATGTGTTTTCACAGTTCGGCGCGAGACTAGAAGGTCACTGTGAAATCACTGCCGGGACAGAGTAATAAAATGACAGTGATACTGTTCATGAGCAGAGGTCCTAAAATGCCTATATTGAAAATTTGGTGATGATAGCCCATCAAATGAGTTATGCTGCACACTTTCCACACACCCCTGTAATCCCTGCAGATTCGTAATATTGTCATGCCACATTTTCAACAATGGCAATTTTTCACACCTCCTCATGAGCAGTACAGCTGTCATTTTTCACATCCTGAGTGAAATGTGGTTTCACAGTTGCGGCACAGAATAACGTGGTCACTGTGGGAAATCAATGTTCGGGTCAGATAAAGAAAATGACAGTGGCACTGTTCATGAGCAGAGGTCTTAAAATCCCTATGTTGGAAATTTGGTGACAAAACTCCATAACATGACTGTGTTACAAGTGTGCGTTCAACTGTTTCCATGCACCCCTGTAGCCTCGCAAATTTGTAATATTTTCACGACACATTTTCAACAGTGGCATTCTTTCACACCTCCTCTGAACAGTACAGCTGTCATTTATCACATCCTGGCTAAAATATGTTTTTGCACTCCTGACGGAGAAGAGCACGGTCGCTGTGGGACATCAGTGTTTGGGACAGATTAAGATCGAACGAGTGAGAGGGGGGAGTGACCAAGCTCAACTGAGCTCTGTTGGGACTGCTGTGGATTTGTCTGTGGGCAGAAAAAGGCCCCAACGCAAGAGGCCAGTACAAAAGGGCAGCCTGCAGCACTGGGAAAAATAGAATGAGAGAGTGAGTGAGGGAGGAGGAGTGAGCGAACTCACCAGAGCACAGTCAGGACTGCTGCGTATTTCTTTGTGGGCAGAAAAAGGCATCAATGCAGACAGGGGCCCAGTAGAAAAGGCCAGCCTGCAGTGGTGGGAGAAACAGTATGAGCGAGTGAGACAAGGGGACTTAGTGAGCTCACCAGAGCACAGTCAGGACTGCTGGGATTTCTTTGTGGGCAGAAAAAGGTGTCAGTGCAGGCAGGGTCCCAGTAGAAAAGGCCAGCCTGCAGCAGTGGGAGAAACAGTACGAGTGAGTGAGACAGAGGGACTGAGTGAGCTCAACGGAGCTCTATCAGGACGGCTGCTGATTTCTTTGTTGGCAGAAAAAGATGCCAATGCAGGCAGGAGCCCCGTACAAAAGGGCCACTTGCAGAGCCAGGACAAACAGAATGAATGCGTGACAGAGAGAGACTGAGCGACCTCAATGGAACTTTTTTGGTACAGCTGTGGATTTATTGTGGACAGACAAAGGTGCCACCACAGCCAGCAGCCCCATACACAAGCGCAGCCTGCAGCGCCAAGAGAAACAGAACAAGTGAGTGACAGAGCGGTAGTGAGTGAGCTCAATGGAGCTGTATTGTGACTGCTGTGGATTTCTTTGTGGGCAGAAAATGCGGCAACGCAGGCAGGAGCCCAGTACAAAAGGCCATCTTGCAGCGTGGGCAGAAACGGAATGAGTGAGTGAGAGAGGGGGAGTGAGCGAGCTCCATGGAACTGTGTTGGGACTGTTTCAGATTTCTTTCTGGCCAGAACAAGCTACCAATGCAGGCAGAAGCCCAGTACAAAAGGTCAGCCTGCAGCGGCAGGAGACACAGAATGAGCGAGTGAGGGAGGGAGAGTGAGTGAGCTCAACAGAGCTCTGTTGGGAATGCTGCAGATTTGTTTGTGGACAGAAAAAGGCAGCAATGCACGCAGGGGCCCAGTACAAAATGGCAGCCTGCAGCAACAGGAAAACCAGAATGAGCGAGTGAGTTAGAGAGGGGGAGTGAGCAAGCTCAATGGAGCTGTATTGTAATTGCTACAAATGGCGGCAATGCAGGCAGGAGCCCAATAGAAAAGGGTAGCCTGCAACACCACCAGAAATGGAATGAGCGAGTCAGAGAAGGGGACTGAGCGAGCTCAACGGAGCATTGTTGGGACTACTGCAGATTTCTTTGTGGGCAGAAAAAGGTGCCAACAGAGCCAGGAGCCCAGTACAAAAGGGCAGGCAGCAGCGCCAGGAGAAACAGAATGAATGAGTGACACAGGGGGAGTGAGCACCCTCAACGTAGCTTTGTTGGGACAGCTGCGGATTTCTTAGTGGGCAGAACAAGGTGTCAACACAGGCAGGAGCCCAGTACAAACGCGCAGCCTGCAACACCAGGTGAAACAGAATGAGTGAGTGAGAGAGGGGGAATGAGCCACCTCAACGCAGGTCTGTCGGGACAGCTGCAGATTTCTTAGTGGGAAGAACAAGGTGCCAACACAAGCAGGAGCTCAGTACAAAACAGCAGCCTGCAGCACCTGGAGAAACAGATTGAGCGAGTGACAGAGAGGCAGTGAGCGAGCTCAATACACCAGCGTCATCAACATTTGGCATTGACAAATGCTTTTTTTTTTACTGCTTTTACTTAAGAGGCAATTCTCAAGAGACTGTGTTTTGTTTGTAAGATAAAACACATGTTCAGTGATCTTATTAGAGGACATGCACATGTTTTTCATGGAGGCTTCCAATCCAGTATCCTCTAAACTCATAGTACCATGGGCATATCAAAACCACATGCCTTAAAGTTTTATAATTTACTGTCTCAGTGTTACAGATCAAGTTGGCGTTCTCCTTTTGTTTGTTGTACTTAGCTGGCAGTATCTTATTTTGGAAAGTTTGAAATCAATAGGCTGTGATTATTTTTCTATCCTCTGGTCTGTCCAACCAATCAAGACAGGGTTACAAAATATGATGTCACATAATGGCTACAAGAAATGCACTGAAGCAGGCAACGCTAACCTGTGCAATGTAATTCTGTGTTGAAACATCACTGAGTGGAAATTTGATTAGATTTTCATAGCTCACACTAAGATTTATGCTACGTTCAAAAACTCTCTATAAATAATAAAGCCCAAGTTCACCCAGTGACTTTGTGACATAAGAAATCCAGAGGGTTAGACAGTTTCTGTTTAATAACATAACTTTCTCTCAAAAGCACAAATAAGGTAGGCCAGTGGGGTCATTCTGTATTACTTACTTTTGCCCAATAAGTAAGTAAGTACTGTGACTGAAGCAATTGTATTCATGCTGGATACTCCTAATTTAGGATGGATCAGGGCAGCTGGCATTCCAGTGGAAGCCCAAGAACTGATTTGCATAAATAATTTATAGCAGATTTGATTTGATCCACCATTGCACATCCCCATAGCTCAGATGCATATTATGTCTGCAAGTGTAGCTTAAGTTTACTAGTCTGTAGTATTGCATTTCCCACATACTGATTGTTAAAGCCCAAAAGACACAATGAGGTTTGCCATAGTTTCTTAGCCGTTTTTACTATATGCTGTTTCCAGGTATAGCTGGAATCAAAGAATAACTCTAGGTAGCATATTTCTGAACCACTTCAAGTTTGTTATTTTCAATAAACCAGGACTGAGTTGCTTTTCTAGCACCAACTACCAGGATTTAACTTTTGTCTGTCTTAATAATTCATTTAGAATTTGTACAGCTTTCAGAGAGTACTTTTAGTTTACTTTGAAGTTTAATAGGTGATAATGACATACTTGCCAAATTGTTACCATAGACAAGGCTTCAGTATCTTTTCCCAGACACCAGAGGTGAATAAGTCATCCTCATCAAGTTTGGATAAAATAGTATTTATTTATTTTTCTTCTGTGTGTGAATTTAATGCTCAGGAAAGGTGCTGGATTGACAGCACTGGAACCTGAAGTCCTCCATTTATCCACATGACAGGTACAGCATGGGCAATCACAGTGCAAGCTTCCCTACACTGCCCCACCAATGTGCCTCAACCTTGCCATGGAGGGACCAACCCGTAGGTGAGACAGTAGTTCAGACTCCATGCCCATTCAATCCTTGGCCTCTTTTTTTTTTTTGAATTCTGTTTATCTCCTGCTGCACCGAGGCATGTCTCGAAGGGGGCCTTCTCGATCCTACCTCTGCTACTCTCCAACATGGCAGACCACACCGGATCATCCTTCCCTTGAGGGACTTCCCAGCACCCCGGATTAACCCCGGTGCAGGGCTTGCTCTCCCTTGGCAGCATCTTTCTGAGATTAGAGGGTCCGCCCCTCTTGGGATGTCGGCTGTGGATTCCCGGTGTGGCTCTGCCCGGTATTGGGGATGTGAGGGAGATCCCTGAGGCCCTCGTCGCCTCCTTGACAAGCTGGGGTTTTTCCCTGCTTTTTGATCCCCAGATGTAGGATGTGCAATGCCACTTGCCTGTGGCATGGATGCTCCCACCCATATCCAGAAGGCAGCTGCCTGACGTCTTCCCCTGCATGCAGTCCTAAAGCATTGCTGCGCCTCCGGTCTTCACCGGGGGCCGCTGCATTGCTGGGCTGTCCATGGATCCCTCCCTGAGAAAGGAGAGCAGTACTCCAGATGCTCAGTCCTCTCTCTCCCCCCCCCGCTGACCTCCGACGACCCAGGCTCATTCCCGAACCCGGGTTGCAAGCGTGGCACGAGGTGTGGCGTCCAGGGCCTCAACCCTCAGTGCCACTGGGCTGGTCAGTCCTTGGCCTCTTATATGAGACTGCAAACTAGGATGCCAGTTAGTGCCAATTGTGTTGATGGTTTTTGTGATGTGGACATCTGCCCACTGTGAACTGGACTGAGACCACCACAACTCATTTCACATTGGCCACTGAACAGCCCTCCGGTGATAATGACTTTCTACTAGTACTGACCTGTGCTGGATTGGAATCTGTGACCTAGAGGTGAAAAGCTCCTTTTCTCAGTTAAATGATATAGAACAAAACAGTGATCAGCTGCGGAAAGCACCTTGCTGAAACTGGCAACAAATCCTGAGTGTTTTCTGTTCTTGATAACCCAACATTAGAACCTTGATACAAGACTTTTTGTTAGAATTGTGGCCATGTTATCAATTAGACTGATGGTGCTATACATGGCAGAGTTGTCCAGTTCTCCTTGTTTATGAATGGGTATTATTTGATTTCCCCTCTTACTTTGTGGGATATAATTTTGGGCAATACACTGATTTTAAAAATGATCTAACAGAGTACTCCACCATACTGTACAATATATGTCTTGTTGATATCTATGAGTATTTTTTAAGGTCAGGTGCCTGTTTGATTTTCTGTAAATGACTGAATTGGTAAATTCGCCTCATCAGTGGTTATAATAAGTTGCTTTGGTATCTGTGGGCCAAGCAGTTCTATGAAAGAAGCTGTTCCAGAAGAATCAAGGAAAAATTTTTTGAAAAAATATGAAAACCATGTTCAAATTTTTAATATGCGATTGACTATCAGAGCCAAAATTGTTGGTGTCTTTAGCAAACATTAGCCCAGATTGTTTTGTTGTGTTATTTATAATGGCTCCATTCATCTGCGCCCAGAGTTTGTTCTAGTAAATTAGCTTTTTTGTTGCCAGGAATTCCTTATAATACTTTTTTGGCTGCTTAGAAAGTTAAAATTCAATCTGCTTGGCTACTTTTTTGCAAACTGTATTTGTTCTAGCAACATATTTTTGTCCTCTTTACAGTTCACTTTGAACCAAGACCCTGGGGATACATGAATTTTACAATCTTTATATAAAATTGAGGTTAGCCATTCAAAGATTTCTTGGAAGGGCACTAGGTTAGAAGAGCGACCGCAACAACAGTGGTCGCCAAAACAGTGCAACAATAACAGCGCCTGCCATATAGATGCGTGGTAGCAGTCCCGACATGCATGGAGGACCGCTAGCATGGACTACACACAAAATTTAAAATGTATTTTTTTGTGTGTGGGGGGGGGGATTGCACTGTTAAGGTTACACTATTCTAACTGGATACCCTTGGGGGTGAGTATGATTTCTTTCTGCTTTACTGTTATCCATTATTAGCTCTGCATATGTCATAACTGCCGAAGAGTGTGAAAGGTCCAGCACATTGTTTATCACTTCACAATCACATATTACTGATTTTTTATTAATTACTTTTATCATTGGGTAGTGAGAAGAAATGCTAAAATGTATCCTTCTATCAAATGAATCTTTCAGTGAGACAGCTGCGTAAACAGGTCATCTGGGTTGGCATGCCCTAGCCTTACAGGGCTGAATGCGGCATCTGAGTTGGCATGCCCTAGCCTTACAGGGCTGAATGTGGCATCTGGGTTGGCATGCCCTAGCCTTACAAGGCTGAATGTAGCATCTGGGTTGGCATGCCCTAGCCTTACAGGGCTGAATGTAGCATCTGGGATCATGGCTTAGTAGGTAACCAAGCTGTACATGGCACTGGGTGGGCGTCCCATCAGTGGCTTTGGTGCTGGCCACCAATGGTTATTATTATTTTTTTTTTTTTATGAGCAAGTGTGCACTTGAGTGGGGGTGTTGGAGGAATCCCCATCTTCTCTGACTACTGAACTAGGGGAAGAAACTTCACTTTTTTTAAAAGTTCCTGCCATGGGAGACCTGAACCATTAGCTCCCAAGGTGGCACATCAAAGGTGTTGACTGCCTGTTTAATCTAGAAATGGCAGTTAAAGCCATTAGGGCAGCATATGCAAAGTGGGGAGCACAAGGGTTATGTAGCAGCCCTCAACACTATTGGTTGTGCAGTCAAATCCTTGATTTGCATAATCAAGCAGTGCTGCCTATTTCTCCAGGCATTCAGGGAACTCCCCAGGGTAGCCATGCCCCCCTTCCAGAAGCATAAACAAAGGCTGGCAGAAGATTTTATAATCCAGTCAGAAGAAGAGTTGACAGAGAGCAGAGAGGCCAGAAGAGCTCCAAAAGAGGAACAGCTGGTAGGGAAGCCAAAGAGAGAAGGAACCTAGATACCTGCAGATGCAGCTGGGGAAGAATTGACACTGGAGAGCCTTGCCTGCCTGACAGCCCTTTAAAGGGCTCTAGAGCTATGTAGCCAGATGAGACAATTAACTCTGGTGGCTAATAAAGGGTGTCTGTTGCCATGGGAGTACTACTTTATACCAACAGTCAATATCTCGACACACGTGATACTGGACACATTTGCCCAAAATGGGGTTTTACATAATGTGTGGTAGCCTGATGAGTAGCGTCCCAAGATAGAGGATACTGAGCACGTTTGCCCAACAGAGTTTGTAAGGCTTGTTTATCCGTTAGAATTTGTAAGGCATGTTTGCCTGACAAGCTGTGTTAGTAGCTCAAAATGGAAGTTTAAGGCACGTTTGCCCGACATGGTGTGTTAGTAGGTTGGTCTTAGCCTGGTATGACTGCGCAAGTAGGAGAGTGCGAATTGTTCCTACGTTGCGTGTGTCATATGCCGGGTTATTGGTGTTTTTCTTGTTGGTTTTGTTTTTTGGCGTTGTTTTTTTGGGTCATGTTGCTTTTTGTGTGATATAATACTTAATGTTTACTTTGTGGATTATTTGAGGAGTTTAGTTGTAGGGAGGTGTGACTTTGTTGGAACAGCTGGTGTTGGTGTACGGTGGTGGCACTGTTACTGAGGAGGGAGGTGCTGTTCATGGGAAGTTTATGGAATGGTACTGTGTGCCAGTGCGCAGAGGTACTCATCTATGGAATAATCATTTTTGTTGGCAAGGATTCTCTGGATTTTATCTTCTCTTTGTTGGTAAGATTTCCTAAGGGGTGACCAGGGTTGGCCTCTGAGGATGGACTCTCTTAGGGTTTCAGTTCTCTGTTGTTCTCAATGTATTTCCCTCACCATGGTGTGGATTCCAAAATGTACCTTTCCCAGGAGTGAGCTAAGGTGGTGGTGCCATGTCTCCACGTTATTTTGTGTGTGTGGTATGCCCTCTAAGGTGTGCTCCGCTACAGACCAGATCTGTGGAGGGAGTAGTGGAGAGTATCTTGCCCTTTGATGTTCAGCCGTACTTTACTGTAAAGGTAATTTTCTTTGAACCACTGCTGGAGTTCAAGGGTTGTTGGTGGTAGTTGTACTTTCAGCTGCTGGTGTACAGAGGGAATTTCGTCAGGGTTGATTATGCTAAGCATACTAGTTTTCTAATCTGGAGGATGAATTCGGCATTTGTGCCGTACTGTGTTCCTAGTCCAAAGGCTTGGACTTTTCTCCAGATTAGCTGTCCAAAATGAAATAAGCAGCCTTTATGCTTTGTGGTTGAGAATTCTTGCTGTGAAGCTTGAATGGCTGCTTGTTCAAATTCGGTAATTCTGCTGTTTGGTGCCAGTGTTAGGTTTATTCTTTCAGTCAGTTCATGTAGTTTTTGAAATAGTGCTAAGTAGCAGTCCTGGCTTTTGCTTGTCATGAGGCAGTAGACTAGTGGAACTACTTGGCTGATGTCTTCTGGTCCTATGGGAGCGTGAATACTTTAGAGCTGGCTACATAGTTTTGGGATGGTTTTAAACGTCCCGTCCATTATCCAGTATGTAGCCTTTGGTAGATCTTCTAGGTTTTTGTTGGTGGTGAATATTAGTAATATGTTGGTACTGATTTTTACTGTGGGTCTGAAGAATGGTTGTCCTGAAACTTCTGTTAGATCATATGGTACTTGTAGGTCATCTAGTGAGCTGGGCTCACTAGGGAGTTGAGTTCTTCTGGACCTGTTGATGGTTCGTAGTAAAAATATTTTAGACGGTATATGTTGGTATATTTCTGGAGCCAATTTTGTTATTTGTTGTTGGGGGGAGCTGCGCTGGGTTGCTAGCTGAAGTTTTGGCTTTTTCTTTTTGTGAAGCCACCATCTCAGTTATAGGTGCTGCTGTGGGACTGGGGGAGTGGTTGTGATCGCTGTGCTTCACTAAAAAGAGCTGTCCATTTTGTAGCACAGCGATAGCATGACCTAAACAGTTCTTTGCTTTTCTTTGGTCACAGCACCAGTAGTATGTGTTTTCCCGGTGTCGTTCATGTACAGGAAGGTAGCCGTATATGTTGATCTTTTGTTTTCCCTTTTTGGTGGGGACTAAAGTGCATATATGCACGTCAGAGGTTTTGCTGGTTCGGGGCTTGGGCTTGTGAATCTCCATAGTGTTCTTCGGTATGTCTACCTCTGCTTTGGTAATTCAGGAGCTTGTAGCAGTGTGCCATTGTTTGTGTGGGGTTTAAATACTTAGTCGTTGTTGTGGAACACGTGCCTTGTTAATTTTGTGAGATGCACCTGTGCGGTACAAACACGTGCGATTCCATCTTCAGCTCACATCCTCAAGTCACGTCAGACTTGGATGATGTATCTTTAAGATTGAGGAGTGCAGGGGTGTGGAGCCCCCTGTGTGGGTGGTGCGGGGGAAGCAAAGCTCCCCGCATTAATTTTTGTTTTATCGGGCTTCGTGATCGGGATATTACTGCTTTCAGTAATATTTCGTTCGGGAGAAAAATAAATGTGTTTTCTGGTTTGGGATACCGATTGTCGGTTTTCTGTAGTAAATCTGTTGTCATTGACCAGCTTATCTCACAGCCTTGCAGGTCTCTCAGGGACTGGCTAGCAAGTCAGCTAGTTGTAGAGGGGTGCAGCCTGCCACTAGGCTTCTACAAGCAGACTTGGCTAGCTGGTAGGCTAGCAGCAGAAGGATTGCAATCTGAGAACAGGTGTCCTCCCTCTTTTTTGAGGTTCAGCTGGTAATACTACCAGTGGTAAAAGACATAGCCTGCCACCAGGCATGCCTCCCCAGTGGATCAGCAAGAAGGTTGGCTAGCAGCAGAAGTGTGCAACCTGCAACCAGGCAGCCTCTTGAAGGATCAGCTGGCAGTTTGACCAGTGTCAAGAGGAGTGCTTGTCACTAGGCACCTTCCAGTTGGAGCCCAGAAGACTCAGCTGACAAGTTGGCCACTGGCAAGGACACTGACCAAGCAGAGGTGGGCCGACCTCAGGAAAATTCATGAAGTACACTGACCAGTGGTGAGAGGGCTGAATCCAAGTGGGGTGGACCTAAGGTGAAAGAGCCCAGCAGACATGATTGGCATATTGACCAGAGGTGGGAGCACTGGCCCAGCAGAGGCAGGCCCCGGCCAAGATTGGCTGGTAGGTTGACCAGCAGTGAAGGGTGGCCTGTCATCTGACACCCTTGTAGAAAGCAGACTTGGCCAGTAGGTCAGCTAGTGGTGAGGAGCAAAGTATACTCAGCTAGTTGGTTGGCTAGCAGTGAGGATTAGCAGTGACTGGGCTAGTAGGTTAGCTAATGGTGAGGAGAAGCAGAAATTCAGCTAACAAGTTGGCTTGTGATGTACCATATCTACAAAAATCCAAGCAAAGGAGGCATGGCACCTGAGGAAGGAGTCCTGGGAGGTGGCATGGTGTAGTATGTAGCAAATATTTAGGTTCCCTAATCCTAGCACCAAAATCTCCATGGTGGGTCTGATCCCTACACAAAAGCCCGCTTAGCACTGGTAATGACCTGTAATGAGTAGAGGTAGCCTTTCTTTTACTGGGCTGGTAGATGTAAGACTTAGCCCTCTTTCTCTTTTTCTGTGGGTAGGTGGGTGTCCCTAAATGTTTAGATTTTTAAGTGTTTTCCTAAATTTATAAATGATAAGTGTTAAAATAAATTTTAGAGATTTAAGTATTATCACAAATTGCAAAGTGGTAAGCCAGCTTTCTTTCTTTTTTTCTTTTCTTTCTTTCTTTTTTGTAACCGGTTAGGCGCACTAAGACCAACTGTCCTTTTTTCAGGGGTGACGCAGAGTTAACAACAATAAGCAGAGTATTTAATTGACATTTAAATGTACATGTATTACAGAGACAACATTAAGTGCATAAATATAGATACAGTTATAGATATTTATTCTTACAAATCATGTGTCATATTTCGCCGGTTCTATGCGGACTGCACTGGCTGCCTGTACAGTGGCGGATCACCTTTAAAGTCGACTTACTGACTTTTAAAGCCCTACATGGACAGGGCCCAGACTACTTGAAAGAGCTCCTGGTTCCTTACTGCCCTGGGTGATTACTCCACTCAGCTGACGAGGGATTGCTAGAGATTCCGAGTGTGTTTCTGAAATCTTCGGGGGCCCGAGCTTTTATGCATATGGCCGCAACCCTATGAAATTCTCTACCCCGTCAGTTACGGGAGTGCACGACCGTGGAGGGATTTAAAAAGGCATTAAAGACATATTTGTGGTACCAGGCATTTGGTGGTTGATCTTATTTTTAAATTGTATTAGCTGTTTTATATTTTTAAGATGTTGGAATGCTTGATGTATTATTTTTATTTTGTTAGGCGCCTTGGTTTTTGAAAGGCACCATAAAAATAAAGAATATTATTATTATTATTAATAATGAATTACTTGGAAAAAATGTAGGCATTTCTACTACCTAGCTCAGTTGCTGACTATACCATGCTTACCGTTTACAAACTGTTTTCATTGCCTTGTGATTCATTTCTATTTTATTTACTTAGTTGGACCTTATTTATTCTTCTTCCTTCCTCTTATTTATTCTTACAAATCATGTGTACTAGATGTTATTTCTTACTAAGTCTTGGTGCCCTTTTTAGTCTATTTCTCTGTGTGGTAGAAGCAGTGCTGTTTACAGGGGAACAGTGCCACACTTTTATTAAGGCACTTTTCGTTCTCACCAGGGGCTGTTTCTGCACCACATTTGAATGTTCAGCTGTCAGGCAGAACAACCCAACATTGTTACCTCAGTCTATTTAAAGCCTACTACCTGCAGCTCAGGATGGTGCCGCCAAGAACTCCATCTTGTTAAAGTCACCGACCCAAGACTGACATCAATCAAAATTCTTGCAGTATTGTAGGTTGTGTGAGCCAGGCGCCATCCCATGAATTTCGCATTCAGACCACCTGGTTTGAGGAGCCAGATGACAGGGATATGGTATGTTAATTAATGACTGTGAATTACCTTCTACAAGTAGGGTTGCAGCTTTTGTTAAGTTCAGACTATACCCAAGCATTTCTCACTTGTGGCATATGCCATTTCCGTTCCTTGGTGGTTCTCAGCTCAGATAACTGTGGAGTCCCCTTCCCTGTTAGTGAAACCTGGCTTAGACCAGCACCTAGATGACAGTCAGAATCTGCCCCCTGTTCAACACTTTGGGCCTGTGGAAAGGGGCTATCAAATAAAAACAACAAACAGTAACGTCATAGTTGAAGCTTGCTTACAGGGGTGCCTCATAGAATGCCTCATTCAGCTGGCAGTGCTGCTTGATAGAGTTCTGTCCACTGAATCGTCTAAGGCATTTTCTCTGACAGAGATTTGGTAATTGTATTAAAATTCACTGCAAACTTGCTGTTGTACCCTGTGACCTCCAGGAATGCCCACACCTCCTTCTTGTTGGTTGGTGTGGGTCACCCTTTGATAGCCTCCACCTTCATGGATTCAGGCCAGATGTGTTTACCACCCCCCCAATCTATGACCATGGTAGGAAAGCTCTGCCATTACAATCTTGTACATCTTTTGTCTTAACAGACCACTGTGCATCTTGCCATCAGCTGAGTTCTTCTGTCACATGTGCTGTGTGCTACTTCCATTTTGGGCTATATATGACAATGTCATCCATATACTGTATGCCACAGCACAGTTAGCCACCCCAGCCAGGACCTGATCTACTAGCTTTTGAAAGGTTACAAGCAGGTTTTTCATACCAAAAGGTGGCATTGCACTGAAATCAAACAGGCCAAATAGTACAGAAAACAAGAATCAATCTCTGTCTTCCAGGGTCAGGGGTATCTGCAAAATCCCTTTGTGAGATTGATTATGGTTGGATGCTTTGCCTTTCTAACCTTTCTAAGATTTCATCTTTCCTGGGTGTTGGGTATGAATTAGACTACTGTACAGCATCATGTTTGCAATAGTTCATGCGGAACCTTGTAGCCTCATCCTTTTTTGGGATCAGCAATGCAGGAGAGATTCGGGGGCTGCTGGCCTTTTGTGTCATGAGCAGATAAAGCATTTTCCTGCGACCTTGCTCCATTGCCTGCTTTATGCCCTCAGGGACCTGATAGGCTGACTGCCTCAGTGGAGCTTGCACCCACATGTTGACCTGATGTAACCCCATAGGGGTGTACCCAGGTTTGTCAATGAACATGGTGTTAAAGTTTTCCAGCACTTGGGTCATCTGGGCCACCTTGTTCAGATGTCAGCTGCCCTGAAAGGGCAGTGGCACCTACTGAGTTTCCCTTTTTACTCTCCTCCAGGAGATCGACTTTTGATCCTCTTCATTTCCCTCCTTTGGAAAGCCGTACACTTGGTATGGTTTCACCATATTCAGATGGCACACTCTTTGGTTATGCCTCTAGTTGGGTAACTCCACAACTTAACTGACCTAATTTACCTGCGGGCCCCATCTCTAGCTACATGCCTGCAGCTTATTGTGCAGGATGGGAGGAGTGTCATCACCCTTTGTCAGACTAAGTACTACCAGACTCTGCCCTTATGGTCATACCTGGTTTTCTGGTGCTGTTGTGCAGTGGCTAGGTGTTCCTGGGTTAACCCCATAAACTTCTTAAGCCATGGCCTGAAATTAAAGCTATGATCCATGACAGAATTCCCTTCAGGAGCAAATTCACCTTCCCACTCCGCTTTATGATTTTTCTTTCAGTATGTTTATTCAGGAAAAACTGGAAAATCACTGAGCCATGCTCCTTTACAAAGGTATTCAGGAATATATCAGGAAAGGATTGGAAAACTCCTGAGCCATGCTCCTTTGCAAAGATATCCAGGAATATATGAAATTCCAAAGTTGTAGTTGAACCGTCATAATTACAAAAATAAATTCAATACAATAATATGATACAAGGTTTATACATATTACATATATAGGTAAAGTCAACAGCAGTTACATGGAATGCAAGCTTGACTCCTAACCCAGTGAGATAATAGAGCAGTGGGGAAAAAAAAAGGGCCATAACTATTATCATTTTTCTGCTGACAGTTTTTGCATTTTTCTGTTACTGGAGTGCCAGCTGACAGAGAAGGAGCTGCAGATAGAAGGAATGATAAAGTAAAAGGTATGTCATCCATAGTTACTTTTAGCAGCTGGGATTGCCAGCTGATGGGCAGCAGTGGATCTTAGACCAGACTGAGGAGCCTTTGTTGTAAGTAGGTTGCAGAGGTCGTATCTCACACTATTTCTAGGGGTCACTTCATCCTGTGACCAAACACGAGCTTGAATGGTCAGAACCCTGTTGATTCTGTGTAACCTTCCTATAGGCAAACCATAAGTAAGGTAAGCACTTTGTCCTAGTCCTTCCTATACTAATTTGTGAATACCATCAGCATAGTTTTTAACCCTTGCTTTGCTGCAGACTGATATATTAGTGCAGATTTCCTATACATTCTAATTCTGTCAGCAGCCCAAGGGTTAAGTCCCATTAAACTTTTCAACCTAACCATGTTGTAAGGGTCATATAGGGAATCCTGCAGCTGGAGCACCCCACACTTTTCGCACAAACCTGTCATTAAGGCCAATATAAAGTCTGTGCCCTGGTCAGACAGAATCTGCTGAGGAAATCCCACTCATCTGAATATACTGAGGAGACTGTCAGCAAACTTTTTCGTCTCTATGGAGAACATACTCTAGTAACTGCAATCAAGTGCCTTGTAGCATAGTCCACAACTACCAGTATGGACTTTTCCTCTTGAAAGCCATGGTGCTCTTTGATCCCATGATGTTCACAGTCCATGACCACCCTTTGGAATGATTCCTCTATTATGGGCAAGGGCATTAGTGCTGGTTTGCCCTATATGGAACCTTCCCTGCTTGCTGGCATTTTGGATGAGTCTAAGAAGAGTTAGCTACTGTATATCTTTATGATGGACTAGTAAAGGGGCTTTGTAGCCTTGTCTTGGTTCAGCTGTCCCCTAGGTGTCCCACAAAATAAACATCAAGGGCTGTAGCCAGGAGCTGCTTGCTATTTCCCAGAAGGACTACAAGCTTCTGGTTTACCTCTTCCACAGATGACCCCTTGGGCCCCCTCTTCCTATAGAGCCATCCATCCTCCCAGCAAACCTCTTTCTTTACTTCTCCTTAAGTGTCCTTGGCAGCGCTGGCTACTAGCTCCCTCAGTAAGTGCAGGAAAGGGTCAGTCAGCAGCACTTGGTCAAGAACTTCTTGCACAAGCCACTCCTAAAGCATTTTCTCCAATGAGAGGCTTCCCTTGGATATAACCCCTACAGCTGGTGGCTGGGGCACCGATGGGCTGTCCCTCCTTTCATGTCCATCAACCAGGCCTCTTGCTAGCTTTGCTGAAGGAGCAGTCTTCCCAACTGTTCCACCCTCTCTTTTTTATCAGTGTCTTCTGTCTCTGTTAGAGGGGCCAGTGCAGGCAATTCTGTCTCACTGTCTTCTGCTCCTAAAACTTCTGTTTGTTCCATAGACCCTAAGTGGCAATGCAAGCTATTGTTCCGCTGCTGTTGAAGTCTTTACCCATACTGACATCATTGGGGGGGTCTGGTATCTTCACCACCTCTATTATATCGTAACAACCTTCCCAGCTCAAAAAGACCCTTGCCATGGACACTGAGACCACAAGACCTGCCACCACCTGAATTTATGAAAATTGTCCTGGCAGATTTTGGTCTTGAAAGTAGAAGAGTATGCTAATGAGTGTCATAAGAAATTTACTGCATGCATATTAACACCATCATGAGATGCCTACAGCCATATGCTAAATACAGGGGGCATACTGAAAAAGTGGACTCATACTATTATATCTGTCATATTGGAACATTGAAAAGATGCATCCAGATCAGAGATAAAAAGACTGATTCCATCCACTCCTGCATATGGATCTGAAGATATGCACATCTATTTTGGCTAAAAGAATGGAAAGATTTTACCAGGGTTACTTCATTCAGATCAAGTAGGTTCTTTATGGGTAGACAGATAAATAATATTAGGGGATCCCTGATCATACATTCCATTTTTAGGGAAGGTTGTTAAGAAGGTGGCGGTGATGCAGCTGGATACACTTTTGGAGAAGTTTACCAACTTTGAGACATTCCAGTCAGGCCCCAGGAGATGACACAGCTCTGAGATGACACTCATCAGGGTGAAGAATGACCTGCTCCTAGTGAGAGTTAGACGTGAGTGAACAATACTCGTTCTCCTTGATATCTCTGTGGCTTTTGATACCACGGGCCATGGGATTTTAGTGAATTACCTGAAGTGCTTGGGAGGACTTGGAGGTATCGTTTTAAGGTGGCTCGTGTCATTCCTGTCCAGCACTGTGCAGCAGGTGGCATTAGGGAATGTTTCCTCGTGCCCTGCTGCCCTTGAGTGTGGAGTACCTCAGGGGTCGATTCTTTCACCCATGCTGTTTACTGTGTATGTGCTGCCTCTAGGAGAGGACATTCAATGGTATTATGACAAAATTCCCCTTCACCAGGGACTTCTAGTTGACCGCCACCACTAGGTTTTTACCAGACAGGAACCAGGAAACCTGCTTTATACTTCCTCCTTGCACAAGGTCAGGAAGGTCAATACAATAACTGTGGGTAGAGTGCTCCTTCAGAGATGGACTGCAAACAGAGCCCACCAGAAATAGTAGAGTTACCTTTTCAAATAAAACAAGCAGTCACTGAGTCTATAAAAAATGGATTCTTTACTAGTGACTACAAGTATTTACAAGCAGGATGTATTTACAGGAAAACAAAATATTTGCACATTTACTAAGAAATACAAAATAAAACAAGTTGAACAGACAGTTGATGTACAGTAAAAATCTGAGGTATCCTTACCTAAAATCCTTCCTGCCCTAGCTGTAGAAAGCATTGTCCCATACTGTGCTGTCTTACCAGTCAACTAGTCTTTTTATGGCAGGGCCCTGGTCTTTGGTTTCACCCCTTTGAGTGACAGTTTACCCCTGCCTCCCCCCCCCCAGATGGGTGTGTATATGGAGGGATGACATCATCCAGGCCAGCTGGCTTAGTACACATTCAGACATCCTCAATCCAATTTTATGATTCTGTTTTCTAGGATGTCCAAGGTGTGCAACCGCATGCTTTTGCCTCTCAGGATGACTGAGACATTCAAAATGGCACTCTCCCATCTGCCTTTCAGATCTGTGGCTAAATGTTCCCAAGGGACCATTCCCCTGTAGCTGAGTTGGCTAATTACAGTGAAGCTTACCAGGATGAAGTTCAATGTCACAGGTTTACTGCATGACAAAAGTGGTTAACTCCCATTGAAATTGCATTGTTTGCTGCAGTAACTCTACTGCAGAATTCTGCAGTGCTGCACTTCATCCTGATGGGCTTCACTGTATTTCCCATGAGGTCTGCTTGGACATGTGACCTTGGAAGCCATGCTTTGTGTCCACTTTGCAAATAGCAGAACTTAGAAACATGATTACATTAACAAAGGAAATAAAAAAAATAAGAAAGTAATAGAGCAATATGGTCACATGTCCGTCACATCTCCCTTCCCCCCCCAGGAAATGAAGGCTTGTCTCTTTTGGGCAACCCCCAAGAGACACTGCTGTTCATGTAGGGCATAGGGAGCGCCTAAAGGAACTTGTTATGGCCTCAGTCCTGCCTCAACAGTCCATCTGCATTGGCATTCTGCACCCCACTTTGGCGACGAATGATCATATTATATAAGTGTAGTACCAAACTCCAGGGCAATAATTTTGTGCGTTGCCCACTAATCCTATGGAGCCATGTCAAGGAGTTATGATCTGTGACCACAGTGAACTCCCTCCCGTATAGATATGGCTGCATTTCTGAAGAGCCCACACTATCCCCAGACATTCCCTCTCAACTGTGGCATATGCCTCTTCCCTGGGCAGAAGCTTCAAGTTCAGATACACTAGGGGGGGGTTCCTCCTCCTGCATTGTAACTTGGCACAGGTCAGCACAGAGCCAGGGTCCGAGGCATCCACGTGTACTATGAGATTAAGGTCATAACTGAAGCCAGCAAGCATGGGTGAGCCACATAATTCCTTCTTCAACCAATGGAAGGCAGACTCACAGTCCTCTGACCAGAGAACTTTCTCAGGCATTTTCTTTTTCATCAGGTCTGTCAGGGGCTTGGCCACATCACTGTAGTGAGGGACAAACCTCCTGTTGTACCCAGAAATGCCCTTACATGTTTCTTTGTGGCAGGGGTGGGCCAGGCCTGGATGGCCTCAACCTTCGCAAGCTCTGGATGGACGTGTCCACTGCCCACCCTGTGCCCAAGGTAGTATACCTCGGCCATGCCTACTTGGCATTTTTCCACCTTGCCAATCCTGCGACCTTCAGTTGGTGGAACACCTTCCGTGCCTGACATGATCTTCCCAGGTCTGGCTGTAAATGGCTATGTCATCCACATATGCCAGCCCAAATTCACCTGCCCCAGCCAGAATGTGATCCACAAGCTGTTAGAAGGTTGTGGGTGCATTTTTCATCCCAAATGGCATTATTCAGAATTCGATTATGCCATATGGGGTAATGAAAGCAGACCTCTCCATGGCTGCAGGGGTTAGCAACACCTGCTAGTAGCCCTTCATCAGGTTTATCGTGGTCAGGAACCGGGCTCCCTCCAGCTGTTCCAAGGTCTCATCCATTCTGGGCATGGGGTAGGCATCAGACTCCGTACAGCTGTTGAGCCTCCGGTAATCAACACAGAACCATGTGGTACCATGCTGCTTGGGGATCAGGACCACAGTTGAGGCACAATGGCTACTGGACTCCTGGATTACTCCAAGGGCCAACATCTCCCTGAGTTTCTCCAGCATAGACTTAATCCACTATGATACCCTGTAGGGGGGACTGCCTCAGTGGAACTTGGGCCCCAGTGTCCACGTAGAATTCAGCCATAGTGGTGTACCTTGACTTTCCTGTGAAAAAGTCCCCAGATTCTCACAGCACACCCCTCATCTCCACAGCTTGGACTGAGTCCAGCTGCCCTGAGAGGGTGAAGTTATACACTGAGGCCCAGGCTTCCCCAAGGAGGTCCACCAGGGGATGAGCCTAATTTCCCCTCCTCTGGCACACTGCACAAAGCAAGGACCATCTCCTCCCTATCATAGTAGGGCTTCATCATGATCACATGATATACCCTCTGCCTGCGCCTTCTGTCAGGCAGCCCCACTACATAGTTAACATCACTCACCTTCCTGATTATGGAGAATGGGTCCTCCCATGATGCCTGCAGTTTGTTGCTTTGGACTGGGACTAATACCATCACTTGCTGTCCGACTTCATACTCTTGGGCTCTGGCCCCACGGTCATACCAGGTTTTCTGCTGCTGTTGTGCAATGGCTAAGTGCTCCTGGGTGAATCCCATGAGCTCCTTAAGCCTGGCCCTGAAATTTAGGACATACTCTACAACAGACTCCTCTTGCTAGGCAAGGTCACCTTCCTATTCATCCCTGACTAAATCTAGGGGCCCCCCTCACCCTGTGACCAAACAGAAGATTGAAGGATGAGAATCCTGTGGACTCCTGTGAGACTTCCCTGTATGCAAACAGAAGGTTGGGCAAATATTTGTCCCAGTCCATTTTGTGCTGGTCAGCAAATGCCCTGAACATAGGTTTGAGGGTCCCATTGAACTGCTTAACCAGGCCATTTGTTTTGGGGTGATAGGTGAAACACGGAGTTGTTTCACCACGCACTTCTCCCACAAACTGGTCATTAAGGATGGCATGAAATTCGTCCCCTGGTATGACAAAATCTCTTGGCAAAATCCCACTCTGCTAAAGATTCCCAGGAGCTCATCAGCCACCTTTTCTACCTCAATGGAGGACATGGCGACTGCCTTGGGGCACCTGGTTGTGTAATCCATGACAGACAGTATGTATCTTTTGCCCGTGCGACCTGGTGTTCTCAGGGGCCCCACTATGTCCATGGCTACCCTCTTAAAGGGTTAATCAATAATGGGCAGGGCCAACAAAGCCACCTTAGCCTTGTCCTCTAACTTTCCTACCCTCTGGCACTGTGGACAAGTCTGACAGTAGTTTGCCACATCAGTGTACATGCTTGACCAAAAGAAGTTGCTGGTGAGCCACCTTTTTGTGCAGTTAATACCCAGGCAGCCTGAAAAAGGTATGTCATGGACAGGGCCAGAAGCTGCTTTTGGCAGTCCCAGGGGACTACCAGCTGCTGGAGCACCTCTCCCTCTAGCTCCCTCTGTGGTGTACACTATCTGTACAACATCCTATTCTCCCAATAATCTGACTTTTTACTCCCCTGAGAGTTCTCGGCACTATTTGCTATCTCTTTCAATTTTTGGAGGGTAGGATAAGCAAGCAATAATACCCGAAAGGGTGGGCGGTATTGGGCAATACCAGACCGCCCAGGGTTGTAATGAGGCCCGACGCCATAGGCGGAGGGCCTTATAGCCCCTGCAAGGTCCGGTATTGCCCATACCGCCCACCCTGGAGGTTATTATTGCACTGAGAAAATGGACTTCCTGTAGCATTTTTAGTTGAGATTTATGAAATTTTAAAAACATTTAAAAAATACAGTTAAGCATTAGGTATATGTGTTTATGTTGTAAAGTAGTCCCTAAGTTTTGTGCTGTTCCAGGTAGTATTGCACCCCCCCCCGTCATTTGTTTTTAGTTCTGCCCCTATGCACCGTAGTCTGAAGAACAGTACAGAGAAGTTGTTTTGTTTTCTGTTCCCTCCCACCTGCCTCCATGTTGAACGCTCAAAAAAAGAAACAGTTTAAGCATTTGTGCTGTTCCTGATGGTCAGGATGGAATTGCAGCTGTTAGGTGCTCAGCAGCGCGGATGTTGTCGGACGTTTAGTGGGACGTTTCTGAAAAGCCACAGGGACAGAGTAGCGGTAACAAAAATGTAAGCAACTCATGTAAATTATTTGATTTTGTTTCAGTGCTCAGGATTAAGGGAGGAGGAGGATGTGTGGAGCTCTGTTCGGCGCATGCTGCGGTTTTGAGGAACGCACTGCCGACCCATGGTTATGAGGTTTATTTTAAAACGTGTGGCTACATTTTGCCTTTGACTATGAGATTTTTGCCCATGCTGTCAATTTATTTGCTGCTTCACAATGTAAAGCTCTCATTTTTATTAAAAAACAATAGTTTCTCACTGAAAAAAAAAACTGAACTGCGAGGGATGCACGTCATCTGTTATCAGCGTTACAGACTGTATAAATTAATTCAAACGCCTGTCACAACCCAAGTAATAATACTATCATTTTTTTTTCTAAACTGTGAGCCGTTCAGCCACTCATTTCTCTGTTACACCATAGTATGGCAGGCTCCATCTCTCGCTAGATGAGAAAAAAAAATGGCTGCTATTTAAAATTGAGAATTCTATCAGTATAATACCATTCTAAGGTAATCAGGTGGCCATAGACTGGGACTCATTTTTTTCCGGTCTCTATTGACTGATACCCGACCAGCTAGATAGTGGTGTCAGCCAATCAGAAAGTAGCCTTTCTCCTACCCAAAAGCAGCTGACTAGCAATTTTTACTGGCCAAGTATTTTTAAAGATGTGGCAAACTACTGCTGGACTTGTCCACAGTGCCAGAGGGTGGGAAAGTTTGGCGACAAGGCTAAGGTGGCTTTGATTTCCCTGCCTATAACTGAGCAGCCATTTTGTCAAGTTGCTGGAGAAATTGTGGGGCCACTCAGCACACCAAGTTTCACAGGCAAGAGGAACATTTTGGTGGTCGTGGATTATGCCATAAGGTACCCAGAGGCAATACTCTTGTCCTCCACTGAAGTGAAAAAAGTGGCCGACAAACTGCTGGGGATATTTAGCTAGGTGGGGTTTTCCCAGGAGATTAATTGATTTGTCTGTTTGTTTATTTATTTATTTATTTGTTATTTATTTCAGTTTGGGAATTGCAACCTTTGAGCCAACATAGCTCTTTTACAAAGGCTCCAAGTCAGTGGACGAACAGCAATACAAGTACAAACATTACAGTACAAGAGCATGACATTAAAGAGGTTACACCTAACAATATAATCAGAAGACAAATAGTTTTTGTTACTAAGAGCTAGATGCAGATAGATAACAGCCAGAGAAGGCTTAGTCAAGAATAAGTGCGTGGGGGTGTAGGGGAAGGGAAGGGGAGGAGAGGCAGCAGCCAGGGAAGGGATGTGAAGGAGGAAAGGGAGAGGGGAGAGGGTGTGGCAGGAGGGGGGAGGTAGCAACCAGAGAAGGCTTAGTCATAGAGAATGGGCAGGTATCAATTATGCATCACAGTGGTTGAGCTCGGCTGGAAGTTGCCTAAGCTCTTTTTTATATGGGCCAAGTTTTTCGTGTTGTAAGAGGGTAGGGTGTTCATCCTTTGGGGGCCACAATAAGACAGGGACCGCTGGGTGAAGGAGGTTCATTTAAAAGGGACATGCAATACCCCCCTTAACTGAACTCATGGTGGTCTTGGAGTTTAATTGGTGTTGGAATAGAGTAGTAATTGTTTCTGGTGTAAGTCCCATGAGGGCTTTTTTCCCGGTTAGACACGCTTGGTATCTAGTCCTAAGGTGTAGAGGAAGCCAGCCAGTGGACGAGTAAAGGCTACACATGTGGGTATAGTTATTGGCTTCAAGTACAAGCCTGACAAGCCTTGTTCAGTGGCAGCTTTACCCGTTTCAGCGCAGTTTCGGTAGCTGCACTCTGTATTGTTAGACCATAGTCTACTACTGTCAGTATGGAGCTGTGGGTGACAAGGTTAAGGGCCTCAGGGATCAATGCTTTTCTGTGCCGGTAAAGGATCCCAAGTCTGATATTAGCAGATTTAACAACATGATCTATATGGGAGGTGAAAGAGAGGGTGTCGTCTATGTGCACACCAAGATATTTGAAGTTGGAGACCTGTTCTATGGTGTCACCTTTATGGCTTTGGATGGTCAATGGGTCTGCACTCTTCTTAGAGTGTTGAAGAATGAAGTGCATGGATTTAGTTTTCTTGTAATTCAACAGGAGTTTGTTCCGCGAAAACCAGGCATCTAGTTTGGTAAAGTTATCTTGAAATGTTGCAGTTATTTCTTGCAGGTGGGTCCAGGGCCGGTTCCAGGATGTACTGGGCCCTGGTACAAGACTTTGTAGTGGGCCCCCCCCCGTCGACATGACACCCCCAAGTGCCCCCCACCCCGAGCAGGCCCTCCCACGCCACCACCCCTTCTGCCTTGACTCCTACCCTGACTCCTAACCTGCCTTAGACACTACAGTACAGTAGATAGTATATAGTAGCCTGACCCTCTCAGCAGTCAGTCAGTGTGTCAGTCACAAACTGTCTCAAGAAACACAAGTATATAACTCTCAGGCAGAGGCAGCACCACTTAGTGAGAGGGATGGATTTATAAGATTTTGATTTTTCAATTCTCTACTAGTTTTCTTCCTGGCTGCCACCGCCAGCAAGGGTGCCAGGGGACCTAGGCAGCCACAGTACTCACTCCTTCCTGTGGCTGCTCGCTGCTGCTAGCCAGCTATTCAGTTTTATTATAGACTTTGTTTGCCTTTTAGGGTTCAGGCTTTCATCGTGTGTGTTTTTACGTATGTGCCTAGTTTACAGAACAACAAGAACTTTGGAAGTTGTTCAGTTCTCCACCGTGACCTGTCCCACTTGCTCCTAGTCTGCCACTCACCAGTCACCAACAACTCCAACTGCTGCTACAACAAACTAGGGACTTCTACGAGATGCTCGCTCCCGCCTCCTTCCTGGCCTCTGCCCACAAAAGAATATTAATATTAAACAGTGGTGGTCTAGTGATTGATGTGATGGGCGCTCAGAGTGCCCCAGCAAATCGGAATCGTACGAACTAGCCACTGATGCCACCCACCATGGCACCAGACAGCAGCACAAGGAGCCAGGAGGGAGGGGATTGGAGCCGGAGGCACTGTAGGCAGGAGCAGGGGAGGAGCTGGCAGTGTCGGTGTGCTTGATGAGCAGCAGAGCAGCATCGGAAGGGGTATTAGGAGGGAGCAAATTAAAGAACAGACTCAGAAGACCTGGGACCAATGAGCAGGTCAGTCGTGGTCGCTGGGTGGTGCCATGCTGAAAGGATCGCAGTTGGATTTATCTCATTGGACCACGCTGCCAGCAATGATGGATTGTACGAGGAGCCAACTCAGCCGAGGTTTAGGTTGGAGAGGAGAACACCAAGCATAGGACGCCCCGCAGTCGGATGAAGGATGGGGATTGGAGATTGGGGAGATGGAGGAGTAGTCAAGTAAGTGAAGCCATGGCAACGCAACTCACTCAGTTTACATGCAGTGCCACCACCACCAGCCAGGTATGTGCCGTGTGCAGCAGCGGGGGAGGCAGGAGGGGATTTAATTTTTAAATGCCATTCCAGCTCCATACATCAGGGAGGGCTCTTCTCAGGCAGCGCAGCACTGATCGTTCTGCTCTGTGAGCAGTTTTTAAACTACGGAAAAAAAAAAGTATGCTGACTGAAGGGGCCGTGGGCCCTGCTGGCACTCTGGGCCCTGGTGCAGTCGCATCCCTTGCACCCCCCCTGACACCGGCCCTGGGTGGGTCCCAGGTACAGAGATAACTGTATCATCTGCATAAAGCAGCATCTTAGCAGGGCATGTGCTAGGGAGGGAATTGATAAATAAGTTGACTTGCAGAGGTCCTAAGATTGAGCCCTGAGGGACCCCTAGAGCAACTTTCCCCTGGTTCGGATGAAACTCCTTTTATTCTAACAGACTGGGGCCTTTGAGAAAGGTAGCTTGAGAACCAGGAAACTGTGTCAGTGGACAAGCCCAGGGTAAAGAGGTTGTCGAGTAAGATCCGGTGATTGACAGTGTCAAATGCTTTGGTTAGATCTATAAAGATAGACACAACCATTTTTCCAGAGTCAAGGGCATCATACTGGTGGGAGGTAAAGTCAGTGAGCGCAGTGACAGTGCTGTGGGATTTCCTGAACCCATGCTGCTTAGGGCAGAGCAGGCTATATTTGTTAAGGTAATCCATAAGTTGATCAGGGTACTAAGTCCATGTCTGCCCTGATGGCTAGTCTTTGGCAGAAGTGTGGGGTGAGGCAGCTATGGGCCTCCTCATACCACCCTCAGACTAAAAGTCTGATTGAGCAATTTAATACATCATTTAAGACCCTGTTAAGGACATTCTCTGACCAGCATGCGACAGTGGGACAAGTACCTACCCCATCTCTTATTTGCATGTAGGGAAGTCCCCCAGGAGTTCACAGGGTTCACACCCTTCGAGCTCCTGATTAGCCATAGAGTAAGTGGTCCCCTTGATTTGGTAAGGGATAAATAAGAGGGTGAGCTTACTCTGCAAGGGGAATCTGTTGAGTACATCCTGAATTTCAGGAGCACCTAGCCACTGCACAACATGAACAGAAGACATGGTACGACCGTGGCGCCAGAGTCTGGGAGTATGAAGATGGGCAACAGGTGATGGTACTCATCTCCATCCAAAAGAATAAATTACTGGCAGCTTGGGAGGGCTCTTACTCAGTAATCAGGAGTGTGAATGATGTTAATGACATGGTAGAAATACCAGAAGGATGCATGAGTAGTGAATCTACCATGTAAACATAATGAAGCCCTAAAATGATTCAGACAAAATGATCCTGGCTGTGTGCAGCTATTCAGAGGAGGAGGCAGAAGTGGACCCAATGGTGGATTTCCTGGGAGAGGTTAAGGGAGAATCCTCAGTGGACAATGTCCTCCTCTAAGAGTGTCCGAGACTGGTCCAATTTGCTGAGATGTGTAGATTTCTGTACATTTTTGGGGATGTTCGCAGGGAAGTTGGGGTATACCATGCTGGCAGAGCCCGACTTGGATAAGGGGCCCTAGGCCCTGCTGATGCTGCTACTCAACAGAGTCCCTGAGGGAGTGCAACATGCCATTGGGGGGGGGATCAAGGAAATGCTGGCTCTTAGGGTAATCCAGAAGTCCAGTAGTCCCTGAGCATCCCCAGTGCTACTGATCCCCAAGAAGGATAGGACCACGAGGTTCTGCATCAAGTACCACAAGCTCAGCAAAAACTATATGGAGTCAGACGCATATCTCATGCCCAGGATGGCTGAGGTCCTTGAGAGGTTAGGGGGAGACCTTTACCTGTCTATCACAGACCTGACAAACAGCTATTGTCAGGTACCCCTGAAGTGAGAGAGGTCAGCCTTCATCACTCCATTTGGCCTATTCGACTTTCAGGTAATGCCATTCAGGATGACGAATGCACCAGCCACCTTTCAACAGCTCGTGGACTGCATTCTGTCTGGGGCAGGAGACTTTGCTCTGGTGTACATGGATGACATCGCCATATACACCAAGGCATGCTAGTTCACATCAGGGATGTGACCGAGGTGATCCACTGACTGAAAGCTGCAGAGCTGACCGTCAAGGCAGAGAAGTGCCAAATAAGGATGGCAGTGGTATCAAACCTGGGGCACAGGGTTGGGAGTGGGTACTTTTGGCCTAAGCCAGTGAAAATTGAGACCATATAGGGATGGGCCATGCCCACAACTAAGAAAAAAGTACAGGCCTTCCAGGGGATGACAGGGTACTATTGAAAGTTTGTGCCGAACTTCAGAAGCATGGCCAAACCCCTGTCCAATCTCATAAGGATGAAAATGTTGTAAAAGGTTCAGTGGACAATCACTGTGAAACAGCATTTCACCTGTTGAAGAAAGCATTGTGTTGGCACCTGTGCTCACAAGCCCTGACTATGCTCTGAAGTTCATTGTGCACGAGGATGCATCTGATTGTGGGCTTGGAGCAGTTCTGAGTCAGATAAAGCACACAGGGAAGGAACACCCAGTCATGTATCAGAGCAGGAAGTTGCTGCCCAGAGAGGACACCTATGCCACAGTCGAGAAGGAGTGTCCGGGTATTGACTGGGCTGTATAGAAGCTGCAACCATATTTGAATTGGAGGGAGTTCACACTGGTCACCAACCACAGCCCTCCACACATGGCACCATAGGGCCAGCGGACAGAACCCCAAATTGTTAATGTAACCCCTAGGTGGCACTATCCCTAGTGTTACACCCCTGCCTACTACCCTGGACAATAGGCTAAGGGGTTTGGGTTCGCTAACTGATAACAGTTCTAAACAACGTGCAGTGGCTCCACTCAGAGTGTGCTTTATGTGGGCTAGATGTTAGCAGGTATAACCCCCTGAGATGTTATACCACTCACAAACACCAGTTACCACCCCCAGACATGCCCCAATAGATACGTCCCCACATTTCAACATTTCACATTTAAAGACTCTCTCTCTAATAATATGCTCACACAGTTTATGCTTTTTCAAAACAGTAACAAGAGATTTATTTAGAGAACATAGGAGTTAGGAATGGGGAAATGGAATAGAGGTTTTCTGATTACTATTTACATATGTACAAAGGTTTGATTAGCTTTTTCTGGTGAACGCTCCAGCTGGGTGGCTACATTACTAATAGAAAGGCAATCACATTCTCGACTCTCCATTGATACCCAGAGCCCTGGCAATCTAACAGCTGACTAGTTAAAATAAGATGTCACATAACAATTATTTTCCCCACACTGGTACCAGTCCCAGAACAGTATGAAACCCGCAATCTCACACTATACATGGGTACCCAGATACCAAGGTCCTGGATGTTGCAGGCCTGGTGGAAGTTGCAGCTGGTCGAGTTGGCCAGCTTTCATTAGAAGGGAGGGGCAAAACTTGGAAACTATATTCCTACAATGACTGTAGATCCTAAAGAAGAAGTAGGCAGGGACTGCCCTGTATTTGGCAGAAATAGCAGGATTGGCCCTGCTGGTCACAGACAGGCAGGGATTGCCCTGCATATCATAGAAACCAAATATTCCAGGACAAGCAACTTGGCTAGATCTTGGATTTTACATCCTGAACATTCAGCACAATACCAGTTGAAGTCACATCCAGTATAGTTAGAATGGTGATACTGTTATCAAGCATCCTTCCTTATCAAACAAAGTCATATCCAGTACATTTAAATACCAAAGAAGGCATCTTTACTATAGACAAAGTCTCATCCAGTGCATTCAGATATTAAACACTTTTATCAAACATTCTTATTATTAGACGAAATCTGGCAAAGTCAGAAATAAGTTATTTCCAGCCATAATCTCAGACAAAATAAGCTCTAGGGCCTCCTGTCCCATGAAGCGACAACCCGACGTTGGCTGGCAACTCCAATAGGGCAGAAACTAACCCATAGGGCACAGACAAATATCAGCACATTTATATGATTAACTACCCAACATCTTAATGCACCTGCACTGGGCCATTTGGGCAACAGGCAAGATGCATCTGAACAATCTTCAAAAATGAAGTCTCTTGGGGGCTTGGTGGCCCATACTGACAGCTTCTAAGGTTTCACGAAATGATTCAAAAGATTAGCATATTCAGAAAGACGGGCTTCAGACCCAAAGATTACAGATAGAACTTTTCCCTTGCACCTGGGGGGTACAAAAGTACTCACGCAGGTCCTCCATGGGTGGTATCCGCAATGGAAGGTGTCCTGGTGTCTTCAGTCATCTGGCATAACTGAGGATTGATGTCATCTGGTCTTCGGTCCACATCTTTCCCCGACTTGGGAGGGAGGGCTAGCACCTGGAGGACAATTCTGGCAATCTCCAGACTAGCAGATGAAGCACACTAAATTACTTTAACTTTAAATGAGATAACAAATACCTCCTCCAGGCTGTAGGGGCTCAACTAGCATGCCAAGGCCCAGAAGCATGGCGGGGGCCTGAGCCCTCACCCCCGTGGGGGGCTCCCAGCAGACTGGAATCTGCTCTCCTCTGTCTCAATCCAAAGAAATGCTGGCAGACACTGTCTCTTATATGGCTCTTTTACGACTCCTGATTGGCTGAGATGATGGGGTGATGGGCCTCCCGATGGCTGGAGGACCCGTCACTCACTTAACTTGAGGCACAGTTGGTCTGGAGAATTGGTGCCAAAATGATGTCCCTGTAAGTCCCCATGAGCACCTGGTGTTTTACCCATGAGGTGTTGAGAATGTCCCACAAGTCCTGGCTTTGTTCTCCTAGCTTTCCAATTGGCTGTGGCTGCTTGCAATGGCTGCTTAACCCACTGCCCCTTTTGGCAGAATAGATACAGTCCTGAATAAAGTTCTGGCGCAGCCAAGAAGAAATAAATATTTGCCCCAATGCCCCACAGTCATTTAGCCCTGATGGTATACTTGCTGTCACCACATAGATGAAGGGTGTGGCTCTGCTGGTTTTCCTGTCACTACTGCAAATATTTAAGTTCCCCTGCAGCAGCAGACAGGCCGATACTTAAGAGTCCCAAAAGTTCTGGTTTAGCCAGGGTAAAGCACTTATTTTAATTTAAATACTCCCCCCACATGCACAGTCAATTTTCCTCATATGCAGCAGCAGTTTTATTTAAAATAAAAATACTTTTCTTTTCTTTTCAGCCATAGCCAATAACGTGCTGCCCTAGGGGCAGCCAGGCACACAAATGAATTATTCAGAGAACCAGGGCTCGGCTCATGAATATTTAAATGAGCCCTCGTCTAGTACCTCACCAAACTCCTTTAATTTTAATGTTAGTGGTGGTCCGTGGTCACCAGGTCCCAAATAGGTGGGAGCGATCCCGGGACCGATGGCACAGTCCCTGAGGCAACCAGAAAAATGAAGCGGTTGCAGTTCGAAGGCACTTTTCGCCCCAGTGCAATTCCTGTTGCCCTGGAGGCAGCACTAATGCAGCGGGAGATCACGAGCAGCGTTTGGAGCCCCGAGGGGCTGGATTTTAGGTTGGGTTATGGGCTGGGGCACCAGAGACAGGAACAAGACCTGGGGGACCTGAAAACACTTGCTGGCAGAACGGGAGACGCCTGGGAAAAACAGCAGAAACGAGACAGGGCAACAGGACTAAAGTAAGCCCATGAAGGCATTTTAGGAACCCCCATTGGCAGGGGGGTTACATTAAGATACAGCCTGGTGTTGAAGTCCTATAACATGGACATCAGGCACCACAGTGGGCCACAGCATGGCAATGCTGGCGGTTTGTCTAGGCAATAACTAGTGGCCCACTAAAGAAAGGGCGGTGCTTCAAAGAATGACTAACTAGTGGAGACAGGAAAAACTGAGGACATAGCAGATAGCACAAATCTGACACTATGATAAACAAGTATCATTTAGGGTTGCTAAAGAATTTTTAATTTTGTTTTCCAGGGAATGGAGATGTAACAACCTTTTGTGTATTTTTACTGTGTGTATTTGTTTTTTTATTATCAGTTAGGCCTCTGTAGGTAATTAAGCTCAGGGTGGAAGAAGTGTATTTATAAAAGTACTGTCCTACTTCTGGTGACGTCGTGATGTCATGGGATAAGGCCAGGAACTGCTTCCTATGTTCCCAAGGAACTACAGTCTGCTGGAGTACCCCTTCTTCCAGTCCTCCCTTTGGAACTCATGATACAGGAGCTAATTCTCCCAGTATGCCTCCCTTTTCTCCAAACCCTGAGAGTCACCTTCCATGCTGGTGGCTAACTCCCTTAATTTCTGTAGGGATGGATCAGCTTGCTGAGCTCTCCCCAGCTCCACGTTCCTGACCTTCCCTAAAACACACTCTGCTGAGCTCTCCCCAGCTCCACGTTCCTGACCTTCCCTGAAACACCCCCTGCTGAGCTCTCCCCAGCTCCACGTTCCTGACCTTCCCTAAAACACCCTCTGCTGAGCTCTCCCCAGCTCCACGTTCCTAACCTTCCCTGAAACACCCTCTGCTGAGCTCTCCCCAGCTCCACGTTCCTGACCTTCCCTGAAACACCCTCTGCTGAGCTCTCCCCAGCTCCACGTTCCTGACCTTCCCTGAAACACCCTCTGCTGAGCTCTCCCCAGCTCCACGTTCCTGACCTTCCCTGAAACACACTCCGCTGAGCTCTCCCCAGCTCCACGTTCCTGACCTTCCCTGAAACACACTCCGCTGAGCTCTCCCCAGCTCCACGTTCCTGACCTTCCCTGAAACACACTCCGCTGAGCTCTCCCCAGCTCCACGTTCCTGACCTTCCCTAAAACACACTCCGCTGAGCTCTCCCCAGCTCCACGTTCCTGACCTTCCCTAAAACACACTCCGCTGAGCTCTCCCCAGCTCCACGTTCCTGACCTTCCCTGAAACACACTCCGCTGAGCTCTCCCAGCTCCACGTTCCTGACCTTCCTAAAACACACTCTGCTGAGCTCTCCCCAGCTCCACGTTCCTGACCTTCCCTAAAACACACTCCGCTGAACTCTCCCCAGCTCCACGTTCCTGACTTTCCCTAAAACACACTCCGCTGAACTCTCCCCAGCTCCACGTTCCTGACTTTCCCTAAAACACACTCCGCTGAACTCTCCTCAGCTCCACGTTCCGACCTTCCTAAAACACTCCAGCTGAGCTCTCCCCAGCTCCACGTTCCCGACCTTCCCTAAAACACACTCTGCTGAGCTCTCCCCAGCTCCACGTTCCCGACCTTCCCTAAAACACACTCTGCTGAGCTCTCCCCAGCTCCACGTTCCCGACCTTCCCTAAAACACACTCTGCTGAGCTCTCCCCAGCTCCACGTTCCCGACCTTCCCTAAAACACACTCTGCCGGGCTCTTCTCAGTCTATAGCTGTGGCTCAGAACTGCTGTTCCCAGCTCATTCTTCTGCCACAATGTCCCCTGCTGCTGAGGAAGGGATTGCTGCCAGTTGTCGTGCCCACTCTGTGTCCTAAGGAGCCGGCTCCCTATCCTTACTATGGGTAGTGACACACACAATGTTTGCCTAAATATCAAAATCATTACTCATAATTAGATCCATGGGCAGGTCCGGTACAACACCCACCTCCCATATACCCTGGCCTCCTTCCCAGCCCAGAGAGATCCTAGCTATTGGCACTGAGACTGCAGGCCCCACAGCCCCTGTAATTCTGGAAAACTGACCCAGCAGGATCTATTCCAAGTCAATCAAATCCTATTTTACCATTGAAAGGGAGGTCCCAGTGTCCCTGAATCCTTGGCTTACCATCCCATTTACCAACACAGGGTGCATGTGTGCAGTGGAGTTAGTGGGAACTGCACTCTGTGTACAGGCCACTAGCTGCTGGGAGCTTCCAGAGCTACCCCCTCCAGCTGCATGCGTACCTTTTGCCATATTTTTCAGACATTCATAAAACAGTTGTCTCAGTTTTTGGCAGATATAACACCTGTGTTCCCCTGGTTCCTTACTTTGAAACCATCTGGCTACCCTTTTTGTTTGGGCATAGGCTGGATTCTCTTAGGTTGCTCCTCCAAGTTCTCTTAAAACCACCTAATGTCCCTCCCACACTGTTTTTGCACCGAGTGGATGGCCGGCTGGCTATAAACTGATCAGTCCTCTCGGCTGCCTCCTTCGGGGAGCTCAGAGTTCTATTCAGAAACGATATTCTCAGCTCCTCTGGTACCATCTTTAAGAACTGTTCCATGAAGAGCAAAGCTTTTGTCTGTTCCTCAGAGCTAGCCTTTGCACTCTCTAACAATCGCTCTAACAGATTGCCTAGTTGTACACCTATTTAAGAATAGCTATCTTTTGGTGCCTCCCTTCGGCCTCATAAGTCAATTCAAAACATTTTAACAAGGCACTTTTCACTTTGTTATAGTCCATACAGTCCTCATTTTTCATTCTGATGATGGCTTCTACTGCCTGACCCATAAAGAGTGACAAAAGGTAAGTTGTTCAAGAAGCCCTGTTCAATTCAAACTGGCCACAAATTCTCTCAAATGATTTAAAAAACCAAATCAAGATCCTCCTCCTCCTCCTGATGATACTTGGGAAACATTTTGGAACTAATTTTGGCTTTTTGGGTCGAACCCCTCATGCCAGTACTTACAGTCTGTGGTGCTGTCTCCTGGCACAGAATCTCCATCTCCTTCTCATGTACATGCTTTCGCGCCTCTCAGCTGGATCTGGTGCTGGTGCTGCTTTTCTCACTCCTCATCTGCCAGCTTTACTCGGTAGCATCCCATCTGCCTTCTGCTTCTCAGCCTCTGCCTTTTGTCACTTGGCCTCTGCCTTTGCCTTAACCAGGGTGCGCTCCAGCTGCGTCACCTCTGTCTGCACAGCTGCCCCAGTTCTAGTCTCTGGCTCACATGCATGCTCCCTGGCCTCAGTCTTGCAACTATGGCTAGCAGTGACCACTTTCGCACCGCTTCCCTGGTCACGTTTTTCATTATTTTTTTTTAATACTTTACTTTTAATGGAAGTTTCTAGCCACAGAAGCATCAGAAAATACATACAGTGAAGAGATCAAAAATATGCAAACTAATGGGACCAGTAGTCCCTTAATAATAGGATAAGGTGCATCCACTATATTTAGATACCACAGTGGAGGGAATATTTAACAATATACTAACTGATAAATTAAAATATAGCTGTATAATTGAGTCCAAGAGCTACATGGCAGGTTCCTAAAATATTAATTGTCCAGCAATGTCCCTTATTATAAGTAGCGTGGCCCACTAAGGGCCTGCCAATGCCATGTACAGTATCTACCTTACAGGTTAATAGTCCTTCAATAGAACTTGGAAGCAAGGTATAAAAATCATTGATAGTAAAATTCAAAATACAAAATCCACCTCCTGCATAAAAATTAAGAATCGGCAAATTGGTATATAAATGCTATATATCCAGCATGTTTGATCAGCATAATATCAGGTACATTATAACAATCCAAAGGGAACCCTTGAACAACAAATAACAACAGTGTAAGCATAATCTACATCTCTTAAGAAGGAGTGGACTCCAAACAGTATCTAAAGCATTTAAGCAGAGTAGCTATTCAAATAAACAGGTGGTTTTTAGAGGTTTTTGAGTCAAAAAATGCAAAACCTGTTGAGGTTCCTCCTTCAGGTTCAACCGAGACGTCCTCTTCAGATCAGGATCACATGGCCAACAAACGAGCTGCCCACTTACCGGCGTTGACTGGATCTGAAAAGAGATATACTTTGTTTTCATAAACGATCCGGAGCCTTGCCAGATAAATCATTGTATGCAGCACCCCACTTCCCTCAGTGTGCGACGAACTCCATCAAATGTTTTGCGGCGTTGGCGCGTTGCAAAACTGATATCCGGGAAGATGTGGACTTGCTTGTCTTCGAACATGATAGGGCCTGCCTGTCTCACAACTGTAGAATGTGGTCTCACACACTGACTCCTGCTGTGACCACCATGAGAGTACAAGGTTCCTCAGATCCTTGCTGCTGACCACGAGGAGTAATCCAGTAAGTCTTTTGGAGCTCCGTGATAGGATCTGAACCTGGCTGTACCAGCTTTTCAGTAAGCCAGTCCTTCATAAAGAGAATAGGGTGATCTCCCTCACACCTCTCAGGTAGACCCAATAACCTCAGATTAGCTGAGCGAACTTGATTTTCGAGGGTTTCTAAATGTGCCCTCAGGTACTGAGATTCTGTAGCCATGAGTGCAGACGCAGCAGTTGAAGCAATGACTTGCTTTTGAACGGCCACAACTTCTTGTTTCAAAGCATCCACTGTTGTTTCCAAAATGAGCACCCTGCCATTAAATCCGTCAACTTTCTGGGATAAGTTGGAAAGCATTAACTTTTGAAGTTTCAGTCCCAGAGAGGCTAAGGTTTCCCCCAAGCTATATTCAGCTGCAGACGAGGCCTCATCTCCAGGGCACACTGGTGGCGCACCACCCAATCCTTTGCCTTTATTGGAACCTCCAGAGGTTTTATCCCACTTAGGATTACCTATCCTATTCAATTCAAGTGTCTTCTTTCCACTGGGAAGATCAGATTTGCTCAATTCAAAAGGTAAACTGCCGATTTTAATGGATTTTAAAATATAGTTGCAGGAGCTGCAAAAATTGCACTGTCTCTTTTTCAGAGGTCCTCCTGGTGCCTAGAGCTAACGTGGGAAACAAACAGAAAATCAGGGAGGTTAATGAATGGCTCAGAGCATGGTGTGTGGCTAGGGAGTATGGGTTGGTTGAGGACTGTGTGCAACTTGGGAGGACAAGGGGCTGCATGCTAGGGATAGGCTCCACTTAAATTTGGGGAGGAAGGAGGTTTTGAAACTAAAATTGACCAAGTTCATTGAAGCTAGGTGGGTTTTAAATTTGTGAGGGGGGAGGGCTAGGGCTTGAGGCTGCTGATAACAGGCAGATCAAGGGAGGACTTAGCCTTCTTCCCTCAGCGGAGGGGAAGCCTAACCGGGGCACCCGACTGTGCACAAGGGAGTGGGAGCATGCAGTTAACTGAGGGATCTCAGGTTGGGGGGATGGGCGAGGGCAAAGGGCAGGGATGGAGGGTGGTCCTGATTAATGCCAGGAGCATGGTTAACAAAGATGCCCAAGCTTCAGGTGATGCTAACTAAAGGGAAGGTGGATGTGGTGGCAGTCACTGAAACTTGGGCTACTCCTCGGCACGATTGGGACCTGAACCTGATGGGGTACACTGTGTTCAGGAAGGACAGGGCTGTAGACAGGAGAGGGGGGTAGCACTCATCAGTAGGAATAACATCAATATATGCAGGGTGGAGGTGGCAGAGGGAAATGCAGAGGTGTTATGGATTACCTTGCAGGTGCCTGGGGGTAAGAAGATAAATCTGGGTGTGGTTTATAGGCCACCCATGCAGGTGGAAGAACTTGAGGAAGGCCTGGTGGTGAATCTCAGGGACCACTGTGGTCAGGGGGAGGGTAGAACTGTGGTGCTGGGTGACCTTAACATGCTTGGGGTTGATTGGGGAACTATGGCATCCTCATTGACTAGGAAGCAATGCCTGCTGGACGTCTTCCAGGATGCATTCCTTTCCCAACTGGTGTCTGACCCGACGAGGGATGGTTGTATCCTGGATGTGATCCTGTCAGATGGCGATCTGGTTAGGAACTTAGTGGTAAGGGACCCACTGGCAGAGAGTGATCATGCCATGGTTTGGTTTTCCCTAGACCTGGGGGGAGGGGAAAATCACACTAAAACAGTGGTGGTTGACTTTAGGGGTGCAGACTTTAAGGGTAAGGAGGGGATCCTCCTGTGATATTTGGAAGGGATCAAACTGGACCTGGACACAGAGAGCAGGTGGAAAATTATTAAAAAAGGACTCCTGGAAGCTAACAAGGCCTGCTCAAAGGTCTGAGGCAAGTTTGGTAGAGCCAGAAAGCCAAGTTGGTGGACCAGGGAGGTCCAGGAGGTGGTGAGAGACAAAAAAGTTGCTTATAGACAGTACAAGTACTCACATGGGTCATGGATGGGTGGAATATAATATGATATCCAAAAAGGTAACCAGGGTGGTGAGATCGGCCAAGGCGAGGATGGAGCAGAGGTTGGCACTGGGGATCAGAAGTGGGTAAAAAAGGTTCTTTAGGTATATCAGAGAAAGAAGGAAAGCGAAGGGGCAGACTAGCAGACTGAGGTCAGTGAGTGGGTGGGTCGAGGAGGCCGGGGAGCAGGCGGAGGTACATAAATACTTTGCCTCAGTCTTCACTAGAGATGATGGAGGGTCAACACCTTAGAGGGGGAGGAGGGCTAGGAATGAGGAAGGGGGAGGTCATGGATGTTGAAATTCCTGTTGGTAGGGTGAGGGAAGCCCTTAAGTCTCTGAAATGGATAAGGCACTGGGTCTGGATGGCTTTCATCCCAGGGTGCCAAAGGAGATGACGGATGTTCTTGCTGTACCTCTGGCAGACCTTTTCAACTCCTCCCTTCAGACGGGGTGGGTACGTCATGATTGGAGAATGGCTCATGTCATGGCTATCCACAAAAGTGGCTCACAGGAGGATCCAGGTAAATACAGGCCTGTCAGCCTGACGTTGGTGGTAGGCAAAATGATAGAGGCCATATTGAAAGAGAGGCTGGAGGTGTTTCTGAAGACACGGGGCCATCTGGATGATCACCAACATTGCTTCGTTCAGGGCAGATCATGTCAGACTAACCTGGTAGAGTTCTACAATTGGGTGACAAAGGCGCTGGACCAGGGCAAGCCAGTGGATGTCCTCTTTCTAGACTTCAGCAAGGCATTTGATTCGGTGCCACACCCTGGGCTGCTGGACAAGCTGGGGAGAATGGGGTGGGGGAAAAGATAGTTAGGTGGATAGAAAACTGGCAAACTGCGGTGGTCGGGGGGGAAGTATCATTTCCTAGGAGGGTCATTAGTGGGGTCCCACAGGGGTCGGTGCTGGGTCCACTCCTGTTTAATGCTTACATCTCGGACATCAGGGATGGTATCAGGAGTGAGATGAATCTTTGCTGATGACTCAAAGCTGGGGTGGTGGTGGATGGGGAGGAGGGTAGAAGAGCCCATCAGGGGGATCTGGAGACTCTAGAAAGGTGGCCATGCACCTGGAAACTGAGGTTTAATGTGAAGAAATGCAATGTTCTCCACTTGGGGCATAGGAACCCAGCTCATGGGTACTTTTTGGGTGGGGAGAAACTGCAGGTTTTGGGAGGGGAAAAGGATCTTGGGGTGGTTGTGGATGTCAAAATGAATAACTCTGAGCAGTGTAGGAGGGCTGCAGCTAAAGCAAATAAAATGCTTGGGTGCATCACCAGGGGGATAACCTCGAGGAGACGGAGGGTGCTTCTCCCTCTGTATAACTGCCTTGTTAGACCGCACCTAGAGTACTGCGTGCAGTTTTTGTGCCTGTACTTGAAAAAGGACATTGCACTTCTCAAGAGGGTTCAGAGGAGGGTGACCAGGATGATACAGGGTCTGGGGGAAAGATCCTATGAAGAGAGACTTGAGGAGCTCAACTTGTACTCCCTGGAGGAGAGGAGGGACAGAGGTGATATGATTGAGGTCTTTAAATATCTAAAGGGAGTAAATAGGATCAGCCTAAATTGGGTGTTTCTGCTAAGGGAGGAGGGGGTCACCAGGGGGCACTCCATGATGCTGGTTGGCAGAAGGATCAGATGGGAGACTAGGAGACACTACTTCACAGAGGGGATGGTGCACCCCTGGAATGCACTGCCTGTGGAACTAGTGTTTGTTAATACAGTGGAGAGATTCAAGACAGGCAGATACAGGCATAAGGGGAAGGTAAAACTGAGTAATGCCAGATCTGAAAGTGTAACTCCAATAGATGATGGTGTTGGGGGGATTTACAGGGGAGGCGGAGAGGGCAGTAATGTGTCCTGACTGGGTGCTGATTTTCGAGCAGACTTGATAGACCATTAGACCTACTCTGCTGTCATCTTAGTACATTAGTATGTAAAAGTTGCTTCCATTCAGCTCGGGTTCCACAGCGTCTTGCCTCCCTGGTCACTTTTTTCAAAAAGGTCTATGAGATCTGTCTGTGGCTAGCATTCCTGAAAGACACGTCTTCTTCTTTTGCAGAACTCCTCATGGGATGCCACTGTGCATCTTCCAAATGACCCAGACATAGTGTCTTATAGCTATCTACTCTTACTTGTAGCAAAATAAAACTGGTTGAATATACAGTATCCTCTTTTGTATATCCTGTTCTGTGACTGAACAGATAACCTTCTCATTAACAATCTGTTTCAGATCCCAACTGCTGCCTTCAGTTTCTCACAAACTGGTTCTCCCCCAGAACTCAGCCTGTGACAGTTACCAGTTTCACAACCCCTCAGATGCCTGAAAGGGTTACCTTGGTATGCTGCCACCACTCACTGCAACTACACCCGGGGTGTCTCTAGGATCAAATCCCACCAGAGCCACTGCTCACATACAGTACATTGCTCTTATACCAAAGGGCAAATGACCCAGCCCTTCTGTTTCAGCAGAGAATGCTTTTGCTTTAAATATGGCAACTGAAGTCGGCCTCTTTGAAGATGGATAACAGCCTTGCCAATACATCCTGGTTATCTGTACCTGAAAGGACTCAGTCGCAGAAGGTATGAAGTATATAAAATTAATATTTAATACCCCAAGATATTTACATTTTTTTATGCTGTTTGTGCTTTTTATCCCCTGAGTACAGGGCATCCCCATTCATATCAGTCACCCTAGCTCTGTCACCCCAACATCTCCAGGACTTATCCTGCCAGCGTGTTCCTCCAGGGATTACTCCTCCTGGTGGGGATGGTAAGGTTCCCCAGCCACTGCACAGATCCTGAGTAACAGCACTGCCGGATCATTGGGTGCAGTGCCTGCGGGTGGCCAGAAGTCATCCTGCCAACTGGGGAATTTTCTTTTTGTTTCTTCTTCCTCCCCATGGCTTGACAGAGCATGCATGTAATGGCATCAATAATGACACCAGGCATGTTTCCATACATGGGGCATCAGACATCTGCCGCTCTACCACTGCTCTCAGGCAGTCCCTGTGCCCTACCCCCCAGCCATCGCTAGGGGCCAGGTTAACATGGGACTCCACACCAACCCCTTCCCAGAGAAGGACAGCAGTCCATCAGATGCTCAGTTCTTCTCCCCCCCAGCTGACCCTTTGACAGTCCGAGTTCACTCCCAAACTCGAGTCGTCAGTGCCACAAGCAGTAGCATTACCACTGCACCAGCAGTCCAGCCAAAGATATTTGCATATGTTACAGGATAATACACACTAAGACTACGGGCAATATAGTATTTCTACAGAGAAAGAATAAATATTTGAAAAAAAGACAGACTACACATTGAAGAATCTAACTTACGGCAATCTAAATCCTAAGTAAATTAGAAGCTTACCCCAACTAGTGAGCTATGGCGGACTCAAACCCTTGATGTTATCCATTTGAAGTCCTGAATCATAACTGACTTCTTAGGGCCAAACACAGACCACAAATGCCTTCGGCTGGCTGGCCCACCATGCCACATTATCATAGATATCTCTCTCTGACATCACAGGTTCAACCAGCTGTTTGTTCCTCGAGGAACCACCCATCTTGAGAACAGGGCTGAAATGGATTTGTAATCCAGATCCTGTTTTTTCAGATTGCAATTTCAGTCCTTTCTCCTCCATTCTGGTTTTAATCATGGGAGTTGTTTCCTCTGCCTAGGCCCTGTTTACGCTCAAAATAAAGCCCTTAATTCTGAAAGGAATTCTGCCCCTTTGAAGTTTATGTAGAACAAAAGAACTGTTTATGTTCACACCCAAGCTTTCTGAGAACCTAGGACTGTATTGTTAAAGTTACACCTCTTCTCCCCCAGCTGAATTACCTACAGAGACCTAGATGATAATAAAAATGAAAAAACAAACAAACAGTAAAAAGACATAAAAAGTTGTTACATATGCAAAATAATATGTTGGCAGCCATACAGAACAAGGGCGATAATTCAGTCAAGACTTGTTGCTAATGGAAATGTTAAGACTGTAATTTAAAACAGAACTGAGGCAAGCAAGGGGGCATAAAAAGCAGATGAGATGTATAAACTGTGTGTGTAATATGTATATATAATTTATAAATTAATACATGAGAAGGTGTGTATAGTGAGAATTTTGCACACACCCGAGGTGTGGGATGTTACCTAAACCTCGAGAGCAAAGCTCGAGGGATTTATGAAAGCATTCCACACTGTGGGTATGTGTAAAATTAAACTTTTATACACCTCCCCATGTTTTGTTTTGTTTTACATAATTGCTGGGTAGTGTTTTCTTGCCTTGAAAACATTACCAAGCAATTACAGAAAACAGTATGTCCAGTGGTTCTGGTTGTGATAATTCAATAGGCTAAAATGAGGTTTAAACATTTACTTTTTTTCCTTTTTGCACGATTGTCCTAAAATCAGACAGAAACCTGAATTAAACAACTTTGTTTATTTATTTCATTGTTCGGAAAAAACCTTTGTGCGAAAGCTCTTTTGCAAAGGTTCCACGTCAAGTATATGGTATATACAGTACAACAGAAGCGGAATTGCCCCCTCTGTGGTTCTCACTTCATGGGAAGGAGTGTACACAATAAGAACAACTCAGGGAACATTTAAACAAACAGTGCAATGGTAATGCAAACAGAGAGACATAATGCAGAATATAAGTACAGAATAACAAGTAACCAGCTACTGAAGCTACTGCCAAAAACGTTAAAACAAAGCACGACTGTTAGCTTATGGGGGGAACACAGAGACAAGGACCTCAGAGGCCCATAGTACAGGCTTTTCCCTGGTAACAGGATGGGGACTGAAAATAGCCAACTTGGGGGGGAGGGGAATGGCTATGGGAGGGGAAGTCAGCTAGTACCAAGCATGTCCTCCAGTAGGACAGTAAGTGCTAAAACAGAGCAGAGTGCAAGCCTGTAGAGGAGAGATCCAAGTCAGGCCCACCTAATTGCAGGGGGAGTTAGTGTGGAGGGCAGGTGAGGAAACTCTGCCCACTGCTAAGGCCAGCTATGACAGTTACAATGTGGGGCAGGTGAGGGAGGGGTCGCGGTATCAACACTCACACATAAAAGGAGATGGGTAGAGAGGAACTGGTAGTACAGCAACTTTGTTGGCAGATAAATAAGGTGTAAATCACAGAGGCCCACATTTTCAAAGAAGATGTGCTGCACAAAGTGAAGATGGGCCACGCATCTCAGAAAATGAGCGGAAAAGTGATATTTCAAAGGGAGAGATGTGTTGTACATCTCCAGATGCGCCATCGTGCATCTGTAATGTATGCAGCGCATGTAGAGGGTGTGTTCCCATGAATGTGCCGTGCATCCCTATATTCAGCCAAAATGTGTGGCGCATCTGCTGCGCAGCTCAGAGATGAGCCGCCCAAAGTTAGGCATGGAAAAAGCATGCCTAAATGGTCAGCCACCCACAGGCAGGCTGCAGAACTGCAGGTAAGCCGTCCGAAGACAGTCCTTGGAGGTGCACCAGGACATGCTCTAGGCACCCACACTCAGCAGTCATACCAGAATGGATGAACCCTGAGCCAAGCCACAGGTGCTGTGTTACCATCGGCACTATCCAGGGAGCAAGCCCCCACACCACACCACACCCTGGACATAGACACCCAGCAGCCACATGCCAGTGCTGTCAGGTGCCCCTGGACACATCTGTGGAAGCAGACAGCCACAATGCAGCAAATGTACTGGGAGCCGTGGCCTGCACCCATGAGGCCTGAATGGTGCCACCTGGTGGTGGCATGCACCCAAGGTGCCATCTGGGTCAGTGGTGCCTAAGTAGCCTGGTGGATGAGTGGCAGCCTGGCACAGGCCAGGGACTGACCTGTGGCACACACCCATGGTGGTACACCATAGGTGCACACAAGTGGGACCCACCCACTAGTGTACCTGGTCACCCTCTACACACTGCCATTCCTTGCAGTCATCACCACCTTCCACTCATATGGGGGGGCACTGCAGGTGACTGTATGCTGCATATGGAGCTAGTGTATCACATACATGTGGTATACCGATCAGACTGTGTCACCCTGTGCCCTGCCCTGTTACATGTCCAGGTGGGCCCCTGTGGCCACTGTTCAGGTGCCCCTGTACCCTAGTCTGATCCTGTACATGGCCAATGCAGTCCACCTCCCACCCACCCACACATAAACAGTCCATAACACCTGCCTGATAGGATGCAGTACCTCCTGGTCACCTTTGTGGTGTGGTGGGACAGCACTGCACAGCTGGAACTGAGCATACCTGGGGTATGCAAATGGCCTGAATACATTCTAGTAATGAGCTGCACACGTGGGAGATGGGCTTGGAATGTGTAATGAGGCCATTTGTATATCCAGGCTGAATACTGCAATGTTGCTCACAGAGCAAGTGGCTTTGCATCGTGCATTTCCCCATGATCCGCATGGGGCTCAGGTCACATGCAGCGCTGCGCATCTCCCACTTCGCGATCACACATCTTCGGGATATTCAGGCGGACATGTGCAAGTGCATCTCAAGATGCATCTTCTGAATATCTCATTATGTGGGGCCGGCGCATCTCAGATGCGAGGTGCAGGCACTTGTGCGAGTTTGCAGGGGACTTTTGAATATGAGGGCTAGAGTTTGTGAAACTTACTCCATTTACTGTGAGTTCAAAGGAGGTGCCAATCAAAGTGTGTGCGCGAGGGAGGCAGTGTGCCCATGCGTGGAGTGAGGAAAACCTGGAACGCATTTGCTGTTATAACCAGCTGGTTATAGGGCCAACTATAACTGAGTTTCCCTATGGGAGAAAATGCTCCCCTGTTATTATAGATGTATAAACTTCAAAAAAAAAAAAAATAGGAAACATTCCTTCATGCAGAGGGTGAGAAGATTGTGGAATAGAATGCCAGAAGCATTAATTAACAGTAGCACAAAAACATGCTTTAAGGCTTACATCGACGATAATATATATATATATATATATATATATATATATATATACTGGGAGGTGATAAAATGGACTACTACAGTGAATCAGGGGAACAGTATACAGTATATGGGATTCAGGGCTGTCTTTTGCTGTCAAGACCTTAACATTTACCATAGTATTTTCCCATTTTTACAGTTCAGTTTGATGGCTTTAAGTAACTAGTCCTCCAGACATGCTACTGTGTCTTGGCCCTCCATCCCTTGTGTAATCTATGAATGTGCAGGTTATTCCTGCGTTTATTATTATCTTGTTTGTCTGTATACTCCTTTGGCTCCTTGAGTCCTTTCTTTAGCCATTGTACCTTACTCGGGCGTTCCTCCATGCTGTCTTCCAGCTTACAAGTCCTTTAGAAACATAGAATCTGTTGGCAGATAAGGATCACTTGGCCCACATAGTGTGCCCTTCTTTTCCCTACCTGTTCTGCCACCGCAGACTCTACCTGGTCTCCAGATCCCCTACTTTGATACTAGTTTTCCTTTATAGCTATTCCATGCATGTTTGAAGCCCGCCACTGTTTTTGCCCTCACCACCCCTCTGGAAGATTGTTCCAGGCATCCACCATCCTCCCAGTGAATAAATACTTCCTCACATCCCTCCGAAACTCTCCCCTCCAGCTTCAATGCACACTCCCCATTTCTTGTACACCTTTTGTTCTGACAAATGCTCCCTTCCTGTACCTTATTTTGCCCCATGAGGTATTTAAAGGTCAATATCATGTTCCCCCTCTCCCTCCTCTCTTCTAGGGTGTCTATATTTAGAACCCTCAGACTCTCCTCATATGATATTTGGTACAGCCCCTGCACCATTTTTGTTGCCCTTCTTTGGATAGCCTGTACCCTGTCTATGTCCTTTCTGAGGTGTGCTCTCCAGAACTGGACACACTAATCCAGGTGTGGACTCACCAATGACTGACACTGTTGCAACACCACCCCCCTACTTCTGATGATGATGATGATGATACCTTTCTCTCTGCACTGCATCATCCCACTGGCTTTCTCTGCTGCTTTGTCACATTGCCTTGCCATCCATTATGATGACTCCTAGGTCCCTTTCCTGTTTAGTGACCATCAGTACCTCCCCTCATTCTGTACTCTGCCTTTCTGTTTCTGTGCCCAAGGTGCAATATTTTGGACTTCTTTTTTGCACTGAAACCCAGCTACTGAGCTTTTTCAGGTCTCTATTCATTCTTTTCACCTCCTCTGGAATGTCTGCCATATTGCAGATATTGGTGTCATATGCAAAGAGACACACATTCCCTTCCAGTTCTTCTGCAATGTCACTTATAAATACATTGAGGAACCCTGCTAGTCACTTTCCCTTCCCTGTATGAGTTCACCACCACCCTCTGTCACCTCTCCATCAGCCAATTATGTATCCAGTGTACCATCTTTGTTTCCACCCCCAAGTTTCCCAGTTTTCTTATGTAGCCACCTCACCTCCCCATTTGTCTTGGGGCTCCCGATGTTTCAAGAGGGGAGGGGGGCCTACCCCAAAGGAACCCAGACCAGAACATTAACAACCATGGAGAATAAAATGGTGTTATCTTACCACGGCCTGGGTCATACTGCAGAAAAATGGAAACCCAGAGGTTCCCATTGCTTGCTTAAAACCTTATTTGCCATCTGGCTCCATGGAGCACAAACTATTCACAACAATGGGCACTTGAGCTGGGAGGGAGACAAGATGTCCTAGGCAGCATTCCACTTCATGCAGCTGATGAAACCTTGAATGCTATACCCGAAACTTCCCTGGAACCTTCATAGGACCTCCGAGCCAAACCTACCCTCTGGCACTGGTAAGTTGGCCTCTGTATCATTCCATTCTTTTCCTTTTTCCTGGTCAACTTCTACCCTTATGGGAAGTGAGATACTTCTCCCACCAGTTCGATGAGAAATGGCGGCGCGACGCGATTACTGCAGACATATACATCAGGCTGGCGAAAATACCTTGCCACCTGACATCCTCGGCTCGTGGAAAGAATGGTGCCGGACTGAAATTTGCTTTATCTCCGCACTCCCCCTCAGTTAAGGATTGTCAACTCCAGGGGTGCATGTTGGGGGAGAGTCGAAGCCAAAAATGACAAGTTTTGGGCCGGGCGCAAGAAAAGCACAGTAGCACCCAGACCCAGACCCGAACCCGGAACCCCAGCACCACAAGCAGAGGCCAACCACCGATGCCACGGCACAGCTCAGCCCACCAATGCCATGGCGCAGCTCGGCAGCCTACCACAGTGCCACCCCCTACATCCCCTCTGCCCCCTCCCAGGCCACGCTTGCTGTGCTCGCTCCCCCCCCATGCGTGTACATGTAGCGACATCCTGTTGCTAGGGTCACCCAACCCACCACATCCAGTCACCCTTCCTGCCCTCTCGCCTTTCGGGCTTTCGCCCATATCACGTCACCGTTTCGGACAGTGCCGTGATTCAAGTGCCCACCTCACATGCTACCCTCCCACCTGGTCCCATGCCAACAAGATCACAGGACTTTTCCCTCCTTGACCAGTCCCTTTGTCAAAAGTGCCTTTTCCCCTTCGACGTAGCCACTGTAACCACTGGTATTCTTACTGCAGCTACGGGTGTGTGTGTGTGTGGAGGGTCATGGTTTCAGATATGTGAGCATGAACTTATCAGTACAGTGCCCACAGTTCTGAAACCATGAAGTGACATAGTCAAAACTCCGAATTCTTGGTTCCATGAAAGGAACTACACAGAATGTTGTCCATACAAAGAAAACAATACAAATCACAACTGACAGCTTCAGCTTTTATTCAGGCACAGTTAAATAGGGATCCTTTAGAGGTATGAATATAATTTATGAAAATAGAGACATTTCAAACAGCTGCACATAAGTAATCAATTCCTGCCCCCTTTATAAAAATACAGTTTAGATTTGAGATCCAGGTTTTGGGAGTCTGAGTTCAAATAAAGTGCTCTCTAAACTGAAGGCTGCCTAACCATCCAGAACATAAAACATGTACATACTCCTTAGCACGCAGACCTTCAGTGTTATTGGAAAATGGTTTCAGAGCATTTCAACACACTCCCTTTAGAATTCTTCAGCTATTTGGCTTCTATGCTCATGGTGGTCAAATGAAAGACTAAAGGACCATCCCCAAGGGAGACAATAAGCTAAAAATGATATAAGGGAAATGAGTCAAAACATCCCAGTACATGTTCCTTAAAGACAAAGGGTGGGGGTGAGAAAACAATGAAATCCTGAAATATTTCTCAGAGTACTCAGAAACTCCTAGTTCTTCAGAGTAAAACAAGAAAGTTCATGCATATCTCTTAACCATATGTCATTGAAATGTGGGACACTGGGACTCAGAAGGTTGAATAATGTTGGACAATGGGCCTCGTAATAAGGGACACACATCATCAGACATGGAGATACAGCTAGCCCATTGGCGCAGCAGTAGGACTACCACTCATGACACCACTGACCCAAGTTCAGGAATGATGCTGGATCATCGGGGGGAGGAGCAAGCATCCCAGAGGATGCTCTCCTCCTCCTCTGGGGAGGGAGGGTTGCCATGCTTGCTGCAATACTGCCACCTGGTGACCACAGGTGGCGAGGGCACCATTGGTGGGTAAGACGCAGACCAGAGACAGAAGCAACAGCACGCATTGCATGCCAAAGGGTCTAGGTCTCCATTGTTAGCGAGTCTGTGTCTGGTGTGGGGGGAGTAATGAGGAAAATGGCCCTGCTACTGAGGACAGTGGACCTCAGTGTTACTGGAATGCTCAAGCCATCCCAGCATCTCCTGAAGAAAGCTAAGCAGCTTGATCGAGGTTATATTCCTTCCATGCACCTTGCCTGGGGGGAGAAACCATGGCAGCATGGAGGATGACCCTATGGAATAGGTAAAGTGCCCTGGGGCCACCATTGGGTACTGGAGGGAGATCAGCAGTGCAGAACAGGAAGGGGGCATAAATAAAGAATATAAAGAAAAAACATTATACATGGAGATACAAGCTCAGAATACTGGGGAACCCAATGTCTTTGTTTGTGCAAAGTTGAATTTTGATTTAGCGTCTTAGGCTATTATGAATTTCTGCTTTACTAGCTGAGCTTATAGGACCATTATCATTTAGGAGTCACAAGGGATTGCATTTGCAACCCCTATGAGTCTTTTATGACCCCTATGGTGAGTTTGTGACCCCTGCTGCTGTCTATTTATTCTAGTGTGGTTGTCTAGCTCATTAAATGTCTTATGCTTTTTTTTCATAATATGTCTGGCACATCCCCCTGCCCCCCAACCAGCACAGGATCTGCTCCCAGTCACACACAGAGTGTTCCAGTGTGCACGACACTCAAGCCCCTCCCCCAGTGAGCCACCCACTGAACATCACACTCAAGTCTGTGAGTGGTAGCATGTGAGAGAGTAGGGCTGAACTCACAAGAGGATGCTTGCAGATCCTATCTCATGTCATCCAGCATCATTGGTTCAGTCCAGTCGGGACCAATGAGGGAGGCACCAGCCACCAAGAAGAATCCTCATCCAAGGTTCAAGTGATGAGCGTGAGACAGAGGGCACAGGGAAAGTGAGACAGGAGCACATGTCCGAGGAGTGAGCAGAACCTTTAGATCTGGCACTGCCTACAAGCCACTGTGTGTAAGTTGGGGGGGAAGGTAGGAGCAAGCCGCTGCTCACACACACAGCAGTGCAGCTGCACTAAAAAACAATAATCCCTTCTGTGTAAGAGGATCAGACAGGGTCGGGGGTCAGGTGTGGGCCACTACCTGCCCATGCTGAGGATATGATTCCACTATTTCAAAAGAAAGAAAATTATGTGCAAAAAACCTTGTTAATGCACCAGTTAGGGTTCATGTTAACACCACAAAAGTAGGGAAATGTGGTGTTAGGGTTTCTAATCCTAACTCGCCACTCCCACCCCACAAGCAGCAAAAGGAATAAACATTAGTATTTCCATTAGTATTTCGGGTCCCTGAAGTCTTGGTGAATCAGTGGTGGGGTCTTCCTTGGGGCTGTCATCCCTAATCTATGCATCTGTATCTGTAGCCACACAGAAGTGCAAGGTCTGGAGGGTTTTGCACTTTCGCAACTAGATGGACTCCTCACTGTGCATCTGCATCTCTATCTGCACAGAAATACAGGGCCCAGAGCCTGATAGACTCCACATTTGGTGAAGAGCCCAAAGGGCCCTGTTCATTTGCATCTGTAGCTCCTCTGGGCCCTATGCTTCTGGATCCAGACAGATCTATTCATGTAGGTCCCACAGTGACCTACGTGAACAAAGATTCATTTCTATTATCTAACAAAGAAAGGAAATTCATTGCAGAAAACTATGTTAATGCACTAGATAGGTTCAACTTAAAGCAACAAATGTAGGGACACGTGTCATTCAGGTTTACAACCCTAACTCCCATCCCCTCCCAAGCAACAAAAGGACTAATCAACACAAGCAACCTTAGACAGCCATCTTCAAGTAAGACAAACAACATCCAACTGTTTGCAGATCACTCAAATGCAGAAGCACTGATGTGCTACCTTTGTGGATTTGTATTTGCAGCTGCATAGGGGCCTGTGCTTATGCCCCCACACCTATGTGTGTATGTCATACAGCTAGATAGAATGATCCAGTACTGCATAGTTTTCCTCATACAGCTGCATAACTGAAAACCTGCTACACCCATGAACAATTTCTAGAGCCACTGCTGAAACCATGATACCCACATTGCAACAGTGCTTCTGTTTGCATAGTGGCAGGCCCTCAAGTGCCTGCCCTTCTGGAGTCAGAAGTTGATCTGTACATCTTACACCTGTGACTGAGGATGGGCAGGCCCTACAAGGGCCTGCACTTCTGCAGACAGAAGTACTATTGCAATTTCAGTATCACGTATTTTGTGGCTCTCACACTTCTGCAGCTGGAGGTTGGTGTGTATGTCTTACACCTGTGGCTGAAGAAGTGCAGGCCTGTCAAGTGTGTGCATGTCTTACAGTGTGTATGAGTACTTGAGGGTACAGAAGCGCTGGCCACTTATGGGCCTACATTTGTGCAGGCAAAAGAACTCTTGTAATTTGGGTATCATGGATTTATATCTGTGGCTGCAGGGGCCTGTACTTCTGAACACAGAAGCAGTGTTGTGATTTAAGTATCCTGGATTTCTATCTGTAGTGACAATTGAGTGTGTATATCTTGGGGTGTGCATGCTGCAGATACAAATCCATGAAGGTAGCAAATCAGTGCTACTGCATTTGTGTCATCTGGAAACAGTTGCATGTTGTTTGTTTTAACTGTTGATGGCTGCCTGTGGTTGCTTGTGTGGGCTTGTCCTTTAGCTGCTTGGGGTGGTGTGAGTGGTGAGCTGCCTGGCTGCTAGCCCTTATTTGTAGATCTAATTCTGTTGTGTGTGTGTATATATATATATATATATATATATATATATTTTTTAATGTAATTCAGTGTATATGTACAGGCCAAAAGACATGCCAGTGTCAGCACAAAGGCACCCAGGGAAAAGACTAGATTAAAAAAAAAAGGCTTGACCTTCTTTTGACCTGAAGGCAGCTGTTTGCCAGGAACTGAAATTGCATTCCCAGTTCTTTTTAACAGAAATATGCTAAAATCCATTTGTTTGTCATAAAGCCATACACTCAGAAGCGGAATGCCTTGATCTAAGGAAGCTGTTATAATCTGCTACATTTTATGAGGTAACAGGAGAGGAACATGCTTCCTTGAGAACCTGTGTGAATTTTATCTTATGGGTACCAATGGTCTACAGGGGACTTCAAAGGGCTTAATTCTGAAATGTCATATCCATGCTTGTTATAGGTCTCAGAATCTGATTCTTAATATGCTTGGAAATTTTGGAAACAGTGCAACAGTGCCATCTTCTGGCCTAAAAGAGACATCTCCTGGCCAAATGGAGTAGTTGCTCTGAACTGGGAATTGATGACACTGCAAGTTACAGAAGGGTATTTAAACCCCCAGCTCAGGGCATTAACACACACTTTCTCATCTGGACTCCACCTAACACACAGCAGTCCTTCTGTTTGGAGTCTTTTTCCTGACCACAAGGCTGCTACAGAAATACTATAATATTTGCAAACTCAAGGTAGACTTAACTAACATGTTTTAATGCATTTTTCTATATATTTTTCCTATTCTGTTTCTTATACTGTAACCGAAATTAGCACATGTTCTCTTTTACCTGTAACTGCATTTATTGAAGTATTTTAGTAAAACTTTTGTTTGTCTAATGAAATTCTGCCTGAGTGAGACTTTCTATGTTTGTGTGTGAATTGTGAAAACAGTATTATTAATAATCTGTGAAAACTGTTATTGCCAAAAGGGGTCACACCATAAGCAGTCAATTTGAAAAAGGGTCTATAAGGGACATCTGGAAGGATAGGGAAAATACCAGAGTCTACAAAGATTTTGAACCAGGCTGTTGCATGTTCTGTAGGGAGAAGGTCAGGTATTATGCTGCTACCCCGAAGAGAATGTGATGACTGGGTCTTTCTCCTTTGTGTAATAACCAAGGAAAGGTTCATATCTGGCCACAAGACTCGAGACTGGTATTATGCCCTTACCCAGAGTTAGAGGGATGCCCTGGATCCTTGTGGCAGAGGTGCAGTCATGACCTCGGTGAGCATCAAGGATGAGGAAGGTATCCCTGTCCTCCCCCATCATGGATTGCACTTAAAGGTGGGCATTGTGAGCTCAGTGGGCCTGACACCCAGGAGTGGGTTCATGACAGTGGGCAGTTAGGGTTGGAAAGCCCAATGCCACATTTCCATACTTTTGTTGCTTTAAGTTGAACTCTAACCAGTGCATTAACACAGTTTCTTTGCAATGAAGATATATATATATATATATATAGTTCAGTCTTCACTTCTATGTTAAAGTGAAAATTGTGAACTTTAATAACTTCACAACCGTTTGACTGAATCATATGAAATTTTGCATATGCCACCGGGGACAGAAGATCTCTTGATGTGGCAAGTTTCATTCCAGTTGGATGTGTGGGTGCAGAGATAGGATTGTCAAAACATGTGAACATTACCACTTTTGGTGAAATTCTTTGTCACACCGCTGTGCAAATATGGTGTGGAAATTTGGTCTGTAATTTATAGGGTATATAGGTCTTGGGTCACAGATGTGACTTTTGAAGGTTTGGTGAAAAAATATTAATCAGTTCCAAAGTTATTAAATTTGAACATTTCCAATTTTTTTTCAAAGGGAGCAGTTAGATGTCCGCTTGAAAAAGGATCCTTTGTCACAAATGAGAAATCCTTTTTTTGTGCTGCTGCCATCTTGTTTTCAGTTAGCGAGGGAAACAAAGTTAAACTGGCAAGAAAATATAGGGCTTTGGTAAACACCAACAGTTGTGCTTACCTAATTGGTGCCCATAGAATCAGATTCTGGGGTCAGTTTTTTTATTTCTTGTTGAGAAATGTGTTTTTTTAATCTCTGGAAATTGTTTGCCGCAAATCGAGGAAAACCTATGCCATGATAGAGGATTCTTTTTTACAATTTGAGGAGAAGAATTTTCTTTTTCTGCAAATTGCAAAAAAGGAAATGTGGAAAATTATTCTTGTTCACAATTTGCGAAAAGGGATTTTTATGGTACCCTTTTTTGTTACTGTGCCATCCTTTTAAACATTAATCCCTCAGAGTCCAGTGGTCCCTGTCTCCTCCCCATTCTCCAATCACCATTCCCTTCTTTTAAACGTATATCTGTGGTACTGCAGTGGTCCATCTCTGCTCCCCATTCTCCAATTGCCAGACCCTTGTATTAAAAATTATTCCCCGTTAGTCCAGTGGTCCCTCCCCATCTCCTGATGTCTGATCATCCTCCCATTATTGAGACACATATTTCCTGGTAGTTTAGTGGTCCGGCCCCCTCCCCAATCACTGATCATCCTCCTGTTATCCCAACACATATTGCCTGGTAGTCTAGTGGTCCTTCCCCTTCCCTGATCACAGATCGCCCTCCTGGTATTTTTTTGACCCACAACCCCGCTCCCCCCAACATGATCCCCAGCTGGTGACCAGTACAGCCCTCCTCTGACCTCCAGGGCTGACTGCTGACTGAGCTGTGAATGAGCACATACTGTATGCGAAAATGGCAAAGTTATACACCAAAGTTGAAAACCCCATTGAAATACATTGATTCCCCATACAAATAAAAAATATTTTTTTGTGAGTCGTCATACGAAACAAGAATCTTGTTTCATGTCATGCGACACAAAACAGTATTTATAATCTTTAAAAAAACAACATTTTAAGGGCATTTCTGCAACAGTTAAGTGCATAATCCAGCTAAGGGGTTCCCGATAAGAATGCTACATGTGTTGGTCACTCTTAGGAATGTTATTTTTGTGGGTTTTCAAATTTGAATTTTTATGGGAAAACAGACAACGAGATGGTGGCAAATGAAACAATGATTTTCTCCTCATGAAAAAGGATTGGCCCTATACGAAAAAAATAATAATTTTTTCATTTCATATAGCTATTTTTAAGTGCTTACTGAGCATGCTCAGAAGCAGTTATTCAAAATTTCTAAAGTAATTAACTTTGGAATGGATCAATATATTTTTTACCAAACAAGCAAAGGCACATCTGTGGGCCAGCCCCTTTCTATCCAGAAAATTTCAGGCCAAACTTCCAAACTGTCTGGGCACTAGTCAAGTTGACAGAAAACCAATTCCAACCAATGGAAAAAAATCCCAAAAAATTAAACTTTTTGCACTGTCTGTATCTTGGAATACACACTTCCAACCAGAGCAAAACTTGGCATGTCAAGAGATCAAGTTTCAGGTTTATTTATTCGACAATAAAAGTCATTACAATTACAATAAAAATCTATCACAAATAAATATTTGCACAGTATTCACAATATCAAAAACATACTAGACATACAATTACAATTTCCTCTCTTCATCTTTTCCTCTACCCCCCACTGCTTTCCTGCCTCATCATGATCCCTCTTCTACCAGATCCATTCAATTCTGCTTGGTGCTTTTAAGCTTTATACCACTGATTCCCCCAATTCACATATTACTTCCCTGTATCTAAAAATCTCTTTTTTGTATTTTTATCAAGAACTTCATACCACAATATTTATTTTTGTTATGCTTACTAATTGTTAAATCCATATGTTGTTGACCTGTGTTGTGATATGTCCTTGCAGTACAGAAGGTTAAGGGGAGATGTGTGCATGATTTTTAGGGCCATAAACAATGAGGCACTGAATGAAAGCTTTGGATTAACATGGAGAACAGTAATGTAGAACAACTAGGTCTCATAGTCTACAGCTAAAAGGGGAAGTGTCAAATACCACCAAAAGAACTAAGTGGTTTACACAAAGAATTATACCTACATGGAACTCATTACCAGGATGGGTTGTAACATGTGAAACTATGGAGGCCTTTAAACTGGCTCTGGATAGACACATGGATAAAGGTAAATTTAACTACATCCACTAGAAATAGTGGTGAGTTTTTCTATAGGTCCATGACCTCCAAACTTGTATCACTTCTATGAATCTATGAATCCTTTTATAATGTCTGCACCATTTGATGTGGAACCTTTGTAAATGAGCTCTCTAACTCAAAGGTGTTAATCTGAGACTTTACTAAATAAATAAACAAACAAACAAATAAATAAATAAATCAAGACCACAATATAAATATACAATTATAAAAATTAAAGGTAGTCCTAGCTAAATTACATAAGCAGCTTTGTTCCAAATGCTGGTTTTAATTCCGTAAGTATTACTATTGCACATTCAGTCCTTTAGTCTCCTTCTTTCTAATTCGAGCAGCATTGTGAAAAAAGACTGACAAGGCCTTTATAGATAGTGGGTCCTCATTATAAATGAATATTTCTAATAATATGGAGTTATCATTTTTTAGTTACTCTAATGTATCTACATGGAAGATAATTTTTAACAAGGTTAATCTGGGTCTGCTGTACCAACTACAATAACATAAAATATGTAGAAGATTTTCTGGTCCCCCCACTTTACAGTCACAATCCCCTATCTTTATTATGTCTTAGCTCTAAAATGTTACTGTCAAAGATTTCAAATTGATAACTTATGCCCTTAATTTAGGATCAGAAGGAACATCCATATAGTATTGTAGCTGAAAATTATCTTTATTGTTCTTAGCAAACCAAGGTGAGAATCTAGAGGCTTTTAATTTTCTCTTTATCAATATTAATCCAAATTATTTTGACTTTTTTGCGGATGTACTTTTTATACTGAATATTCAGAGTAATATTAGATTCAACATATTCTTTCAAGGCAGTTAACTTAGATCTATGTAGCATTTTATAGATTGCATCTAGCCATATGGATTTCTAGCAATACCCATTATAAAAGTTAACTTTCTCTGTTAGACACATTTTAAACACTCTTTCAGAAGTCTTCCTGGTTAATCTTAACCAGTAGTTGATCTTTTTAGTATCTAAAACAGCTTCAATATTATCTAATCCTAGTTTCTTTCTGATATATGGTGCCGGAAAAGACCCTGAGATGGATAATATTCTCCTCAGAATCTTATGGATAGCTACCATGAGTTTTTGAGGTTCCATATCTCAGCTCCATATGTGATTTGGGCTATATACTTGGCCCTAATTGCTTCCAAGAGAGGCTTAATGGATAAGCCCCCCATAGACAAATCTTATTTGCTTCAGAAAAGTCGCTCTATATGTCTATTCCATGATCCATTTGAAGCCATCGTAAGGCCCAGATATACATAGGGTGTAGTTGTTTCCAGCTTGTCTGGTCCTAACTTCCACAACCCTTTAGCATTACCTTTTCCAAAAACAGTAATCTGTGTTTTGGATTAATTTATCTGGAGATCCAGCTCCTGGGCTATACTATCTAAGTAGTCAGTTTGCTTTTGCAAACCTCTTCTGGTTAAGGAAAAACTTTTAATATCATCTGCAAAAGCTAAAATATGACAATTTTGATCCAATATTTTAGGCAATCAGCATCTATCATTTCCATCCTTCTAATAAGGGTGTCTAAATATATTGAAAATAAAGTGGGTGCCAGGACACAGCCCTGCCTCACCTCTTCATACGTTCTTATTGGTTGTGTTAGCTGGCCATTTGCTCCAAATCTAATTTTGACCCAAGTATCTTCATATAATCTTCTAATTATATGCATAAGTTGTTTGTTAAGGCCTTTATCCACCATGACATTCCATAGTGTACTACTATTTACAGCGTCAAAAGCTGATAAAGTCTACGTAGAATACATAGATTTCTGTTTTCTTAAGTGAACATACTTCTCTATTAGATGTGCAACTATAAAACAATTATCAACAGTGCTATATTTAGTTCTGAAGCCTGCTTGAAACTTACTAATACCTCCTACCCTGTCTATATCAATGAGCAATTTGTCTAATATAATTTTAGAAAAGAGTTTTAAAGATACAGTACATCCAACAGACTTACTGGTCTGTGCATAGCCAGATCACGACAACTCCCTTTCTTATGGATGGGAACAATAATTGACCCTTTCCATGACACTGGTAAACAAGAGCCCTGAAATAATTTATTAAATATGATGTAGAATAAATCAATCCAAGCCGAAGCATTGGCTAAGAAGACCTCAGCAGGAATTGAATCTGGGCTTGGTGCTTTATTAGTCTTCAGATTTTAAAGTGCTAAATATACTTCCTGCCTGGTAATCACTATGTGGGGTCCATCATTATCTAAGAGAATAACCTGACATTCAGAATCAGAGCTCTCTTCAAAAATCACTTTAAAATAGTTGACCCAGTCCTGCTCCTTTGTATATGTATTGATCTTGGTTTTGTTTTTATTTGTACCCTTTGAAACAAAATTCCAAAATGTTTTACTATCTCTCTCATCTATACTTTGTAACATCTCCATCCACCTATTCCATTGATATTACTGCTTTTTTCCTTTCAAGAACTCATTATATAATTTCCTCTGATGGTTCAAATTTTTATATTTATTAATATCATTAGAGTGTTTTGTCTCTCTAATCTTTGATGTTAGTATCCTTTTTTGTATTTGGCAATCCTTATCAAACCATGTATCTAATATTTTATTATCTGGTTTAATTGTAACTTGTTTGTACAGTTTATTATTAATAATAATACTAAATATATCTAAAACAGAGTTCCATAAATCATTACCTAAACAGTTATATTGTATATCTTCCAAAGTTTTAACTATTAGAGCATCAACTTGAGTTGATAGTTCAGCTTCCAGCTGGACATTCCATTTTATCATTTTATTGTACCTGATTTCTATTATAGCTTCTTTATTCAAACAATCATTTGTATTCTCTTCTATTTGCCATAATTTACCCCTTAAAACAACAGGTAGATGGTCATTTTCAGGTCTGGTTGGAACACATAAGAGGTTCCAGACTCCTAGACTCCTATGACTCCAGTCCAAGAAAACAAGTCCAATAGAGATGTTCCTGTAGATTTTGTATGAGTGCAACAACGTTGTAGATCAGCAGTAACCCTACCATTTAATGGATAAAGATTGTAAGTTTTTAATATTTCTATCAATTTTAAGCCAGCCTCATTAACTTTCATGTCCATTGTGGCTCTATGATACTTAAAGGGTTTTTGAAAGTTATTAAAATAAGAGCTGTCTAGGAGACTATCATAATTCCCAGTCCTTACACTTAGGTCTCCCACCATCAATATTTCTACATTATGGTACTTTAATTGAGCACATGAAAGTGCATTATCTAGAACTATCCATGCATCATCCTTGTAAAACCTCAATTGTTTAGGTGGGAAATAAACATTAAATATTATTACCTTAGTATCTAGTTTTGTTAGTAGCAAGGCTACAAAATTCCTCTCAATAAAAAGGGGCTGATAAATAGAAAACAAGCCTAATCGAGTATATATAATTAGTCCACTAGATGGTCTACCTAATTTTATTTCTCTAACAGCAGGTGAGTGTATTAGATCATATTCATTAAGTACAGTATGATCTTCTGTATTGTGCCAGGTCTCCTGAAGGCAAATTATATCTTTTTTTTATAAAATGTAACCAGTCTTCATCAGACCACTTAGTATTCAGTCCTGCAATATTCCATGTAATGATCATATTACTTCCCCTTCTAATACATTCAGGTTGACTTATGGGGGAATTCTATTGTGGGCAGTCAGGAAGAAATCTGATTTCCTGTATTCATTTGATTTTTATTTCCCATATTAAGCTGCTTAAATATTTCTTCTGGATCTACCAGATAGAGACCTAGTGAGTCTAAGAGACTACGTTTCTTAAGTATTTCTTGGGCTAACCTCTTATCTCTAATTTGTATGTCAATCTGTGAGTTGCCCTCTGACCTGATTACTTTCATAATACCCTGTCTACACAATTGTATCTGAAGAACATTTCTAAGCAAATTACAAATAGCGCCCTTCAACTTCCAGTTATTCTCTCTGTAGAGAGTAGACATTCCATATAAAGTCAGCATTACTTGAGCTTCTCCTTCTGTTATCTGTGGTTTGATGTTAAACTTGTCTTGTTCAGGAAAACTAACTAGTATTCCCCTTCATTCCAGTAACTCTGCATTATACCAAATATGATTTGCCACCTTTGGGGAATTTAACAAAATTTCTATTGTTCGTATGGGGCCGTCTTTTGTCTTGGTCAACTGTAGCATATCATTGATGTTTACATCAAGATCATAAAAATAGTTGTTTACTACATACTCTTTCAATTCACCTTCATGTAAAGTAGGCCAATCAAATTGTGCAGTACATCTTATCATTGGAAGATTTCCTTTGAGATTGTTAAGCTGAATATTGTTAGCAGTTACAGAGGGTTCTGCTCCAGTATTCGCATTAATCTGGTCCATATTTAATAATAATAATAACAACTTTAGTTATAAAGCGCCTTTCAAAGCCAAGGTGCTGTGGTACCCTTATGCAGGAACTTAGGGAAAGAAAAGTTGAATGGAATGGAAGTTGGAACAACTGTTTCATATTTCTGTTCCATCTTCACCAGGGAGAAGGATGGACCAGTGCCTTCAGGAGGGAAAAGAGGAGTGGGGGGGAGAGGAACACAGATGTAGTGATAGAGGAGGATAGAGGGAGGGAGGGGCTGCTGACATTGAAGGTGGACAAATCACCAGGCCCAGATGGAGTACATCCAAGGATAATAAAGGAACTGGCTGAGGAGCTGGCAGGGCCACTGGCAGACCTATTTAACAGTTCACTAGAGACAGGCATAGTACCGCAGGACTGGAGAACAGCACATGTAGTGCCACTCCCAAAAATGGGCCCAAGGATGACCCAGGGAATTACAGACCAGTCAGTCTGACCTCCATTGTGATCAAGTTCATGGAGACCATACTAAAGGAGAGGTTGGTGGAATATCTAGAGGAGCATGGTCTCCAGGATGTGAGGCAGCATGGGTTCATAGGAGGGAGATCATGTCAAACAAATCTGATTGACTTCTTTGACTGTGTCACTAAGACGGTAGACAGGGGCCAAGTAGTAGACAGCCTCTACCTTGATTTCAGCAAAGCCTTTGACTCTGTGCACCACAAAAGGTTGATCAGGAAGTTGGTGGATCTCGGGGTTGGGGAAATGATGGCCAGATGGGTGGAAAACTGGCTGAAGGACAGAACCCAGAGGGTGATTGTGGGAGAGAGTAATCTGGCACCAGACAGGTAACCAGTGAGGCCCTGCAGGGCTCGGTGCTAGGGCAGGTGTTGTTCAATGTCTTCATCAATGACATTGGAGATGGCATTAAGGGGAAAATATGCTATTCACAGTTGACATCAAACTCTATGGGAGAGTGCACACAGCTGAAGGGATACAAGACCTACAGGAAGATCTGGAAAAGCTAGGGAGGTGGTCCAGGATATGGCAGCTTGGCTTCAATGCCAAGAAATGCAATGATATGTATATTGGAGCCAAAAATCCTGGGACAGAGTACTACGTGGATGGAGTCCAAGTATCTGCATCAGAGGAGGAGAAGGACCTGGGAGTGATGATCACTAGTGACCTGAAGCACTCCATGCAGTGCAAGAAAGCAGTAGCAAAGGCAAACAAGATGCTAGAATGCATATCTAGGTGGATCAGTAGTAAGAGAGAGGAGGTTATACTGCCCTTGTACAGGTCACTGGTAAGGTCGCATCTAGAGTATGGAGTTCTGTACTTGTGTCCACACCTCAAAAAGGACATTAACCTGCTGGAGAAGGTCCAGAGGGGGGGATACAAAGATGATAGCTAGTCAGCAGGGTAAGGCATATGAGGAGAGGTTGAGGGCACTGAACATGTACTCCCTGGAAGACAGGAGAGAGAGAGAGGGGATATGATTGGGATATTCAAGTACTTGAAAGGGATAAATAAGGTTGATAAGGAGAGTCTCTTTAAGCTGAGTGGCAACCATAACATCAGGGGGCACAGTCTAAAACTGGAGGGTGGGAGGTTTAGGATGGAGGTCAGGAAACACTTCTTCACAGAGAGGGTGGTGGACACTTGGAATGTGCTGCCAGAAGAGGTAATCTCACTGAAGACAGTGGGCAGCTTTAAGAGAGGCAGGGACAGGCATAGGGGAAGGGTAAGGGTCATGGGTAAGGAGGATGGAAGGAGTGGGGAGGGAGGGCAGGGACATTAGCTCAAGCTATGGACCCTGCAATACAAGCAGACTTGATAGACCATATAGCCTTCTTCTGCTGGCTTCTTCGTATGTATGTTCATATTTGTGCAACAGTTCTTAAGTGCGTCTATTGCCTTCTCAAGTGCTACTAAATGTTGACACAAATTAGTGGAAGATCCAGGTAAGTCGTAGTTCTCACAAATGTTCAAAAATTCTCCCTTTACTTCTGATCTTTTTTGCTCATGTCCAGTTATATCTTCTTGGACTTGACTTTCTCCTTGTGAATTGTAAGGAATCTGAACTACTTGCGTTTTCCCTTTTTCCCCATTTTTTGGTTTTTGATTGCATTTTAAGTTTTCCCTTTTCAGTCCTGAGAGACTTTCTTTTTGCCCCCTTTTTTTCCCCTCTTTCATTTAGTAGATTTTTTATTACAAGATTTTCCTACACTATCTGGTATAATTATAGTTGAGAAATCGAGTCTCTTCAGGGTCTTGGGTAATTCATCAGGTACAAGACCATCTTCTATATATACAACTGAGTCAGAAGGAGGTGTTGGAAATATTTTTTCCAGCTTGTTCTCTATGGTCACCAATTTTGCATTATTAACAGCAATATCATATCGGGTGTTTTCTATCTCATTCTTGAACACAATTAGAAGTATACTGATGACTCATATGAGCTACTAATTCATCACTAAGGCATATGGGTACATATTGAGGCAGATCATCCATATTTGGTTTTGTTTGGTTCTGAGCGCTATGATCAGAAAGTGAGTCGGTATTTCTATTCTCTCTATCTGCAGTTTTCTCATATCTGGACACTAGATCCTTCATCCCTCTTATTGTTTTTTGTAACGCTGCACTAACATCGCGTAGTTCTAAGCCTGGGACTAATACTAGGTTCTTCAGTGTAAGAGAGTTGCCACTATTCTGGTTCATAGTGCCAGATTCTGTGTTAATACTGCAGTTATCCTTCTCTTTGAGGGGGTTATCTTGGTTTCTACTATTATTACAGTAAGTGAGTATGTAAAATTAGAAGATGCCTCATAATTAAAAACTCATATACAATATCTTTGTCAATATTATTTGCCAAATTGGAATGTTTAGTAATACATTATATACTTCCAGACTCAATATTCTCATCAGGGGATTCACTACTATAAAAAAGTAGCAATGGAGAACACGCATAAGAATTAAGGAGAGTTACTTTTCTGGTCTGAGGATCCTGGATCTATTTTTAGGACTTGCTATAGCTATAGGAGTTGAAGTTTTTTTTAACTTCAGTTCTCACTATTTTAGATATAAGGTCAGTAATCTTTGTCTGCTTAGTTTTAGTTTTTTTCCCCTTTTTCTAAAAATGAGCCCTGTAAAAGGGGAAACAGCTGGCCTGCATTTTTCTTTGAAGTCTTGCATTGACCATTATTTAATATAAACACTTGCCTAGTTTAAGATAGCTTGTATAAACCAGAAAAATGTATCAAAACTGAAGAGGAAAACAGTATCAAACAGTAGCAGGAGCAAGTGGAAAGTACTTCACATGTTTACACACTCAAACACAAGGTCAGAGGTCACAAAAACATAAGCAGAGGACACCCAGTTTGATTTAAGGGCCCTCGAGAATCTACTTAATGGAATGTCTTAATAAAAGTGTCGCACTTCTTGTGACTTTTGGGTCTTCCAAACCCACGAGATAAGGCAGGTATAAGAATATAAAGTGCAACCACTGTTTATATTCCTCCAAAAGAACAAGGTAAAGGCCTCAACTCAGTCTTGGACCTCATCCGTGCCCAACCCCCTGACTCGGAGTCGATCCTAATGGGTGATTTTAACATCAATTGGCTAGCCGCTGACATGGGGGGCCTCAAGGATGCCATTTCAGCAGCCAACCTGGCACAGCTGGTAGTCTCCCCCACCAGACATAATTATAAAACTGGTGCAAGCACTCTCCTGGGCTGGATACTAACCAGCCATCCCTCCCGCATCTCGGATGTTTCTGTCCTTCCAGATACACTAAGTGACCATTCCCCAATCATCTGCGAATGGTCAAATAAATTCTGCAAGCACCCCCCCCCAAATTAATCAATAGTAGAGTCCTCCCACGAGGTCAGTTGAAACACCTCAAATCCCACCTCTGATAGCTCGACTGGTCTCCTATATTCAATGCTTCTGATGTCAACTCAGCCTTGGATTTCTTCATCAACTCCTTCAATGCCTCCTGTGACACCTATGCCCCTTTCAAAAGGTATAAAATCAAAGGCTTTTGCAATCCTTGGCTCTCCGCTGAATTACTTACGGATCTGAAAGCAAGGGTCCTAATCTGGCTTTGGGCATGGGCCACTGGCAATCAAGCCGATATTCAGAACTACAAACAGGTGCAAAATGACTGCACTAAATCAATCCGCCAGAAGAAAAATGTATACTACAGAGATACCCTCACAAACACCTGGGGAAAAGGGAAAACCTTCTGGGACAATCTTAAAGAAGTAACTGGGAAGCAGCCAAAAACCTCACCTACTATACTGGTCATTGATGGTGGCATAACTCTCGACCCTACCACAATTGCAAATACTTTCAATACTGCATTCTCTGACCTCAGTAGTGTTCTCCCTTTGGACTTCTTCAATGATGACCACCCTCCTTCTCCTATCCCCAGCCCACAACCCCTTCCCTCCAACCGCCCACCATTCTACTTTAATGAAGTCAGGGTGCATGAGGTCCATAAATACATCTCTAATGCAATCACCAAATCCAGAACTAGTGGGGACTCACTTGACCTCAAGCTGGTGTCCCTCACCCTTGATGAAGTGCTACTTCCACTAACAAAAATGTTCAACCTCTCCCTCGCCCTCAGCTAGTTCCCCAACAGATGGAAATCAGCCACTGTCACCCCGGTCTACAAAAGTGGGGATAAGGACCTGCATGTGAACTACCTGCCTATCTCCATACTCCTCCCCCAAGGCCATTGAACGTATGGTATCTGACCAGCTAACGGAATTTCTGGATAAACACAACATCCTCTGCCCCCAACAACATGGCTTCCATACAGGTCACAGGGCTACATCGGCCCTCCTTGAATTCACTGGTGCTATCCACAGTTCAGTGGACAACAGCCTCCTAACTGGATCGGTTTTCATAGACCTGACCAAGGCTTTTGGCACTGTACATCATAAACTATTCACCACACAGCTATGTTCTACTGGGCTTTCACCTAAGTCCATTACCTGGTTCAAGAGCTACTTGGAGAACTGCTCCCAAAGAGTGAAAATAGCTGATGTTCTCTCAGATGCATGTCCTGTTCACTCAGGAGTTCCTCAAGGCTCCATTCTTGGGCCACCTTTTAGCCTGTTTCTGAATGATTTTCCACAATCGTGTCCAGCACAAATCTTCCTCTATGCTGTCGATGCCATCATCCTCTCCACTCACAAAGATTTGGGCTACCTTCAAAAGAATCTACAGCTTGCCTTCACCTTGATTGAAACTTGGTTTAGTACAAATCTGGGCCAATTCTAGTGCTTCATTGCCACACAATAGGATTAGGTACTCTATCTATCTGCCCTAATACCTTGCCTCCTTCTGGAGCCATTGCATACTGCACCTTCAGTATTAAGCTATTCTTCTGCTGTGCACCTATTGTCCTTCGCGCATGAATGATGTATTAGGACCCAGTCCATTCTTCGTCCCCACACTCTCAGCTAGCCCCGCCCCCCGCCGGTGCACCTCATTCCATCTTGCGCTCCCCCCTCCACTTGTCTACACCTCATTATTCCCCCCCATATACTTCCTGCTCTCCTCACCTTTGTCACTCAGAGCGCTCCCTCTCTTATCCTTACAAGGTCATACTACCCTGACACATACCAGCAGCAATAGGCTGTCATTGCCAGCCACTAATAAGCGGCGCAAAAGGGACAAAGCATTCAGGTCTTTCCTGAGTTCACTTAAGAAATTGTTACTCCTGCTCCTACTATGCTCGGGTAACATGGAATTAAACACTGGCCCGCCCACCTTGCTTACTGCACCTACTGAATTTGCATCACCCTCAAGTCTTAAAATAATGTTAGTTAATATTCTAAGCCTGCCCCAAAAAAATTGAGCAACTACAAGCATGGGCTCTACACACAGAGCCTGATTTCATCATTATCACAGAGTCCTGGCTAAAAGAAAATCTAACTTGGACCAACAAGTTATCCTTCTCGGCTACAAGCTGTATAGGACAGATAGGGGATCCAGAGGAGGGGGAGTAGTTATTTACACTAAAACCAAGTTCTCAGTTAGTGATATCTACTGCAATTCAAAACAAAAGGAATACGAAATAGTATCCTTAAAGCTACACCTTCCCTCCACGGAATGCATTACTATTATGGGTGGTTACAGGCCTCCTAGTGGTGGAACTGACCTCCCCAATATCTTCAAATAGTTAACTACTGCTGCCAACTCCAAAGTATTAATCCTTGGGGACTTCAACATGGACTGTCTCTCACACAAATCACACAGTCTAAAGCCTCTCTGCGATGAACTTGGCCTTACCCAACTAGTTTCTGAACCTACTAGGATCAACAAGGTAAACATAGCAAATAGTTCACTTCTGGATCTTATATTATCTACCCATCCCCATAAAATCCTATTTCATAATGATATGAGCAACCATGGAATTGTAGTCTATACAAGATTACAAGCTAAAACTTGCCACCAGCCTAAGCTTATAACCAAACAGTCTTTCCAAAAATTCAGTGTGTCGAATCTCCTGAATGACCTTAGTAAGGTTAGATGGCAAGATCTATATCTCTCCAAAATGCCTGATGAGGCGGTTGCGGTCCTAAATGATAATCTCAGTATCATAGCAAACAAACACGCACCTTTTATCAAGGTCAGGACACAAAATACCTCACATCCCTGGTTCGCATCTGAGCTTAAGACTGCTCTCTCCACCGGTGATAAACTATGGGTAAAGGCTAGACACACGAAAAGCCCAGTGGATTGGCAGGCATTTAGAACTGCCAGGAATGCCTGCATTAAATTTATTCACTCTGCCAAAGCCAACTTCTATGTCTCTACTCTAGAACAGGCCAAAGGGGGCTCCAAAAAAATCTGGAAGACCCTCAAGTCCATTGAAGGGTGACCGGTGGCCCCCCTACCACCCAAGATCATCAAAAATGATATGAGAAAACAGTAGCCAAATCCTTGAAGAACTCAACTCTCACTTCGTCACTGCTGGCCTAGCTTTCGACTCATACCCATATGCTGTGCGTGTTAATAGCCAGGACAGTGCAAACGCCACTCCCTCAGCAATGGTCTGTCCTTTTTAGTTGTTCCCCATTAACTTTAAAGAAGTCGAAGATTCTGTCATGTACCTAGATATCAAGAAAAGTGCAGGGGACGATGAAATTGAACTGCTTTTCCTAAAACTTGAGTACCCTTACCTTACGGCCCCATCCTCCATATTTTCAACCTTTCTATTTCGTCTTTCATAGTCTCTTCATGCTGGAAATCAGCCCACATCCTCCCCCTATTTAAATGGGGGGATCCATGCAATTTAAACTACAGACCCATCTCTATCTTACCTATCCTCTCCAAAATTCTCCAAAAAAAAGAGCTGATTTACACACAACTAAAACACCACATAGAAACCTTTTTGCTCTTGAACCCAGCCCAATCTGGCCTTCACTCTAACCACAGTATCGTCACTTCTTTGGCTAAAGTAACCGATGACTGGCTCTCCGCTATGGACTCAAAGAAGATCACTGGAGCTGTCTTCCTAGATCTGAGCAAAGCATTTGATACCGTAGACCACACCCTCATTGAAAACAGCCTTGCTAAAATAGGTGCCACCCTGCCGACCATCCAGTGGTTTAGCAGTTACCTCTCAGGACGGATGCAAAAAATCAAAGCTGGTGGCCTGTTCTCCTCCCCCCTACCAATCACCAAGGGAGTCCCACAAGGCTCCATTTTAAGTCCCATCCTCTTCTCCCTATACATTAATGTCCTTGACCATTACATATCCAAGTCAAAACTGCACTTCTTCGCCGACGATACAGTTCACTATACATCCGGCGCATCACTACCTGAGGTTAGGGATGTCCTCCAAGCTGACTTTGCTGAGCTTGAATCCAATCTCATTAATGCCAAACTTCTCCTAAATGCTAAGAAAACCAAAGCTATGATCTTTTCCCCTAATACATCACCCTCCGTTTCTACCACCCTGCCGAAGGACCTTATAGTTACCTCACTAGGCGAGCTACTGGAAGTCACCCCTAAATTTAAATACCTTGGATTTTGGTTAGACAGCAGGCTCGCCTGCACTGATCACCTTGATGACCTGTCTAGAAGACTAAAAATAAGGCTAGGCTTCCTCTTCCGCAACAGGTCACTATTCCCACTTGAGATCAGAACAAGGCTTGTTCAAGGCACATTCCTCCTGCTACTAGACTAAGGGGATATAATCTATACCTCTTCTACAGTCTCAAATCTAAATAAACTGGACATCCTCTACCACCGTGCCCTGCGCTTCATTATGAACTCCCCATTCCGGACGTACCATTGCGACCTGTACTCAGCCGTAGGTTGGATGTCCCTTACTAATAGATGTATTCTCCACGCTGGTACCTGGACCCCTAAGCTTCTCCTTAACAAGCTCCTGAGCTACCTAACTTCCCTCATCCACATCTGCTACAGCACTTACTCACTCAGGAAGTCGGACTTTATCTTCCTGGATGTCCCCAAGACTTGCACCTCCTTTGGAAAGAGCACCATCTCCTTTGCCCTCCCTGTTATCTGGAACCGGCTTCAATCATCTCTGAAACTACCCAAAATAGTCCCTGTTAGTCTCTTTAAAAAGTTAACTACTGAAAAAATAAAAGATGTATGTAGTTGTCACTAAAATTCCTTTTCCTATGATCGTTCAAGCCTAATGTTAGCCTTAAGGTCCACATGGACAGAACCTGCACTTTATGTAAGAGTGTGATGACCTATTCCAAGTGATATAGAGTATTGCCTGAACACTTGTCATACCATATTAGCACTTGTAATCCTGTTGTGTGCATTTACTGTATGTTTCTGTTAGTCTTGTTTGTATATATATTCCAGGACCTCCTTGTGAATGAGCTTGCTCAATGGAGTTTATTTTATTGCAATAAACTTGAACTTGAACACATAAATTGGTTCTCAACTATAAAAAAAAGCAAGTTCATGCTCTTCTGCAGCCCACACAACAAACACAGACTCAATCCCATCACGATCAAAAACTGCCTTGGTGTAACCCTCAAACAGGTTCAATCCTTTAAATATCTAGGAGTTACCATTGATTGTAACCTATCATATGCTACACACATTGACAACATTGCCAAGGCTGCCAACACTCACATTGGCCTACTCTTCAGGCACAGGCAGTGCCTTACCTCAGATGCCTTAAGGATTACAGTACAGAGCTCAATAATCTCAATAATCGACTATGGCCTGATCATCTACAGCTCTGCCTCTGCCATCGCCCTCAGGCGCATATCCATTGCACTAAACAAAGCTTGCTTGTCTCATAACTGGCGCCCATCGCCTCACCCACACGTGTGATCTCTACGCACAAACTGGGTGGCTTCAACTTTCAAACTGGATCAAGTAACAAACCTGCCTTATGGCAAAGAAAATAACACTAGGCCTTGCTCCCCTAGGTGTCCAAGTTCTCCTCTGCCCAGCATGGACTACTTGCATCACCGGGGTCTCTGAATCCCAACTACTGCATATCCCGCGTTTCTGCACCACACAAGGGCAAAGATCCTTTGCGCACAGAGCTCCCAGCTGGTTCAATGGTCTCAACATTGACATTGCCTCAATGCCAAGGCTTGGTCCATTCAAATCCAGATTCCATCACATCCTGTGTGCATCTAGCTCTTGTGACTGTCCTTCCTAATTGTTCTCCCCTCTCCTCTTTGCTCTTTCCACCTAGCACTTAACCATCTCCCCCCTCAACTCCATCTCACATACACCGGCCCATCCTCCCCATCTCCCACCCACCTTCCCTACCCCCTTGTAGCACTTTAATTGATATTTGACAAGTGCCTAGGGCCGCACCCCACTAGTGTGTCTCTCTTCCATACCGTGTTAACCCTGTTACCAGACCTCCTTCTGGCATTTTTGCCACTGTATTGAATGTATAAAACTGTATGTAACTGCCTATAACCCACTGCTATACTGTTATTCAATGTCTTGTTTGAATTGTACCTCATCCGATGTGGAACCTTTGTGAAAGAGCCTTGGCTCAAAAGTACTTGTAATTCTAGATTCAAATAAAAAAAAACAAAAAACTTCCAATTGCCGTGGGTTGATATATGGAGTTCAAAGATAAAAAGTCAACAGTCCTGGAGCTGGACTATCATTCATTCAAAGAAAAATAGTGTGAGTATGCAAATGTGCTAATATTCAAAGTGCAAGAACGAAACAGAATACCTAAAAGGGCACTTGTTCACAATGCGCACAATGTTTAGAGCCAGAAGCCTCAGCAATCTTGTGTGGTCAACAATCTCTGGTGTTAGCAAAGTCTGATGTTGTCTGGTTCTCAGTTCAGGGCTTTCAGCAGCTTTAAAAACTTCAATAACTATAATAGCTCTCTTCTTTAAAAGCCTAGCTACGTCAATCATTTGCACCAAGCCAAGCCCCTGATTTTGTTTGTGTCTTCATGTAAGAGTCACTAGAACAGGAAGATGTTTTGTTAAATACTTTTGGCCCTTTAAGGAGATTGAAAATATATTTAAATCAAGACTAAAACTAGGGCCTGATTGTAGCGTAATGCTGCATCAAATCTGCAACAAAGTACATATCAATACTTTTAAAAATACCTATAAATACTTTCAAAACTACAACTCTTGAACCAAAAATTAAAAAACTTATATACTAGGTTCGAACAGGTTCACATGCTCAAAAGAACTTACTTTGGTAAGGGTTTTTGTCTAGGTGCAAACTGCAGGTTATTCTGTTGGTGCTGATCAGAGACCGAAGATAAGGACCTGCTGCTCCAGGATTATTAAAAATGTGATTTTAAAGCACTGGTCTCATGTTACTAATCGTGCTCACGTTCATGCTATCTAGCACAGATTCAAGCCGAGCACAATACACCAGTGCGTCACAAACCCCAAAATAGTAGGCAGGTCAAAATTCAGCTTCGACTCCAAAGTTGTCAGGAAACCCGATATACAGTAAATGGTAAAAGGAGTTAGAAATAAATGGATAACTGGCAAATAAAACAAATGAAACAGTAAGGCTGCACCGACAAATGTCTCCTCATTTGACGTTAGGCATTAGGCATCTAGTGTCTGCTCAGGAATTGACGTTTCAACATATATACACCACTCTCATGTTATCCTTTCATAGTAACTTAGCACTCTTGCCTCCTACCCCCTCTCCACCCTTTCTCCGCCCTACTGTTGCCCCACCTCTCCTCATGTCCTCCACTCCCACCCCCTCTCTTACTCTTCCCAGCCCACCTTCCCATATCTCTTCCTACACCCTGTGTCCTGTTTGTCTTGAAAAAGCCTGCTGGCCGATATCAATGTACTGTATGCATTTTCCTGTGCCTAAAACTGATTAGCATAATGTGTCTCTGTTGTTTTACGTTGACTGTCCATTATGATTTTTATACCTCCTAGTTACACTTTATTGTATTGTACTGTACTTTACTGTCCTGTTTAATCTGTTGTCCTTTCTACTGACATGGAAACTTTGTAAAAGAGCTCTTAGTTCAAAGGTATATGTAATCCAAGACTTAAATAAATAATCCTAAATTGCATATGATATGAAAGGTAAGATTTAAAATATATAAAATATTTAAAAGGAAGTGCTCTTTATACAATCCTTCCTAATAGTTTATACTAAAAATGTCAAAGAAGGTGTAAACGCAACAAAAAAAGAATACAGTAAAAGGAAAATTCAATTGGTAGAATCTCTTTAGTTCAGTGTACTAAACACAGTTGCATTCACATTCAGCACTCAGCACGAAATAAACAAGCATTTGTCAATGCCGAATGTTGTCGCTCTGGCATTGGCTTTGGTAGTGCAGTGCGGAAACACATTTTGGGCAGGATGTGAAAAATTGCAGCTGTACTGTTCATAGGGAGGTGTAAAAAAATGGCAGTGGTGAAAATGTGGCATGTAAATATTGCAAATTTACGGGTTACAAGGGTGTGTGGGAAATGCGCAACGCATGCTTGTAACACAGTCATTTTATGGAGTATCGTCACCAAATTATCAACATAGGCATTTTAGGACCTCTGCTCATGAACAGTGTCACTATCATTTTTGTAATCTGCCCCGAACACTGATTTCCCACAGCGACAATGCTATTGTGCACCGGAAGTGCGGAAACACATTTCGGAAAGGATGTGAAAAATGACAGCTGTACTGTTCACAAGGAGGTGTAGAAAAATGACAATGTTGAAAATCTGGCATGAAAATATTATGAATTCATGAAGTTACGAGCGTGCGTAGCAACAGCACAACCTGCAACATAAAACAGCCATTTTAGGATTTTTCCACCAAATTTGCAACATAGGCTTTTTGAGAGCCCACTCATGAACACGTGCCACTGTCCTTGGATTAATTAGTCCTGAAAGGTGATTCTGCGCAGTGACTGCGAAATCACCTTTCAGGACAGAGTAACGTCATAACAGTGCCAGAATTTATGAAGAGAGGTCCCAAAAACTCCATGTTGAAAATTTGGTGCAAATATTCAAAAAAAAATGCCCGAGATATGCATCAAAGTTGAAAAAAGCCTATTTATTCCATTATACAGCTTACCAGCATTTCCTCAGTTTGTGGTCGGCTTTGAAGTGTGCAGATGTGTTCCCAGTCCACCAAAGATCATCACGCTGAGCTCCGGAGGTAAGTATGGGGTGGGAGGGTGTGGGGAGGCAGGGTGTGCAGTGGGTAGGTGTGGGTGGTGGTGGGGTAGGGAGACCACGAGGGACCGTTTTCTGTTTACAGGTGTAAAAAAAAACAACACATCATGGACGTTTTCTTTTTACAGGTGTTTTTTTTTTAGGATACAGGCCGACAGGTTGGGCACCCTGTCGGTACATAGGGAGTGGGGGACACTAGCTGAGGGGGATTGGGCACCCCCTCAGCACAGAAGAAGGGGGGACATCACACCGACAGGGAGTGGGCTCCCCCATCGGCACATTAAAGTGGGAAAGGGGGGATGGATGTTGATGGGGATTGGGCACCCCCTCGGCAAGCAAAAAAGGAGGGGGGACACACATTATGCTGATGGGGAGTGGGCTTCCCGATCAGCACATACATGAGGGGCAGGGTAAGCTGACCAGGGGATTGGGCACCCCCGAAGTCGGCAGTTTAGCGGCCACTGTGCCACCATGTTTGTAGCTGGCGAAGCATGTAGGAAGGTCCGCTGCATGTGATGAGCTTTGCTCACATTGCAGTGGACCTTTCCTTAGATGTGTTCACCCAGGTGGTGTGGCGCCGGCATGCAGGCTGATTGGGGAATGAGGGATACACCTACTGGTGCATGCCCTGCATTCGCCCAACAGCAACTGCATCTCCAAATCTCCACTACCTCAAGATATTGGCTGTGTAAGCATGCCAACATAAAAAGGGACTAAAATATAAAATATCCATCAAGAAACACAGATAGATGTCCCTTTTAACAGTAGCAGTAGGCGTAGCTGGAAATCTTACGGAAGCTGGCAATAAGGTTTTCTATATGCAACAGCTTTTCATTTGGCATTGTAAACCTTTCTGAAGGGCTCTTTGTTTTGATCCTGGTCCCGCACCACTTCAGGGGAAACCCCTGGACTCCACCAAAAGTAGGCCTTCCTCCCCCTGGAAAAAGACAAAACCAACACCGAGAAAACTGGGTGACCAGGAGTTTACAATAGGATACCCTGGTAAAGAGACAAACACATAGGCAGTGATGGCATATCTTTTGTAAAATAATCACAAACAGAGAGCGTGTAGCAAACTCAGTCTCAGAAACCAGCTACTCCAAATCACTCACAGTGATGACTTAAAATTTAGTTTGCTTCTGGAAAACAGTGTAATTGAGTTCTGTAGATGTCAACTGGGCAAAGTCAAGACTTGAGACTTGTGAATCTATTAACAGTTCTGAGCAGGATGCTGAAGCTACAGAGTATCATCTAACAGGTGATGTGGTCTTTTGTAGTGCTACAGCCACACCCCCTCAGGTTGTGACACAGCCACTGACTCGTCCCCAAGTCCCAGTACCTGCTGTGTGCAAGGGATGAATGAAATGTTCTGGCAGGCATCCCTCTTTAGCGTTCAGGCACAGCAGTTTTGAGCAGGATGGTGAAGTTGCAGAGTCAAGAGATCTACCCCACAAGAAAAAAATGTCATGCAAATCCGTTGAATGGCTGCGAAGTTATTAAAGTATAACAATTGGGGTTTAACATTGAAGTGCCCATACAACCCTAACTATAATGGCATAAACATAGCCTGTTTAGCACAATATATATTGACTGATGTTACATTTTTAAAAAAGTTTACTGTAAGTGAGTCTCAAGAAGTATCTGAGATTCAGAAAGAGACACACTACTTTATGTTAAACAATCTGAAGAAAACGTAATCTCATACAATACTGGGAAGGGATTGGATTAAAAGTTGATAAACCAACGCTGCACATTTGGGGTTCAAGCAGACTGCACTGGCTTGATGCAGGGATCTGATGACTGGGCTTACAGGGTCCAGGTGTCCAGGGCATGCCACCTTTGGTGAGAGGGCTGAATATGGGCATGGGACATGGTAAGGGGTAAACAGATGTGAAGGTCTGCAGCAGCCAGGTGCTAGAGGCGTGCTTGCTGGGGGCATGAGCAGTGGGTTTGTCATTCTGTCACTCAACAAATAGTTTTGGGAAAAAAGGTTTATATCTTCCATCAAAAAATACGACAACATGGAAGCTCCATCGATGTTTCATGGCTTTAAACATCACATTTTCTGGGTGGGTGGTTCTCTACTATGGAAGTTTTCAGCTCATTTGTGCAGTAGGACTACATGATGACAGAGTCTGTCTCTTAACGGCTGCCCCAAGTACCTCTCTGAGTGCTGTTTTCAGTAGGCCCCTAGTGCCCAAGGCATCTCAGGCCTCATTCTGTTTGACATTCGAACACCCCCTGCAGGTGAACAAGGAGTGCCATTGGCGGTAAAGGCAGCTGCTCACCCATCCAGCGAGCTTCATGCAGGGTGCAGACATGCTGACTCCTAGTCACTGGACATGGCGTAGGGGAATAATGTAGTTTGTGATGGTGGCTGATAGCTGTGTGTATGACACTTGACCCACAGGTGCCTGAAAAGAAACGTATGAAGATGGTTGTGGTACAGAAATACCCCTCTACCGTCTGATAGTGTGAAAAGGGACACAGATTGATGAGGTATAAATGTCCCCCTCTACCATCCTACAGTGTCAAAAGAAGTACAGAGATGATGTATAAAAATTACTCTCTACCATCTGACTCTGCCACAGATTATCTGCAGTGCTCGACTATGCAACAAAGGGAAACTGCCCCAGAATGGTTGACACAGGTTAATTTTGTAACAGATCTGGGGTTCTGAAAGTTTGGCCATTGGTCAGTGCTGCCAGAAAGTGTCTCTACAGCACATCAGAAAGTGCAGAAGTGTTGAAGATGGCAGTCACTACCAGTGATCTGATGAGGTAAAGGAGCTACTACGGAGGTGGGGTAGTGTGGAGCTAAGCCTCTGCCATTGTCTGTACATCCGACTTTCTGTCAGTCTGTATGTCTGTCTTTTTTTTCTGTACCTGATGGTCAAACTGCCACTTCTGTTGTAATGTTCTCATTCAAGGCTGGTTAATTGTTATTTATCACTGTCTGTTATTGTCTGTGTATTGTTGTAATTGTTCTCATTCTAGGATGACAGATTGCTATTGTGACTGCCTATTGTTGGCTACCTTTTGTTGTATTTGTCTGTATTTTTTTCTGATAGATTTATCTTGAGCTACGGTACTGCAGCTGTCATTTTATCTTGCTTTGCTTTAGCTGTAGTCACTGATTAATTGTAATGTTTCTTTAGTACTCTCCAGGGTCGTACCTGAAAAAAAGACATTTAGCTGTCTAGAGTACCTACCTGGTTAACAAAAGACAGATAAATTTACCCCTCTCTCTTTCTTAGCACAGCCAATGGAACAGATCCTAGGTCAACTTAAAGGTTCCACCATATAAAAAATAGGTTTATCTGCCAAAATTCAACTCTCAGATAACTGGCACCCTGCCATCATATTAATTAGTTTGGATTGTATGTGATGACAGCTGAGAACTAGGAGGGGAGGTCAGAATGCCATGGCTGCCTCTTGTGGTCTGCAGCCTCTGATTCATGGATTCTTCACATAGACTGGATTCAGTTAGGAATTGACAATTGAGCTCCAGGGCATCTGTGGGTCAGATATTTGTACATGTTATTTATTTAGCAGAAATGACTTGGCGTCTTTGCTAGTCTGGGGAGGGTACCCCTGGCTGGGAACTGTAGTGCTGTAGGATGGAACATTTTATGTGTGTCTTTCAATTTTTTTGGTGATTTGTTTGTCTTGAATAAACAGTTACACTTAGTGTACATTGCAAACATAAATTACAATATTACAACAGACCCACCACAAAGACAAATAATAAAAAATTAAACTAAAAAATGCGGGGATTAGTCAAAAATAATGTAATGCTTAATTTATTATTAAAATTTCTTTTAAAATATTCACTCCCCTTTCCCTGATACATAGAAACATAACATTTGATGGCAGATAAGAACCGCTTGTCCCACTCAGTCTGGCCATTTTTCCCTACTTACATTATCACCACAACCCCTAATTGATCTACAGCTTTCTCCCTCCTTCCCTCCTTCCTTTCCGTTGTTATCCCCTTGTGCCTATCCCATGCATTCTTGAACCTCACCACCTCTGCTGGAAGGCTGTTCCAGAAATCCAACATTCTTTCTGTAAAGAAGTACTTCCTCCCATCTCTCCTGAATCTACCCCACTCCATCTTCATAGCATATCCCCTTGTTCTTGAACACCTTTTTTATAAAAATAAATACTTCCCTCCTGTGCCATATTTACCCCCATGAGGTATTTAAAGGTCTCTATCATATCCCCCTCCTGCCATCCTCTCTTTCAGGGTGTACATATTGAGGTCCTTTAGTCTCTCCTGACAGGACTTTTGATGCATACCCCGCACCTTTTTAGTTGCCCTCCTCTGGACTGCCTCCACTCTGTCTATGTCCTTCCAGAGATGTGGTCTCCAAAATCAGGCACCGTATTATAGGCGGGGTCTTACCAGTGATTTATACAGTGGAAGCACCACCTCCCTCTTTCTGCTGGTTTTACCCCTCCCTATGCATCACAGAATACCACTAGCCCTCCCTATTGCCTTGTCACACTGCCTGACCACCTTTAGATCATTCGATATGATTGCCCCCAGGTCTCTTTTCTGGTTGGTAGTGGTTAATGCCACTCCACCCATGTTATACTCCGCCCTGGGTTTCTGTGCCCCAAGTACACTATTTTGTACTTTTTCATATTAAAACCTCATTGCCATACCCTTGACCACTCCTCTAGTTTTCTCAGGTTTCTTCTAATCCTTTCTGCACTTCGGATTGTTACTGCATTGCAGATTTTGTAATCTGCAAGAGGGCAGACCTTCCCTTCCGGTTCCTCTGCAATGTCACTTATACCGACATTAAGGAGGACAGGCCCCTCCACTGTTACCTGAGGCACCCCACTGGGCACCCTCCCTGCCTTGGAGTGAAGTTTGTTTATCAGCACCCTTTGTTACCTATCCCCTAACCAATTTGTTATCCAGTGTACCACCTTTGGACCCACTCCTAAGTTGCCCAACTTGCTCACTAGTCTCCTGTGTGGAACAATGTCAAAAGCCTTACTGAAATCTATGTAGGCCACGTCCACTGCTCCACCCTGATTTAATTCCTTTGTCACCCAGTCAAAGAACTCTATCAGATTCATTTGACATGACACCCCCCCGAACCCATGCTGCCTCAGGTCTTGTGCCCACTGGATTCAAATATTTCACAATCCTTTCCTTCAGCAGTGTTCCCATTAACTTTCCCACCACCAATGTCAGGATGAACTACCAGCTTTCTCCCTGATATCTCTTTTGTGAAATGGGACTACATCTGCCCTCCCCAAGACCTCCAGAACCACTCCTATTTCCAGTGAGCTGTTAAATGGGACTGTCAGAAGTGCAGTCAGTACCTCCTTGAGTTCCCTCCATAACCTTGGATCACCCCAGTTGGCTCCATTGCTTTGTTCACCTTCAGATTAGAGAGTCCCTTCTAGGCTCTCTCCTCCAAAAAAGGACTACTGTCCACCTCCCTCCCTCCAAAGCTTCTGTTACTTTTTTGTGACCTCTCCTCTTCTTCTTCTGTGAACATTGAACTAAAGTATTTGTTCAGGATATCTGCCTTTTCCTGGTCCTCCTCTGCACAGTTCCCCCTTCCCATTTTAACCTTACAATCCCACCTCTTGTCTTACTTTTTTCACTTGCATACCTAAAAAATGTCTTATCCCCTTTCATTACCTCCTGGGATAGTGTCTCTTCAGTTTACGCTTTCCCTGCTTCCCTCTGTTTCCCCTGATACACCTCCCTATCCTCCTCGCTCTGTGTCTCCTTATATCTTCTAAATGCTTCCCTGTTAGTCTTTACCTTTCCAGACACTGCTTTGAAGAACCATAGTTGTCTCTTTTTCCTCTTGCTTTTGTTCATGTGTTTGACACAGATGTTTGTTGCCTTTACTATGCCTCCTTTAGCTTCACCCAGTTCTCCTCCACCCCACTCAGGCCACCCCCTCCCTGCCAGGTCATCCTTGAGAGAGTCACCTATCTTTATAAAAGCTGCACTTCTGGGGCAGGATTCACAAAAGGGATGCACCCAGCACATCCGAGATGTGCCGGGACATCCCTGACATGCGCCCAAAGGCGATTTTGGCAGGGGGACAATGCGCTGGCACAACTCTGATGCACCAGTGCATCACAGATGCATCACATACCACCAGTAATGCTATGTGGTGCATCTGGAGGGCCTGTGAAGGGGGCATGCCCATGCATACAGGGCGCAACCCCATTCACAGCCCTATTCTGTGACACATCCCTGGGGCAAGTCCGGGGATGCGCCACAGAGAGATAAGTCTAGAAAATCTAGACTTAAGTGGGTGGCCACCCGCATGGCAGCCTGCCCAACCTGGCAATCCAGTGTGCCCCCCGCCCCACGCCCCTGTAGACTGCCGCACCTGGTGGCGGTACATGTTGTGCAAGACCCACCCTCCCATGCCCCTGTTGCAGCCGCCCTCCACAGCAGTGGTGAATGAACAGAATAACCCTCCTCCCAGCCCCCATTGCAGCCGCTCCCGACAGTGGCCGTCCGTTACGGAGAGAACCCTCGCACCCCAACCCACCCCTCACCCCCACTCCAGCAGGGTCCTACTGGTGGCGGGCAGCTCAGCCCACCCTCACTGCCATGGCTGCCTGCCGACAGAGCTGTCTGACAATGACAGCAACCCTACAATCCGAATCCTGGATGGATGTTGGGTTGTGCGGTAGCTATCATTGTCAGACTGCTGTGTCGGCAGGTGATCGTGGCAGTGTGGTTGATGAGCGCCCGCTGACAGTGAGACCCTGCTGGGGGGTGAGGTGGGTTGGGGTGTGGGGATTCTTCCATAATGGACGGCCACCACGGGAGTGGCTAATGGGGCTTGGGGCTGGGAGGGGATATTCTGTTCATTTACCACCGCCATGGAGGCGGCTGCACAGGGGCTTGAGGCTGAGTGGGTATTCTGTTCATTTACCACTGCTGTGGAGGGTGGCTGCAACGGGGCTTGGGAGGGGTCCTACACAACATGTACCACGCCGGATCTGGCAGTCTTCGGGACGGGGTGGGGGGTTCTGCATATATCATACCATCACCAGGTGAGGAATTTACTGGGGGCTTGGGGGGGAGGTGGGGCATGCTTGTCGCGACGCCTACTGTTCGGTGCATTCTGTTAGCATCCTCAGGCGCACGCAACAAGCCATAATATATTAATGGCCCCATTGTGCCATGCATGCCTAATGGCCTCATTTGCATGCCCCTGGCTGTGAATTGAATTTTTGGGTGCAAGGCATCCTGAGATGCCCTGCCCCAAAGGGTTCACAGCTGGCAATGAGGGATGCATCGGCGCAGCCTGGGTTGCCCCAGCGCATCCTGGGTGGGGCATATCTGTGCTATTCACAGAGGGGATGCGCCGGGGGTATCTCCCTGTGCCTTCTCTGTGAATCGCCCATTTGGCACTCAGTGCATTTCCCCTGCACTGGGGCAGTGGAAATGCACTAAGGGCATCTTCTTTGTGAATCCTGACCCTGAAGTCCAGGATGCTCATCCTTGTGTGGTTCGATTCCAAAGCTGTCCTTATATTGAACCACACTGTACAGTGATCATTGGCCCACAGGTGGCCTCCCACCTTGACTTCTGCAACACTGTCCCTATTAGTGAGTACCAGGTCCAGTATAGCCCCATCATGAGTGGGTTCGCTGACTAGTTGCCTGAGGAACACCTCCCTGCAGATAGTTCAGAATATCCCTGCTTCTAGCTGAAGCCACTCCTGGGAGGCTCCAGTCTACATCCAGCAGGTTGAAGTCCCCCACCAGCAGCACCTCCCCCTTTTCTGCCATCTTGCCAATGGCTTCCACCAGTACCTTATCTAATTCCACCCCTGTGCTGGAGGTCTGTGGATCACTCCAGTGTGAACAGCGATTACATTTCCTGCCTCCAGGGTAACCCACAGTACCTCTGCCTCCCCTGTATTCCCTATATCTCCATCACTTTTATGCCTTAACTCACATAAAGCACCACACCTCTTCCTTTCTCTCCCACCCCATGTTTTTATTAAATAGAGTATAGCCTGATATGACCATGTCCCAGTCATGGTTTACAGTGCACCATAGCTTGGTAATGGCTACAATATTCAGGTTGGCCTCTGCCATATGGACTCTAGGTCCAGAATTTTAGTTCCTAGACTACCAGCATTCGACATGGCCTTCCAGATGTTGTTTCCATTCTGCTTGTTTCCTTCCTTTTTGAGGAAGGGGCCCTCCCTCCTTCCCCCTCTTTTTAATGCTCCAGTTCCCTTCCCCCTTCATTGCTACCACCCTTCGTCCTTTATTAATTTGCACCCTCTGGGATTCCTCTGCCCTTGGGTTCTCTGTACTCTCCACTTCACCATGTGGGGGGCAGTTTCTGCCTCCTTGATTCCTTCCACCACCCCATACTTCCGTATAATGGTTCCTTTACTACTGAAGTATTTTTTCAGTACATAATTTTTAAAGGGAATATAAAATCTTTCTTATCTTTTTTCCTCTTTATTTTTTCTCCCAGTTGTGCACCCATTCTGTGCTACAGGTCTCTCCCCTGTCTCCCATGCGGAGACTCAGGTAGTGAACCTGAGCTGCTCTGACACAGACACCACTGCCTTCAGTTAATCTGTACAGTCACCTGCTTACTCCCTGAGGCATGGTTCCCCTGCTCAAGCCCAGCAACAGTGAGCTGGGAATGACACAGGATCTTCTCAGTTACCAGTGATGGCAGTTGGAGAGGGGACAACCATTCCTAATGTGCCCTTAGGGCATGGGCAGGGAGCATACCCTTACCCACCCCTTTACACTGCCACCAGCCATCTCCCCCTTTGATGATCCCAGCCACCACTGTCGGCTTTGTGCACATGCATGCAAATGTTGTTAGGGGTACCCGGCAATGTGGGTCACCCATGGCACTGCTGCATGCCTCCACCAGATGTTGATTCATGTGTGGTGTGGCCCATCCACCCACCCCAAGAGGAGAGCATACAAGATGGGCACTCTGAGCCCTCCCTGCTGGCCTCTGCTCCTGGTGTCCTGGTTGGAGGCAGGATCCTAGGTCATCAGCATGCCAGAGCAATCCCCATTAATCATCCAGTGCCACAGACTTGGCTTCATTACCTTACCTTTTTTAATATAATTTGACATTTGCACCCGTGTGTAGCCTCCTTAATCACTGTGCTGTTCTTCATTCGTTCACTTTGTGATAGATTTTGTTTTTCCCTTTTTTAGGGCCCCTGTTAGATACATGCTGCTTTGCCACTTGATAATATGTTTTTGTAGTTGCTAATCAATTCCAGAAGCTGGAGACATCCATTGAGTGGAGGTCCTGCACTGCAACCTGTGCTGTGAGCTACTGCTCAGCTGATGTCATCATGTTTCAGAACTAATCTGAAGTCAGAAAATGAATATGACACAGGAAATAAGCAGTGTCAACAAGAGACCCAAAATAAAGGAAAAAAAAGATTATTTCAACGTACACAAATAAAAAAGCACAGCAGCGAGATTACCTTACCATAGTACTCTTCACTCCTGTCCCCCTCCCTCATGTATTCCCTTCATATCACTGACCCTCCCGCTCATTCTCTCATCCATCCATGAAATCCCCAACATGTCAAGCTGCCTGCTTTTTGAAATGACCTAAGCTCTTGTCTACACCCCTTGCCCCCACCCCATTATTTGCTCCTGATCCTCTCCTTCATACTGGATATTCATACTGGGTGTTGGACAGAAGAAGGCTTTTGCCCATTGAGTCTGTCTCCCTGTTATCTAGCGGATCCAATTTTGCTCTCCCCTTTAGTAAATAATTATCCAATTTTACCTTGAAAATGCCCATGCCTTTACATTTTATTATTTATGTATCTATGACTTTGATAACTGGGTGAGTGCACTTATCCCAGGGACTGTTTTCAGGCACTACCCGGGCCATAACACATGGCGCAGGGTGACAGTGAATACAAGGTCACAGTGATACACATGAAACAGATAGATACAAGCAACAATAGTAAGTACAATGTACAGGCATGATGCATAAGTCCATTGAGAACAGTGAATACAAGGTTCCATTATGGGACATGAAGAGATTTGATACAAAACAACAATCATAAGCACAGTGTACAAAGTATGATACATAGTCCAGTGGGCATGTATTACACAGAATATACAGTAAAAAATGTATACAATATATACAGGCAAGGAAGTCACGTATACCATGAAAATACAATATAACAAGGCAAGTAGGTAACAGCTGTAGGCTGGGGAGTAGCTTCCAAGATACTGATTATCAATGATTCATGAATGGGGAGTTTATTATTATTACATTTAATATAAACACATATTAAATTAATATAATAGAACATAAATATAAATAAATGACGCATAACACATCAGTCTGCTTGTTTGTGCTGTTGACCCAAAATTACGTCCACTCTGTGAGAATTTGCCACTTTGTTCACAGGATTGCGTGGCATGTTTATGTACAATGTATGCCTGTTTAGTTTGTATTTCTAGTTTCTAATTTTTTATTTTAGTTTCTGTTTCTGTTCAGAAACATGGATAGCCCTCTAGCTGTACCTGTTGGATTGGTCAATCCATCCAGTTTGCCTACCTCTGTTCTTTGTGAGAACCAAATTAGAGATACGGAACTGAAAAAAATATTAGGAGAGAATGGGCTGAATACCGTCAAGGCTTTTGCAGAGAAACGGTCAGTCACAAAACCAACTCCGGAGTATGCCAGAAACTTCGACCTCGTATGGAATAAAATCTGTGACCAGCTTCCCCCGGCCCTGGAGAAACAAGCCTACCTGTTCATACAAGGTGTCACCAAAATTTCACCAGTGAAAGGAAATTAAACACCATACTCAATGAAACAGGTTTCTTCGGATCAATCTTCTGAAGCTGAATTCTCCAGCATACCCAGCCCACAGATGTCCAGTATCAGTGAAGTGGTCCATGTAACTGGATGTAAAAGGAAATAGTTGGAATTTAAGAAGGTTAAGACCTGCTTTGTCTGTGATAAGAAAAAGAAAAAGAGAGGAAATATGGAAGAAAAACTCCAAAGAGTTGAACTTGAAGATGGAAAGATTACATTGCATGAAAGCATGTTACGCAATGATAATTCTGATGATGCTCTTTTGTGTGGTGCAGCCAAACGTTTGAAGGTCGCTACCACCAATGTTGATGTCTTTGCTGTGGATATAAAATACCATCAAAGTTGTTACAACACTTTTGTCTATGTTGTCAAATGAGAGAGACAAACACCAGGTGGATTGGAAAGCATTCACACAAAGAGTGCTGAAACAGAGTTTCTTCAAATCATGAGAAGAAAGGTTGTTGAGCAGAAATGTTGCTATTTAGTCCCAGAGTTACTGGAGGATCTTCATAACCTCTACAGGTTTCATGGATGTGAACAAGATGCTGGAATAAATCACACATTTCAGTTGAAGAATCTTATCAGCAATGAATTCGGAGATGAGATAGGTTTTAACCGCGGGGAAGGGGATACACGGGAATCTTCTCATTCTTCACTTGACAAAAGTAAACCCACTTGATTATTCTTTGGCAACCTTGAGAGAAGCTGGGCTCAGAGATAGTGACATCACCAAGGCATTTGCAAAGATGATCAATCGGAAATTAAAAGATAGACAAATTGAGTCACCGCAGTTTCCTATGGCATACGAAGACTTGCTTTCTGAGTTTGATAATTATGAACCCATTCTGGAAATCTTCAATGTGATAGCTCTCTCTATAAGCCCTTCTAAGAAGATTAATGCTGTAGGTTATGCGGCCATCCCAACAGAAATTCAAGCTACCGAGATATGGTCCATTGCTAGTGACTGGCAATGCCTCATTACCGGAGAACATTCTCCAAAGACAATAGTTCTATACATGGTCATTCATTGTCTCACTGGAAGTAAAGAAGCAGTCAATTTTCTACATTGTTTGAGGGCTGGTATTTCTTACACAGACATCAGAAGACAAAACAAGAAATTGGCCCATGATTGTAAATCTAAGAAAAAAGAAAAGCACTGCACACAATTCCACCTGGACAGCCAACTCATGTCACAATTGATAACTCAGATGATAACTCAGATGGACTTCCTGCTGTCATCTGCAATTTGCCGGTACAAGAACAGAACATTCCAAGCAGCTCAACAAGAGAAGTCCAGGAAACCTTTGAGAGCTCAGAACCTATTGACTATGGGGATTATAAAACAGGAAAGAGAAAACCCCCACAGATCATCCCATCCTATGATGAGGATGAAAGAAGGACCGAGCTTGATCTTCGTTTGAGCAAAGATTGTATTTGGGCTCTGGCAGCAAGCATTGAATCTTCCAGAGAAGATGAATCTCTTCCAGTCCTAGGATCATGGACAGCTTTCAATAAAAAAGTGACATCGACTTCTACCTTCAAATCCAAAACTGATTTCCTGCCCATTATACCACATGAACCAGATGATGCAGTTTGCAAACATTACCTTAACTTTCTCATGGATCTAATGGATGACCTACAAATTGACCACATCTTCAGCCATAGCGATCATGTAGTTTTCTGCAAGATTTCACAAATAATGTGGAAAGAAGAAAAATATACAAAAGTGGTTAATCTGATGGGAGGATTTCATGACCTGATGGTGAGCCAGAAGATCCTCTACAAGCGATATGGTGCTATGGGACTTTGTGACTGGTGGGTTCAGGTGGGGATGATAGTGGATGGATCTGTTGATCAGGCCTTGGAAGGATGCCACTATTCTAGATCGATGAGGTTACATAAACAGTCCCTCGAGTCTCTCCTATGATTCATGGGATCCAAGATTCATGGCTCACTAACCAACGGACTATGAGAAAAGCTCATCAATGTGAGAAGATCTGTATTGGCAGAATCCCTAAATCTTGTCCTCTTGGATGAATATTTCCCTGAAGTGTAGTCATGAATGCTGGAAACCTGTGGCATCATGGGACAGTGGGGGACAGGCTACATTGATGACACCAGCTCTTTTCTCACCCAGGTCACCACATACAGAGACCAGAATCTGAACTTGCATCTGCAAGCTCAATGAGATATTCTATCATAACTGTTTGCATTCAACCATCAAAACTACTCTCAGTATTTGACATGGCATCATGTAGACTTCATCAATCTGAAAACCATCAATGAGAACGTATACAATGAACTGCAGGAATATGACATTGGGGCTAGTCTGTCTGGTGAGGCATTCTCCATGATACCTGGTGACCAAGTGACTGAGGTCTCAATCAACAGAGAGGTCACAGTGAGGGGTGGACCCATGAGAGGTGGTTACAGTACATCTGAGGAAGCTGCTGGTGACTTCGTTTTGAATTCCCACAAGCTTGCTAAAATTTGTTTGTCACCGAAGGAGAAGATGCTTCTGAAAACATCGGCCACACACAATGAGTTGACATATGGTGCCATGAAGAAACATGACGGTCAAGTGAAAGAGCTAGTGAAGAAACTTCATGCATATTCAGATCAATTTAAACTGGCAGATGTGGGGGAAATTGTAACTAGTTCATGTCAATGTTCTTCCCAACAAATTTTAAAGACTGGTCTAAATATTCAACTTCTGAATGCTCGAAGTCTAGGAAACAAAGTTGATAAACTAGTATTAAGAGTAAAATCTGATCATCCTGATATAATTGGTATTACTGAGACCTGGTGGCCAAAAGACATAGCTTGGGTTAAATCTATTCCAGGCTACACCTTGTTTCTTCTAAGTAGGAAAAATTGAAAGGGTGAGGGAATTGCATTGTTTGTAAATTCTGCTTTAAATGTAAGTAACATATTGAACAAAATTAAATCAGAATTAAGCACTGTTGAGTCAGTTTGGCTGAGTGTAATAAACCAAAGTAACAGAAACATTATATTAGGCTTCTGTTGCAGGGCTCCTGATTCTCAGAAACAAATTTTAAGTGAGATTATGACAGAAATGGCAGCTGCAACAGATATAGGCATTATCATATTTATGGCAGATTTAAATTTAAGTGACACAAATTGGGCAAATAAATCAGCTTCATCTCAAATTTCAAAAGACTTCTTAGAAGCATGTGAAGAGCCTAATCTAATACAATTTGTTACATCCCCAACTCGTGGGTCTAATATCCTAGATATTGTACTGGGTAGTGAACCTTTAAATATTATCAACTCTATAGTCTCATCTTCATTAGGCAACAGTGATCATTACACTGTTAATTTCAATCTTTATATTTCATTTCTTCACTCAGAAAAAGTGACAAAAGTATTTGCATTTCATAAAACAGATATAAATGCCTTAAATAACTATTTGGCTAACATCAATTGAGGTGATTGTTTATATGGCAAGAATATTGAGGACATGTGGAATTCTTTTAAATCTATTATTTTAGATGCAGCCACCAAGTTTCTCCCCAAAATAAAGAAAAAAAACGTCAGTTTTCACCCAAAATAGCTACCCAGTAATCTACTGAAAATTATTAAAAAGAAAAACAAATTATTTAAGAAATATACTTCTAATAAATGTGTAAAAACTTTACAGGCATTTAAAAATATTCAAACAAAAATGTAAAAAAAGAAATCAGAAAAGCAAAATTGGATACAGAAAAATACATTGCATCAGAAGCACAAAAAGGAGACAGTAAAAGTCTGTTTAGTTATATTAATCCAATAAAAAAAAGAATGTAAAGTTGGACCATTAACTTAAATGAGATAGACATTACTCAACCAAAAGAAATGGCAGATGCACTTAATTTACATTTTTGTAAATAATTTAGTAATTACTCATCTGGCATTAGTACAGACCCTGGTTTTATGCATGACAGTATGGACTTTTCCTTAAATACCATTAAGAATAAACAACATTAAGAAAGGGCCCTCTCTTGGCCCAGGTGGCATATCAGGGGATATGATTCACATGACAAAAGATCATCTGTGTTTGCCCCTTAAGATTCTGTATGAAAAAAAGCTTAAGCTCAGGTCTTTGTTCCATCTGAATGGAAGGAGGCTAATGTGATTCCTCTATTTAAAAAAGGAGAAAAAAGTTCTCCTGATAATTACCGTCCTATTAGTCTCACTTCTATTTTTTGTAAAATACTTGAGAGAATTATTAAAGATGAGCTTGTCTCATCATTAACTACCATTGATTCCAGCCAGCACAAGTTCGTTAAAGGAAGTTCTGTATCAATGAACTTACTGGGGTTTTATGATTTTGTTAGTGATAACCTTGATAAAAAAATTCCATGTGATGTAGTCCTACTGTATTTAAAAAAAAGCATTTGATTCGGTTCCACATTGAGCACTAATCCAAAAGTTACAGATTTACAAAATCAAACATCTGTTTATACATTGGATTGCCGACTGGCTAAAGTATAGAAGACAGAGAATAGTTGTGGATGGCCATAAGTCCATTTGGGAAACTGTCAAGAGTGGGGTCCCTCAGGAATCTGTTATGGCACCTGTCATTTTTCAAATTTTTATATCGGATTCATCACACAGTGTTCAAAGTAACATTAGCAACTACGTGGATGACTGCAAAATCTCTAATATTTGCAGTTCTTCAGAAGATTGTGTGACCATCCAAAGGGATCTAAATATATTGGAGACTTGGTACATAAAAAAGGAACTTGAGGTTTAATATGTCTAAATGCGCTGTTGTACGTTTCGGAAAAAATAATCCCAAGAATCAATATTACCTTTACAATAAAGTACTGTCTAAAAAAGATAATGAAAGGGATCTCAGTATCATTATTGATTCAAATTTAAATTTTGACATTCACATTACAAATACAGTTAATAAAGGTAACAGAACCTGGTGGGCAATTAGACATAATATAACTTCTAGAGATCCAGACATTCTTCTACCTCTTTACCGGGCCTATGTCAGACCATATTTTGATTATGTTTCCCAACTATGGTGCCCCTTTAAGCAGAAGGACATAATCAGAATAGAGAGAATTGAAAGAAGAGACACAAAATTGGTTGTTCTTGACAAAGCACTCACATATGAGAAAACGCTATCAAAATTTAATCTAATGTCTTTAGAACAATGACGACTTTGGGGAGACCTTTTATTCAAATGGGACATAATTCATGATACCAATTTAACACTAGAAAGTGGATTGGACTTTAAGCAAATATCTGTCAATGCTAGAGGTCATCCACTTCAACTGATGAGAAGCAAATTTGCTACAAAAAAGAGGGCCTTTTATTTCTCTCAAAAAGTCGTCAGGCCATGGAATAGCTTGCCATAAACAGTTATTGTTAGTCCAAATAAAAATACATTAAAAACAGGTTGGATAGTTTTTTGAGTTTAAATAAAGATCTTTCCTACTATATGTAATTTAGGAGCTCAATGCGCCTAATAGCCTTTTTGCTCCTTTCTGTTCTCAGTATGATCCATGTCAGGGTGTAGCACGAAACATCACAACGGCATTGAAATACCACTGGCAATAGTAGAAGGCCTTTTTAAGGCAAGTGCTACAGGGGAAGTTATGTTGAATGCATTTATAAACGACCACCTCCTATCAAGGAAAGTTAGTTTCTTTGAGCCCATTGAACGCAGTGGAATTTCCATGGGAATGGACAAGAAGAAAATGAAGCCCAAAGTGGAATCAGTCTTGAAACAAGCATTTGTCAATGCCGAATGTTGCTTGCTTGTATGTGCTGTGTAGGTATTTGGAAGTCAGTGGAGTGCAAATATTGAAAATTTGCAAATTTACGAGCGTGCGTAGGAACTGTGCAAAGCACACTCGTAAAACAGTAATTTTTAGGAAGTTTGTCAGCAGATTTTCAACATAGCCATTTTAAGACGTCTGCTCATGAACAGTGTCACTGTGATTTTCTCAATGTGTCCCATACAATGATTTTGTACACCGACTGCACCATTGTGCACTACCTGGGCGAAAACATGTTTTGGGCGAGATATGAAAAATGACAGCTGTACTGCTCATAAGGAGGTGTGGTAAAATGGCAATGTTGAAAATCTGGAGAAAATATTGAAAATTCAAGAAACTTACCAGCGCATGAGGAACTGGCGAACACGGGCTCGTAGTCATTTTATGATTTTTTTCACCAAATTTTCAACATAGCCATTTTAAGACCTCTGCTCATGAACAGTGTTGCTGTGATTTTCTTAATGTGTCCCATACAGTGATTTCTACACCGACTGTGCAATTGTGCACTACACGGGTGGAAACACATTTTGGGTGAGATGTGAAAAATGACAGCTGTACTGCTTATAAGGAGGTGTGGTAAAATGACAATGTTGAAAATCTGGAGTGAAAATATTGAAAATTCACAAACTTACGAGCGTGCGTAGGAACTGTGCAACGCACGCTCGTAAAACAGTCATTTTTAGGAATTGTTCCACCAAATTTTCAGCACAGACTTTTTGAGAGCCCACCTTATGAACACTGGCAGTGTAATTTCATTAAAAGGTGCGGAAAGATGATTTCTCACAGTGACTGCGAAATCACCCTTTGGGCCCGATTAACGCCATGACAGTGAGAACATTCAAGAGAAGGGGTCCCAAAAAAGCCATGTTGAAAATTTGGTGCAAAAATTCCCAAAAATGCCTGAGATATGCAGCAAAGTTGAAAAAACCCTATTTATTACATCATACAGCTTACCGGCATTTGCTCAGTTCGCGGTCGGCTTTAAAGAGTGCAGACGTGTTCCCAGTCCACGAAGATCGTCGCGAGTCGGAGGAGTAAGTATAGGGTGGGGGTGGGGAGGCAGAGTGCACAGTGGGTGGGCGCTGGTGGGGAGCAAAGGCAGCGAGGACCATTTTGTGTTTCAGTTTTTTTTTTTAAAAGGGCGATGGCGTGGGACATTTGCCACGCTGAGGTGGGCTCCCAGAGTGGCACAAGGACTGCTATTTGGGGGGGCGTGGAGCTGACAGGGGATTGGGCACCTCCGTTGGCAACAGCATCTGTTGCCATGCTGGAGTGGGCTCCCAGCATTGCACCCTGTACTCTGTGGGGGTTGGGAGCAGTGGAGCCAATGGGGATTGGGCACACCTGTAGGCTATACGATGTGTAGCCATGCTGGGGTGGGCACCCAGTGTGGCATGTGGAACTCTGTTTGGGGGGAATGCAGCACAGCTGGCGGGGGATTGAGCACCCCCTCGGCTATACAGTGTGTGCGTGGGGGGGCAAGCATGCAGTATGCGTGCACGTGTGTGTGCAGGGGAAGCGCGCATGAGCAGGTGATATATTATCGCTGCTCACTGAAGCGTAGCTCTCTCTTTCAACTGTACTCCACTGCATTTTCGATTGCTGTCATAGACAGCTCCAGCAGCCATTGGAGAACTGCGGCCACATCTGCAAACACACTGACTGAATTGGAAGAGGGCTGCCAGCTCTCCGAAAACTCGGATGATGGCACTATGTCTCTTGCACATACGTGCAAGCAACATAAAAAATAGCAGGACAAGATGACACAGTATGAAATTAGAGGGAGGCTGATTAAGGGGTAATGTGAGGAAGTTCTTTTTCACAGAAAGGGTGGTGGATGCATGGAATGGCCTACCTCAGGAAGTGGTGGATATGAATACAGTGCAGGCTTTGAAACAGGCATGGGGCAGGCATAAGGGAGCAATACAGATAAGTATGAATAGATAGGCCATTGTCAGAATATAGACACCAATGGCACATTCATAAGGTAGGAAAAATGGGCACACTGGATGGGCCTTGCAGTCCTTATCTGCTGTCAATTTCTGTGTTTCTATGACAGCGCAATATTACGTGGGATTTTGTAGAGAGATCCCAGAGTGAACTTTTATCAATTTCAGTCTGAATAATCAGCCCCTCATAGCGAAAGTATCCCTCATCTTAATCAATGGGATACGGGGTCCAAATGTCTTGAGATTATTTGGAGCACTGTAAGGATGCTAATTTTTAATATTACAGGTTAAAAAGGCGCTTAATTATATTGCTGTAAATGGCCATGATCAGTTTATATTAAGTGTTTAACATTATTCACCTGCTCTTTCAAGCAACGTTATCCTGACCCCCTGGGCATGGTGTTGATATAGTGCAAGTGAACAGTCAGATTGAAGGCTTGGATTTAAATGTTTCTGCAAATAATTTCATAATTTTTGCATGTATTTTGCAAAATATATCTATAGAACTACAAAAAGAAAGTCAGAGGCCCTCACCCATCTCACCCGCACATTTACAAGTGATACATTTGGCAAACTATATTTTACCAGGTGTGTTAATGATGAAGCTATAGTGTGTAGGCAATTGCTGTATCCATAGCATGCCTGTTAACTTCATTTATTTCCAATAGCTCCTCTCATTGGGAAATGTTATACCAATTGGATAGAGCTTGCCTAGCGATTAATAGATTCTGCTGTATTCATAACTAAGCATTTGGGCTTAAAATTACTGTGTAAAGGTCTATTTTAAAGATACCATTTCAAATAATGTGGTATAAATGAAATACAGTGGGCAGCAATGGTGTCAATATTTAATACAGCATCAGTGTTCAGCTCAGCAGGTTGCACACTCACCTATGAGGCCACGAAAAAATGGAAGGTTGTAGGTTTTAATCCCACGCCCGGAACCTGGGCTAAAATCTCAGTACTAACACTGTAGTACAGCATGAGGGGGTGCTGCATTCCGAAGTGCAGTGTTTCAAATGAGAGGTTAAATAGAGGTCCCACCTACCAGTTCTTGTGATTGTTCATCCAAGAGGACATAATTTGAAGACAGAGGGGGGATGGCTCGGGGCAATGTGAGGAAGTATTTTTTCACAGAGAGGGTGGTGGACGCATGGAACAGCCTTCCTGAGGAGGTTGTGGGGTCTAAAACTGTGAGAGAATTCAAGAATGCATGGGACAGACATAAGGCAATTTTTGTGGGGGGTAGGAAGAAATAGGCTGTTGGTTAAATAGGATCTGCAGCTTATCCTCTAGGTAGGGAAATGGGCAGACTAGATGGGCCAAGCAGTCCTTATCTGCAATCAAAGTCTGTGTTTCTATGTAAGTGGACATTAACGATCCCATGGCACTTTTCAGAAACAGTTGTGGAATTTCTTCGGTGTCCTAAATACCACCAACAAATCAACCTGATTCAATATGTAAGTTTGCAACTGTATGGGGGGGCCAACCCCACGCTAGAATTAGACAAAATTGCTCAGCCCTCCTTTCGTGCTCAACAAAAAATTAAATAAAAATAAAACACACATGCATTTCTGCTATAAAGGGACGCCACAGTTGCTGACTCACCTGTTTGCTCAGGCAGGTTATTGAGGCTAAACATTTAGCCTTTTATTATTGATCAGTCACTGTGAGGAAAGGGGTTGCAGACTGAGTTTCGGTGGAATTTTATGTTTCATGCAGTTGACAGCTACAGTGTACTGGATGTATGTTTAGCCTTGAATGAAATTTTAGAAGTATTAAATGATCAATGAATCCTTGCAAAACCAATATATAAATGTGTTGATTTAGAAGGATGAACCCAAAAGCAGAGAAGGCTGGATAAAACACACTGAGTACATTTGTGTCCCCGCCACCCCACCCTCCCCACACACACATATACACAACCACCACCACCATTTCTTATGTTATGGTTAGAAGGCCACATGTATCACTCATTTGAGAAACAACATTACAATCTCGTTTAACAAAACTGCACTTTCTTATTGGCAGTACTGCATTAAAGAACATAAATGTAGTCAGACTGGGATTTGATCCCTCTGCCTTATTGGTTCTAAACCGTTTCAGAACTTTTGTTTTATGAAACACATTATGTACCTATCCAAAATGCAGACCGGTGTAACTTAAAGATTAATGAACATATAAGATGTAGGTTATACGATTGTCACTGCTGAGGTGCATATGTAACAAAATACTTTTTTATTTAGGAAAACAATTGTTATATATAACATTGTACTACATTTTTGGCATGACTGCCTCTGCCCTGTGAACTCAGAGCCACAAGGATCCATGAGAACCAGTATGATGTAAGTTGGTCTCAGCACAGTTTATTCCTACTATAAGCAGGCATATTGAACCCCATGCTATAAATAGACACAGTTTAAATATATTCGCTTGTTTTGTGCCCTGTTGTGTTGTTGTGTTTTGTTAATAGGGTACTGTATATGTTTTTGTGTCTAATTGTCTAAATGAGTATTTGTTTCTTGTCGGTAGAGGACTACCGTTGAAAATAAGGGCTTGCTCCTAACAATATGACTCTGTATAAAAATAAAATGTTATCAAATCAAAATGTTATATAAAATTAATTCAGTAAGCATACATTTGTCGCAGTACTTTTTTTTAAGCCTTTGCCTTAAGGGCGAGGTAGAAATTATTACAGTCTGAGGATGAAAATGACATCAGCAGAATATTGTGGACCTGAGAGATCAGTAAAGGTGCAGCAGGGAAACATATGAGCAGGATCCCTATGCTAAATGTGATATATTAAAAAAGTATTATTGCTAGCACATGCTACTAGCAAAAATTAAACAGCATACATTTGACATTTCCAATTATCTTTATATTTCGCCTCACCCACCCTAAGAGACGTTTCTTTTCATTCTATATTCTCTACAGAAACTCAGCAAAACAAAAAGGATAATAATGCTAGCAACCAGAATTATTCATAAATAGATTTTTAGACGTTATATCGATTAGAAGACAGTGATCCCCACTACTTGGATCGGTCTCTTTTTGTTGCAGACAATGACAATTACCACACAATAATGTTAATTACAGTAATCAGAACAAAAACGGAGGTTCTAGAAATGCTCAGAGTCTCAGGCATTAGTTATAGATAATAATAATATTAATTTATTATATGGAAGTGCTGCTCTAGGACTGCTCTGGGCAGTTGCATCTTAGTTAAAGAGTAGCCTGCAGGCAAATTGAGCACAGAGGGGCTTCGAGCCCAGCAGCCAAAGGAAAAACAAATAAGCAGACAAACAAACAAACCAGACAAGAAAAGCAACCCAGATAGGGTGTCAGTCAGCCCCACCGCACACTGGAAGAGCACCTCAGATAACATCGAGTGTGACAGGCCTTGAGTGTGCAGCTTTTGTATCCCACTGTGGCATGCGACTTTAGCGACTGGAACATAATGGCAGTCACTACCGGCTTAGAGTGGGAAGTTCGGTCCTCTCTGCTCGCTGAGCTGCAGGGCAAAATGAGTCTGGTAAGGCCTTGCTGATATACAGGGAGCGACCCACTTGCAAAGAATACTGCTGAGGCACTCCTGTTTGCACATAAACCTGTTTGTTGTAGTACAGTATCTAGAAACATAGAAACATAGAATTTGTCGGCAGATAAGGACCGCTTGGCCCACCCAGTCTGCCCATTTCCCTACCTACTGGATAAGCTGCAGATCCTAGTTAACCAGCAGCCTACTTCTTCCTACCCCCATCCCCCAGAACTGCCTTATGACTATCCCATGCATGCTTGAATTCCACCACTGATTTTGACTCCACAACCTCCTTGAAGGCCGTTCCATGCATCCACAACCCCTCTGTAAAAAAAATACTTCCTTAAATTACCTCTGGGCCCCCTCTATTTTCAAATTGTGCCTCTTGTTCTTGCACACCTCTTTTTTGAAAGATGCTACCCTCTTGGACTTTGTTGATTCCCTTGAGGTACTTGAGCGTTTCTATCATGTCCCCCTCTCCTTCTTTCCTCGAGGCTATACATATTAAGCTCCTTAAGTCTCTCTTCATAGTCTTCCGGTGCAGACCCTGCACCATTTTAGTGCCCTCCTCTGGACAGCTTCCATCCTGTCTATGTCTTTGCGGAGATTGGGTCTCCAGAACTGCACACAATACTCCAGATGGGGTCTCACCAGCTGTCTGTACAGAGGGATAATAACTTCCTGTTTTCTACTGGTGATGCCTCTCCCTATGCATCCCAGTATCCCCCCAGCCCTGCTTGCTGCCCTCTCACATTGCTTGCCCGTCTTTAGGTCATCTGATATGACTACCCCCAGGTCCCTTTCCATTTTTGTTGTTGTTAGTATCTCACCCCCCATTGTGTACTCTTCCCCTGGGTTTTTGTTTCCCAGGTGCATTACCTTGCACTTCTTAGCATTGAATCTAAGCTGCCATACATTTGACCATTCCTCTAACCTTGCCAAGTCCTTTCTCGTCCTTTCCACCCCACCCTGTGTATCAACTCTGTTGCAGATCTTAGTGTCATCTGCAAAGAGACATACTTTTCCTTCCAGTCCTTCTGCAATGTCGCTTATAAAGACATTGAAGAGGACCGGTCCTAATACTGAACCTCGTACCCACTAGTAACCCTCCTTTCTTCTGAGTGGACTCCATTTACTATTACTCTCTGTGTCCTATTCTCCAGCCAATTCTTTACCCAGGCTGTCATCTTGGGACCCACTCCCAGGCTGGCTAACTTGCATATTAATCTTTGTGTGGGACTGTGTCAAATGCCTTGCTAAAGTCTAGGTAGGCCATGTCTACAGCCCCTCCCTGATCTACTACTTTGGTCACCCAGTCAAAGAAATCTATCAGATTAGTCTGGCATGACCTTCCCGCTGTGAATCCATGCTGCCTGGGGTCCTGTGCCCCTCGGCCTCTAGATACTCGACAATTCTTTCCTTTAGAGTGATTCCATCATTTTCCCTATCACTGAGGTTAAACTAACAGGTCTATAGTTTCCTGCTTCTGCCTTGCTCCCACTTTTGTGAAGGGAATCACATCTGCCCTCCTCCAGTCCTCGGGTACCACCCCATCCTCCATGATTTGTTAAAAGGGTAGTCAGTGGTGTCACTAGTTCTACCCTTAGTTCTTTTAGAATTCTGGGATGAATCCCATCAGGCCCCATTGCTTTGTCCACCTTCAGTTTTAAGAGTTCTTTCAGAACCTTTGTTCTGTAAATGGGCGGTATCAACTTCTGTATCCAGAGTGTTACTACTGTTGTTTTTTATGTACCTCCCTTCCTTTGTAAATACTGAGCAAAATATTTGTTTAGTATCTCTGCCTTTTCACAGTCTCCTCTGCCCACCCTCCTCCCCTTTATTAAGCCTCACTATCCTCCCTTGGTCTTCCTTCGCTCCCTGATGTACCTATAAAGGTTTTATCCCCTTCTTAACTGAGTTGGCTATCTTTTCCTCGGTTTGGGCCTTTGCTGTTCTGACTGCCTTCCCAGCCTCCTTTGCTTTAACTGATACAGTTCTCTGTCCTGCTCCTTCAGTATTCCTTGTACTTCCTGAATGCTTTCTTTTCTCTTGAACCTTCACTGCCTACTTCCTTTGAGAACCATAGTGGTTTCTTCAACGTCTTGTTTTGTTTATTTGCTTCACACAAGGCTCTTACCTCTGTGATGGCAGTTTTATTATTCCCCATTGTTCTTCCCCCTCCTTCCTGCCCATTTGCTAGTGCGTTCCTTAGGCACTCACCCATTTGGCAAGTCAGCCCTCCTAAAGTCCAGTACTTTTGTCTTTGTAGGCTTGACTCTATTGCTGTGTTATTGTGAACCATACTGTTCGATGGTCGCTAGTTCCCAGATGGCTACCCACTTCACATCTGTAATCCTCTCACCATCTCCATTTTAGAGAATCAAGTCTAATATTGCTCCTCTCGAGTGGGCTCCAGTACTAGTTGTCTAAGGCATGCCCCCTGTAGGGCATCTAGAATAACTGCACTCTTCGAAGTGGCAGCTGCAACTGCACTCCAGTTAACATCTGGCATATTCAGATCACCCATCAGCAATATCTCCCCTTTTTCTGCCATTCTAAGTATACTTTCTATCATTTCCCTGTCCATTTCCTCCCCCTGAGAAGGGGGTCTGTATACAACCCCTGCGCGTATTGTGGTGCCATTGCCTGTCTCCAAATTTACCCACAGTGCTTCTTCTCCTCCCTGTGTACCTTTTTGTTCTGTTGCTTTTATTCCTTCCCTTATGTAAAGAACTACTCCTCCTCTTTTACCCTCCCTGTCCCTCCTGTACACAGTGTATCCTGGTATGTTTATGTCCCAGTCATGGTTTTGTGTGTACCATGTTTCTGTGACTGCCACAATATCAGATGTTCTTCCTCCATCAAGGCCACTAATTCAGGAAGCTTGTTACCCAGACTACGGGCATTAGTACTCATTGCTCTCCATTTTTTGATGGCTTTACCTTCCAGTGCAGCATCCCCCACTGACCGTTCTACCTCTGTCTTTTTCTCATTTAGTACCCTGTTTTGTAGGGAGAGGCTGGGATTTTCCTGCTGCTTGTCAGTGCCTCCCCCTTTGACTAGTTTAAAAGCTTGTCAATCTAGCTACTCAGCAGGGACTACCCCAGTTTAGTTTAGTTTTCTGTCCACAATCAAGCTCATAAACTAAATAACAAGTCCTCTGAAAACTTAAACTGAAGTTTTCCAAATAGAATGTGCTAGGATAAAGAAATGCAGTCATATCTCAACCGCTATTTATTTTTTGTATAACGCTATCTTAGGTAGTTTGCAGTACATCCACATTTGCCCTTGCCCCACAAAGAGTTACCAATGTTTTTCATAATGTTAGAGCTGTGCCTGGATATACAAACTCTTAAAAAAGCAAATTAACTTGATAGAAACATATTTTAACACTAAACATAGGGGGCCCGCTATTCTTAAACTTAATATTGTATAAAACTTGAAAGCGCTTCATATTCTGGCCATTTTCTCTGCATTTTTGAAAGGCAGCCTTATGGATTTTAATGCAGAGAGCCTAAAAGAAATGGATACCTGTGGTATTTCAACCGGACTGACCTCAGGATTCAGTTTGCATCCTCATAGTCAAGAAACATTAACCTGAATTCAAATGTGGTCTGCTAGAAAGTAGTTTTCAGACAACCTGTGTAGAATTACAAATATATTCAAGTCTAGCCTCTTTTTTCTCTGTGTTACCATATTAGTTGAGTCATTTACAGTAAAATAAGTCATCACACGAGCCAACTAACAGTATTATCATTTGTCAGGTCGTAAATCATTTACCGAACATAACTGCTAATACTAGGATCTGTCATTTTTGGTTTCAGTCTGACATCAAACAGTGTACAGTATGAAGCTGCACTAAGTCCCTGAGAACACAATAGGAAAACAGATATCAGTCTCCTTACAAACAGTACAATTTTATTTACAATATTTTCAGTGTAAAATCTGGTGTTTTAATATTATAGGGAGCAATAGGTTTGTACTCAGCAAAGAAAAAAAAACTTTACAAATGGCTTCACATTCTATGAAATATCCATGTCTCAGAGGAGCAGGAAAGAGTTCAGGAATATGAAGTTTTCGTCCTCTTCTCCAGGAGCACTCAGACGAAACAAACAATTGCATATGATGGGAACACGTCAATTTGCTCCAGCAAATTCATCCCATGACTTTCTGCTCCCGACAATTAGCTCCCGGTCAGTTTTGTTCCTGCACAAAAATTCACTTGCTCTGCAGAAAATTTAAATTAATTATGCACTTGCTGTTTTGTGCAACATTCACTCGCGCTGCAGAGAATTTTAATTAATTCTGCTCTTCCTCTTTTGTGCAAAATTCACTCACTTGCTTCTGATAAAAATCAGTTGTTCTAAGACGAATTGTTAAAGAATTTTTATTAATTGTGCAGTTGCTGTTTTGTGCAGCATTCACTCGCTCTGCAGTGAATTTAAATTATTTCTGCTCATGCTGGTTTGTGCAACATTCACTCACTCTGCAGAGAATTTAAATTAATTCTGCTCTTGCTCGTTTGTGCAAAATTCATTTGCTCTTCAGAGAATTTTAATTAAGTGTGCACTTGCAAAAATTAACTCGCTCTTCAGTCGTGTTTAATTAGTTCTGAACTTGCAAATACAAGTTGCTTGCTTCTGATAAAAATCACTTGTTGTTCTGAGACAAATTGCTAGTCAATTGCAATTACCACTCGCCACTTGATTGTTCCATATTATTTATAAGTAAGTACTCCTCCACACTCCTGGCTTACCTTGTTATCCGAAATGGCCCACTTCATTTTGTCAGAGAGACAGAGAAAGAAGCTTGTCAACGCTGATAACTTTATATGCACACACCACAAGTGGGGTTTAAATGGTAAGGCCATCTGGCAGTGCCAATCTGCATTGAAAAAGATAAAAACTTGTAATGCAAAGGTGCAGAATTATTTAAACATATCTGCAGAGTGAGTGCATTTTTGCAAGTGCAGGTGCATAATTAATTTAACCGAAATGCAGAGCGAGTGAATGTTTATCACAATAAGTGCAGATTTATTTCAACATATCTGCCGATCAAGTGTATTTTTGCAAGTGCAAGTTCAGAATTAATTTAGCACACTTTCAATGACCAGGGAGTGAATATGCAAGGAGACAATTGCTAGGGAATGTATATGTAAAGATATGAATTGTTGGGAGCGAATTGTCGCGGGATGAATTAGCGAGAATGAATTGTCATGTACCTGCATATGATGAATTCAGAAGTAAGCTCCAATGTAATATATACAAAAATATTGCAGCATTACAAAAGTATGCACCATCATTGAGTCTTATAATTTAAAAAGTTCTCCCTCTCAGCATATTCATATATAGTGTTTTTTAATAATAATAACACTGCAGGCTTAATACTGCCTGGGTCCATCAGACTGGGTTCTTTTCTGTGGAGATGTGTGTGTGTGTGTGTGTGTGTGTGTGTGCGTGTGGGTGTAAAAGCCTGTTTCATTGTTTTAAACCGATTATTTCCCAGCACTATAAGATCATTTGTGCACTAGGTGACGGGGCTGAAGTTTCTGAGCTGGACAAACTGTTTGGTACTGCTAGTGGCCCTTCAGCGCTGATGCATGGGATTGTCCCGGACTTGATGACACTAGTCTTATGAATATGTTCAGTCACATCCAAGTCACTTTTGTCCTGCAAGTCCAGAGATTCGACTTCACTGCAGACAGAGATCAAACCCCCATCAGAGCATGGGGTTCCGGCTCCATTTCCACAGTGGCTGATGCCGGAGAAGTCTCCTGCTGCTGTAGTTCTTTCTCCTTCTGTGCTTGGGCTTCCTTTGAGTGCCTCCACTTCATTCACTTATTTTGAAACCAGACCTTAACCTGCAGAGGGAAAGCAGTATGCCTGCCTGTGTGTGTGTGTGTGTGTGTGTGTGTGTGTGTGTGTGTGTGTGTGTGTGTTTAGGGGGAGCATGCATGAGCAGGATATCTTATCGCTGCTCACTGAAGCATAGCTCCCCCTTTCAACTGTATGCCACTGCATTTTGGAGCTTGTCATAGACAGCTCGAGCAGGCATTGGAGAACTGGGGCCGCACCTGCAAACACACTGACTGAATTGGAAGAGGGCTGACACACCTCCGAAAACTCAGATGATGGCACTATGTTTCTTGCACATGAGTGCAAGCAACATAAAAAGACCGTCAGCTTCTCTGTATCATTGTTGCAAAGTGACCTGACAAGAAAGATGCATTTTCCCATCCGCTCACAACATATCCTTTTGCAATAGCAACTCTGGATGGAAACCTCTACAAACATAGTACCAAACATGTCTCAAGAAATTATCTCATTGATGAAGTGGAAGCTCAAAGTTCTTCCCCACCTCCGTTATGCTCAGTGTAGAAATATAATGCCATGGCAATGGTCAGAGCAGTTTGTGCACAGCGTACATGGGACAGCCTTTGGAAAGCACTTCTTGTTGCATTCAACATCTCCATCTACAGCAAACCCAGTGGAAGTCATTGTCATTTTTGATAATTATAAAGATGATCAGGAGTTCTCGGTGAAACAGCAAGAACGAGCTGAGCGAGCGGTAGGAATAGGAGGAATGCGACTTCACATGGGATCAGATTCACAAGAGATAATGCAGGGAAAGGTGTATCAGCAGTATCTTCACAACAATGACAACAAAACAGATATCATACAGCACTTCAATGAGTATGTTAGATGAGAGGATGTCAGAAGAAACTTATGATACCCGCTTACTATCAGCAATGGCAGAAGCACTTATACTATATACCCAGATTCAGATGAATTCCTGTTTTCCTGCAACCATGAGGAGGCAGATATGAGGATAGTGCTGCATTGTGCTCTTGCGAAAGGCCAAGTTGTCATCTGAGCCCGAAGATACAGACATCCTCATCCTGATGGTTTATGCTTTCACAAACACTTTTACAGATTCACCACGGATGCTCCAAATTGACCCTGATGCATTTGTAAACATAGGATCTATATATGATCAGTTTGGACACACTGCAAGTCTCAAATTGCCTGCATACCATGCTGTCTCTGGATGCGATGCAGCCAGTTACTTCTACAAGGTATTAAAGATATTAGTCTTTCAACGTTTGCACAGGGTCGAAGAAAGAATAAATCTCCTTTCAGGGCTTGGGGAAAGCACATATGCTTCACAAGACACTGAACAAAACATAAAGACCTTCATTCAATGCTACATGTACAATGGTGCAGGAGGAGAGGATCTGATAGACACATGAGTAAGGCAATACAATAACCCTGAAAGTGAAGACTGTGCAAACGATTCTACCAGACCCAGCGAGCCTATGTCAGCACATAAAGAGAGCAAATCTCTTAGCCTACTATTGGTGCCACTGCACAGAGACAGAAACCCTGAAAGTTGACCCTTGTTTGTCAGGATGGAAATGAGAGGATGAAATGTTGAAACTTGGGTGGTTCACTGGGTTTCAGTTACCTTATGTCCTACATCATAGAAGAAAGGGCAGAAGGTTAGCGGGCCAATGATGTGTAGCTGACGGAGATGAGGCAGACGGTGAAGGTGGGTCATTACCTCACAGACACACACAGAAGACCAAACAAAAATCTTCGACCACAGTGCCGATGACTGATTGTACAGGAGATGATGACACTGAAAACAACACATCAGTAGCCAAAGAACAAACTTCTGCAGATGAATATTCAAGCTTCGGGAGTGAATGTGACAGTTCAGATCCAGAGTGGACTCCAATATAATGACTTCAAAACTGGACATTACAACCAAGGTGTACTGTATACCCAAAATATTCATAGTATTGGGTCAAATCATTGATAAAATGACTTACTTCTAAACAACAAATCAGCACATACAACATTTAGATTTTAAGCATTACTGTACGTACTTCAAACTATTTTATCAGTAAATTGCCTTGTGAATTCAATTGTTTTATGTAGTATTAATGTGTGCATTTGGTCCTGTGTCTAACAGAGAGCTTCAAAGCAATAAATAGATGCCATAAATGTTCATGAATAAATGTTCAATATATAGATGTTCATGAATCATTGATAATCAGTATATTGGAAGCTAGGGATTTGGAAATTATTAGCGAATTAAGTATTTACTAGCGATATGGTGGCCATATTGGATTTTGGTGGCCATTTTGGATTTTCTAAGTTGTCCCATCCAACTTGGCATGGCAATAAATGTAGAAAATTACACCTTGGAATTGTAAATTGGGCATTCCTAGTCTGAGTTATGGGGCCTAGAGGGCCCACAATGTCCAAAATCAGAAATAGGCCCCCCGAGGGGCCATCCACCAATTTTCTCAGGGGTAACAAGCAAATTCTGAAAGGCGAGGTCTATCTACACAGGAATCTGCAGAGATACCAACCTCTGCATCATAAGTCGAAAGATTAGGTTGGTACATCTGTCTATTAGAGGAGACAAAGACAGAAAGAGACCTCGGAGTAGTCATCGTGGATTACTTAAAGGTTGGAAAACATTGTGAAAAGGCAGCACAGAGGGTGAGTGACATCCTTGGATGCATTGGTAGGGGAATTACAAGTAGAAAGAGTGAGGTTATCATTCCTCTCTACAGGTCCTTGGTGAGGCCACATTTAGCGTACTATGGTCAGTTTTGGAGGCCTCAGCTCAAAAAAGACATAGACCACCTGGAGACAGTACAGAAAAGGGCTACAAAGATGGTGCATGGACTGCATTGTGAGCCATACAAAGCAAGACTCAGGAAACTAAATCTGTACACCCCTGAGCACAGAAGAAACAGAGGGGACATGATTGAAACTTTTAAATACATTAAGGGAATCAACTCAACACAAGCAGGAAATCTCTTCCAGCAAAACAGGGATGCACATACAAGGGGGCACAACTTGCGTCTGGTGGGAGGCAGGTTCAAAAGCAACCTCAGGAAGTATTTCTTTATAGAAAGTGTCATAGACCCATGGAATCCAAGACAGTACGCGAGTTCAAACTCACATGGGAGAGACACTGTGGACACATCAGGGTGCAGTCTAAATAGGGAGTGGGCAGAAACACAGGCAGACTAGTTGGATCATGCGGTTCCCATCTGCTGACATGACTCCTATGTTCCTACCAGTTCTCTGTGTGAAACTTTCCTCTCTAAAATCCCCCCCTTCAGAACTTCTCAGCTTACTCCTGCAATTACCTCTGACCCCTCCCAACCCTACCTTTCTGTGCAATTGTCTGCTTCTATGAGACACTGCCCCTGCAGGTCCTCTCTTCCACAACTGCATCCCTTGCCTGTTTATTGTAATTGTACTGCTGCATTGGCTTCTTTGATACTGTACCTATCACTTGGTGTGTTTCTACTAATGATCCCATTTTTTTGTAACTAGTTATACTCTTTACCTCTGTACAGTTCTAGTCCTTGTTTTTAGTTATATGCACATCTTATTAATGTATTACTGTTTGCCCTGTTTGGTCCTTTGTCCCCTCCACTTAGGATGTATCTGGAAATGACCCGTTACCAGCTCAGTATGTCCTTCCTAGTAAAACCTAACTAGCTAACTAATTAACTAATTAACTAACTAACCAAACTAACTGCCTAAGGGAGGCTACACTCATACCCAAATGTCAGATTGTATTAGAAGAGATAAAAAGAAGGTGTACAATCCCTGCATTTCTGTGTATCTTCTTGCACAGCTCTCTAAACTGCTACAGGTGGGTTACATTTATTACTAGATATCCAGAATCTGGAATTATGAGTATTAAAGACTGACTAAGCAATAAGTGTAGAACGCTCTAGACAAAACAGGTGCTGGATTTTGTTCACTGTTTGCTACACTTAGAGAAGCTCTCCAGGATGAAACCCAATTCTGCAGAAGAGTTACTGCAGGAAACAATGCAGTTTCAATGGTAATTAATCACTTCTGTCATGCAGGAAACTGACACTGCACTTTGTCCTGGAGGGCTTCATTGTAATTCCTTATTTACCATCCTGTGTTCACACACTATGTTCAGCTCCTAACATGCAGGTCCTGTAGATTCGTCTTTGGGATCTAAACTGCTTTCAGCAGCCTCCAAAAGACATTTTCCTTCCCTGAATTTGTTGCTTGTTGTTTGCTGTCAGACTTTCGCATACTTCCTCCTGCTAATGTTTTCTAGCCTGTTTAACAAAACTCCCTCAGTGGAATGACTGTAGCAGAGCAACAAATCACAGAGAGACAGACACATGAGATACTGTTAAATGCTGTTGACTAAGCATATGTTTATTTACAGTGCAGAACAATTTATAAACAAGAAAACCAGAGTGTCAGTTTTAGGATGTGCAAAATGGCATTAGGCAGACCAGGACCAAGGCATCAGGTCTACAAATGTTACATCCCTGATCAGAGCTGGTCCCCTTGTACCCCTTGCACAAAAAGAAAACTGTCACTTCTCTGGGTGTAAGAAAATATTTTGCAAAAGTGTACCAAGGCTACACTCCTTTCAAGGCACAGGAGTGGATCTTGCTCAATTGCAGGTAAGAACACAACTGACTACAACCAATAAAACTCTGCCTTTTATATCCCTCTAGTCATCACATGATCTGCCAGTCACATGGTCTAAAACACACGTATCTGTAATATCTTCCTTTTTACAGGATGATGAAACACAAGGATGAGAATTTAACATTCTGTGAAGGTAAGTACATGGATGAGCCATGTGATGTGTCGCAAACCATTTGTATAATTGAGAAATCATTCTGTGTAACAGAGTCTTTCCATTCTGGCTCCATCTCTGGATCTTCCCCTGGCTTGGAGCATTATATAAGCAGGTGGTCTGAGCAATATGGGATTCAGCTATGCAGAAAAGTACCACCGGCTACCTCCTTAGGCCTGAAAACATTGCTGTTTTAGCTTAATATTTAAAAGGGAGTGTTTAACATTTTTCAGGGAAACTGCTAACCCCTTGACAAAACTGTGACTGTCCTGAAAAATTTCTGGATCAAAACCTATGTCTAAGGCCGGCTGTCCTGTAGAACATAGCAGCCAACAGGTAGCTATGTGCAGGTTAGGTAAGGCAACATTTCTATGGCTGTTTTCATGAAGCAACCTAGGTTGTTTTGTCTTAGTATTGCTTTTCTGTGTCGTATTTTTTTACAGGTTTCTCTGTAGTTACACATTTTAGCTGGTCGGACAAAAAACTATTTTATACCAAACAATTTGTGGGTGTTTGTGCAAGGAAAAGGGGAGGTGGTTGGAGGTGCTGAGTGCACTATACAATATATGTACAGATTGAATTAAATTTTAATTTTTCACCAGAAAGTGAACTGAGATAAAACCCTTTTTCAGTCATGTCTGACAGAAAGAATAACAAACATACAACATTAAGTTACAATGCAATGTGATTGTACAATAAAATTCACAAAAATCAGGGAGCATATTAATTTATTTATATTTATTTGAAAGTTTCACCAGGAAGGTACACTGAACAATCAAGTTGCTCATCTACCAGTGTGTCTTGGGGGAGAGGGGACGGGAGTAGCAACATATATTGCAATACAATTGCCAAGGACAAGCACACATCAATACATAATAATACATACATACATACAAAATGGAGAATACTTATGAAGTGCTTATCAGTTTGTTAGTACTGTAGAAGCAAGGGATTACCAACAGCATTGGGGAAGGGTGAAAGAGAACAAACACAATCTTGACACTTGTTTACTAGTTGCACATGTACATTACATACACAATATCTTTGTGCAACACATAGAAGTGCATAAGCAGGGGTATAATTTATTTCAGCTTAAGGAAAAGGCAATGAGGTCTATCTGAATTGGGAGGAGAGGTCAGGTAGTGTTTCCATAGTCAATACAAGGACAATGTAGAGGAATGACAGTGAACGGATTCTGGGAGAACTTAAAAGCAGGAGCAATTGGAAGAGAGGTTGTGCAGTGATGAAAAGATGGAGGGGGGAAAGAGGAGTGCCTAATTTGATGCGGTAGTGAGTTTCATAGTTTAGGAAAGCAGTGTGAGAACACTGACTGCCCAACTGAGGTTGCTAGGCGAGGGATTGCCTTGTGTGAGTATCGTAGGATCTAAGGGGGGGTGGTTAGAGAGGAGGAGAGGTAGGATGGGAGGGACCCGAAACAACATTTTGAAATAAATTTAGCACTATGGGAGAGATGCCTGTTATCAAGTGAAGGAAATGCAAGAAAATGGTAGAGTTCACAGTGATGAGTGTGGAGAGGGGAGTCCAGAGCGAAGCGGCAGAAGGAGTTGAAGAGGATATCCAATCTAGTTAGGGAAGTCTTGGGAGCAGCACTGTAGACTACATCACAGTAGTCAGAAACAGGGAGAATCATTTTCTGGACGAACATCATAACGCTTGCATTCAGATACTGCCACATAAGTGTGTTTTAAGACAGCCTTAAAACAGGTTGGACTACAGTCAATATTGGTAAAGGGAGACAGACTGTTCGATATATTGGGTCCCGGCCAAGGGAAAGATTGTTTGCCAACCTATAATTTTGGTATTGTAGTAATTGACTTAAAACCCCTAGTATGATGTACAAAGGAGCTAGTTACAAAGTTAGAAGACAGTGAATGGGGTGTGGATGATTTATAAATTCAATGAGCTATGGTGGCCAAACATTAAAAACAATTAATGCCATGCACAGGCAGAAAAATACCCAAATTCCTGTGAAGTTCACAATGATGAGTGGGGGGGGGAGTTACCAAGCAAAATAACAAATATTGTTCAAAATAGTTTGAAACGTGTTTATGAAAAGATCTTTGATTGGCAAGCAGCAGCCCACCATAGTCAAGTATGGCAAGCAGTATCTGCTTGGCAACCAAAAGTTAGGCTTCTTTGGTCAATGATTTTGCATTACTACAGTATATGAGTAGCCTAGTTTCTGATTGATTTTTTTCATGACCCAAACAATTAACATTGGTTCAATTACATCCTCTCCTTCCAGTGATGAATAGTTCATCCTTAAAGGGACACAGTCAACCCTTTTTGCATCATGTTATTCATCAGTGAAAACCAACACTTTGTGACAGATAACCTGTAAAGCTCACTAAAGTTGCTGGCTGTTTGACTTGCTTTCTCAGTAGAATGGAAATGCATGGGAATGGTGCAACTATACCCAGCCTTGTTTTGCTCCAAATCCTTGAGCTACTCTTATTACATACATCCTAAACATTAGGAACACCACAAAACAGTGCAGCTACTCATGATGCTATAGTCTCCTTTCCTCCCACAGCATCACGAGTGACTAGATTGTTTTAGGGGTGTTTTCAAGTCCAGAAAAGATGCAGCGGAAGTTGACCAAAGAATGTAAACAAACGTGGTAACCCCAGTATGGTAGGCAGTCTGTTTTTCATTTTTAAAAGGAAAAAAAGGAAGGAATCAGAATCAAACTACCAGCTACATCAGCAATCTAATGTGAGCAAAAAAACAAACAAAATAAATAAATAAAATTATAAAATAGTCGAACTGCTTCCACCAATCAGAAGCCAGCAGTTGCTGTACATCTTATGCTGTGTACAGTTGCTGCCTTGCACTCCTCCAATCAGCTGATTCCCATCACAATCAGTGACACTGGATTGCCACAAGTGTGAGAATCACTGCGGTGGAATCAGCTGTGACAGGAATGAGGAATCCCATTTAAAACAAGCATTTGTCAATGCCGAATGTTGTCTTGCTGCCATTGGCAGTGCAGGAGTTAGAGAGATGCAGCATAGGAGTGGCAGTCAAGTATTGAACTGATGCCAACCCACCCCCACCCTGCAGAGAATGAGAGGCATTAGGGTGTCCCTGTGGGTTTTGTTAGTGCAGTGTGGGAAAACATGCTAGGCAGGATGTGAAAAATGACAGCTGCACAGTTCATAAGGAGGTGTAATTAAATGCCAGTGCTGAAAATGTGGCATACAAATATACGGAATTTGAGGAGTTGCAGGGGTGCGTGGGAAATATGCAAAGCACGCTTGCAGCACTGCCAGTTTGTGGGTGTTCGGCACCAAATTTTCAACATAGGCATTTTAGCACCTCTGCTCATGTACAGTGTCACTGTCATTTCCTCAAAGTGTCCCAAGAAGTGATTTCGCACAGCGACCACGCTATTCTGCGCCGGAAGTGCGGAAACACATTTTGGGCAGGATATGTGAAGTGACAGCTGTACTGTTCATCAAGAGGTGTGTAAAAATGGCAATGGTGAAAATCCAGAGTGAAAATATCACAAATGCACGACAGTGCAGGCATGGCGCAATCTGCCAGTCACGCTGCTACAGACAGTCATTTTATGGAGTATCAGCTCCAAATTTTCAACATAGGCATTCTAGGAGCTCTGCTCATGAACTATGTCACTGTCATTTTCATAATCTGGCCCAAACACTGATTTCCCACAGCGACTCGCAATTGACAGCGGAAGTGCGGAAACAAATTTCGGCAGGGATGTGGAAAATGACAGCTGTACTGTTCACAAGGAGGTGCACAAAATGCCAATGATGAAATACAGCATTAAAATATTGCAAATCATGAAATTATGAACCCCTGTAGCAACTTCTTTGTAGCTTTACTCATTAAAACAGGCATTTTGTTGATTTTTCCACTAAATTTGGAACATAGGCTTTTGAGAGGCCATCTCATGAACACTGGCACTGTCATTTTGTTAATGGGTCCCAAAAGGTGATTTCGCGCAGTGACTACGAAATCACCTTCCGAGGCCGATTAACGCCATGACAGTGACAGAATTCATGAGGAGGGACACCAAAAACCCCATGCTGAAAATTTGATGCCAAAATTCCAAGAAATGCCTGAGATATGCAGCAAAGTTGGAAAAACCCTATTCATTGCATTATACAGCTTACCGGCATTTCTTCATTTCACAGTTGGCTTTGAAGAGCGCAGACGTGTTCCCGGTCCACTGAAGATCGTCACGCGGAGTCGGAGGGTAAGTGTAAATTGGGGGTGAGGGAGGCAGGGTGCACAGTGGGTGGGTGTGGGTGGGGAGGGTGGCATCTAGACTACGAGGGACAGTTTTTGTTTTCCAGGTGGAAAAAAAAAAAAAAGGAAAACGTCGTGGGACAGTTTTGCATTGCAGGGCATTTGGCAGGCTGGGGTGGGCTCCCAGCGTGCCACCTAAGTGGGTTTTTTGGGGTGGGGGTGTCAGTAGCCGGCGGGGGATTGGGCACCTCGTCGGCAAGCAAAGAAAAGGGGAAGCATGTGCGGGGGGATTGGTCACCCCCTCAGCATTCAACAGTTGGGGAGTAATGCCAATGAAGGAGTGGGCTCCCCGTCGACGGCAAAGCGGGGGCACCTGAGCCAAGTGGATTGGGCACCCGCTCGGCATTCCACATTTGTGGGGGAGATGCCGGCGGGGAGTGGGCTCCCGTCGGCACAGTCTGAGGGTTGCCGACAGAGGATTGGGCACCCCGATGTCGGGAAAGGTGAGGTGGCTGCCCGCTCGCCGCACCATGGCCATACGGTGAGTACTGCCAAAGCGACCTTCATATGACCAGCTTTGCCGGATTGCGCGGACCTTGCTTTGATGTGATCGCCCCATTATGTATGCATGGTGTGGTGGTGGCATGCAGGCTGATTGGCGAATGAGGGACGTACCTACTGATGCGTGCCCTGCATTCGCCCAACAGCAGCCGCACCCCCAAGACCCGCACTGTCGCAAGCAAACATAAAAAGGGGGGCTCATCAGAAAAGCAGTCTCTTCACTTTAGCACAAAAGGTTACAACTTCACAGGCAGTTGTGAAGGAATCCAAATCTTTTAGCAACAGTTAGCCCTGCTGAGCATTACAGGGTGTGTATCCCCACTACCACCATAAAACCAATGATTTGTTTTCTCAAATGAAACTGTAAAATAAATGAAAAAAGTGTGAAAGAAATATGAATGTGTAAACTTAAAACTTCCTCCCAAAAATGAATGTTTTAGCTGCATATAGCCCCGCTGACCATTAAAGGCTGTGTAATGTCCGCTCATGGAATCTACCACAAGGTAGCTGAACAGCAGGGGAAACCAGCAACACAGAAGCACACATTGTCTCTCAAAATTGGATTTTAAACAGTTTTGTTTGTGCTGGAAGCAGTTCGACTGTTTCATAATATATTAATATGTGCACTTATGGTTGTCTCTTATGAGATAAGAAGTTTAACTCATGCTGATTTGGGCTGACAGAACTGCTCAGCTTTGCTTTGCGGTCCTCTTGTCCAAACCAGCACGAGATAACCTTCTTATCTCATAAGAGACAACCATAAGTACACATATTAATATATAACACGACATGTATCTTTTAATCTAGGGATAATCTGAGGCCTAAAGAGGTTGGCAGTGTCCCTTTGACTCTGTTCAACCTTTGTTTTGTGCCGAATAACATCACTCTTGTTGTAGTTTAATTTAGTCTAATTTTATTTGCTTCCAACTATTAGGTTAATGTATCATACCTGATTTGTAATTTTTTTTTTTTATTTATGTTTATTGCTTTTGAAATCAAATGCAATTACACATCAATAAAGTTCTGCAAGGTTTCACATAGGCATTAAATGATACATCCAATGCATACAGCATAACATAGCTTATACAGACTTGTGTTCGGAAGTGGGGGAATCCCATTAAATATTAAATGTCCAAACAAAACTTCCGAATATGCTGCACCCCACATGACTCTGGGTGGTCTATTTATAATAATTTCCCAAAAACATTAGACTCAGCATTAACGTTGATGTGACCCCTAAACCAAACATCTGAGCCATAACACAGAAAACATCTGTGAGATAGCTGCCACATGTTTTGAGACAAAAATATGCTGATTTTTAACTTGTGCTAAAACAAACAATACTGATCCTAAATAGAGTAGGAATAAGAACCAATCCAAACTTCAAAATAAACTAAGAAGGCAAACTTATTATTAGTTTAACACATTATCCCAGTTCAAACATATGCCATTAGTTCAGCATAGAACGTTCTGTCAAGTAAAACAGAAAGAGTACAAGTGCTTGCACAAGAGTCCTGCTTCAAGTTTCTTCTTCCAGAGCAGAATCAGAGTGAGACCTAGCAGCTTGAATTTGTGTGCTATGGCCTCTGCTTTTTTTCCTGCTGAATCGCAGTATTGATAAGTGTGTCTCCCATATTGAAACCAGAGATGAGCAGGCATCAAAAGTGAGTGGGCTACTCCTAATGCCTTCAACCGAGCCCTCACAGCATCAAAGGTCTTACAACGAGCTCTGGTCACATAGGAGAGATCTTGAAAGAGATGTATAGTTGCTCCATAGAAGTTTAGGGAACCCCCCTAAGCGAGCAGCTTGCAACAGGAGGCCACAGATCATCGACCCTGTTGTTACAACCAAGACTGTTCTGGGCAAGTCATTTCTAGAGCCTGCCACACGAGGGGAGATCTTATAGGCCTTACAAAAACAGCTCCGATCCAATGACAACTGAAGTTCTCCCGGCAACCAGCTACAGATAAATCCTAATAGATTGTCACCCTTGCTTGCTTCAGGCAGTCCAACTACACACATGTTGGAGGCCTGGGTTGCATTTTCTAAGACCTCCAAATGATAGCACATCTGTGAGTTTTCCTGCACCAGCTTGCTGGTGGTTGTCAGTGCCTGTGATGCCAGATTTTTGGCCGCAGGTCCAGTTTTGATGGTGACCTCCAATTTTGCATCCTGCTCAGTGAAGCGTTGCAGATTTATTCCATTTTAATATTGATCACTTTCACTGAAGCTTGTAACGCCCTCCACAGCAGATCCAACCCAACTTGAGGTGTGGTGCCAGAGGTGGCCTGGGCATTGAGAGGAGCCAGATTTTTGGGACTGCTTCCTCCACCTTTCTGCATTTATCCTATACTTGATTTTGGTATGTATTTGATCCACAAAGACAATGTATACCAAGCAGCCTTTTGTTATTAGCAATGAGTAGAGGATTTTTATGAAAATCGTCTATTTTAGCTCCAAAAATGCAAAGCAGCTCTCAGATGCGTCTGGTCAGCAGGAGTGCTCACAATTTGTAAATGTTATTGAATTTTGGACACAGAAAGACCCAAGTTAAGGATGACTGTGCCATCAGCATGGGAGGGGTTGAGTCATACTTACTTACATATATATTAGGGTAATCATTTATAAAAACAGAGAGCAGTAAAGTACCAAAAACTGATCCTGGGGGACCCTCAAACTCACTTTACAGGGATCAGACATGCTGCTTCCTGTCTTGATCCGTTGAATTTGACCAGATGAGCAACTGCAAAATCAGTTTAAGCTTTTCTCCTCTAGTCCAGTAACCCTCAATTCCCCTAAAAGTGTTCTGTGGTCTACCATATCAAATGCCACGATCAGGTTGATGAACACTGCCCCAGTAAGCAAACCCCCATTAAATGCATCCAGAACAGTGCTTGTCAAATTCACTAAGGCTGTCACAGTGCTGTAGTTCTTTTTGAAACCATGTTTTCATTAAGTTAGTGGATCACAGTTATCCAACTGACTTAAACTGATCATAGACAAACCTCTCCATCAGTTTTGCTAATAATGACAGCCTAGAAATAGGCAAGGAATTTATCTTCTGCCTTAAATATGGGGATCACTGAGGACTATTTCCAAGTCTGAGAGACAGTCCTGAAGCAACGAGAAAGATTAAATAAGTATGCTAGTGTTCCAGACATCAAAGTTGCCAAGATTTTTAATCACCTTGGGAAGAAAATATACAGACCGCATCCCTTTCCATCAGTCTAAGTAAAATATCATTTTCAATGATTTCTGAAGATCTGTATTGGGGAAAGTCTGTGATAGTGCTATTCAGATATTCTGAGTCCTTTGTACACTTCACTGTTAAAGTCTGATTCTGTGCAGCCGTTTGCTGATGCTAAATTTTTTAAGAAATTGCTGAAGTAATTAGCTATATCTTTTTCACTGCTTAAAGTACCCTTTCCCCGTTTTGATAATGTTGATATTAGTTCCGTTCTCAGGTTTGCACAATTTGTTGAACGATACCCCCAAAAGATTTAGGATTGCTTATATTTTTTAATTGTTGAGACTGATAAAAGTGAAAATTTACCAGTTTTAATTCTTTTTTAATAGAGTTCCTCAGTTGTCTTTATCTTATGTTTTGATCCCCAACCAATTCAAATAGCCTCCAAAATGTATCTCTGCTCTTCATTTTCATATGAAACTTCTTGATCAGCCAGGAAGCGAAACCAGCCTTCACTCTCTGACTGGTCAAGGGTGTGCTTGCTTCAAATGCTACTTTAAAATGTGTTGTTAAATAGTTAGCAGCCTAATCAACACTGGACAGATTATTGAAAAACAACCGATAAAACATAGCCAGGTAAGCCAAAAAGCTCTTCTCATTTAAGTTCTTTAGACTTCAAGTCTTTGTAATCCTGGGCTTTACCTTCGGTTTTTGAAATGAATGTAAACAAAAAAGTGGGACAATGATCAGAAACTGAAAATGATAGTACTTCCTTATATTTAATGTCATAAGGTCCACTGGTCAAAACATAATCAATTGTAGTATGACTCCCAGTTTTAAAGTTTAAATGAGTTGGAAAATCTACCATTTGTTGTAATTATACTGAGACAAGATCAGTCTATTCTATAGTTGGATGTTTCCACAATCAGTGGTGAAATCACTTGTAATGATATAGTCCTTACTAGTGGGATTACTCTCCCTTATAAATCTGAGAATATCTAAATTTGAATCGCTGCACTTTAGAGAATTATGTACAGAAGTGAGAAACCATTGCTTTCCAAAAATGCCACCAAAGATCAATTTAACAGTTAGATATTCAATTGGTTAATTGTAAGCTCCCTTATTTAAAGCTCAGCTCTGCATTTCTAATGCGACACATTACTACTCCTCCTTTCCTACATCCTGCTCTGTCTTGCCTAAAGGATCAGTATCCACCTAACAAAACACAGTCATCAGGAATGTGTTTCTTCAACCAATTTCATTCAATCCAATGAGGCTAAATTAGTTAGACTGTACCCAGGCAGAAAATTCTACAAAACTGGTTTGCAGACTTCCCACATGTAGTTAAACAGTCTTCAACCCTCTGGTAGAGAAATTACAATTGTCATAACCAGCGGGAGTAGTGGAGTTGTTATCTGAGGGCACTGGGTTCAACTTCACATCATCCCCTAAGGTTAACAGCAAGCAAACATAATACCTGCTAAGTAAATTTGCAGGCATGTAAAAAACTCTAACCTTTCCATTTGCTCCTGAAGTGATACAATGAGAAGCCAGATATGAAGTACCCTATAAAGGGTCTTGTGATACAAGGTCTTCAACATTAAACAAGTTAAAATTACTGTCACTCGAAAAATCATCTAATGCAGCTCCCACCAATATGAAATTTGTATCCCATGAGCTCATTGTGTCCCAGGGTGTCACATAGCACATGGACATGTAGATTATGTGACAGTAAAAACCCATTAATACAAGCAAAGTGTTTACCTTCATTATCCTATAGATATTCAGGCACCTGTAATACCTGATTATATTAATTATAATATTTACTATGCAGCTTCCACACTGCCTCCCACCATTGAGTCACAACATTGACTCTTGCACTCCTGTGAGAGTTACTTATGTGAGTGCCACAAGAGTGGCATGGACTTTTCTTGGTGTTGGCCTCACACTGTGCTGAATCTATGGCCACCAGTATGCCCCTTTACTCTCTTAGCCAGCCGAGACTACTGATGCCTGCCAAAAATGCACACTGGGAACCAATTTACAGTCCAAATGTTGATGCAGTCTCTCAGATGATGCAAACACTTCTGTTAGCTGGAATTTGGGTCAGCATCTGTGAGAGAGAGTGGCACAGATTTTTCCATGTACTAGTCATGTTCCCTGCTGAGTCAGCAGGCACTGGTAAGTCCCATGGCCCCTTAACCAGCTGAGACTACTGATGGCAGTCTGACTTCTCAAAAAAAAAAACCACTTCATAAAGTAGGTTCTGTGTTTGCATAAGGATTCAGCCAGCATGCTAACTAAATGTGTCTGTTAGCAAGCAGAACACTAGTTTCTGGGTCTATGTGATAACGGCGAACGCCTAAAGGCAAGCTTACCGTTATCACTCAGTCAGAAATACCGAACACTTTTCGGCACTCTGACAACCCTGGTGTACCAACGACACGAGGCACATATTTTACTACTTGTGGGGGGTTGCACCCCACACCTCCCCTCACAGGGTGCTTTGCCCCCCGCACCTCCTACTTAAGGATTCTCAACTCCAGGGCGGTGCATGTTGGGGGGGTGAAAGTAGTAAAATTAAAAAGGTTCGGGCTGGATGCAATAAAAATCACACCAGTGCCCAGACCCAAACCCAGTACCTCAGCCACCCCAGTCATTGCCCAACCCCCGACGCCACGACGCAGCTCGATCGACAACCATAGCACCATCCCCTACAGCCTCTCCACCCCCTCCCAGACCACACTCACTGTGCTCACTCCCACCCCCCTGCACACGTACGTATAGCGACATTCTGTTGCCTAGTTCACCCACCCCCTCATCCGGTTGCCCTACCTGTTGGTTGCCGTGAGTGGATTGCGCGAGGAAGGTGTCGCCGTAATGGACGGTGCCCTTCCTCATGCATCCACTTCACGGGTTACCCTAGTTTCTCCCTTCTGTCTGTCTCTGTCTCACTCTCTCACTGCCTGACACACTGACTGTGATGGGAAACCTTTTCTTTTCCTTTTCATTATTTTAAGCACTTGCTTTACATGTGGTTCCTTTTTCCAAATGTTTCCCTTTTTGGAGTTCAGTACAAAACGAAGATGTGGTGGCTGTAGCAGCAGCAGCAGCAGCCAGGCAGGCAGCATCCTGGTATAACTTCCTCTCTATCTGTCTAATGTGTGATGAGCAACTCAGGGCACACCATAGAGACACAACTCCTAGTAGGAACTTAACAACATGACTGTTTGTATTTTTTTGGGGGGGGGCATTAAAAAGGAACAAACAGAAACAAAAATAAAAAGGAGGATCATAAAAGTGAAGAAAATGTGTACAGGTGAGATACAGAAGGGCTTTCACAGCTTAAAATAAAAGTTGAGGGGGTCTGTGCCATTTTGGGAGTGATCAGTTTCCTGACTGGAAAGAAAGAAATGGAATTCCACAGTAGGCTTATATAGGTGAGGAATGATAGGGTACAGCAGGTAAGAAATAAATAGGGAGAAAAAAAGATTGCAGACTGGAACAAGGGCCCTGACCCTGTCACAACAATGGCAGGTAAGGGGTAGGGATACAAGAAGTAGGAGGGCTTCAGGGAGAGCATCGAGAAAATGAGAAAAAATAAAATGGTTAAAAAAGCTTTTCATTGCTGCCAGACTTTTCATACTGCCTGCTGTTCACTCAGTATCCTTAGTTTGGGCTGGTGAACAGGTCATTCACAGCCAGGTATACCTGCATTCCACGGAATGTCAACTGACACAGGCATGACTTGGCTATTTTACAAAACTGAATGCCTGCTGCATTTACTAGAGATTTGTTTTTCATGTTAACTTTTACTTATTACCTCTTGTATGTTCTACAGCTTTAGTTATGGCTGGTCAAATGATCATTTACAGTCATGTAAAGCTTTGACTTGACTATTTCACCTGGATCCCTCAGGATTCTACTTGATTTCAACAACAATTTTGGATAGTCGCAGGATGTCAGCCACGTTTGCCTGTCCCTTCAGTGCCTAATTTGACCATCCTGATTACCCATCATGCTGCATGACCTGCCTTAGGGAGCCCCCATCACTGCCATCAGAGACTACCCACTCCACCTTTACAACTTCTTGGTCCAACTTGAGGACTCAACAATCTGTTTACATATCTTAAGTTTCAACTACTGTGCATCAAGCTTTACCACTTAAAACTTTTGGCATGCATTAATATGCATTTAAGCAGGATATTCACTAACATGGGCTTGTGTTCCTCCCTTTGAAAAATTAGCTGGACATCAGTTTATGTTTTCCCATCAAACCTTTAACAGACATTTAAGAATTAATCTCAGATACAGACATTAGTGGACTTGTTAAAAGCATTAACTGGGCTAATTGTGTTATACTGTACAAACTGAAAAGTTAAATATTATGAGTTAAGTTTCACTTATTTACTGAGGTGCCTCCTTATTTGAGTCTAGTTCTACACCCAATCGAACATTTCAGTTATTGTGGACTGATGGATGTTTTTAAGTGGTACCTTATAACAAATGTCCTCCATATCATTGAAGGCCTTGAAGTTCTTGACGGAAATGGATTTCTCTTCTAAAAATCAGTAAATCCTTTGAAGTCAGGTTCTTACTTCTGCTAGTGATAGAAGAACACATGCCTCCACATCTTTTTTTGTCTCCTCTGGTTCTTGTGTTCCGGGATGTATAGTAGCTGCAATGTTGGCGTTGGACAACTCAGTAAAACATTCTGTCTTATCATCCATGGTGATGCATTGCTTGAATGCATCTTAATCCATGTCAGCAGGGGCCATGGCCATTTCAGTGGCAACGGTTTTGGCTGAAGTGTCAGGTGAATCATTATGGATGCCTGCTATTCTGAAACAATTTTCAGTTTCTTTGGTTTACGCCTCTAGCTATCCTTGCTGCTTTAAGCAGATTGCATCTAAAATATACAGCATTTTGGTTATTTCAGTTGGTGACAGCAACTGACAGCCTCTGTCTCTTATCATGCATTTAGGATATGATTCAGGCACCAATGATGATAAAGGCTTTTAAAATGTTTGATGCCACCTTGCTCCATCAGTTGGCTAAGAGAGGTGGTGTTAAGAGGGGTGCGCTGCAGCTAACAAGTGGCAGTACTATTTTACTGGTTTTTATGTCTTCGCCTGTATCCTGTGCTAACTCAGTAAACAGTTCACATGTTAAACATGCATTCATGTTAACCCAATGGAGAATCAATAAGCATTCAAAACCGACCCTTTGAAAACAACAAGGTTTCTGACTTTTTCCCACAATCTTTAATTTGTGCTTGGCAGTGCTGCTTATGTTATCATATACAGACAGTGGTCAGGATTCACAAAGCTCCAAAATGGATGTAAGCAAAAGTTACACCCAAAATGGTGAAGCTGCGTCCAAAATAAAGGAGACTGCATTGAAAATGAGTGTTGTTTCTATTCGCAAAGATAACTGTGTCCTAAATGCAGGTGGCTTACATCCAAACCTAACAGTCCAAAAAGCAGAGATAAACATAATGCAAGTTTCTGAATATAGATTTAACGATAGTGCTGTATTCAGATTTGTAATGCACTATCCCCATTGACACAGTTCACAAAGAGATGTGGCTAGCAGGCTAAGTGTGACATGGACATAGCTGGAAGTCCTCAAAAAGATGGACCAATCAGGCTAGTACCTTTTCTAACAGAAAATAAAGCAGCATATGGCACTGGCAGCAGAGCTCAGTATGAGCTGGGTACAAAATGGCACCATTGTTTTATCCCAGGAGAGTACATGGCCAGAGGTCCTCTTGTTCCATACTCATCATATTTATTAGTTTGCAGGGGTGAGGGTGGCAGGGGAACAGAGTGTCAGTAAAACATGAGTAAGGAGTAGTACTTCACAACATGATACTTTATGTGGTGCTGAACATCTTTATACCTACAGCATGAAAATTGATACACAGATAGAAAACTAAACTAGGGACATTTGTAAATAAAACAACAACATGGGCTAGTGGTGCATAGGAAATACCTATGGCCGGTGCATCTCATCCTGCTTCAGTTTTGATCTTGTTTGGATATAGTTGTGATGCTTGGCCAGCTGGTTATGATTATTGTATGATATTTGCAATATAAAAATATAGTATGTGATTGTCTCACATAAGACAGCCTGTGCTTCTATGGGTGCCCCAGGTTTCAGTGAAGCTACAGGACATGTAAACTGACCAGGAGATCTCTGTAATGTAATTAACTTCATTGAGAAATTGCATTTTATGGCCTTTTTATGACCTCATGCTTTTGAAGTTGGAAATCAAATATACATTTTATTACATCAGGAAAGAATGTCATTTAGCCGATTCCTGTTGGCTATATCACACCTAGGTGATGGACTGCAGGGTTATAAACCTCAAAGGAACTGGTTGATCATAGACTCATAATTTAGGAAATGAGTTTTTGCTGATGTCACATTATTTAATATACCTCCTGATAGGACATCGTGTTTGTATTTTTTATTATTTTAAAAGGAGGAGCTAGATGACTCACAGAAGGGGTGTGGAGAGACAGGGTTAAACTAATACTTGTGTCTGAATGGTTTGTTATATAATTTTGGGACTCCAGAGACACACAGCTCTCTGATCTAACTATAAGCACTTGCAGAGGTAACACCTTAGACAGCAAAGGTCTAAACGTATTGTGGTAGGAGTTTTTGTTTTGTACTTTTCCCTTGTTCTTTTATGTGATTGTTAGCTCTTGGTTATATTGTTCTGTGTTTACATTTTTCATATTTTTATCATCTTTTAGTAAAGTACCTCTTCTTTGAAAGACTGCCTGGGTGTCTGCCAGTTCTTTTTTTGCATGTGACCTATAGATGCTTAAGTCTGACTATTGTTCAACAGCTTGATGGTGTTACTGAGCTTGAGTAAAAAGGTAAGAATATGCCTAAGGCCTCTTATAGAGTTAAAAGGGTTAATTTGGGATACCTGGTTAGGTGCCCTTAGGTGAAAGATATATTGCATCCTCCCGAAGAGAATATTATCTGAGCCTGTACATTTGGGTATGCTAGCATAAGGTTCACAGTTTGAATCTCCCCAGAACCTGAGACTAAAGGTGATTTGCACCCAAAAGCAGACATGAGGGTTAACCTATCTGTTACCTGTTCACACTATTGCGCTCTGAGATTGGCACTGTGGAAGCAGAGGGCCTGACCTGCTGAGTGAGTTTATGACAATAGTTGCCCCCTGTTTTCTTACATCCACGGTTGTGGGTGTAGTTTGTAAATATAGTGTAAGCAAATGGATGTACTGTCAGAGATTAGAACCCAATTTTGATGCAAAATTCCTTGCTTGCCCCACTTGTAAATTCCCCCCACTCCACGAGGTGTGCTGACTAAGCCTGGAGATGGCAAAGGTCAAAGTCTATCATGCCTTTGGGTGACTGGCTCCTGGGTTCATGGCTAGAAATGGGCTTGGAAAGTGGCGTGGTGCTTCCACCTCTGGGGATTCTTATGATGGAGTGCTGCCAGGTGTTTTCTGACAGGAAATAAATACAACCCTCCACTCTCTGTGACAGTGAACACACTAACACAATTTCCTCCCCACTAAGCATGCAAATAAACAGCAAGGCAGTAATAGCAAAATACAGTATATCAGCAGTTGCAAATAAACAACCAATGGGTTTATTTTGGGGTTGGATAACAAGGTAGGGAAGAAGGGAAACAAAGGTAAAAATAAACAAAGACAGCAGTTTGCATTCACCCCAACCGTACAGCATGTCTCAACACCTCTCCGCCCACTGGTGCACCAGTTAACCCCCCAGTCCATCTGGCAGCTCACAATTTCAGTTGGAGTGTGCACACAGATGCAGAGTTGTAGGTCTGTGGTGCTTGGACTTCGATGCTGTGTTGTGTAAATTTGGTTGTTGGCTGCAGCTGCTGACTGTCAAATGACACAGCTGGATGGACAGTAAAACAGTTGCTCCTGGCTGTAAGCTGTTGTAACCCCCCTACAAATGGGGGTTCCCAAAAAGTCTTCCTTGAGCTTGCCTAAATGCTCACTGCCAGGCTGGTGTCCTGCATTTTAGCAGTTTAAATGTGATTGCCAGAGAGTGCCTGTATAGCCTCTGTGTACTGTCTCTTTAAGAACTGCCTGGATTGCAGTCATAAGTAATCTGAGAGGGAGCTCTGTTGAAAGATGTAACTATTTGCTGAAAATCATTTAGAGTGATAATGATAATGTAGTTTGTCTAACCTGCCTTCTTTGCAGCAAGGACTGTTTTGTGTATCTCCACTATCTTGGTCCTGGACTGCGAATTGGACCAATCAGTACTGGTGGGACCTAAAATAGAGCCAGACTACAGGAGCTGTCTAGAGTCAAAATCTGTAGAAATTGTAGTTTTGGGCTTTGTGTGCCTTTTTGCACCTGAAGGGGGAGCTTTTGTTGTGACTGACAGGAGGATCAGCCAACCGAACCTTTTGGATCTTGGGGAATTTCCCAGGCTGCTGCAGCTAGTTTCAGTTTTGAGCTGAGAAGTGAAGAAGTAACAGCTCAAGTGATTTTGAGCAGCAGTTCTGTGTAGTTTTGCATGGGAGAACTGTGAAAGGGCTGAGTTTTGGCCTGCCTGTCGTCCCTGAGAGGGAAAATAGAGTTTATTTGGACTGAATCCATGTTGTGAGGACTATTTAAGCCACTGGACTGTGGCCAGGCTTTAACCTGAAGAAGATCGAAGATTTGCTGAATGCGATTGGCCTGTTAGGATTTCCAGCTGCTTTTGAATCCCCGGTTTGTGCAGAGACTTTGCGATTGTGACTGGAGAGCGATTTGCCTGGTACAGTATAATTTCCTTACATGTAAATGTGCTGTGTATTGAATGTGGGTTGTGATTTGGTTCCCCACTGTGTGAACTGTGTTCTGCTTGCTGGTACCATAGAATCCTTTACATGTAAATGTGCTGTGTATTGAAAGTGGGTCATGATTTGGTTCCTCACTGTGTGAACTGTGTTCTGCTTGCTGGTACCATAGAATCCTTTACATATAAATGTGCTGTGTGTTGAAAGTGGGTCATGATTTGATTCCCCACTGTGTGAACTGTGTTCTGCTTGCTGGAAGCTTTATCCAGCCTTATCAGAGTGAATCCGCGTTCATCTCCAGTCAGCCGGGCCATGCCACACTGGCTCTGCCAGATTACCCCACTGCACAGAGAAAGCCACCGACGAGAGACCTGCCTAGGGATCAGCCCCCTGCTCCATGCTTGAACAGGAACGATGTCTCGGGGAACCGTGTGGGCCCTGCTTCTCCTGGCACTCCAGATTAGCCACCTGCTTTCTTGATTTTTGTCCAACCTGTGTCCAGTCTTGGGTATCGTGAGTAATCATCAGGGTAGCTCCCTGCAACAACAGCCTAATCTAAAAGTGTGTCATCTGTTTGTCTTGTTGTTTCCTTTTCACACACGGAGTCCTCCGGCTCCGGATTACAAGTAGTGTGTGTTGTGCATGTTGTTTTCTTCCATCACAGGGCCCCAACTAGCTGCAACATTCCTGGCTAGCCCACAATTCTCCATCTGGGTACCCAGAGTGTGTGACTATTTATGGACCTTGAAGTGCATGCATAACTGTTGATTGATAGAGCCTTTAAGCAAATTAACCTGATTAACGCCCCTCCCTTGTTCAAGCCCCTTAAATAAATCAGAGCTAACTCTTTTTTACATTTACCCTGACTGTGGTTCCAGTTTGTGCACGAGTACTGTACTGCTGTTATTTGCTATGTATAACCTTGTTTTACCGGGGGTCCCCAGGGCTGGGCCGGAGGAAAGCTCTGGTGGTAAGTGCAAACAGTGCGGGTACTCATGTGGTGTATCAGGGGTATTGTGAAAGTGATTATTGTGTATTGTTTCAGCCACTAGTAAGGAAAGAGGGAGGTTACAGTGTCCTGGAGGGCTGTGTCCAGGTTAGCTTGACCACTACCAACCCTGACCTCCAGGTGGAGGCACCCGTTTCAGAACTCAGGCCCCTTAACCTGCTACTAGCCAAGCAGGCAGGGGTAGTAGCCCTTGGGATAGCGCCACCTAGGGGTTACACTGTAACTGTGGGCTTGATTCTAAGGTCATGCAGCAATGCCCAGAAAGAGTCTAGCTAGCTAGCTAAAGAACAGCAATGATACGTTCTTTGCATAAACCCCGAACTCATGATCTTTAGATGACAGGTTGGTGCTGTTTTTGTGGGGATGTCTCTACTGCTTAGGCAGATGATGGCTGGATGGACTTTCTGTAGGCTAGATACAGGTGCAGCAGACCCAATGCACTCACGGTGGCAAAGGGTACGGGCCATGATAACTTTGGATGATGGGAGCGCTGTTCTGTAATCTGGTTACAGGCGTGGTGGACCTAATGCACTTTGGTGGTGAGGTGTGCAGGCTGTGATGCTCCAGACAATGATGATCCTATTCCCATCACAAGGGAACTTGCTTTCACCCACCCTGACAAGCAGATAGTCATTTGGGACTTCACTGGTCAATCACCTGTCAGGATAAAATCTTAACAACAGTAGAAGGCAATGGGTCAACAACTTCCCAGACTCAGAGCAGCTTTCAAGGCAACTCTGGCTCTAATTCAGTGCTAGAGTCCAGGCTTGGCACTCTAGCTGGATCAATCCCCTTTTCCAGGGGTCTCAAGTCTGTTTTTGCCAAACGTTTTACTTGGACAGGACTAGCTAGTGAGAGCTATTCATAAATGCTCTCCACTTCTCAGAGGTGTTATAGACAGATGTGTTCTATTTGAATGTCTCTACCTTGTACAGAAATCCAGGGATTAAATATTGTGGCTGTCATCTCATGCATTATTCATTATGTTAAACCCCTGGCTCTCAGTGGCTGTCACTTCCAGGGGAAAAAGCATTCATACAAGTCCTGAGCCAGCTTGAAGTTGAGTTGTTTTGCAGAGAGCTCCAAATAGATGTCAGTTTCACAGGGGCGTACTAGTTTAGTTGTTCTACAGAGCTAAAATTGGTTGCAAACTGATGTCAGTTTCACAGAGACAGGATGCACTAATTTAGTTGTTTTGCACTTTGTGCAGCTTTGAGAGTTGCTTGAAACCGAGTAACCTCCTTGTTGTAGGCTCCCCAATCCTGAAGGCAGTCTAGGTGCCAGTGGTTTGAAGATGGGTGGTGGCACACTAGCCACGGTGAGAAGGGTGCTGAACAAGCTCGCAATACAAATGACAGTGTCCAGTCCAACCCCAGATCCTACACCCGCAGCTACAGTCTGGACCAGGACCAGGGTGAAGGAGCGGTGCAGAGGAACGTGGCAGCAGTGCTCCGGAAAGAACCAAAGGCAAGCCCCCTTCTAGGAGGGGGTTACACACTTTTTTGTGAATCCTGCCCAGTGATTCTGTCTTCTTTTTGTGTAATGAAATCACCTCACTTTTGAGTGTCAGTGTCCTGTCTGTGGTGGCTCTGTAGTAAATGTCCATTTTGTTGGCATTGTAGGCTTCTAAGGGTATGTAATCAGAAAGAATTTGAGAAAGAACATAGCTGATGTAGTCATCTGTAGATGAGCATCCTTTTATTAACCATGTGCCTTCTTAAACACAGTGTTGTGCAACTTTTTAAAGCAACATGACCACCCATTACTTGAGTCAAATTCTGGTTCACTCTAAGACTGTGCTAATTATTTCACTATAAACTGTAGACACAGCCATGAAAGTGGAATGTCCACTGTGCAGGCATTTTCGAACCAGAAAAGCAAAGTGTTGTCCACAGTGGAATGCTTATGTAACCCCCCTCTGGGGGCTTACCTGGCGTGTGGCCCTAGATTTCCCTGTTTTCTCCCATGTGTTGGCTGGTGTCCCCGGTCTTTTCCCTGCTTTTCCTGCTGTCCCTGGCTCCCCACATACATCTGACAGCCAGCATGTTGTTTTCTGCCCTGCTTTGGCGTAAATCCTTGACTATGGGCTGCTGGCATGCTTGCTTTGGCTCGGCACTCACACATGGAGTGCTTTTGAAGTTTCCGACCATGATTTGTGGTTGAACAGGAGGGCATCCTGTGGTCCCGGTGCCCCTCTGCAACATATGGGGGAGCTGGTGACCGGAATGCAGTGGCAGGGAAGCTGCTTGAGGCTCCAGAAAAATAAGTTTGAAATCAGGGCATAAAGTGAGCTCATGAATATTAATTAACCCCACATGAATATTCATTAGGTTGCTGCCTGCCACCTGGGGGACAGAGTTTCGGCGGCAGCGACAGCTGTTTGACAAGGGCTATTCTTTTACCGTTGTGCTTGTTTGACAGAGGGCAGCTGGGGCTACACTTCGGTGGGGTGTTTGTTTAAATAAAGTATTATACTGGGCTGCATTCACCCTATGAAACTGGGGGAACTGTATCAACTCCATAGAACTGAATGGGAGCTGACATGTTTGTGACACTTGACCCCAAAATTGCAACCAATCAGTGATCTAGGTGCCCAAAACTTGGACAAAAGAGACTCCTGGGAAAGGAAGGGGACTAATTCAGGTACCTAGATCATGCCCCAATAAAAGAGCAGGAAATAATGATCTCTATAGTTATCAGTTGTTGATAGGCTTCATCAGCAAATCAGAACGGTGGATTCTCAGGTGAAACTGTATTGGCCTGTTGGGTTTTCTTCAGTCTGTTCATGAGCTCTGTACAAGTTAGGAGTATCCTGTGAGAGTGGACTTTGGACCTCAGGGGCTTACCCAGGCCCTATTTGGAGACTGCTGTTGGCAGAATTGGATCGAAAAGGGGAAAGAGAAAAGAGACCGAACTGTGATCCTGATTCCCCGGGTACTGAGAAGTTGCTTACTTATTGCTGGGAGAAACTGAATGCTGCAGAAACCCTGCACTAGAAGCTGAACTGGCTGAGAGGACTGTGCGAATTATCCGAGCCCTACAGTGGATGCTGAGAGTTCATTTGCTTGTGTGGGACTGCAATTGTAATTCTGAAGAGGCACAGCATCTCTGGATGTTGGGGTGCTAGCCAGGTGCTGTACATGTCCTGACTGAACTGGTTAAAGTGTCTGAGAGCAGTGTTCCAGCTACAGTCAAAGAAAAGGTTGTGGACATTGTTTAATGGGAAAGTGCGGACTGGTATGCAGGGGCTTGTTGTTCTTGAATTCCCCTATTTGATTGCACCTGCGCTTCTTGGATCTAGGGCTAGCACCCACTTCAACTGGCACTGGACTTTATTGGAATAACTGCCTGTGAACTTATCTTGCTTTGAACCTCAGTGCAGGAACTGCAGGAGGACCCCCACCATTTCGGAGTTCTCACCCAGAGCCAGGAAGGGAATTTTCTATCCACTTCCAAGTGGGATTCACTGCCTCAGGAGGTCACTGGCACTTGCTGGGGTGTTAGGGCACCTAAGACCCATTGTGGGAGCTGGGCTATGGAGCCACTCCTGGGTCTGGGGTTTCTGGGGTTGGTGCTGTCCTACCACAGTGCTCTGCAATGGACCCAAAGTGGCCAAAGGTGACAGACAGCCAGAACTGCAATCAAGGTGACCAGCTGTGAGATCTTTGAGCAAGTTCCACCCTCCCCGAGAGACCAAGGCCAGCCTTCTTCTGTCTTCTGTGGCACTGAACAAGGAGCTCCATAATCCAGGTTTTGTGATCAACAAAGAGTGAGTACCCAGGACCTGGCTCCTGGAGAGGGAAAAGGGAAATTGGTGTTGTTTTCTTAAACCAAGTTCTTTGCAAATATTTCAAGGCCCCAACAGCTGGCCAACCCATGGCACCAATCAGGCCTGCACCTAGTGGGTACCCCAGAGGCAATTTCAGGACACTGGTACCAGTGGGGGTGGGCTTGGCCTGTGGGCCCAAATGTTTATTGTTGTTAAATATTCCTCTAACCTTCTTTTCTTCCACAGTCATCCTTTGTCCCAGTATCCCTTCTCTAGCCCTTACCCCAAATAAAGCTGTGAGTTTGTTTGTTGAAACCACTGTGTTAATGAGGTTCATTGCATGTGCCTGTTGCTGAGATTTATGGTTTATGGTGGAACAAGGTTATTGGGGATACATTGTGCAGAGTGGTTGGTTGGGGAGGTGGGTAGGCACAGTATCCCAGGGGGCTGTGCCAAGCAGATACCTCTCCCATTTACAGTTTACTCTGGGTGGAGGCACTGCTCTATTATCTATATCTTTGGGAATGAACCCCCAATTGACACTGTAGCAGGACCCAGGACCCTTAAGCTGTACCAGGGACAGCAGGCAAAGGGGGGTAGCTCACTGGCATACGATGCCTGGGCTACACTTACCTTCCTGCTTCTGCTTCATACTGGGACTAGCATTACTTTAAAATTGTTTGAGAATCCACTGTTTGTTTTCACCAGCTGGTACTCTTGTGGATAAGAGATCCCCCACTGCCTAGCTAATTCACACTGAGTCGTGCCAGCTGGGAGTAGACCACAGTCTGAGTGTCTGCACTTTCTCTGCCAGGGTAAGTTCCTTTTTTTTTAACGTTGGACTCCATTGTTAAAAAAGGCAAGAAACAGAGTGGTGCAGGATAAGTAGATAAATAGCCTGCAAACTGCTGCTCAGTAGCACTTGGCCAAGCAATATAGGGGGGAAACCAAGGGCATAAAAATCTATATACAGAAAAAAATAGAAATAGACCAAAAGGTAGTCAGTTGTATTTCCATTGAAGCAGCCTATGTGACTCCTTTAAATTATCAGTTTAGCACTGCATAAATAGAGGAAGAATCAGGACATCAAAAGGAATTCATTAAGGAGGTTTATTTGTTAAAGTGATATTCATTTAAGAGGGCTGTACTGTACTTGAAACTTTCATTGTTCATGCACCCGACGAATACAGCTTGCCAGGTGCTTTCCAATTACACGATCATAGCTCTGATATATTGTTTTGTTTACAATGCCCTATCCAGTCAGTCAGTTTCTTCATCCATCAGCTCTTCAACCAGCGCAAGGACACTTCAGCCTGTCTCAGTATGTTGTATGATATCTACGAAGAGGCTGTTCATGTTTATACACCTGACCAAACAGTTTGTCAGAGGATGTCTGATTGCATAGTCACTGCTTTGATACTGTTGTGCTTTCAATTATTTTTCTTCTTCCTGCATCAACTTTTCAGTCAACCCAAGGACACCACAGTCTGTCTCTGTATACTGCGCAATAACTACCTGGAGGCTTATCATAGTTTTAGACCAGACCAAACAGCTAGTTAGAGGCCATCATATAACATGGTTATTGCTCTGATACTGTAACGTAACAGTGGGCCAATCAGGTGCTATTACTATTTGAGGACACCATTTAATTCATAGTCTACCAGAATGAAGACGAGTGCAAGGCAGCCGCTCCTCTGTAGGACCTACCTGAGCTCTGTCACCGACTCACTTGTTAAGGTATTTGGCTGCTGGTGAGGGGGAATGGGGGCTAGTGGGTGAGTTTGGTGCGGGTGCTTTTGATTTTGGTGGTGGGTGCTTTCTTGAACTTAAGTGAGGGGCACAGTGACAAGATGGAACCTATTGGGTCACCTGGCACTCAGTGGCCCAGTGGTAGTGCAATACACTCCGACCCAGGTTTGGGAACAAGCCTGGGATGCTGGCAGTGATGACTGGCAGACCAAAAATCAGGTGGTACTGCCATTGGTAGTGCTTGCTCTTACCAGGGAAGAGTGGCACCGCATTTCATATCCAAAGTGACTCCCTACAGTGGGCCAAAAAGAGTTCAGTCTCCTACTGCAGGAGGAAGCAGTGACTCACAGATTCACCAGCAGGCATAGTGCAGCATCATGTGGGAGGTGGGAGAAACCAAGGAGAAAACCTACAAAAACCATGATACCATACAGAAAGATGACTGCCACCCACACACTTGGACCCCACGCACTGCTAACCAGTTGCTGGTGGTAGCAGCCATTGGGGCTGAATGGTCACCAGACAAATTAGCCTGAGAACCAGGCGGACTGATGATGGAGAAAATGCCTGACAAAAACCTTAAAAATAAAACCTACTATGCCAAACCACCTTCTTTGCCAGGACTCAATGGCTTATATTTATTTAGTGGTTTTCCAAGGCATTAAAGGTTTATTTCACCCCTTAATTCGTAAAGCTTTTACTCAGTTTTATTTGTACTTTTTGTGCACTCGGCTTTTAGTTTTTCTCCAGTCCTGATTCAGCACTGTCCTTTAGGAGTTGTGTAATGTAACATAATAAGAGTAAAACAAAGTTAAAGGGGAATGACATTACTTTGTTTGACCTCCATATTCAGAGCCAGCCGACAGCGCTGATCAGCCTGTAGTGTTACACCGAAAATAGCTCATGGCCGTCACTGAGCTATATTCAGACAGCACACCCTAATGGAGTGCATTGACTAAATATGGGGTTATGCCAGCGCAGGGCTAAGTGAATATAAGCTGCACTGACATGGCCAAAGGTTGCATACAGTTCACAAGAGATAGCGCACCCAAAACAGGATAGTGCCAGGGGTTCTGTTTGCCATATTCAGCCCTTGCATGCTAATAAACCCATTAGGCATGCACTACAAAAAGGTGCCATTTGCATACCCATTATGGGCTCATTTGCATGCACCCAACAAACCCATAGTGCTCTTTCTGGGGAGTAGGAATACAGATGTCCATGGCATCTAGTGAACCTCCTGATGATCCATGTGTGAATGTTAAGATAGCCCTCCCTAGTGTTTACTGGATCCCTCTCTCCCGCTCGCTCTATGTAAATGTTCAGGTAGCCTCTCTGGTGTAAAGTGGACCCGCGCTCCGAGTGATGACCCCCTCCCAGCCAAGAGTTAGTCCCCTTCACAGCCACCCGATTAGAACCCCCTGCCTCACACCCCCCACCATGGTCACCAGTCATGCTGTCAACAACAGCGAATGTCACAGCCCTCTGCTCACCTCCTTGGCTGGCTGCCATTTGACATGCACAGAGCGTGAACGTGACTACAGTATTTGCAATTGTGCTTTGTGCATGTCAGATGGTGGCTGGCCAAGGAAGTGAGCAGAGAGCTGTGATGGTCACCGTCTTGACAGCATGACTGGTGACTGAGGCGAGGGGAGTGCTGGGCATGGGGGGTCTTCAATGGGTGGCCAGGTAGGGGGTTGACACTCAATTGGGGTGTCTACACTCGAATGGTGAGTCCACTAGACACCAGGGAGGGCTATCTTAACATTCATACAGAGGTGATTCGGAGGAGTGGCTCACTACACTACCAGGATTTTGACTGCAGTACACCCACACATCATTCAAGGGGTGAGGGTGTGGCCTTAGCATATGGTTCAGGACAGGTTTTTGTGGCATTAATAGTATACCATTGCACTGGTTATGCATGTGGACTCCCTCATTTGCACAAACTCAGTAGTATCTTGTGCATGATCACACTGCTGGGTTCAGGTGGTGCTCTGGAGACCTTTAAACATGGCCCTGCCCGGAGTGCCAGCACTAATCCAGGTTAGCATGGCACTGACTGTTAACCCTTGAATATGGGGGCCTAAAAATGCTTCAAGAATAATGGAGTAAGACGCAACTCCAATACAGTAAGTCAAGTGTGATTCACATCTAGGCAGCAAGCACAAACAGTTCTTCTGAGCCTGGAAGGCGATTTGCACTGGACAGTATTCACAGTCCCTGGCTGCCCTTGTCCATACATGCAGAGCTTTGTGTGGGCACAGGGGGCAGTCTGGGGGCAGAGCTAGGCTGGATACTGGGTTTCCAATGGGAAGCCCAGGTCAATCACTGAGTTGATCCCCTGTTCCGCATAAACTTGGGACTGTGGGATGTGGTAGTTTACTATCAAGTCAAAGTTGACAGAAATTGTGAAATTTGAAGGCAACAGTAACAGGATAGCAGGATCACACACAAGTTTGCCATTGAGATTAAAGTGTGTGGGGTGCATATCTGTGGGAGCCTTGGCATCTAAGGTTTTGATCAGTCTACGATGCATCCTTGTATTAAAGATATGCTTTTCAGATAGCTTGTTTCTGAGGCACTTCTCCTTAACTTGCCTAACGGCCTATAGATATTTATTACTAAGCCCACAGTACATAGAAACATAGAAACAAAGAATTTGACGGCAGATAAGGACTGCTTGGCCCACCCAGTCTGCCCATTTCCCTACCTAATGGATAAGCTGCAGATCCTAGTTAACCAGCAGCCTACTTTTTCCTACCCCAACCCCCTAGAATTGCCTTATGACTGTCCCATGCATGCTTGAATTCCACCACTGTTTTTGACTCCACAACCTCCTCTGGAAGGCCGTTCCATGCATCCACAACCCTCTCTGTGAAAAAATACTTCCTTAAATTACCTCTGAGCCGCCCTCCTCTATCTTCAAATTGTGCCCCCTTGTTCTTGCACACCTCTTTTTTTGAAAGATGCTACCCTTTTAGACTTTGCTGATTCCCTTGAGGTACTTGAAAGTTTCTATCATGTCCCCCCTCTCCCTCCTTTCCTCGAGGCTATACATATTCAGCTCCTTAAGTCTCTCTTCATATGTCTTCCGGTGCAGACCCTGCACCATTTTAGTTGCCCTCCTCTGGACAGCTTCCATCCTATCTCTATCTTTGCGGAGATTGGGTCTCCAGATCTGCACGCAGTACTCCAGATAGGGTCGCACCAGCTGTCTGTACAGAGGGATAACAACTTCCTGTTTTCTACTGGTGATGCCTCTCCCTATGCATCCCAGTATCCCCCCAGCCCTCCTTGCTGCCCTCTCACATTGCTTGCCCACCTTTAGGTCATCTGATATGACTACCCCAGGTCCCTTTCCATTTTTGTTGTTGTATCTCACCCCCCATTGTGTACTCTTCCCTTGGGTTTTTGTTTCCCAGGTGCATTACCTTGCACTTCTTAGCATTGAATCTAAGCTGCCATACATTTGACCATTCCTCTAACCTTGCCAAGTCCTTCTCATCCTTTCCACCCACCTTGTGCATCAACTCTGTTGCAGACCTTTGTGTCATCTGCAAAGACATACTTTTCCTTCAGACCCTCTTCAATGTAAACATAAAGACATTGAAGAGGACTAATCTAATACTGAACCCTGTGGTACCCCACTAGTAACCCCCTTTCTTCCAGTGGACTCCATTTACTATTACTCTCTGTGTCCTATTCTCCAGCCAATTCTTTACCCAGGCTGTCATCTTGGGACCCACTCCCAGGCTGGCTAACTTGTATATTAATCTTTTGTGTGGGACTGTGTCAAATGCCTTGCTAAAGCCTAGGTAGGCCATGTCCACAGCCCCTCCCTGATCTACTACTATGGTCACCCAGTCAAAGAAATCTATCAGATTCGTCTGGCATGACCTTCCCGCTGTGAATCCATGCTGCCTTGGGTCCTGTGCCCCTCTGGCCTCTAGATACTCGACAATTCTTTCATTCAGAAGTGATTCCATCATTTTCCCTACCACTGAGGTTAAACTAACAGGTCTGTAGTTTCCTGCTTCTGCCTTGCTCCCACTTTTGTGAAGGGGAATCACATCTGCCCTCCTCCAGTCCTCGGGTACCACCCATCCTCCCATGATTTGTTAAAGAGGGTAGTCAGTGGTGTCACTAGTTCTACCCTTAGTTCTTTAGAATTCTGGGATGAATCCCATCAGGCCCCATTGCTTTGTCCACCTTCAGTTTTAAGAGTTCTTTCAGAACCCTTTCTTCTGTAAATGGGCTGGTATCAACTTCTGTATCCAGAGTGTTTCTACTGTTTGTTTTAGGTACCTCCCCTCTTCCTTTGTAAATACTGAGCAAAATATTTGTTTAGTATCTCTGCCTTTTCAGATCACCCTCTGCCCACCCTCCCTCCCTTTATTAAGCCTCACTATCCTCCTTGGTCTTCCTTTGCTCCCTGATGTACCTATAAAAGGTTTATCCCTTCTTAACTGAGTTGGCTATCTTTTCCTCGGTTTGGGCCTTTGCTGTTCTGATTGCCTTCCCAGCTTCCTTTGCATTAACTGATATAGTTCTCTGTCCTGCTCCTTCTGTGATTCCTTGTACTTCCTGAATAGCTTTCTTTTTCTCTTGAACCTTCACTGCCACTTCCTTTGAGAACCATAGTGGTTTCTTACATTGTTTCATTTGTTTATTTGCTTCACACAAGGCTCGTTACACCTCTGTGATGGCAGTTTTTATTATTCCCCATTGTTCTTCCACCCCCTCCTTCCTGCCCATTTGCTAGTGCATTCCTTAGGCACTCACCCATTTTGGCAAAGTCAGCCCTCCTAAAGTCCAGTACTTTTGCCTTTGTATGGCTTGACTCTATTGCTGTGTTTATTGTGAACCATACTGTTCGATGGTCGCTAGTTCCCAGATTGCTACCCACTTCTACATTTGTGATCCTCTCTTCATCTCCATTTGAGAGAACCAGGTCTAAGATTGTTCCCTCTCGAATGGGCTCCAAGACTAGTTGTCTAAGGCATGCCCCCTGTAGGGCATCTAGAATAACCCCACTCTTCGAAGTGGCTGCTGCAACTGCACTCCAGTTAACATCTGGCATATTCAGATCACCCACCAGCAATATCTCCCCTTTTTCTGCTATTCTGAGTATACTTTCTATCATTTCCTTGTCCATTTCCTCCCCCTGAGAAGGGGGTCTGTATACAACCCCTGTGCGGATTGTGGTGCCATTGCCGGTCTCCAAATTTACCCACAGCGCTTCTTCTCCTCCCTGTTTACCCTTTTGTTCTGTTGCTTTGATTCCTTCCCTTATGTAAAGAGATACTCCTCCTCCTCTTTTACGCTCCCTGTCCCTCCTGTAGATAGTGTATCCTGGTATGTTTACATCCCAGTCATGGTTTTGTGTGTACCATGTTTCTGTGACTGCCATGATATCCAGATGTTCCTCCTCCATCAAGGCCACTAATTCAGGAAGCTTGTTACTCAGACTACGGGCATTGGTACTCATTGCTCTCCATTTTTTGATGGCTTTACCTTCTGTTGCAGTATCCCCCACTGACCTTTCTACCTCAGTATTTTTCTCATTTAGTACCCTGTTTTGTAGGGAGATGCTGGGATTTTCCTGCTGCTTATCAGTGCCTCCCCCCTTGACTAGTTTAAAATCTTGCCAATGAAGCATTTAAACCGATTGCTCAAAAGACTTGTTCCCTTCCCGGACAGATGCAGACCATCCTGCCAGTATAGGCTGGTGTCCCTCCAGGTGGAACCCCAGTCCCCAATGAAGCCAAACCCCTGTGCTGGCTGTGGCCTCAACCCTCCCCAGAGATACTGTATCCCAATCAGGTTTTCAGTGAGTCACTTTTGCTTTTGCCTAAGCCCTTTTCCTGGTTGTCAGTAACCTGCACAGAGCTGGGGTATACCATGGCAAGCTAGATGATGTAATACTTTTTTTTTTGCAAGGGGGCACAAATTCCTGTCTACAATAAGACCATGTGTCCTCCAATGGGGGGATTAAATCTTGCCTATTCAGCCAGCCAGGTGGTGCTGAGGGTTGGCTGGGCGCCACACCTCCTCCACGCTGGCGACCCGAGTCGAGGTGGACTTGGGTCACTGGTGGGTCAACCGAGAATAGGCTTGAGTGTCAACAACAGCTTGCCTTCTCCCCAGAGGTTGAGGCCACAGCCCGCACACTTGTCTGACTCTGAGCGGAGGCTCGGAGTACTGCAAGCCCCTAATGGTAGGGGACAGGCGGCCACTATACAGCATGACGTCAGCGCTCAATGCCTTGACATCATGGGTCTCACACTGTAGGGGAGGGAGAAAAGAGGAAAATAGCTTGCCATTGCCGGGAAGATGGAGCCCCAGAGACGTGCCCTCAGTGTGCCTTCACCCGCCCAATGACCCCTGACCGACGAAATTTAAATGATGGGGCATAGGGGCTCTGCCCCATCTCCACTCAGGGGTAAACCGTAGCTCCTTGGGGATCCAGGGTCATTCGGGCCGGGTGGAAGGCAGAAGGATGTCTGCCTTGGAGCTCCTGATGGGTCGGGGATGGCAGGCTGGGAAGGTGGAATAAATAGAAATTTCAAAAAAAAAAAAATCTTGCCTATTCCAAATTCCATCTTCTAGATGAAACACACATTTTTTGTAGTCAAAGTGTTTGGATGACTTGTATTTTACTTGTTTTAGACTGCCTAGAGTTACCTTTTTCCTGATGCAAAAGGTCACTTGGTGACCACTAAACACATCTGGAAGTACTGACTATGCATATTGCTCTGTCCTGTTTGTAAATAATAGATTAAGTGTTGTAGATGCTGAGAGAGCATTAGGATTTATTCTTGCATGCTGATTGATTAGCGGTAAAAAATCCAATTCTGAAGCCAAGTCTTTTAGATGCTGCAGGCTAGTATTAGAGCCTTGCATCTTAGGGGTATTCGGTGAATTCTCATCCAGGGCAGGGGGCGGTTACTCTAGACACCTTTACCATTTACCTTTTGCCACCACAGGCCAGAGAAATGTGGACTGAGGACAACAGAAACCTCAGGGCACCATTAACAGAGAGACCACTCACAAATGGATCGTCGACGCATGGAGCTGGAATTAAGCAGGTAGGCTATCTATTTTTTAACCTTCTTCAGATGTTAAACAAGTCCACATGAGAGCTACTTCACCATTAAGGCCACTATTGTCTAATCACTTCAAGCTCTTTACTTCATATTAGGGTAGGTACTTAGTCACTATATATACATATCCATATTGGATAGGATTGATTTTACAGGTCCTGTGTTACCATCCATTTAAGATTATTACTATCTACAGTTTCAAATTCTTATATACAGTGACCCGTGGGGAAGCTATCTCATAGTACCACACACAAATGGCATCTTCAACAGACAGGGCAAGGCACTCTGCTGGAGGGCTACAATGCCTGTGCTTAAATGGGAAATGCCAGCTATTAACACACATTAAGGAACAAGGGATCCGCTGATGGCTTCCTTAAAATTCTGAAACAGTCAATCCACTCCACAACACCTCACTTCTGCCATATGACCTTGACCCCTTACTGACCTACTGAAAATGGACTTTCATGTTGCCGCACCCAACTGCTCTGGGACTTGACTGGCCCTGACTGTAACTATGACAGATGCCAACCCACAGAAACTATACACTGGATTTTGGAGCACAGCATCAAAGCAAATGTTGTGAACTATAGAAACACAGCAGATGTCTGCACCTGGAGAGGAAAATACCTGCAATTCAGTTGTTCATAACTTACCTAAAATAATGTATACTTCTATGACACCTACAGAAATGTAATGGACCACTTCTCATGATTAGATGTATGACACAAAACAGAGTGACTATCCAAACTATCAAGTACATTTGAATTCTTGAAGTTTCAGAGATCGAGTTTCATATTTTCTAAATTGCTTTTACAATTTTTTATTGGACAGGAACTCTTTCAAACAGACCACATATTCTCCTGTAGGAGACTGGGCATCCTGAACCTTTTCCTTTTGCCTGATCCCGGCTCTTATGATGCACAGTGGTGCCATGGTGATTGTCCAACTGCTGCCTTAAGACTCACAGATAAATTACATGACTCTAAGGAGGTTTACTCCTGGTCCTGCTTTACCTAGAACGCCTCATTGACTGCTGCTTTCCAGGAGGTGGAGTCCTACACTGAACTGCTACTGCTGAAAATGGGGGATTGGGCCTGCAAGAGCACCAGTGATCTCCTTCGAAAGGAAGCCCATCAGTTCTTTGGGCTACTTCTTTAGGTGCCTCTTGTGTGGCCATTGGTTCATATACCCCCCACTGGAGCAAGGATTTTGGGATCTTCTCCGTGCTGACTAATGAAGGCCCATCTTGCCCCTAGAGGGTGGAGGAGAGGTGGTGCTTCCCTCTGGGTCTACTTCATCCTTCTCTTCCTCCTCTAGTCTTGTTGAAAGGTACAAACTCCCCAGAGAATGACCTGCATGACCCAACTGGCCTCCTGTCTCTATGGGCAAGAGAGAGAGAGGGTGGAGCCTTCATTGTAACATGGCTGTGAGCAGCACACATAAATAACTTACATGGATTGGTTAAAGTGCACCACCTGACCATCTAGCAACCATGGATTAATGCCACAGTAGAACCATGGTTGCTTTTGTAATACCAGTGTAATCCATGCCTGCTTCAGCAATTCTTTGTTCAAGTACAGTTCCCATGGCAGCCCAACAGACGGCTGTAAAACAGTGCCGTGCTGCTAGCATTGTTTCACAGCCATCTTTTGGCCTGCCAAGGGGACTGCTGGAACAAAACATGAAGATGTACCCTAGCATGGTCCCATCATGCAGTGCAACCCATATTTTGTAATACACACAGACAAAAATCGAAGTAAGTAGCACCAATCCTAACAGTAAGTTAGGAGAAAAAGTACCATATTAGTAAATGTAAAGCTAATAAGTATAGAATTACTGGTTGAAAATTGTTCAGTTTCTACTCATGATATTACAGTTATCAGCGATCACAGCCATCTGTTGGCCTGCCAAGGGAACTGCAGGAACAAAACATGAAGATGTACCCTAGCATGGTCCCATCATGCAGTGCAACCCATATCTTGTAATACACACAGATGAAAATCGAAGTACCTCTGCACTGATCCAGACAGTATGTTAGGACAAAAGGTACCATAATAGTAAATATAACAGTATGTTTTCCAAGAATAACACCATGCACTGAAATGACTATGTTATAAAATAATGTCTCCCTACACCCACAATTTTTGTAGGAAAGGTTGCATTTAGCAGATTGTGTACTATCAATACAGTCTTAAACGTAAGGATCCTAATCGCTGTGCGTCTTGTTTTGCATTACAGTAAATAATAAATCTGCTTCTTTCTATAAACACTTGCCATGTTACAAGCGCATTAAACCACTCCAGAGCATGGTTCTACTGTGGCATTAATCCATGGTTGGGTGGTTGGATGCTTTCGACCTGCGGCCTTGTGCCCCAACCATCCCAGCCATGGATTATTGCCACAATAGAACCATGCTCTGGAGTACTTTAATGCTCACAGTTTCATGTCCTCACTGAGCAAGCCAGGAAGTACAGAGCACAAACACCCATACACTCTGTTTCCAGCTGGAGTCAGACAAGAAACAGCTACAAGGTAACAAGTCAAACCTTAGAGTACTTCTTTAGTAACATACCTTGAAACCGAGAGTGAGAGGCTGGTTACACTCTCCTATATAGAAACATAGAAGCTGTCTGTCATTAAATTTAATGGGGTATGTTACATCTTCTGGCCATTCATTTTTTAATGGTCATGAATTTTGAATGGTCATATTTTTTTGTAGACTTTGTTTCTGCTCCGGACTCGGGTAACTCTCTTCAGCGTCCCCACTTGCCAGTGACTCTATCTCCCATCTGATGCAGTCTCCTACCAGATCCGCCCCCAGCCTGGTGGATCCTTTGGCTCTGAACCTCCGAAGGTGGGGCCACCTTCGCCCTGGCACTCTATCTACAATCTAATATGCCAGGCTGGAATCAGAGAAGGGTCCTGGTGGAGCAAGCCCAACTGTGGGAGTATGGCCGTTGCACTGGAGGAGCCTTCGCCCATCCCCAAGGCCAGGGATTTTTGCTGTGCCATAGGCGTCCACCGCACTCCTCCCCTTAGCTGCTCCACATGCTAGTTGTTCCTCTGGTCTTCACCGGGGGTCCCTACTGCACCGGAAATACCCTGGATCCCTCCCAAGGGAGAGGAGAGCAGTCCATCTGATACTTGATCCTCTCTCTCCCCTGATGACCCCCGGCACCCAAGCTCTTTCTCGAACTTGGGTCGCTGGTGTGGCATGAGGTGTGGAATCCAGCGCCTCAACCCTCAGTGTCCCTGGGCCGGCCATTGAATGGTCATTTTAATGGTGAGATAGCCATTAATTGATTGGATTAATATCTGTAATGCCCATCAAAATCGCAATAATGGCACCATTAAAATGTCCATTAAAATGCCCATGAAAATTCAGACATGGTTTAATTGATTAAGTAATAGCCATTAAAATACTACACCATATTAATGGCAACAATAATGGGCTCTGACCCATTAAAATATTTATTATTTGGTAATCATGTAAGGCCCACTAGGCACAAATGCATGTTTTCAGAGGCAACCCGGGAGCACTGGGGTGGTTAACTGACTTACTCAGAGTCTCACAGTGCAAGTGGCTGTTGGGAGAATCAAACCCAGTTCTGCTAGATGTAGTAAGCTCATTCACAACAGCTCATTACTCTAACCTCTAGGCTCTCTGCCAACCCTACCATATCCCTTCACATATAACAAATCATTACTTTCCCCTTAATTGGTACATAAATAATGGCACCATTAAAGTGATTTTGTGAACTTAGCCACGGAAAATGGGATTAATAACCTGTAGTAACCCGTAGGAGTTGTGATTCAATCTCCTACCATTCAAACTGCCAAAAAGTGATGTTTTCCATGAAATAAATGCTTCTGTTTCCGTGCTCTGCTTCATTTGCATAACCCGCCTTTTTTCCCCCCTCAGTGCTGCAACCCCCATGTGTGACATCATGCAAGGGAAACAAAGTTTATAAGCACTGTTTTGAAACAGAGATCTCTGTTGGTCAGTCTTGGTATTGCAGACATTTACACGCCCGACATACGAGACTACATCTCTCAGTATAGAAAGTCTGTCAACTAGATACTATATGCACAATGCCTTGTTTGGAAAATAAACATATGAGAGCTTTTATTGTTGAAGCCACTACAGAGATTTGAGACTGCACCTCACAGTAAGGGAATTGGAAAACAATGTCTTATTGTACCTACAATGCCTTCTATGGACATCTACATATTAGGTGCAGTCAACCCCACCAAAATAAGTGACTGCACCTCAGCGTAACTAACATTTATATCAACATGATAATTTACCCAGAATTCCTTGGTACTGTATATAAAACACTGACAGTTCCCTTTCATGACATCATTCTGGGGATGTTACTGCACACAAAAAACTGGAGAACACAGTGCTGATAAAACATAAATAAAGATGTCTATAACAGATTTTGTTTATAAAACAAATTGCAACTTCAGCATCTGAAGCTTTTGTGGCAATGGGATGCTATGTGAAAAAGACATCTGTGAAAGCTCACAAAATCACTTTAAATTTTTATTATCCATTTAATGGCAGTTTTTATCCAGTGGCATTTTTATATTTAATAGCCCATTAATCGTGTACAATGCCAGCATGACTCATGCACCAGGACACCCTTAACTTTCATTTGGATGAGCTTAATCACTGTTCCCCTAAACAGCACATGAGATGTATAGCAGAACCCATCTGCATACAATTTTCTTGAACAAATAAACAAGACTTTTATTGTAATTTAAAAAAGAAATCTGCAGCAAAGTGGACCTACTTTAGATTCTGTGGCAGGACCTCAAGGTTGCTGTGGCAGAACAACTGTTGATTTCTGCAGCAATTCTGCAGGGAACTGATTGATTGAAGCAGCTAGTTTTCCTTGTCCTTAATCATTATCCCTTAATACCCAGTTTTCAGAAGTTTTAAAATTAATAAGGGGGTCCTAATGAATACATTTTATTTATTTTATTTTTATTTAATAATTCACATTTTATTCCCTGAATCTCCAGGCCTTCCCACCAGGGCAACTCTCCAGCACCTCCCACTAGTCCCTGCCTACCTATTCAATGTCAGCCCCATGTAGCCTCGGATTGCCTCCCCCCAGGTGGGGTTCAGAGGCGGGGGTTATACCCCCAATAGCACACAAGATCAGACAATGGAGGAAGTGGAGGGGACTATCCTGGATGTACCATGGTCCCTTGGAGGGCTGGCACTAGGGCCAAGCATTTTATTTTCCTGTTATGCCCCTGGAGACGTCAACGCACAAGGGGGGGGGCGACCAATGTGCATGCACAAGGTGGGCAGTCTGTTTTTCACTTTTAAAAAGGAAGAAGGAATCAGAATCAATCAGCTATATCAGCAACCTTTACAGAATGTGAGCAATCATAAAATGTGTGTGTGTTTTAACATGGGACAGTTTGAGGCCAAAGGGAATTGAGCGTGTCCCTTTAAGTGACATGCTCAGGGTCACACTGTATGCAAGTGAAGGTTTGGGGAATTAACCCCAGGACCGCTGGATGTACCCAGTCTCATTCACAGCATGATGCTCTACCCTCAAGATGTGTTGGGGCTTGAGAGGTGGATTCGGTTATTTGTGGCTGAGTCCTTCATTCCGTAATGCTATCTGGTGGAGTACAACAACCTTTATGGGTGTGGGTGGCGATGAATCCACCTACTGTATTTGCGCCTCACCAGCAGCAGGAATGTGAAGAAATGTAGCCAATGGCCCAGAGTAAAGGCCCATGTTAGCTGGTAAAGCCCCCTCCTCAATTTAGTTTTCACTCATTTAGGGGTTTATAAGGATAGAGCACATTCCACCCCCCCGTGCCTGCGTAAGACAAACATTTGTCAATGCCGAATGTTTGCTTGCTGGCATTAGCATTGGGAATATAGGAGTTAGACAGATGCAGAGTAGGAATGGCAGTGAAGTATTGAACTTCACGCCAACCCCACCTCCACTCTGCAGAGACGGACAGGCATTGTGGTATGCGTTTGTGTTGTCGCCCATAACGTTCATGCCATTTCACCTCACCCTATCCTGCAGACACTGACAAGTGTTGAGGTGTGCCTTGGGGTGTTTGGCTTTACAGTCATCCCACTCCATAAGGACATATGCTGAAATGGGTGCAATATAGAATGGGATGAACTGTGGGGCTGAAGAGTCGAAGGCACAGCTCAATGCCTGTCAGTGGCTGGGGGTGGGGTGGTGGGGTTGGAATGGCATGAGCATTACAGTCAGCAATCCAAAGGCACACCCTGATGTCTGTCAGTCTGTAATGGGTGGGACATTATGGTTAGAAACCATAACGCCTCAGGCATTTGTTGGTATTTGCAGTACAAATGTTCAACATGGCCATTTTGTGGCCCCCACCTCATGAAAGCATGTGGGACCTCTTCTCATGAACAGTGGCACTGTGATTTTGTCAGTGTGTCCCGAAATTTGAGTTTCCACAGCGACCGTGCCATTGTGCGCCAGATGCACGAAAACAAGATCGGGCAGGATATGAAGAATGACAGCTGGTACCATTCATATGGAGGTGTGAAGAGATGGCAATGTTGAAAATATGTAGTGAAAATATTAAAAATGCTCAAACTTCCGAGTGTACATGGAAACTGCGCAATGCATGCATGTAACACAGTCATTTAGTGGACTTATTTCACCAAATTTTAAACATAGGCATTTTATGACCTCTGCTCATGAACACTGTCACTATGATGTTCTTAATCTGTCCTGGACATTGATTTCCCACAGCAACCGTGGGATTCTGCGCCAGATGTGTAAACGCATATTTCGGGCAGGATGTGAAAAATGACAATTGTACTGTTCATAAGGAGGTGTGGAAAAATGGCAATGTTGAAAATCTTGAGTGAAAATACTACAAATTTGAGAAATTACAAGGGTGCGTGGAAACTGCACAACGGACGCTTGTAACACAGTCATTTTATGGACATTTATCACCAAATTTTCAACATAGGCATTTTAGGACCTCTACTCATAAACAGAGTCACTGTGACGTTACATACGAACATACATATGAACATATGAACATACGAATCTCCAAGCAGAACACACCAATCGGTCTATGTAAGTCTGCCTGAGTGTGCAGCTAGCACCCTAGATTGCAGCTGCCCCAGCTTCCCACCTCAGTTCCTCCCCTGCTTTTCCCAGCCCCTGCCCCCCTACTCTTTCTCTTGCTTTTTCCCACTCCTCCTTAAAGCTATTTACTGTCCTACATGTTACCACCCCCTCTGGCAGTGTATTCCAACTAGACACCACTCTGTCAGAGAAGTATTACCTCCTCATTTCCTCTTGAAACGTCCCCCTTCCAACCTTAGTCCATGCCCCCTTGTCTCTCTTCCACTCCTCAGTTTAAACACCTCCTTGGTGCTAGGTTTATTTACCCCTTCAGGTAGTTAAACGCTTCAATCATATTCCCCCATCCCTGCTCTCCTCCAGTGTGTACATGTTCAGCTCCATCAGCCTAACTTCATATTCCTTTCCTTCCATTCCCTTTACCATTTTTGTTGCACTCCTTTGCACCCCCTCCAGTAACTTTATATCTCTCCTCAGGTATGGCCTCCAGAATTTCACACAGTACTCTAGGTGTGGTGTGACCAATGATCTGTAGAGAGGTAGGATCACATCCCTCTGTCTGGATAAGAACCCCCTTGCGATGCATCCCAGCATACTATTTGCCTTCACTGCTGCTTTCCTGCACTGGGCCGAGTTGTTCATGCTCCCAGTTACCAACACCCCTAGGTCTTTCTCCTCCTTTGTGATTCCCAACCAATAGTCCCTCTTCTGGTTCTTAGCCCTGAAGTGCATCATCTTACACTTCTTTGCACTGAATCCTAGCTGTCACTCCACCGAACATGTCTGTAGTTTGGTTAGGTCTCCCTGCAGTTTTTCTCATCCATCCTCTTCGTCCGCCACTGCCCCCAATTTGGTATAATGTGTGAACAGACTAACTCTGCTCCCCAGTCTGTGTGCCATATTGGAGATAAAGAGCCCAAATAGCACCGGGCCCAGCACTGACCCCTGTGGCACCCCGCTTGTCACTGCTCTTGGTGCCAAGAGCTACCCCACCACCACCCTCTGCACTCTCCCCTGTAACCAGTTCTCTATCCATTTAGTCTGACCACCTTCCACCCATACCCCTCCTTCTCGTCACTCTTCTCCTTCTTGGCCTGTATCCCTCCTCCCGGTAGTCCACACCCTTTCTCCTCCTTATTGTTATCAGGTGGTGCTGCCTTCTGTATTACACTCAGATCACTCTGCCGGCCCCCTCCCAGGGTTACTACGCCTCTGTCTTTACCTATATCTAGGGGGGTGAACTCATTAGGCTCCCCTGTCCGGACCTTTCTACCAACCTCAGTCTTCTGGCCCCCCCCCACTAGTTTAAATCCACCTTAGTAGAGATATACCCCTCTAATCCTGTCTTTAATACTCCCCTTCCTGCTCAAGTGTACCCTGTCCCCCGTGTACAGGTCACTATTCCCCCCCAGACCGTACCCCAGTTAGTCACTAACCCATAATTTTTGGTGTGCCACCAATCCCTCAGCCACTCGTTGAACTCCTCAAGCCTACCCTTCCTTCCCATGTTTGCACATGGTACCAGCAGTACCTCTGAGAATGTCACCGACTCCCTCACCCCCTCACACTGCCTGCCCAACTACTCGAACCTCCCCTTCACTACTTCCACAGTCCCCCACACCAAGTCATTTGTACTACATGCAGCACTAAATGAGGTTTCTTCCTCCCCCTTGCTGTACACTTGAGCAGTTCCTGCTCTGCCCCTCCTGTAGTCAACCTCGGGATAGCTTCAACCCAAATACGGCTGTGCCTTACCCCCCTGCTGCCTCATCTCACCCCTTTCAGTATAGAATCCCCCAGGATGAGTACCCCTCTGTTCCTTACCCCCTTTCCCTTCTAATGCCCCTTCCACCACCCCAGCATTTGTTCTTCCCTGCTCCTTACCTCTGCCAGTTGCTCCCTCTGTGACTTCTGTATCTGTACCCCCTACTTCCACCTCACCCCTTTTCTCTGCCTTATTCCTCCATTCCCCCTTGAACACCTTCCCAGCCTGACTACTTCCTACAGGGCTTCCCATGTTGACCTCCCCTCTTCCCCTGCTGATTTCCAACCCCTCTCGTGTCCCCGCTGTTGATTTAGAGCCCCCATTCCCTTCTACCCCGATAGTGATGCCCCTCCCATCTTTCCCCCTTCCCATAGCCTTCTGTTCTCCAGTCACCACCCCCTCCTTCCTTACTAGCCCCCTTCTACCCTTTCGTCCTCGCTATCTCTTCCCCTACCTGTTGCCATCCCTCTCATGCCCTGCTTGTCCTCTCCCCTTCAGTATGTTCCTGCTTCCCCTCTTTCTCCCATAGCAGAGGTTCGAATCTATTCCTAGTTGATACCCCTCTTACATCTCTTCCCCCTATCAGTTCCCCCTCCTACTTGTTCCCTTCTGTACCGCCCCTGGTCCCACTCCATGTCCCTCCCTACCCGCAGCCATCTGCTCTCTCCCCTGGTACTCCTCGTGGTTTCTTCCTCCCCCATCAGGAGGCCCCCTTCGCCTCAGGCACTCCCTCCCTTCTCCTCTCTTTTCTGTTAGTGCCTATGATACTGGGGTCGGTTTCACTCCCTAGTTGTTCTTCCTCCATCCCCCTTTGCCATCCCCTATTCCCCCCCCCAACCAGGATGCCTACCATTCTCATCTGCCCTGCCACTTGGACTCCTCCCTAACTTCCACAGTTCCTCTCTCAAACTAGCCAGTCATCTACAGACCATACACCCGCCCCCCCATCCTCCAAGCCCAGTCCAGGATCATGGTGGACTCACACCCTGTACACCCCACCACCCTTCCAAAGATGCCCACCCTATTGACATGTGGCACCTGCCCCATTTTGGCCCCCATCTTATGTTACGGGCTCTTACTCCCAGGTTTTGTACCCTACTACAACTGTTAGGCCCCTATTTACTCAAATTCCTGTCCCCCCCCACACTAGTCTCCCTACTGCCCCCTTCCCGACCGGGTTAATTCAGTCTCAAATCTCATCCATTAGATACTGTATTACTGTAGCAATCCTAAAGCCTCCTTGTCCGTTTTTCACCCCCTCAGCTACCATACTTTTTGTTCTCAGCTCTCATATATTTAAGCAATAAGGCATGACCAAGGGTTATGTTAATGGTCTGTTAATCACCTTCTAGGGGTGTACTGTGGCACGAGGTGTAGCTGAGTGCCACATGCCCCTAGAGGGTGATTAACTGACCTTTAACATAATCCCTGGGAGTGCCTTATTGTTATTATAATAAAACATGTTTTTAAACAGTGTTAAACCTTGTTTAGCATATGGTTATGCTCTACATGTATGTTAATAAAAGATTAACATAAGGCTGTTAGAATGTTTGCAGCCAATCAGAGAGCTCCATTTCTCAGACCCTTTTTATAATTTCACTTAGCCCAGTTAGAAATCCTATTGCACTCCAAGTAATACTGGTGTAACCCCCCTGCAAATGGGGGTTCCCAAAAGACTTCCAGGAGCTTGCTTGAATGCTCCAAGCCTGAATGGTGTTTGGCGTTTAAGCCATTTATCAGTGAGTGTTTTTAGAGCCTCTGGTACTGTCTCTTTAAGAGCTGTCTGCTTGCAGACATAATTAGTTTGTATGGGGGGACTGTGTGCTTCTCTGTTTGAGTACCACTCGAGCTGCTCCCAATTCACTCCATTTTTGCAGTCACTAGGAGTGCAAAGGGAACCTATCTGAAAGATGTAACTGTTTGCCAGAAATCAAGTTAGAGTAATAATGAAATTACAGTTTGTCTAACCTGCTTTCTTTGCAGTCAGAACTGTGTCTGCCTAGTTCCCCATTCTGGTTTTGAACTGCTGAACTGGACCAATCAGTGTGGGGTAAGCTAGCTCTAAAATGGTGCCTTGGACGAATCAGAACTTGGACTCATAATCTGAGCCAGCCACAAGGCGATTGTATGGGCAGTGACTCTGGGAGATGTAGTTTAGACTTCGGCGCCTTTTGGACCAACAGCAGCAGTCTATTGTGAGTGACAGCCAATCCAGTGAAGAACTGGGAGGAACTCAAAGGAAGTGCTCGGTTTTGTCTGTTGGAGTTTCAGTTTAGCTCTGTCAGTGAAGGGGAAAGGAACCCTGTGCTCCTTCAGTGCACAGTTTTAGTCAAAAAACATGTATAAGGTCCAGAGTTCCAGTCTGCAGCTTGTGTAACTGCTTGTTAGGACTGAATCCGTCCTGTGAAGAGAATCAAAGGATATCTGAAGAGTAGAAACCAGGCTCACCCTATAGAAGACTGGAGGAATTGCGCTCGGTCTGTCAGGAACTGAATCTGCTGTGTGTTCTCCCGGGTATTGTGCAGTAATTGTGATCGGGATACAGATGCAGCCTGCCTAGTATAGTGCTTTCTTTTTACCATATAAATGTGTGAAGAGGTTTGTGTGCCTCAAGTGAATCCTGCTACCATTGGGTGACTTTTGCCTGTGACTGTTTGCCATATAAGTGTGTGAGGAGTTTCTTGGAGCTCAAGAGTAGCCCTGCTGACATTGAAGGACCCTATCTTGTTTGGAGGTCGTGAGTACTAATTCAGGGTCGCTCCCTGTTGAATTGCCACATTAAATCCAAATGGAATTACTGTACTGCTGACTGTTTAATTCTCCTTTTCTCTGTGTGAAAGGGCCCCTACCAGCTGCCACAGTTTGGACTAGCCACTAGGGCTTGGGTACCCAGGGACAGTAACTGATAGGGATAGGCCTGTGCACAGAGCCATAAATAGATTAGTAGAGTGATAAGCTAATTAACCTGATTTCCCCCTGTCCTTGTTATATCCCCCTAAATAAATCAGAGCTGCTTGTTTCAGCAAAGTTATACTGCCTGAGGTAGTTGTCTATGTTAAAGTACTGTACTGTGATTGTTGCACTGTATCTTATTTCACAGGAGGTCCCAGTGCGGAACCAGACCTGGGGGTAAGTGTATACTGTGAAGGTAATTCTGATATATTGTGTGGGCCACTAGTGGGAAGAAGGAGGTTGCAGTGTCCCAGAGGGCTGTGACCAAGTTAGTTTAACTATTGCAAACCCTGACCTCTGGGTGGAGGCACCCGCCATTGGATCCAGGCCCCTCAACCTGTTAGTGGCAAATCAGGCAGGGGTAGTAGCCCCTGGGATAGCGCCATCTAGGGGTTACATCTTGGAGGCTCACCGCTGGGATTGTGTGTCCTCTAGTGGCCATATTTTCGAACCACTGTTAAAAAAAAAAATGGGTACCCCGACAGAAGTGGCTGTGCACCGGCTGGTGGAGTGGTGTACTGGGAGGAGATTGACCCCAAAATGCTATGCTTATCCTGGACATCCCTGGGTATCAATATGGACACTGTACAGGAGTACTTTCCAAGGTAGGAAGGTTTACAAAACCCTGTGGTGGTGGGTCGGCATGCTAATCTGCTCACCCACACTTTCCTGGCCTAGTAGAGTTTAAGGATCCCATAGATAGCTCCAAAGTGCCACAGACCATTACCCCAGAGGGAGCCCTCACTGCCTGGAGAGTGATAACTAAGGACAGTAAAGACCCGGGGGGGAATGAGCCCCCACCACTATCTGAAACTTTTGAGGAGAAATTTGCTAAATGGTTGCTGGGAGAGGGAAAACTGTGGAGGACTTGAAGAAACTATTCTTGCCACCTGGGGGTGTTCCTCCCCCAACACCCTCTCCTGCTCCAGTGCCCGTAATGGTGGCTGAACCAATGCAGACTCCTATTTCTGCACCTGCCATTAGTCACGACTCTTACGAAGGTTGAGGATCTTCTCTGGCACCCTCCCACCCCCAAGGGAGGATGACTGGGAGACCTGGATAGACTATGTTGCCCCAAGTGCTAGAATGGCAATGCTCGGGCAGGCGAAGAGGTTAGTGAGAGCCTCCGAGGTCCTGCCTGGCTACCATCCATGCTAAACGGGCCAGTAACCCTGAAGTGACTGCACAGGCCTATCTTGAGGCCTTGGAGAATGTGTATGGGAGCCCAGATTCTGATGAGGACCTATGGTGGAGAGTAAGAAATGCACAACAGTACCAAGGGAGTTGTTGTCTGTGTATGTATCTCGGCTGGAAAAATTGTTGCAAGAATGCCTCAGAAAGGTAGTTGCCAGCGATTGAACTGGACCGAACCAGGCTGGACAGGATCCTTAAGTCTGCCCCTTCTCAGAACTGCTGTTGCTTCAGTTACGCCTGGCAATCGACTGGAATCCCACCCTCCTATGATGAGTTAATGAGAGAAATTCGAGGAGTTGAGAAAAAGCGACCTCGGGAGGACCTGCACCAATAGCTGCGGCTACGACCCGAGTGACTGAGGTGACCCATCAAGTGAAGTTCAGGGGCAGAGGTTGGCAGTCAATGAGTGCTCTGACAAGGAAAAGATATGCCACAATGAGGCGAACTGTTGAGAGAGATCCGGAATTCAAAAACAGTCCCTTTATGAAGGCCACGCCTGCAAGTCGAGGCCCTGACCTATATCCGACTGCATCTGCTATGGGGGTGGGGTACCCACCCATGTATCTCCTGCTGATAACAGCTCCAAACTCAATTCCTTGACCATGGAAGTGGAGAAACTGACGAGATGTCTCCAAATGCTTATCACGCCGCGAACAGAGATGGCACCAAGGTTTCCAGTTAGTAATACCCCGCCCTGGCTCCCAGTGTGGCGCCTCGGCCAGCTCAAACTCCAGAAAGTATGTTTTGCTATAATTGTGGGAAAGATGGGCACATGAAAGAGAATGCCAGTCCCAAAAGACACTGACAAAGTTGCATATAGGCTACAAGGAGAGCTTGGAGAACAAATCAGTGGTTAAGAGGTGCACGAACATGATCCCAGTGAGGGCACCAAAATGCTAATTCACGTCCTTTTGTGGCAAGGTCAGTTGCCCAGGCCCCCACTACCGCCTCTCCAGACTGGTCCAGAATAGTGGGTCCCTCCATGGAGACCACTGTAAAGGTGAATGGAGTGTCTACAAGAGCTGTATTAGACAGTGGCTCCCCAAGTGACAATTATGTTCCAGGATTGGTATCAGAAGCATTTGTCAGGCGTGCCCTTACAACCATTAGAAGGACTGCATGTATGGGGGTTAAGTGAGAAGGCCTACCCTATTCCGGGTATATCCGAATTTGGCTGTCTTTCCCCACCTCCGTGGCTGGAGTGGCCGAACAAGTAGAGACCCTAGCCTTAGTGTGTCCCCACTGGACTGTATGATGGTGTCCCTTTGTTGATTGGAACAAATGCTCATATGTTAGGAAGGCTGGCACAGTTGTGTTATGAAAAACAGGGGTCAAAGACTAGTAGAGCTTTAAGAGTTCGGCTTTAATTAAGAAGGCCTATGAGGCACAGAGAGATGCTGAAAAAACAGAACCAGAGGAACCGGTCGGAATTGTATGGAAGAAGGATCCTGAGTCTCTGATCCTGGCGCCAAATGCCCAGTGTACCTTACAGGAGAGGTCCGTATCAGAAAGGATGTTAAGAATAAAATATTAATGTTGGATGCACCAGGCGATGGAAAATTGCCAGAGGGACTGCTGGTCAAGCCTAGTATTTTGCCGCTAGAGCCCATGCTTATGCCAGAAGGGTAATGGTCCAAGTTCATAATGTGTCTGAAAGAGACATTCGAGTAAACAGAGGTTGCATCCTGGCTAATGTGCATTGTGCAGACACTGCAGTGCTACCCAGCAGCAAGAGTTCAAGGAAGAATGACAGAGTAACGCCTGACTTGTTTGATTTCGGCGACTCCCGCTGCCAGCTGAATGGAAAGTGAGGATCAGTGAGAAGCTTGCCCAGAGAGACCAGGTGTTTTCTTTAAAGGAATGGGATGTAGGATGCGTGCAGGAGCTGAGCACAATATCCGGCTGCATGACGAAAGACCATTTCGTGAGAGGTCTCGACGCCTGGCACCTGCTGACATAGATGATGTGAGGCGGCATCTGCAAGAGATGTTAGCTGCTGGTGTAATACAAGAATCCAGAAGCCCTTATGCTTCCCCATTGTGGTAGTGAGGAAAAGAATGGAACAGTAAGGATGTGTGTGGATTATCGCACCTTAAACCGGCGGACTATCCTGATCAGTACACAATGCCCGCATTCAGGATGCTTTGGACTGCCTAAGCGGAGCAAGTGGTTCTCTGTGCTGGATCTCCGCAGTGGGTACTACCAGATCCGATGGCCCCAGAGGACCATGAGAAGACAGCCTTTATCTGTCCGTTGGCTTCTATGAATTCATGAGGATGCCTCAAGGATTTCAGGTGCCCCAGCCACTTTTCAGCGATTGATGGAGCGTGCAGTGGGGGACATGAACTTACTAGAGTGCCTGGTATACCTAGATGATGTTATTGTGTTTGGCAGCTCACTGGAGGAACATGAGAGCAGATTATTTAAGGTATTGGACCGACTGGAGGACTTTGGCCTTAAACTGTCCATTGATAAGTGTCAATTCTTCAAACATCAGTAAAGTATGTGGGACACATAGTATCCACCGAGGAATAGAGACCGACCCAAGTAAAGTTGAGGCCTTGACCACCTGGCCACAGCCCAAAATCTAAAAGAACTGCAAAGATTCCTGGGATTCTGTGGTTATTATCGGCGTTTCATCAAGGACTATTCAAGAGTGATCCGCCCTTTACTTAACCTTACTCAAGGGTATCCCCAACCCACAAAAATACCAAAAGTCAGCGTCCTCAAGACTGAAAGAGTGTATTTTCATCCGAGTGAAGTATTTGGGGCCCGCTGGACTCCTGATTATTGAGACTGCTTTTCATGAGATCATATATCAACTTACCCATGCTCCAGTGCTGGCCTATGCCGATCCAAGAAAACCTACGTCCTGCACACTGATGCTAGCTTGCAAGGGTTGGGGGCTGTGTTGTACCAAGAGCACGAGAATGGCCTGAGACCAGTGGCCTTTGCCAGTAGAAGCCTGACCCCATCCGAAAAGAACTATCCTGTACATAAGTTAGAGTTCCTAGCTTTGAAGTGGGCTATTGTTGACCAATTCCATGAGTACTTGTATGGGGCTAAAATACTAGTAAAAACTGACAATAATCCTTTGACCTATGTGCAGACCTCAGCTAAGTTGGATGCCACTGGCCATAGGTGGCTTTCTGCATTATCTACATATGACTATGCTCTCGAATACCGAGCAGGTCTGAACCACATAGATGCTGATGCTCTCTCCCGGAGGCCTGTTCCCCAGAATGATTGGGTCCGATTGGCAGAACCTGACATTCGGGCACTCTGCCGGAAGTTTGACAGGGAGGAACAAATGTCCACGGACCCAGTGGACTGCATGGTGGATTGCTTGGGACCCTCTGAGAATTGCATACCTGCTGCTTGTGCCACTTTTCTGCAATAGACATTGGTGCACTGCCTCAGCTGGACAATGACAGTATCGTGGGCTCAATCCGCGATCCCATGATCAAAGCAGCTTTAGAAGCCCTCTATGCAGGAAAAGATGTGTCCAAATTATGCTCCACTGATTTGAGAACTGCACTGTTATACAAAGAAGGTCCTAAGTTGAAACTGATCAATAAACTGTTATACAGAGAAACAGTAGACAGAGGGGGACAAGTAGACAAACAACAACTAGTGCTGCCCACTGCCTTTCGAGACTCAGTACTGAGGTCCTTGCACAACCACATGGGGCACCTTGGTATAGACAGAACACTTGACTTGGTGAGATCCAGATTCTATTGGCCTAAGATGGGGGCTGATGTGGAGCAACACATTCGAACTTGTAGTCGCTGCTTACAGAGGAAAGCTTTGCCCCAGAGGGCTGCCCCCCTTGTTAACATCACCACCAGTGCACCCATGGAGCTGGTCTGTATTGATTTTCTGAGTTTGGAGTCAGATCAAAGAAATATCAGTAATGTGCTGGTGGTCACTGACCATTTCACGAGATATGCCCAAGCTTTCCCCACCAAAGACCAGAAAGCATCCACTGTGGCCAAAGTACTTGTAGAAAACTTTTTGTTCACTATGGGGCTCCACAAAGAATCCATTCTGATCAAGGGAGACTTTGAGAGTCGTCTGATCAAAGAGATGCTTTCTCTGTGGGGAGTGCAAAGTCCAGAACCACTCCTTACCACCCCCAGGGGACCCACAGCCTGAGCGTTTCAACCGCACTTTGCTAGATATGCTAGGCACCCTGCACCAAAGGACAAGCCTAGATGGAGCCAACAAATTAGCACCCTGGTACATGCTTATAACTGCACCAAAGTGATGCCACTGGATTCTCCCCCTACCGCCTGATGTTTGGAAGAAAGCTCGACTACCAGTAGATGTGTGTTTGGGGTCTCTCCTGATGGGGTTCAAGCTGACAACTATTTACAGTATGTGCAAAGTTAAAGGCCCAGCTAACTCATGCGTACCAACTGGCTCAAACCATGGCTGCCAAAGAAATCTGGCCAACAAAGAAAGGTATGATAAAAGGTGAAAGCACAGGAACTCCAGGAGGAGATTGGGTATTGCTAAGAAATCTGGGACTGCATGGCAAACACAAGATTGCTGACAGATGGCACCATCTCCCTCACATTGTAGTGGGCAAACTAGATGATCTGCCAGTGTACAAAGTAAGGCCTGAGAATAATTCAAAAGATGTAAAAACAATGCATAGAAATCATTTACTGCCCATTGGACAAATCTTGATTGAGTCTGAGCCCCAGAAGATGCCCCCTCTGGACCAGTGACTAGAGCTGCTGCTAAGAAAAGATCAAGAAAGTCTGCACCTACAGAAGCAGAGTTAAAGTGTTCCCTCCACAAGTCCCAGTTGAGCATGACTGTCAGTCCATATCGGAAGAAAGTGAGAGTGACTTTGAATACTATCCTTCTTACGAACTGAGTCAATTGTTTGGGGCAATCCCTAGTCAATACTGGAGACAAAGCTGGGCCTTCTGGACTGTCTAAGCCCCAGCTTCATCCCTGGAGCCAATGCTCCCAGAAAGTGAAGTGCAAAGCATCAGATCAGATGAAATGGAATCATTGTGCATGGTTGAACTGTTTGAGCTTTCAGGGAGAAAATGATGGATTAGGGCAGACTGGTGATACACCAGAACAAGAAGAGTATTTTGAGTGCCCTGACAGTCCACTGCCAGTGTCCAAAGCTCTCCATGCAGCCAAATGTTGTGGACTCAGAAACTGTAACTCCTGGAGCTGAAAGTGCCCCAAGTTCTAGCCTCTCTACCCCATGGAGACTCCCCTGACAAGTGAGGACAATGCTGAAAATGAGGCTCAGAGTGCAGAGACTGTAACAGTTCCCCTAGAAAGACTGGTCGAGCTGTAAAGCCTGTGGTGCACCTCAGTTATGATTCCCTGGGCAGGCCAGTGGACCTGCCTCTCAATGTTGTCCATAAAGGGTGTATGTGTCCCGAGCTCATTGCCCAAACTGAGCGTCAGTGCTAACTCAAGTTACTTGTGTTGCCCTCTAAGTATGGTGCCCTTGCCCGTCCAGCCCCAAGGTAACTGATAGGGAAGGGCCCCTCTCTTCAGGTTTCATGTACAAGAGGTAATAACTTGAGTTATGGTACAATGTGTGTAATACTGTGTAAAGTGGCGTACTGCAATGTTTCAGAAATGTGTTCTTGGTAAAATGATATATTGACTGATGATTACATGTGTGAGCCTAATGCAAATGTATATGGTTGCAGTTAAAACTTAGGGGTACTTGCTTGACGCGGACGTCAAGCTTTCCCAGGCCAGGAAGGGTGTAACCCCCCTGCAAATGGGGGTTCCCAAAAGACTTCCAGGAGCTTGCTTGAATGCTCCAAGCCTGAATGGTGTTTGGCGTTTAAGCCATTTATCAGTGAGTGTTTTTAGAGCCTCTGGTACTGTCTCTTTAAGAGCTGTCTGCTTGCAGACATAATTAGTTTGTATGTGGGGACTGTGTGCTTCTCTGTTTGAGTACCACTCGAGCTGCTGCCAATTCACTCCATTTTTGCAGTCACTAGGAGTGCAAAGGGAACCTATCTGAAAGATGTAACTGTTTGCCAGAAATCATTTAGAGTAATAATGAAATTACAGTTTGTCTAACCTGCTTTCTTTGCAGTCAGAACTGTGTCTACCTAGTTCCCATTCTGGTTTTGAACTGCTGAACTGGACCAATCAGTGTGGGGTAAGCTAGCTCTAAAATGGTGCCTTGGGCGAATCAGAACTTGGACTCATAATCTGAGCCAGCCACAAGAGGATTGTATGGGCAGTGACTCTGGGAGATGTAGTTTAGACTTCGGTGCCTTTTTGGACCAACAGCAGCAGTCTATTGTGAGTGACAGCCAATCCAGTCAAGAACTGGGAGGAACTCAAAGGAAGTGCCCGGTTTTGTCTGTTGGAGTTTCAGTTTAGCTCTGTCAGTGAAGGGGAAAGGAACCCTGTGCTCCTTCAGTGCACAGTTTTAGTCAAAAAACATGTGTAAGGTCCAGAGTTCCGGTCTGCAGCTTGTGTAACTGCTTGTTAGGACTGAATCCGTCCTGTGAAGAGAATCAAAGGATATCTGAAGAGTAGAAACCAGGCTCATCCTGTAGAAGGCTGGAGGAATTGCTGAAATTACTCGGTCTGTCAGGAACTGAATCTGCTGTGTGTTCTCCGGGTATTGTGCAGTAATTGCGATCGGGATACAGATGCAGCCTGCCTGGTATAGTCTTTCTTTTACCATATAAATGTGTGAAGAGGTTTGTGTGCCTCAAGTGAATCTTGCTACCATTGGGTGACTTTTGCCTGTGACTGTTTGCCATATAAGGTGTGAGGAGTTTCTTGGAGCTCAAGAGTAGCCCTGCTGACATTGAAGGACCCTATCTTGTTTGGAGGTCATGAGTACTAATTCAGGTCGCTCCTGTTGAATTGCCACATTAAATCCAAATGGAATTACTGTACTGCTGACTGTTTAATTTTCCTTTTCTCTGTGTGAAAGGGCCCTACCAGCTGCCACGGTTTGGACTAGCCACTAGGGCTTGGGTACCCAGGACAGTAACTGATAGGGATAGGCCTGTGCACAGAGCCATAAGTAGATGAGTAGAGTGATAAGCTAATTAACCTGATTTCCCCTGTCCTTGTTATATCCCCTAAATAAATCAGAGCTGCTTGTTTCAGCAAAGTTATACTGCCTGAGGTATTGTCTATGTTAAAGTACTGTACTGTGATTGTTGCACTGTATCTTATTTCACAGGAGGTCCCAGTGCGGAAGCAGTCCTGGGGGTAAGTGTATACTGTGAAGGTAATTCTGATATATTGTGTGGGCCACTAGTGGGAAGAAAGGGGTTGCAGTGTCCCAGAGGGCTGTGACCAAGTTAGTTTAACTATTGCAAACCCTGACCTCTGGGTGGAGGCACCCGCCATTGGATCCAGGCCCCTCAACCTGTTAGTGGCAAATCAGGCAGGGGTAGTACCCCCTGGGATAGTGCCATCTAGGGGTTACACTCAGCTAAGTTAGAGAAATAAACAGAACAAATAAATATGTATTATTACAGCAATCTTAACACGATAGCTCGGTATTTAGCTCAGTTAGAGAAATAAACAGAACAACTAAATCTGTATTATTACAGCAATCCTAAAAGTATCCAATCATTGCTTTGTCTCCACTCCAGAGACCCTGCTGTAATATAGGACCACGGAGGACCCTGGGTGGGAGGGTGGACAACTGTAAAGTCCTCACTCCCCCTCTCTCACTTGCTCATTCTATTTCTCCAGGCTGCCCTTTTGTATTGGGATCCTGCTTGCATTGGTGCCTTTTTCTGCCCACAATGAAATCCGCAGCAGTCCTGACAGAGCTCCGTTAAGCTCGCTCACTCCCCCTTTCTCATTCTCTCATTCTGTTTCTCCCAGCACTGCAGGGTGCCCATTTGTACTGGACTCCTGCCTGTGTTGACACCTTTTTCTGCCCACAAAGAAATCTGCAGCAGTCCTGACAGAGCTCCATTGAGCTTGCTCACTCCCCCCTCTCTCACTCACTCGTTCTGTTACTCCCGGCGATGCAGGCTGCCCTTTTGTACTGGGCTCCTACCTGCGCTGGCCCCTTTTTCTGCCCACAAAGAAATCCACAGCAGTCCCAACAGAGCTCCGCTGAGCTCGCTCACTCCCCCTCTCTCACTCGCTCGTTCTGTTTCTCCCGGCACTTCTGGCTGCCCTTTTGTACTGGGTTCCTGCCGGTGGCGCCTTTTTCTGCCCACAAAGAAATCCACAGCAGTCCCGATACAGCTCTGTTGAGCTTGCTCAGTCCCCCTCTCTCACTCGCTCATTCTGTTTCTCCTGGTGCTGCAGGCTGCCCTTTTGTACTGGGCTCTTGTCTCTGTTGGAGCCTTTTTCTGCCCAGAGAGAAATCTGCAGCAGTCCCGACAGAGCTCCGTTGAACTTGCTCACTCCCCCTCTCTCACTCGCTCGTTCAGTTCCTGCTAGCACTGCAGGCTGCCTTTTTGTACTGGACTCCAGCCTGCAATGGCACCTTTTTCTGCCTACAAAGAAATCCGCAGAAGTCCTGACAGAGCTTCGCTGAGCTCGCTCACTCCCCCTTTCTCACTCGCTCGTTCCATTTCTCCCAGCGCTGCAGGCTGCCCTTTTATACTAGGCCCCTGCCTGCATTGATGCCTTTTTCTTCCCACAAAGAAATCCGTAGCAGTCCCGACAGAGCTCCGTTGAGCTCGGTCACTCCCCCTCTCTCACTCGCTCAGTCTTAATCTGTCCCAAACACTGATCTCCCAAAGTGACTGCGCTATTCTGCGCTGGAAGCATGAAAACACATTTAGGCCAGGATGTGAAAAAAGACAGCTATACTGTTCATAAGGAGGTGTGAAAAAATCCCAGTGTTGAAAATCTGGCGTGAAAATATTACTAATTTCCGAAGTTACAAGGGTGCTTGGAAACTGTGCAACGCATGCTTGTAACACAGTCATTTTATGGACTTTCAGCACAAAATTTTCAATGTAGGCATTTTAGGACCTCTGCTCATGAACAGTGTCACTGTGATTTTCTTAATGTGTCCCGAACACTGATTTCCCACAGCGACCATGTTATTCTGCGCCGGAAGTGCGAAAACACATTTTGGCCAGGATGTGAAAATGACAGCTGTACTGATCATAAGGAGGTGTGGAAAATGCCAATGTTGAAAATCTGGGGTGAAAATATTGCAAATTCGTGAAGTTACGGCGTGCATAGCAACTGGCGCAATGCACGCAGAAACAGTCATCATTTTGGATTTTTTCCACCAAATTTGCAACATATGCTTTGAGAGCCCTCTCATAAACACTGGCACTGTTGTTTCATTACTTGGTCCTGAAAGATGATTCCATGCAGTGACCGTGAAATCACCTTTCGTGACCGAATAACGCCATGACAGTGGCTGAATTCATGAGGAGGGTTCCCAATAACTCCATGTTGAAAATGTGGTGACAAAATTCCCAAAAGTGCCTGAGATATGCACCAAAGTTGAAAAAAACTAATTTATGCCATTATACAGCTTACCGGCATTTCTTCAGTTCGCGGTCGGCTTTGAAGAGTGCAGACATGTTCCCAGTCCACCGAAGATCATTGTGCTGGGCTCGGGAGATAAGTATGGTGTGTGGGGTATGGGGAGGTAGGGTGCACAGAGGGTGGGCGTGGGTTGGGGAGGGGCACAGACAGCGAGGGACCGTTTTCTTCTTTACAGGGTTTAAAAAAAATAGACATCAGCGGGATGTTTTTCCTTTTAGCAGGTACTTTTGGAATGTTGGGGTGGGCTCCCAACATGCCACCTGGAAATGTTTTGGAGTGGGGGACTGGAGCCGATGGGATTGGGCACCCTCTCGCATACAACAAATCGGGGACATTGTGCTGGACGGGGAGTGGGCTTCCATTGGCAAATTTAACAGGTAATTTGAAGCCGATAGGATTGGGTCCCCCATCGGCAAGGAAAGACTTGGTGGGGGGCGCATGAAACCGAGGGGGATTGGGCACCCCCTCGGCAAACAACAAATGGAGAGGGGAGGTCGGGATGGCAAGTTACGCCCTGCAATGACAGGTAGCTCCCTCATTGCAGCGGAATGGCTGACGCTGCAATGACGAGGCGGCCCCTGATTGCAGTGGTGAAAACCTTTCAAGGTTGTGGCACGTTGGCTGAACTAGTGTCAGCAGCAGCGTGCCACCGCATTGGGGAAAGTGGGCCAAGCCTCAAAAGGCACAGGGAGCATTGGCCACAGCAGTGCCACACCTCCACAACCTGCTTCTGCAGCAAGCTGCTGCAACATGTTTCTTGTGCATGCGTGCAAGCGAACATAAAAAGAATTGCACCCCTATCTCACTTTTGATGACCCATTCCTTAACAAACATACCAGCTGACAAAAACAGTCGTTTATTACTGACCCATCTAGGTAAGTTAGCAAACACTGGAAAACAGTAGTGCAGTAACACCAAACTCACAAAAACAATAAAGCAAGACACAAATGGGAACACTACAGCTGCTACTTTTTAAAGCATTAGCGACCAAGTGTCAGAAATAAAAAGTATTGTTTTAAAAGCCTCAACACTGAGTTGCTATGCTAATATCTGATGTTATTGCATAACTTAACTATTGTTAATTTCTTCTAAGCTTTGTTTCTAATCCTAACATAATTAAGCAATAAGGCATGATCAGAGGCTATGTTTATGGTCTGTTAATCACCCTCTAGGGGTGTAATGTTGCACAAGGCATAGCCGAGTGCCACATCACATGCCCCTAGCGGGTGATTAAATGACCATTGACATAACCCTGGGAGCGCCGTATTGCTATTATAATGAGGACTTTTTTAAACACTGTTAAACCTTATTCAGAATATGATTAGACTCTGCATATATGTTAATGAAAGATTAACATAAGGCTGATAGAATGTTTACAGCCCATCAGAAGGTTCTTGTTCTCAGACCTTTGTTATAAAAGCTCTTTAATCTCTACAGCAGCTCCTCAGTCTACTACTTACATAGCTCTCAGTCAGCTAGCCACACCTCACCCAGAACAGCACAGTCATGAACTGCAGAGCATTGCCATAAATTGCCTGCATTCAGCCCCTATAGTCAAACCGATGCATGGGTGAAGAATAGAGAAGAAGACACCACCTGCAACAGCCTACAGGTCCAGGCTCAGAAACAAGTTAACCACCCCAGCCTGCTGCTCCCTTATCACTGTGAGTCTACGACTGCCTGAAAAAAAAAGTTTGTACTCACTGCACAGCCTGCAGCCTATGAACACATTCCAACCACAGGCGAGTGCCACCACTTTCTGCTCTGGTCCATGCCACACACCACATACTAGGGCTTCCCCGCTGCCTGTCCTCACCAGCTTCAACAACACCCTGTCACCCAAATGCTATTCCCCAACCAGGTTGCCTGCCCATCATCAACTCTATCTCCTACTTTGACACAGCTAGGGCATACTGTATCTCTCTCTCTCTCTCTCTCTCAGCACCACAGCAATTCTACTCCCGGCCAGCTCGCATCAATCTCCTGCTGACTCCATAATCCACTCCAACCCCAAACTCCTCCACACACATGAGCTATGACTACTGAAAGTGACCAAGAGACAGAGTATCAGGTGATTGGTGCAAATCATAGTGGCTGCCACCATGATCACTCTATGCAGCCACCACCAGTCTTGGTGGCAAGGAGATGCAGTCACTAGGGAAGGGAAACAGCGCAGTCATGAGCTAAGGGGTTGGGGAGGTGAGCAGAAAGCTGTCTGGCAAATATTGACAGCCTAACTAATGCCATTACATACTCCTGGCTACTAATCATATGAACATTTAATCACCTCAAATACAAAGCCTGCTTTTCAATTGTATTCCTATCAGTTCTTCACTAGTGTTCAGTAACTTATTTACCGAACTTAAATAAATCCAGACCCCCAAAACGTTCCTCCTACATATTGATAGCCCAAATGTTATACATGTGTGAATCCTGTATCTAAAATAAATGAACACCAGTTAATACCCTCTACAATAATATGTTAAATAAGCATTTGTCAATGCCGAATGTTGATGGTGTTGGTCTGTTGAGCTCGCTCACTGCCCCTGTGTCACTCGCTCATTCTGTTTCTCCCGGTGCTGCAGGCTGCTCTTTTGTACTGGGCTCCTGCCTGCGTTGGCACATTTTTCTGCCCACAAAGAAATCTGCAGCTGTCCCGACAGAGCTCCATTGAGGTGGGTCAGTCCTCCTCTCTGACTCAGTAACTCTGTTTCTGCTGGCGCTGCAGGCTGCCCTTTTGTACTGGGCTCCTGCCTCTGTTAATGGCTTTTTCTGCCCACAAAGAAATCTGCAGTATTCCTGACACAGGTCCATTGAGCTAGCTCACTCCCCCTCTCTCACTTGCTCGTTGTGTTTCTCCTGGCGCTGCAGGCTGCCCTTTTTGTACTGGGCTTTTGCCTGCGTTGGCACCTTTTTCTGCCCACAAAGAAATCTGCAGCTGTCCCGACAGAGCTCTGTTGAGGTTGCGCACTCCTCCTGTCTCACTCGCTCATTCTATTTCTCCTGGCACTGCAGGCTGCCGTTTTGTAGTGGGTTCCTGCCTCTGTTGGCGCCTTTTTCTGCCCACAAAGAAATCTGCAGCAGTCCTGACAGAGCTCCGTTGAGCTTGCTCACGTCCCCTCTCTCACTCGCTCGTTCGGTTTCTGTCAGCGCTGCAGGCTGCCCTTTTTGTACTGGGCTCCTGCCTGCATTGCCACTTTCTTCTGGCCACAAAGAAAGCTGCAGCAGTGACGATAGAGCTCCATTAGGCTCGCTCACTCACTCCCCCTCTCTCACTCATTTGTTCTGTTTCTCCCGCCGGTGCAGGCTGCCATTTTGTACTGGGCCTCTGTGTGCATTGCTGCCTTTTTCTGCCCACAAAGAAATCCGCAGCAGTCCCAACAGAGCTCCGTTGCCTTAACTCACTCCCCCTCCCTCACTTGCTCGTTCTGTGTCTCCCGCTGCTGCAGGCTGCCTGTTTGTACTGGGTTCCTGCCTGTGTTGGTGGCTTTTTCTGCCCACAAGGACATCTGCAGCAGTCCCGACACAGCTCCATTGAGGTCGCTCACTCCCCCCTCTCACTCGCTCATTCCGTTTCTGCTGGTGCTATAGGCTGGCCTTTTGTACTGGGCTCCTGCCTGCGTTGCCACCTTTTCCTGCCCACAAAGAAATCCACAGCAGTCATGATGGGCCTCCATTGAGCTTGCTCACTCCCCCTCTCTCAGTTACTCGTTCTGTTTCTCCCACTGCTGTAGGGTGCCCTTTTGTACTGGGCCCCTGTATGCATTGCTGCCCTTTTCTACCCACAAAGAATTCCACAGCAGTCCCAACAGAGCTCTGTTGAGCTCACTCACTCCCCCTTCCTCATTCTGTGTCTCCCGGCACTGCAGGTTGCCCTTTTGTACTGGGCTCCTGCCTGCATTGGCGCCTTTTCCTGTCCACAAAGATATCCGCAGCAGTCCCGATACAGAGCTCAGTTGAGCTCGGTCTCCCAGTTGCTCGATCTAATCTATCCCAAACACTGATTTCCGACAGCGACTGTGATATCCTGCGCCAGAAGCGCGGAAACACACTTTGGCCAGGATGTGAAAAATGACAGCTGTACTATTCATAAGGAGGTGTGAACAAATGCCAATGTTGAAAATCTGGCATGAAAATATTACTAATTTGTGAACTTACAAGGGTGCATGGAAACTGCACAACACAAGCTCATTACACAGTCATTTTATGTAGTTTCATCACAAAATTTTCAACATAGGCATTTTAGGACCTCTGCTCATGAACAGTGTCAGTGTGATTTTCTTAATGTGTCCCGAACACCGATTTCCCACAGCGACCACGCTATTGTGCGCCGGAAGAGCGAAAACACATTTCGGCCAGGATGTGAAAAATGACAGCTGCACTGTTCATAAGGAGGTGTAGAAAAATGGCAATGTTGAAAATCTGGAGTGAAAATATTGCAAAGTTGCGAAGGTACAAGCGTGTGTGGAAACTGCGCAATGCACATTCGTAACACACTCATTTTATGGACTTTCATAACCAAATTTCCAACATAGGCATTTTATGACCTCTGCTAATGAACAGTGTCACTGTCATTTTCATAATGTGTCCCGAACGTGGATTTCCCACAGTGACTGTGTTATTCTGCGCCGGAACTGCGAAAACAAATTTTGGCCAGGATGTGAAAAATGACAGCTGTACTGTTCATAAGAAGGTGCAGAAGAATGGCAATGTTGAAAATCTGGAGTGAAAATATTAATTCGCAAAGTTACGAGTGTGCGTGCAAACTGCGCTACGCACGCTTGTAACACAGTAATTTTATGGAGTATCGTCACCAAATTTTCAACATAGGCATTTTAGGACCTCTGCTTAGGAACAGTGTCACTGTCATTTTCTTAATCTGTCACGAACACTGATTTCTCACAGCGACTGAGCTATTCTGTGCCTGAAGTACTAAAACACATTTCAACCAGGATGTGGAAAATGACAGCTATACTTTTCACACGGAGGTCTGAAAAAATGGCAATGTTGAAAATCTGGTGTGAAAATATTGTGAATTCACAACGTTACGAGCACGCATAGCAACTGCGCAACACACACTCGTAAAACAGTAATTTTTTGGATTTTTCCCACCAAATTTGCAACATAGGCTTTTTGAGAGCCCACCTCATGAACACTGGCACTGTCGTTTCATTAATCAGTCCCAAAAGGGATTCCATGCAGTGACTGCAAAATCACCTTCAGGGCTGAATAACGCCATGACAGTGCCAGAATTCATGGGGCAAAACCCCATGTTGAAAATTTGGTGCCAAAATTCCAAAAATGCCTGAGATATGCATCAAAGTTGAAAAAACCCTATTTATTCCATTATACAGCTTACCAGCATTTTCTCAATTCGCGGTCAGCTTTGAAGAGTGCAGACGTGTTCCCGGTCCACCGAAGATGGTCATGCCAGACTCTGGAGGTAAGTATGGGGTGAGGGGGTGTGGGGAGGCAGGGTGCACAGTGGGTGGGCGTGGGTTGTGGGAGGGAGGCAGGGAGACTGCCGAGGGACCGTTCCCTTTTTCTACAGGGAAAAAAAAAAAAACATTGCGGGCCCGTTTTTGTTTCTGTAGGGGCATGTGGCATGCTGGAATGGCTCCCAGTGTGCCAATGGAGTCTTTTTTTGGGGGGGGCCAGCTGTAGCTGATGGGGGATTGGGCACCTCCATTGGCACACAACAAAAGGGGGGGGTTACATTATGCAGACGGGGATTGGGCACCCCGTTGACACACAACAAAAGTGTGGGGGGTTACATAATGCCGACGGGGAGTGGGCTCCCCTGTTGGCAACATCAACCTTGGGGCACTGAAGCTGACGGGCATTGGGGCCCCCATTGGCAAACAAACACGGTGGGGGGGCACATGCTGCTGAGGGGGATTGGGCACCCCCTTGGCAGAGGAGGGCTTAATATTGTTTGTGAACATGGCACCAAGCCACCGCCATGTTCAAAAACAGTATCACTGTAACAAGGTTCCGCCCAGCAATGACGGGTCGCCTCCTCATTGCAGTGAATGGCTTATGCTGCAATGACGAGGCAGCCCCTGATTGCAGTGGCTGAAACCTTACAAGGCTGTGGCACGCTGCCTGAACAAGTGTCAGCAGCAGCATGCCACGGCATTGGGGAAAGCGGGTCAAGCCTTTAAAGGCTGTGAAGGCATTGGCCGCAACAGTGCCGTGCCTCCATAACCTGCTTCTGGAAAACTGCCACAATATGTTTCTTGCGCATGCACGCAATCAACATAAAAAAGAGAAGGGTCAAGGGTTGTGCCTGAAAATAGACAATGTTGTTTAGTGCACTTACCCGGTCAACAAAAACTAAATAAATTGTTAGATATTGTAAAAATGTATGTAAGTTCTTTAATGGTGACAAGTCCTTTATGAATGGATGTTGCGCTGTTGTTTAACATCTATCAGGACCACTAATTTATAAAGGTTTCACTAATCTGATACTTTAATGGCACATACTTATTCATTAATGGCCATTAGTGCAAGAACATCAAACATAACAAATAAATTAGTGGCATAAAATACAATTAATTTCTACTGGTGGCAATAGTTACAGTAACTAATGGGGAACATTTATTTTTAATGGCCATTAATGTATTGGCACAACATGAACATAATTTTCATGGCAATGAAATGTTCATTAAACGAGTTTAATGGTTATTAAACACACCATTAAAAAAGCCTGATACAAGGTTTAAGAGAAACATAGAAACAGAAACATAGAATTTGAAGGCAGATAAGGACCGCTTGGGCCACCTAGTCTGCCCATTTCCCTGCCTATTTCATATACCGCAGATCCTAAGTGATCAGCAGCTTACCCCCTCTTTCTTATCGCTAGGGTTCCCTTGTGTCTATCTCGTGCAGCTTTGAATTTCCCTATTGTTTTTGCTGCCACGACCTCTGCCGGTTGGCTGTTCCATGCATCTACCACCCATACTTCCTCATGTTACCCCTGAGTCTACACCCCTCTATTCTCATATCGTGGCCCCTTGTTCTTGAACATCTTCTTTTCTGAAAGATGCTACCCTCTTGCACCTTGTTTATACCTTTGAGGTATTTGAAAGTCTCTATCATATCTCCCTCTCTCTCTCTCTCTCTCCTCTCCTCTCTTCCAGGGATGGAGTGGGACTTGCCTCTGGAACGGGGGTGAAGAGTGGAGGGAGGGAGGGAGGAAAGGCTCAGTGGAAGAATTCAAGATTTAGAAAGGGGGAGGAGAAGAGACCAGGGTGAATAGCGGGGAATGGGGAGGAAAGGAAGGGAGGGAAGACAGCAAGTGGGGGGGAGCAAAGAGTAGGAGCTAGGGAAGGGGATGGGGAGGGCACTACGGCCATAAATATTTAATGAATACTTTTCATGGTTAATTAACAGCATGTGTGAATAAATTAATGGTTTGCACACAAAAAACATCAATAATTAAGGCAATTTAATGTGAAGATACATCAACCATTAAAAATGGTGATACCAGATTTGATGGTGACAATTAATGGGTTCACATAATAATAATGGGAAATTAATGGAAATTAATACCATTTTAATGGCTTAAAATACAATAGTGTACCCTAGACTCTTATTGATCTCCTCCCCTAAAAGCCTTGCGGCCACCCACAAGGGAACCTGATGTCAACTCCTTTTCTGCTTTCTTGTATTTGGTACCACTCTCCTGGCACTCCTGTAAGGGTGATCGTACACGGTCAGCCTTCTACCAGCTTGCACTGCAGGCCGGAACACTCAGAAGGCCTTATTGTATCTTGAGGGCATGTGCTGAGTAGGTTCTAACAATACAGGAGAAGCTGGCACTTAACTCCTTTTGCCACTCTTTGCTACTCATTAACAACTTTGCTTTCTTTACCCACCCCTTTTATTAACTACAATTGATCACATGACTGGTGTCTAAAAGCTGGGATGACACCCTGCTGACCAGCAACAGCCTTCACTTTCATGACCGAACCTTCCTAACTCCTCTATCCCTTCTCTCTTCTGCCACTCATGCAGACATGATTGTAAGCTTCCACCTCTACCTGCGAAAGAGCAGAAGAGAATATAGACACAGCCAACATAGCTTTGGAGTCCAAAAATATTTAGCTTTTTTTAATAGCAAAATACTAGAAAAGTGTAAACTTTAGCATTGTAGATGTGGTTTTGAAGTCCTTAAAACTGTTTGCTCCCTTGCCATGCCCAGCATGATGAAGCTAAACATTTTGGTGTAGTGCTGTGCGGTTTATCATTAGAAATGTACGTTAGCCATCCTTACACATATGCAGTATAAATGCTGTGTGCACAGTAAGCGAGAAACCTTGGGAAGAGAATTTTGCTGCTGAAGGACATATGTATTGACTTGAGTCATTAATTGCAAAACTTGCCAAAAAAGTGGTTCTAACAATGTCAAAGGGAATTAAAACACTGACAACAGCTGACCTGATAGCATGGTGGTAGAACAATCACCTGCTGCACTAGTGACCCAAGTTTGAGAACAGACTCAGATCACTTTGGGGGGGGAGGTTGAATGAGTTTGGGAGGATCTAGTGTCCCAAGGACAGTTCTCCTCAATCCTTGTGGGGAAGGGGGTGCTGAATTCCACTACATGACTGCCACTGCGTGGAGGTCAGGTGCCAGCACAGTGGGTGCACAATGATGGGGAGAGGGGCACACGCATTCTATCACCTTCAAGGAAAAAAACTGGTGGGAACAAATCCCTGGTCTATTGGAACACCAACGGTATTCCCAGTAGGCCCTCACACAACTCATGGGGCAGATCACCCACTACATACATGGTCCTATGTAAGGTGCAGATAACCTGTAAGTGCCTGAGAAGGTCAGTGATGGGGCTAATGGGGGAGCCACTAGGCGGGGACATACCGGGAGCTGTTAAAAAAGCCATATGGAAAAAAAAATAATGCTGATTAATGTAAGGAAGTCAGGAATACATTTTTACAGATTGACAAATACTGCTGCTTTAAATGGAGAGAGATCACTGAGTTCATAAATATTTTGTGGATCAGCTTTAGGGGTGGTGGTAGTAGCCTAATAAATGGATTGGTTTGGTATTAGTAAGAGTAGCCTCCACACCCTCCTGCAGGCCTCCCGTGTGTGCATCTTGCACTGGGAGTCACAGGGATCATGGCTCACCCCTGACTGTCCCTCGACCCAACTGCCCCACATAGAGTGGAATGAGGTGGGAGGGTGCTAAAACAAAAATGTGGGTTATTCCTGGATGCTGTAGGGTGCTCTGCATGTGCGAATGGGGTACTCCATGGCTGCAGCTGGCCTGCCGCATGTACAGGGGGCATTACGGATGTGGACAGTGCTTCATGAATATCAATGGTTTATAAACGCAGGCCAATATATCCACTTGATCCAGCAGGCTGCAGTCTGTGTAAGTGTGACTGGGAGATAAAAGCAAAAACAGATAACTAGGAGACATTCTGTTAACAATGCCTCTGAGATCAATGTTCCTTTCTGTTTTAAAGTATGACTGCCTCATGTAAGATGCCCCTTCCTTCACAGCGGCAGAGAAAGTTTTGAGAAGTAAATCATCTTAACCAATCAAGAACAGCAGAGGCATGCTGAGACTCTTTAGCTGATCATTGTACCACCCGCCACTCAACAACTGTAACCCAGGGTCAGGATTTTGTAACTGTGTGGACTGGTTGATGTTTGTGAGTGTAAGGATGATTCAAATAGTTTTGTCCTTTTTCACACTTTGGCCTGAGCTTGGGACACCAGCACAGTTCATATTAATGACTTAAGTCAATGGCAACAGCTGCTCATGTAGCAAATCTCTCAGTAGTGCACATGCAGTGTGCCACAAGTTCCATGGGTCAAGCTAAAATTACCTGTTTGCGGCATGAGTGACATAGTGTAATGACATGCATCGGGCTTTCAGGCTCTTCAAACAATATATTGATCACTTTAATTACTGTTGGCTTTGTTTTACAGGAAGAGCATTCACAGGATCAATAATAACATTTCAGTTGGGGGCTTGGGGCCTCCTATTCCTGTATTAGGTGTCCTGATTATAAATACCAAGGCAATGGCAAGCATGATTGGACAAGGCTTTGTGTTATCATACCCAACTCACATTATTATTGATAACACTGATTGCGGCTCACATATTTAAAGGAGATGCGCGGCGCATCCCTAAATGCGCACGTGCATCCCCAGACTTGCAATGGCCATCAGCGCGTGGCAATATTTAGACTCCCCCAATGTGCCACGCAAACCCAACTGAGCCACGGCACAGAATATTGCCATGTGAACATGCAAATGAGGGGTTCCTCAAGCATATTCCCTGCATCGTAATATTTAAAACTCCCCAGGCAAAGACACAACCAGATGCGCTGGCACAAAGTTAGGACACCAAAACTCTGCCCTAACTTTTTGCCAGGCAGGGTGATGCCCCATGCACAGTCCATGGCTGTCACATGATCCCCACTCCCAGGCTGGTCACAGTACAAGAATCCAGTATCTCAGCCCCATTTCCATAGTGTAGTGCCTCCCCCCTTCCAGCCCCAATCCCAAATAGAATAATAAAATGACAGTTTTCCAGTTTCCATTGTGTAGTGGCCCCCCTCCCTGGCCCCAATCTCTAATTAAATAAAAATATCTCAGTTCCCCCTGTGCTATGCTGTAGGGACCTCTCTCAGCCCCAATCCTCGATTGAATAAGAATATCACAGTTCCCCCTCTGCCATACTGTAGGGACCCCCTCCCAGCCCCGATCACAGAGCGACTGACAAATAATATAATAGCCCCTTTTCCATAGTGTAGGGACCCCCTCCCAGCCCCGATCACAGAGCGACTGACAAATAATATAATAGCCCCTTTTCCATAGTGTAGGGACCCCTTCCCAGCCCCGATCACAGAACGACTGACAAATAATATAATAGCCCCTTTTCCATAATGTAGGGACCCCTCCAGCCCCGATCACAGAACGACTGACAAATAATATAATAGCCCCTTTTCCATAGTGTAGGGACCCCCTCCCAGCCCCGATCACAGAGCAAATGACAAATAATATAATAGCCCCTTTTCCATAGTGTAGGGAACCCCTCCCAGCCCCGATCACAGAGCGAATGACAAATAATATAATAGCCCCTTTTCCATAGTGTAGGGAACCCCCTCCCAGCCCCGATCACAGAGCGACTGACAAATAATATAATAGCCCCTTTTCCATAGTGTAGGGAACCCCTTCCCAGCCCCGATCACAGAGTGACTGACAAATAATATAATAGCCCCTTTTCCATAGTGTAGGGACCCCCTCCCAGCCCCGATCACAGAGCGACTGTCAAATAATATAATAGCCGCTTTTCCATAGTGTAGGGACCCTCCTCCTGGGCCCTGAGCACTGTGTGCAATAGTATACATAACTGCCTCCCATTGCCATAGAGTAGTGTCCCCACACTCCCTCACCCCAGTAGCGAGGAACCCTCCTCACTGCACCCCTCAACCCGACCTGTGCCAGAGACTGGCACAGCCCTCCACACCCTGCCATGGCCAGCTGCCGACTGATCAGTACCTGAGTGCGTACAGTACATAGTACATGCTCATTGGTTGGTGATGTCATCACACTTCTACCTGAGCATGATAACAGATGGCCTGGCCCCTTCCGCACCTACTGAGAAAGGAGAGCAGCAGAGTTTGGCATATTGCTTAATGGCGGTGGCTGTTGTTAATCAGTGGCATCCTTCAGTCATCTTTTTGAAATGAATGAACTAAACAAGAGAATATATGCTTAAAAAGACACTGTAATTCGGCCAATTGGGTAAGCCACTAAATAAATATCAACTCTTATGAGGTCAGAAAGAAATACATAGATAAAAAACTTTTACAGTGATTCCAGCACTCTGTGTTTGTTCCATAGATACACTTGATAAAAAAAAAAAGTAAGTGAGGAGAAACGCATAAGGTCCACAGAAATAAGGTACACATTTTTGATTTGCACATACAAATGTATATTGAGGCTTTTATGCACTGGAATATAAACCTTATTTGATATTTAAATATTTATGTACTCATTAGGTGGCCTCCACTTAGAAGTGGTTTTTTAAAGCAAATAAAAGACGCAATTTGTCTTTATGAATTAAAGTGGATCTTAAAGCGTTATGATAAGTCAGGTTAGTTCCCCCTGCCCACTACATACATGCTCTAATTTTTGTCTTTCTATGTATATTTATACCTGTTTTGACTTGAATACTAAGGTCTTCCATATTTTTTATTTATATTTCAGCACAAATCATATTCTGATGAAGGGAAAGGATTGTCCTGAAACCTCAATAAGGCAAAATAAGATTTGTATG